>CM077163.1:17715312-18915312 GCA_039583875.1 Platanthera guangdongensis
ACTCAAAATAAGGAATGAACGGCTTTGGATTCGAGATGAAATGCCCAATCTGGACCGAACACGGCCTGGCAAAGCCCGTGTCCAGGGTCGTGTGCTCATTCGCCGTCAAAATGAATCACCTGGAACCTCACACGGGTATCGAACACGCCCGTGTTTCGAGCTGACACGCCCGTGTTCCACCTGACACGGCCGTGTGGCCCGGCCGTGTACCCCTTTGTTTTCCCCGAAAATAACCCGAGCACTGCACGGGTTCTAGGACACGCCCTTATCCCTACCCGTGTCACCTGACATGCCTGGCTCCAAGCCGTGTACACGGTCTCGACACTCGCACTTCGTCGAGCGAAGATCGTCGTCCTGATGACACGGCCTTGGACACGCCCCGTTGTCCTAGGCCGTGTGCCTTGTCTCGACACCATGTCGAGACCAAAATGTCGACTTCCCGGGAAGAGTGTCGACACGGGTTGACACGCCCTGCGACATGCCCGTGTCGTAGGCCATGTGCCATGTATCGACACCTCGTCGAAGCAGAGTGTCGACTTCGCGGCTAAGTGTCGACACGGGTCGACACGCCCTGCGACACGCCCGTGTCGCAGGCCGTGTGACCAGTCTCGACACAATGTCGAGACCAAAGTGTCGACTTTCTGCCTTAGTGTCGACACAGGCTTGACACGCCCTGGGACACACCCGTGTCCCAGGCCGTGTGCCTGCTGCCAGAACCCAAACTGGCCCAAAACGTCCCCCTTTGCTCCTTTGAGTTTCAGGGCGTTACAGCCTGGCAGCGGGATCTGCTCGGGGTCCGCTATCAATACCATCGAGTGACTTCCTGCCCTGCTAGCTAGGTGATAGCCTGACAGCGGGATCTGCTCGAGGCCAAGGATGACACCGAGTGTCTTCCTGCCCTGCCAGCTAGGTGAGAGCCTAGCAGCGGGATCTGCTCGGGGTCTGCTATCAATACCATCGAGTGACTTCCTGCCCTGCCAGCTAGGTGAGAGCCTGACAATGGGATCTGCTCGAGGCCAAGGATGACACCGAGTGACTTCCTTCCCTGCCAGCTAGGTGAGAGCCTGATAGCGGGATCTGCTCGGGGTCCGCTATCATTACCATCGAGTGACTTCCTGCCCTGCCAGCTAGGTGAGAGCCTGACAGCGGGATCTGCTTGAGGCCAAGGATGACACCGAGTGACTTCCTGCCCTGCCAGCTAGGTGAGAGCCTGGCAGCGGGATCTGCTCGGGGTCCGCTATCAATACCATCTAGTGACTTCCTGCCCTGCCAGCTAGGTGAGAGCATGACAGTGGGATCTGCTCGAGGCCAAAGATGACACCGAGTGACTTCCTGCCCTGCCAGCTAGGTGAGAGCCTGGCAGCGGGATCTACTCGGGGTCCAAACACATTCCATTTCTCCATGCAAGCTAGTTGTGACAGTAGTTGAAGTGTTAAAGAATTTTATTATCATTAAGGCATCACTTACATGTTTCAGGGGATAAAACGTTTTAGGTCGTCACCGCTCCAGGTGAGACTTAGGGTCTCGCCCTCTACATTTTGGAGTCTATTACCTCCCGACTTCAGAGCTTCCTTTACAATAAACAACCCCTCCCAACTGGGGTTGAGCTTCCCTACGGATGTCGACTTCCCTGCTGCGTCCACCTTCTTCAGCACCAAGTCCCCTTCCACGAACTGCTTGACCCTGACATGCTTATCAAAGTACTTGGCCATTCTTCTTTTCACCTCCTCCTGTCGGATAGCGGAAACGTCCCTCAACTCTTCCACCATGTCGAGGGAGAGCCTCAGCTCCTCCTCGTTCTCTGCTTGCCATTCCTTTCAGCCTTCTTTGGCCGTAATGACTCGAGGTGTTTGTACTTCAAACTCCACGGGGAGCACTGCCTCACACCCATGACAGAGCTTGAAGGGGGTCTCCATAGTAGCCGTATTGGGGGTGGTCCTCAGGGCCCAGAGAACCGCGGGAAGCTGCTCCACCCAACTCCCCTTCAAATTCTCCACTTTCTTCTTGAGGAGGTTGACGATGATCTTGTTTACGGCCTCCACCTGCCCGTTTCTCCTAGGGTGATGGACCGAGGCGAACCTGAGGTCAATCCGAAGATGCTCGCAGAAGCTGGTGAATTCGGCGCTGACGAACTGGGTTCCGTTGTCCGTGACGATGGCTTGGGGCAACCCGTGACGGCAGATGATTTCCCCCCAAACAAAGTTCCTGATAACCTGGGAGGTCACCTTGGACAGCGCCTTCACCTCCATCCACTTGGAGAATGTTAAAGTTGGAGATGAAGGTGGAGAAGTGGGAGAGAGAGGAGGAGCGAGAGGAGGAGACAGAGAGGTCGGAGGAGGGGGTATCTCGGTAGGAGAGGAGGGAATGAAGGGAATAGCAGGAGAGTCAGAAGGCGGGGGAGGAGAGGAGGAGGCAGCTGAGAAGTAGGAGGCATTCTCGAAGAAGGTAACGTCAGCAGAGACGAACTGCTGACGAAGAATAGGGTTAAAGCAACAATAGCCTTTCTGAGTGGTGGAGTACCCCAGAAAGACACATTTGGTGGAGCGGGGGGAGAGCTTGTCACGGGTGGCAGAGGGAGTATGTACAAAGGCAGTGCATCCAAAGATGCGGAGAGGGAGAGGAAAGGGGTCCTTGTCCGGATAGAGAATGGAGAAGGGTGTTTTTCCCGTGGAGAATGGTGGATGGAAGACGATTGATGAGGTAGCAGGCAAGGAGAACGGCATAGCCCCAATACGAGCGAGGGACATGCATCTGGGTCATCAATGTGCGAGCCACATCGAGGAGGTGACGGTTTTTGCGTTCCGCCACCCCATTTTGTTGGGAGGTGTAAACACAGCTAGTCTGATGAATAATGCCATGTTGCACACAAAAAGAAGTAAAAGCACGACTCAGATACTCCTTAGCATTGTCAGAACGAAAAGTTTTAATACAAATATTGAACTGAGTTTTAATCAACTGGTAAAAGGAGATCCATACATCTAAAAGTTCAGAGGGATCTCGGAGGAGATACACCCAAGTACAGTGAGAAAAATCATCTATAAAGGTTACAAAATAAGAACTACCCCAACCAATGGTGAGGGTAGGAGCAGGTCCCCAGATATCAGAGTGAACAAGATCAAAAGGACGAGTAGAGCCCCGTCCGTGCTTCGGTGGGAAGGAGGAACGGTGATGCTTGCCGAGTTGACAGGCGTCGCATTGGAGAGGAGTACTGGACGGAGGGAGGTGCGGTAGAAGTTGATGTAGCACACAGGGAGGAGGATGACCGAGACGGAGATGCCACAAGAGAAGCAGATAGGTCGCCGGTGAAGATCGCTAGACCGCCCGGTTAACAAGCCGGCGAGTCAAGCCGCCAGACCGCGCGGTCTCCAACCCGCCAAGACAGACCGCCCGATCTCCAACTTTAACACTCCCCCTCAAGCTGGAGCATATATATCAATCATGCCCAGCTTGTCGCAAACATGCAGAAATGAGGCGGAAACTGGCTTGGTGAAGATGTCAGCCAGCTCTTTATCAGACATGACAAAAGGAGTGCAAATTTGTTCTTTTAAAATCTCTTCACGAATGAAATGGTAGTCGACCTCAATGTGCTTTGTTCTTTCATGGAATACAGGATTTTTGGAGATGTATATGGCGGCCTTATTATCACAGAACATAGGTAGAGGATGGTTGTATACCTCTCCTAAATCTAGCATGAGCGCCCGCAGCCATTTTAACTCACAAGTGGTTGATGCCATACTGCGATACTCAGCTTCTACACTGGACCGGGACACAACAGACTGCTTCTTGCTCTTCCAGCTCACCAGATTTCCCCCAACAAATGTGCAAAAACCTGAGGTTGACTTGTGATCCCCTTTATCATCAGCATAACTTGCATCTGAGTATGCTTCAATCCTCAGATGACCATTCTTCTGAAAAAGTAATCCTTTCCCAGGCGCTGCTTTGACATACTCCAAGATCCACAAGGCGGACTGTAGATGACACTCCCTAGGCGCTTGCATGAACTGACTCATCTTACCTATAGCATAGGAGATGTCGGGTCGGGTCACTGTGAGATATATGAGCTTACCAACCAGACGCCTGTACCGCGAACTATCTGAAAGAGGAGGCGAATCATCTGTCCAGGTTTTGTCCTCCCCAGTAGCCATGGGGCATCGCGGCAGGTGTTTGTGCCTCCAGTCAATCCTGCCTCTTTTAAAAGATCAAGGGCATACTTACGCTGAGAGAGAACTAAGGAGTCGGGCTTCCGAGAGAGATTTCGATCCCAGGAAGTACTTTGGAGAGCCCATATCTTTAGTGATCAGATGTTGGCGAAGATGTCGCTTTGTCAGGGTACCCCTTCCTGGTCATCGCCAGTGAGAAGAATATCATCGACGTACACAGCCAGAACAACCAGCCCAGAAGGAGTTTTGCGAATAAAGAGAGAGTGATCAGCAGAGCTTCGCACAAAACCAACATCCGCCACAATGCCGCTGAACTTGTCAAACCAAGCTCGAGGACTCTGCTTGAGTCCATAAATTACCTTCTGCAGTCGGCATACCCGTGTCTCCCCTGAGCAACATACCCAGGAGGTTGCTCCATGTAAACGGCCTCGTGAAGGTCACCATAAAGGAAGGCATTCTTGACGTCCAGCTGAGAAATCGGCCAATCCCGATTGATGGCCACAGAAAGAAGGACCCGTATAGTGCTGAGACGAGCCACGGGGGAGAAGGTGTCAAAGTAATCAACCCCATAGGTCTGAGTAAAGCCCTTAGCAACAAGGCGAGCCTTATACCGATCCACAGTGCCGTCGGGGCCAAATTTGACCACAAATACCCAGAGACAGCCAACAACATCAGTACCAAAGGGAGGAGGAACAAGAGTCCATGTACCCCGCTCCGTGAGGTCGCCATTTCCTCATCCATGGCCAGCTTCCAGTGGGGAATAGCAAGGGCCTCCTGATAGGAACAGGCGTGGCAGTAGCAGAGATAGCCAGCGCAAAGGCCCTGCGAGAAGGTGTAAGACGATCATATGAAACAACAGCAGCCAGGGGGTGGAGGGTACATGTCCGCACCCCTTTGCGAAGAGCCACAGGGAGATCCAGGTCGGCAGCCCCCGCGGGATCCGGAGCGTCCGTGGCAGAGAGAGCTGGCCCGGGAGAAGAGAGCGACGGCGGCGTAGAGGGTGCCGACCTGGATCTCCCTATGGCTCTTCGCAAAGGGGTGCGTACATGTACCCTCCACCCCCTGGCTGCTGTTGTTTCATATGATCGTCTTACACCTTCTCGCAGGGCCTTTGCACTGGCTATCTCTGCTACTGCCACGCCTCGTTCCTATCAGGAGGCCCTTGCTATTCCCCACTGGAAGCTGGCCATGGATGAGGAAATGGCGACCCTCACGGAGCGGGGTACATGAACTCTTGTTCCTCCTCCCTTTGGTACTGATGTTGTTGGCTGTCGCTGGGTATTTGTGGTCAAATTTGGCCCCGACGGCACTGTGGATCGGTATAAGGCTCGCCTTGTTGCTAAGGGCTTTACTCAGACCTATGGGGTTGATTACTTTGACACCTTCTCCCCCGTGGCTCGTCTCAGCACTATACGGGTCCTTCTTTCTGTGGCCGTCAATCGGGATTGGCCGATTTCTCAGCTGGACGTCAAGAATGCCTTCCTTTATGGTGACCTTCACGAGGCCGTTTACATGGAGCAACCTCCTGGGTATGTTGCTCAGGGGGAGACACGGGTATGCCGACTGCAGAAGGCAATTTATGGACTCAAGCAGAGTCCTCGAGCTTGGTTTGACAAGTGGGCGTAATAGTGGGCGCTGAAGGAGGGAGGTGACAGCAGCGATGCGGGCAGCGGTGGAATCTAAAGTGGGAGATTCAGCCTCACCCAGAATTTGCTGGCGGATCATGTCATAAGTATCGGAAAGCCGGAGAAGATAACACACAACCAAAAGCTCCTGGAAGTGCTTGTGTTGTTGAGCCAAATCTGCAGAAAAGGGACGATTTTGAAGAATCTCAGCCCCAAGAGCCTGGACCTGTTGGTAGGCAGCAGCAGGAGACAGTGTGGGACAGGCAAAGAGGTCCGCATACAACGTATAGATGCGGGAAGTCTGAGCCCATTTGGAGTACAAAGCGGCAAGATGAAGCCAAGCGGCCTTGACCGTCTCATCATGACGTATGACGAGAAGGCACTCATCAGAAAGACTGTTCGCGAGCCAAGTACGCACAAGTGCGTCACTGGCATCCCAGTCATCAAAGAGAGGTGAAGTGATAGGAGGTGGGTCATCAACGAGGTGGTTGCGTTTACGTTGTGAGCGAAGAAGAAAGGTGAAAGAGACGCTCCAATCCGGGTAGTTGGATCCAACACGCTTGGAAACTGTCCCAAGGTTCCCGGAAGGAGTAGGAGGAAGAGGTGGAGCCGGATTGGCAACAGGGGTGGTGGAAGTAGAGGAATCAGAGAAAGCCATAGAAGCTGGAAACAAGGGAAGCCGGGCGGTTAGGATACAACCCGCACGGATAGGAAGAAAAGCTGCAGCGGTCACGAGGGTAGAAACCAGCGGCCAGAAAAGCCACGACCAAACCGCAGACCCAAGCAGTGGGGAAGAAGTCGAGCGGCTAGAGGACAGGCCGCGCGAACAGAAGCAGGGACAAAACAGGTCGCTGCGACAGGAGGCGGCGGGTAGGTAACAACCCGCGCGGATAGGAGAAAGAAGGGCGGCAGCGGTCTCAAGGGAATAAATCCAGCGGCCAGAAAGCCACGACCTAGCTGCAGACACAAACAGAGGGGAAGAAGTCGAACGGCTAGAGGACAGGCCGTGCGAACAGAAGAAGGCGAACGTCTAGAGAACAGGCCACGCAAACGGAAGAAAACGAACGGCTAGAGAACAAGCCGTGCGGACAGGAAGCAAACCGGCACTACAAGCCGTGCGGACAGCAAGACACAGAATCAGGAGGAGTAGATCGAATGCTCTGATACCATGTAAAAACCGAACAGAAACAAAGGTATGCCGAACAGAAACAAACCAAAATGGTTTTAAGTTGAACTTTATTATCCGAAAAAGGTATCTATTACAAAGGTATGCCCTCCCTTATATAGAATGGAGGAGATATGAGAGAATACAAATAAGAGATGTGGGACTAAAAAATTACAAGTCAAGCGGACTGTACAAGGTAAACCGCACAGGCCGCGCGGTTAGACAGAAGGGGCTAACCGCACGGCTACCACAAGAGAAGCAGATAGGTCGCCGGTGAAGATCGCTAGACCGCCCGGTTAACAAGCCGGCGAGTCAAGTCGCCAGACCGCGCGGTCTCCAACCCGGCAAGACAGACCGCCCGGTCTCCAACTTTAACAGAGAAGTAGTCAATCATTACTAGGAGGAACCTCCTCTGACCGCTGGCTTGGGGGAATGGCCGAACCAAATCCATCCCCCAAATTACGAAGGGCCAGGGGGCCGTGATACTTTTGAGTCACTGGGCCGACTGTAGCTGGTGGGGGGCAAACAGCTGGCACTTATGTCACATTCTCGCGAATTCTGTTGCATCATGGCCTAGGATGGGCCAAAAGTACCCTTGCCTGACAATTCTTCCTTCCAGGGTCCGACTCCCGGAGTGGCTCCCACACTCTCCGGAGTGGACTTCCTCCAAGGTCCTTTGCACTTCGCTCTCCGCCACGCAGCGAGCCTGCATCCCTGAGAGGGTATTCCTGTATAGCTGTCCGTCCTGTAGGAGGTAGTACACCGAATTGTGCCTTAGCTTCTTCTTATCTGCCCCCTACGGATACTCTCCCGTGGAGAGGAAAGTCACAACTGGGTCCATCCACGAAGTTTGTTGATCAATTTCCATGAGCTCCCGCTCTTCGATGGGGGGGGGGGGGGAACAGGTCGGTGATGGTACCCCCCACCTGGGGGCCATGCTTTGCTAGTTGGTCGACCTGTTCGTTTTCTTCCCTGGGAACGTGTCAGATGGAGAAGGTTTGGAAAGTGCTGTTGGGTATTGTATCCACAATTACCTGGATTTGAGGAAGCCACCTGTCAAGCTAAGATGAATTCACAATGTATTTGATGAAACCTCTTAAGTTGTGCTTGCAGCTCTTCCACGCTAAGTGCACACCAATGTCAGGGTGCAGTAGGTCAATATACACGGGTCTGCACGACGTAATCCCTCGTTGAGCAGATCAGTGTGTTGGCCTACGTGTACTCTCTCTATTGGAGTGCACTTACTTTCAAGTACAGGGCCATGCTTATGCAAGAGAAGACAAGGAGCAAGGATGGGTCAAGGAGCAGCACTTGGGTGGAATGACGAGAATTCATCCAAGTAAAAGTCGACGAGAATCACCAATTGATTCTCGCCGAATCGTCGGGAATCATTAGTGATTCTCGCCGACTCCTTCCAGCTACCTTAAAATGGTGCCAAGTAAGATTCGACGAGAATCACTAATGATTCTCGCCGAACCCGTCGCTAAGCAGGTCGTGAATACCAAGTGAAAATCGTTAAGAATCAACAAGGGAATCGTCGAGAATCATAGTGATTCTCAACGAATCGTCGAGAATCGTTAACTGATTCTCGCCGATTCGTCGAGAATCACCAATGATTCTCGACGAATTTTTACTTGTCATTTTCTCTGGATGCTGCTGGACCGGGTTTCTGCCGCTGGACTAGTTTGAAAGATTTCGGGGATCTACGTGTGGGACCCATAACGGTCATATTGTATGGGTCTACAGTGTATAAATACATGGGTATTTTTGAACAGTAAAGTAGGAAAAAAAAGAAGATACACACGAGCACGGAAAACCCTTAATCATCGCTTCCACTCCGCCGTCGCCACCGCCGCTCGCGATAAGTTGGTCGCCGCGCTGTTGATCGTTTCTCTTCCCGATCTCCGGTGACAGAAGCCTAGCTAAGCTTAGCGTCTCACGTGTCTATTCGGAGATCTCTTGTCTCTCGATTTGTAGATCGGGAAAATCTTCCCCATCCGAATCGATCGAGACGATTGATCCTAGTGTGACCGTTGGTAGACCTAGCTTGCTTCGCTACGAAGTTTGGATCATCAAAGAAGTGCAGCCTCACATCGTTGTTGCCGCCGATCCCGTGAACCTTGCCGCCGCCGGTTCCGGGGAGATCCTCTCCAAGAGAGATCTAAGGTCGTGGACTCCTTGTGGACGTCAAAGAACACGTCGTCAACAAAGAGGGACATCATAGTCTCCTAACGTAGTTTGTATCTTGTGTACATTCAATTTCACTTTTGTTGTAAATGAACGTTTGTTCCGTATTGTAAGGGTTGGGTGCAACCTGGTTTGTGGGAGTGTTGACTCCTACGTGTGGAAGGGTTCCTTCCAATAGTGCAAAGATTGGTTTTCAATCCTGTTGGAGAAGTGACCGAGTCGTCCCTTGTTGGGAGATAGGTCGAAGGGGGAAAGTGGATGTACCCAAGTCGGGGAACCACTATAAATTGCCTGTGTTTTCTGTGTGCTGTGCTGTTTATCTTTATTGTGCAGGTACCGTTATAAATTCCGCAAAAGCGCTACACGTCACCTATTCCCCCCCCCATAGGTGCACATAGTTAACACTAGGTGGACTTTCAAGTGGTATCAAAGCGAGGTTGCTCATCAAAAAGGCTAACACCTTGAGTAGATTCCTGCCACCAGTGTTAAAAGCATGGAGCTGGATTATGACGTATTGCCACTCAAACTCCCTACATGCACAAAGGATTATTATCCCATCTGGAGGATGAGAGTGTCATTTCACTTGGATGCTATCGATCCTCGAGCATCCTTCATTCTGGAAGAGGGTCCATTTATTCCCATGAAGACCACTGACTCTGGGATCCAAGTGCCCATGTGCATTGCTGAGATGTCAGAGACGGAACTATCACTATTTAACTTGGACGAGAGGATTCGTCAAATTATCTTGGATATCTGGTCTGGAGCTTCTCACTCCAGATTAGCAAAATGTAGGACGGCTAAATCCATGTGGGTGATGATCTCAGAGTTGATGGGGGAGTCAGAGAAAGCTGGAATATGCTGTCAACCAGAGGAGGAAGCCTATGTGGGGGTCCTCACCTCTGAAGATGAAGGCAAGCATCTTTCGGACAGCATCAGAGCTCCAGTGTCCATGTCTGAGGCTGAAGAGACCAGTGAGGAAAGCAGCTCTGATGAGGATGATGCAATGGTCACTGACTCGAATGACATTAACACTGAAGAGCAGGTAACCTCCTCATCCTGCCCCATCTCTTTTGAACTTTCTGAAGACAGGAACTGCTTTCCTCCAGAAGATTCTGATTCTCTGAAGAGAGCCCTTCAGTCAAGCAACCTACTTGCTGAGGAGCAAGCTCAAGAGATTGCTCGACTGAAGATCTTGTTGGTTCTCCAATTGGCGTCCAACAAGGTCAAGGACTCTAAGATCTCAGCTCTAGAGAGTAGTCTAGAGAATGAGAAACGTATAGTATCAAACTTTTCCAAGGTTGATGCTATAAAGAGAAAGCAAGAAAACGGGTGGATCTCCCGGATTATCAATTCGTGGAGAAATGGGGAAACGGTATTCTGACCCCCCACTCCAAGCAGGAAGGCAACTCATCATGCCTTCAGGTATGACCACAGGAATAGTCGTGGTCACTGCAAGGGTGATCTGTCCCCATGTGGAGACACCCGTAGTGCAAGGGCCGTCCTGGCCACCCATGAGAGAATACCTAAGGCTCATTCTGAGCCCTTTGTATTCACTGCCACTGCCCCAACTCGGTGCGAATCTGCATGTCCCAGCTCACAGAAGACTTCTCACCACCTGAGGACACAGGATAGGGAGGTTAGAAGTCATGGTGTAAGTCTTCATACGGCCTCAGGAAGGGGGTTGCCTGAAAGGAAGGCACCACCTATCCGGCCACATGCCGCTTGCAACGTGCATTCCTTCCACCCTTCCTCGTGTCACGATGAAAGAGGAAACTTTGTGAGGAGTTCATGCCCTATCTCGTTTAGACCTAGGACCGTGACTACCTCAGTCACTAGATCAGGTCAGAAACGACGATACAACATTCACCCATGTTGGTGCTGCGGCAAAGTGGGACACTTTGCCATCGACTGTTGGAACAACCCCTCTGTGCCAACGGCAAGGGATTATTCACATTCACGGGATAGGGGTAGCCTTCCGGACAGGTTTTCTGAAGGAAGGCAGTCGAGTGCCTATGCTAACAGGAACCTAGGACCCAACATGATTTGGGTTCCTAAGGTAAGGTAATTTCTTTTTGCATGGTAGTCTAGGTTCCCGTAAATATGATGGGAACTAGACAGTAGGTGTTTCGCGACTGAATTGGAACATGCATCGGGAATAACAGAAGTGACATATATATTTATATAAGCATACTCTCATCAAGCACCTGGTATGGTATAGTCAGAGAGACTCAATGTTAACTCTCATAATCCCAGATACTTTTGATCAGTTCAAGGACCTGCGTCATATTGCATCCTCATTTACATATATATCTCTATCTTTGTGTATATTTATCCTTATACATGTATGTGTGCACATCTAAGGATAGGTTAACTCGATACATGCAAACCTTTATACATCAATAAAGAGTTAACGAAGATATGTCATTGTGAATCTCGACAACTCACAATTGACATCAAGAAGTGTTTGGAGAAGCCTCGCTCAAACCCAAATAGATTGGCGTTACAATATATATGTATTTATCTTTCTTATATTGACTTGACATCAGAAGAATTCAAAAATGTTGCAATGCTTCTTAACGTGAAAATTCCTAGTAGAGAAACCTTTCAATTTCGAATTAGACAAATCCCGCCGACCCATTATATACTTGAAATCTCACCGAATTAGACAAATCTCGCCGACCCTTCGCCTTCCTCAAGAATCCCGCTGAAGGAGCAAGCTACACGAGTCCCGCCGACTTTCGCAGAATCTCCGCCAAATCGCAAGGTTTGTTCCGTCGGATCCCGCAAGGAAGCTCGTCGAATCTCTCAAAGTTCCCGTAAGGTTTCTCCTTTAGGAATCATGCAAGGTTCTCGTCGGATCCCCCACCGCCTTCGCAAAACCCCGCAAGTTCTCCATCGTCTTCCCCTAGGTTCCCGCAAGGTTCTCGCAAAGCTCCCGACGAATCCCGCCGAACCCTGCAAGAAGCTCTCCAACTCACTTCCGTCTACGCCTTAGGTAACCTCTTCCTCACCCGTACTTGGATGTCCTCACTAGTGACGCTTTCCTTTTTGAATGTTCATTAAAGTTTAGAGTAGGACTTCTCTCTCTAGATCTGCAATGGCTCCAAGGACAACTGCTGGGTTGGTCACCGGTTGCGAGCTTGTTCGAACTGGGTTCTCTCACGCCTCGGACGAATTCCGCAACATCATTCTGATGCTGGAAGAGGCTGGGCTAACATTCGTCCTGGAGCACCCTTGCAAAATCTTGGACAAAGAAGTACTGGAGTTCTTCGCTACCGCAAGACTCCAAAACGGCGACTCACTAATCAAAAGCAAAGTGGCTGGGGCAAAGGTCAAGCTGTCTGCCAGCAAGCTGACTCGCTTCTTGCAACTTTCTAGCTCGGAGCATGAGGACTATCTGGAGGACGATGACAAAACCAGAACTCTCTTATTCTGCGGCCTCCCACGAGGAACTCGGTCAATAAAGAGAAAGGATATGAATGAAGAAGGGAAGCTCCTGTCTGACATTATTGGAAAGGTGCTCATCTGCAAGCTGGGCTCTCATGACCATATCTCAACAGATATGTTCAAGATCCTGATAGCTATTGTCTGCCGTAAAAGGTTCAACTGGGGGGAGTTGCTGTTTGAGAAGATAAAGGACACATTGGGCTCTCCGAGTTTTGGCCGCATCATAAGTCTATATCTAAATCAGCTAAATGGAGACAGGTTTGACATGAGCAAAGGTGTTCCTCTCCACTACTTGAAGAAGATGGACTCAAGTGTGTTTGACTATTGGGAAAGGCGTATTGGGCAGACTGCCGTGGAAGAGCAACAAGGAGTATCTTCAGCAGCCACACCCAATGAAGTTCCTGGTACCTTGACTGCAGGAATCGAGGGGGAGCCTCTACCCCCTCATACTGATGTTGTATCTGACATCTCCCAGTTGGCCAGGGATGCTGTGGCCGAAATTCAAGAAGAAAGTGACACTGTACTGGAGACTGCTGACCAAGAATTGGAAGAGGCTGCTGATATATATGATTTCTTGGATGATGACGGAGAGGAAGATGGGAATGAGGGACATGAAGTATTGGAGGGTCCAGATCTTGTAGAACCTCCATCTGACAAGCATGCACCAGTGGAGGGGGAGTCAGATAAATCTACAGAGGCCGCCAGCATTCCTCCATTAGAGGCTGTGATTGTATCCAGCTCTACAGATGCTTATGCTGAAGGGCAAGGCCCACAAGTGCCTCCGGCTATTACGTTACGAGATGAGCTAGCCACTCACACTGTCAATATCATTCAGGGCATTGTGAATGAACATAAAGCCTCCTTCGATAAAGCTCAGAATAAACTGCTGAATAGGATTAAGACATCTGAAAAGCTCATGCTCAAGAATATGGTGGAGATCAACCATAAACTGGACGTGATGGAGAAGAAATTTGAAGAAAAGTACACCGAGGCCGGCCAAGCTGTCACACTTCTAATGGCCGGATTGAAAAAGAATACTGATACTCTTGCTGTAGTCAATCAGAATGCACATGTTTTAGCCAACAACATTCAAAAGTTTGACGGTAATATGGTCACTCTCAACGCCAATCAGCAGGCCCTGGTCACTGAATTCTCCCGGACCACCAAGCACATTGATGACTCCTTGCACTCCTATGCAAACTTCATCGTTGTTGAAGCCAAAAAGGGGGAGAAGGACTACATTGCTAAGATGGCTGAGCTACAAGAAGTCATGATCACAAACTTCGAACAGTCAAACAAGTACGTCTATGACAGCAACTGGTGGATGCTCCACCAGGTGTTAGGCATCCCCTTGGCTGAAAATCCTGCAGATATTCATCCTCCTAAGACATCTATGGCCGCTGAGGAAGTAGGTGCTACCGAGGAAATAAGTGCAAGTGCTGCAGATGTTCCCATAACTGAAGCTGATGCTAGGGCTCTCTCCAAAGCTAAACTGAGGAGCATGTTTGACCAAGAGGCCTTAGCAAAAGCCAGGGGAAAGAGAAAAGCTCAGGAAGGGACCTCCAAGGAGACTCTAGCTGAGAAAAGAATCAGAATGAGTGAGGAGGAAGTTCGAAACGAAAAGTGGAGTCCAGTTTCAAGGAACATCATCTTGGACACCTTCTGGCTACAAGAAAAGGGAGAACTAAATCGGAACGAAGTTTACAGCCAGTTTGAGTGGGAAAGGTAGAAGACGTATGAAGCAAAACGAAACATCTTCTTCAGAAATAACACGGATGCAGATAAAGTTCCTCCTCCCAAATACTACCCGAAGCCTAAAGAGTACATGAAGAGACAAAGGAATAAGTTCTTGGCGCAAAAACTCAAGGAGGACTTAGCTAAGGAAAGATAGTCAACAACTTGTAGCTTGTCATTCTCTCCTAAAAACATTCAATGATTATGGTTATGATATGAACAATTCTGAGATTATATATATATATATATACATTTGTATTTGAATTTGTGAATGACTCAAGTCCTGATCTGGTTGCATATATATTCTCTTGTGCTGCATGTTTAATTTCTGAATGCTATGTTTATTATTTGATAGGTGTTATTCATCTTAGCTAGTAGGGTTTTGGCTTCGTCAAATAGGGGGAGATTGTTGGGTATTGTATCCACAATTACCTGGATTTGAGGAAGCCACCTGTCAAGCTAAGATGAATTCACAATGTATTTGATGAAACCTCTTAAGTTGTGCTTGCAGCTCTTCCACGCTAAGTGCACACCAATGTCAGGGTGCAGTAGGTCAATATACACGGGTCTGCACGACGTAATCCCTCGTTGAGCAGATCGGTGTGTTGGCCTACGTGTACTCTCTCTATTGGAGTGCACTTACTTTCAAGTACAGGGCCATGCTTATGCAAGAGAAGACAAGGAGCAAGGATGGGTCAAGGAGCAGCACTTGGGTGGAATGACGAGAATTCGTCCAAGTAAAAGTCGACGAGAATCACTAGTGATTCTCGCCGAATCGTCGAGAATCATTAGTGATTCTCGCCGAATCGTTGAGAATCATTAGTGATTCTCGCCGACTCCTTCCGGCTACCTTAAAATGGTGCCAAGTAAGATTCGACGAGAATCACTAATGATTCTCGCCGAACCCGTCGCTAAGCAGGTCGTGAATACCAAGTGAAAATCGTTGAGAATCAACAAGGGAATCGTCGAGAATCATTAGTGATTCTCAACGAATCGTCGAGAATCGTTAACTGATTCTCGCCGATTCGTCGAGAATCACCAATGATTCTCGACGAATTTTACTTATCGTTTTCTATGGATGCTGCTGGACCGGTTTCTACCGCTGGACTAGTTTGAACCGGATTTCGGGGATCTACGTGTGGGACCCATAACGGTCATATTGTATGGGTCTACAGTGTATAAATACATGGGTATTTTTGAACAGTAAAGTAGAAAAAAAAAGAAGATACACACGAGCACGAGAAAACCCTAAATCATCGCTTCCGCTCCGCCGTCGCCGCCGCCGCTCGCGATAAGTTGGTCGCCGCTGTTGATCGTTTCTCTTCCCGATCTCCGGTGACAGAAGCCTAGCTAAGCTTAGCGTCTCACGTGTCTATCCGGAGATCTCTTGTCTCTCGATTTATAGATCGGGAAAATCTTCCCCATCCGAATCGATCGAGACGATTGATCCTAGTGTGATCGTTGGTAGACCTAGCTTGCTTCGCTACGAAGTTTGGATCATCAAAGAAGTGCAGCCTCACATCGTTGTTGCCGCCGATCCCGTGAACCTTGCCGCCACCGGTTCCGGGGAGATCCTCTCCAAGAGAGATCTAAGGTCGTGGACTCCTTGTGGACGTCAAAGAACACGTCGTCAACAAAGAGGGACATCTTAGTCTCCTAACGAAGTTTGTATCTTGTGTACATTCAATTTCACTTTTGTTGTAAAGGAACGTTTGTTCCGTATTATAAGGGTTGGGTGCAACCTGGTTTGTGGGAGTGTTTACTCCTACGTGTGGAAGAGTTCCTTCCAATAGTGCAAGGATTGGTTTTCAATCCTGTTGGAGAAGTGACCGAGCCGTCCCTTGTTGGGAGATAGGTCGAAGGGGGAAAGTGGATGTACCCAAGTCGGGGAACCACTATAAATTGCCTGTGTTTTCTGTGTGCTGTGCTGTTTATCTTTATTGTGCAGGTACCGTTATAAATTCCGCAAAAGCGCTACACGTCACCTATTCCCCCCCCATAGGTGCACATAGTTAATACTAGGTGGACTTTCAAGTGCCTATGACCCCCTTCACTTTGGCTATGTATAATCGCAGGGTGGGCTCCCTCGCCTCAAACTCCCCATTGATCTGGGAAGCTACCACCATGGAGTCGGTGAGGACCTCAACGTCCAACACCCCCAGCTCCCTGGCTAGGCACAACCCTGCTATCACGGCTTCGTATTCAGCTCGGTTATTTATAATGTGGAAGTGCACCACTACCGTCTGCTCAATTCAAGTTCCTTGGAGGCTCTCCAACACCACCCCCACTCCTAGGGAATACCTCCCCGAGGCGCCATCCACCTTCACCTTCCAAGGAGTTGGGCGGGTGAGTTCTTCCTCCGCCACTTCAACCACATAGTCGGCCAAGAAGTTGGCCATTGCTTGAGCTTTGATCGAGAGTCGCGGAACGAATGAGACGTCGAACTCACTCAACTCCACCGACCACTTAGCCAGCCTGCCCGAAAACTCCACCCCCTCAAAGATGTTGCGGAGAGGATGGTCGGTCACCACTCGGATTGAGTGTGCTTGGAAGTAAGGTCGCAGCCTCCGGGCTGAGATGATCAGGGCGAAGGCTAGCCTCTCCAAAATTGGGTATCAGAGCTCGGCCTTCCTCAGGACCCGACTCACATAATAAATAGGGAGCTGCTTCTTCCCCTCTTCACGAACTAAAATGGAGCTCAAGGCCTCCGCCCCGACCCTGAGATATAAGAACAGGTCCTCCCCCTCCTTCGGCCCTTGAAGCAGCGGAGCCTGAGTCAACTGCATCTTGAGGGCCCGGAATGCCTCCTCGCACTCCTGGGTCCATTCTAACTTTCGACCACCCCTCAGCATTTTGAAGATGGGGGAGCACTTTTCTCCTGCTCGGGAGAGGAACCTACTCAGCCCTGCTAGCTTCCCCGTCAGCCGCTGGACCTCCTTAGCATTCCGCGGCGATCCCAACTCTAGGATAGCCTTGACCTTGTCAGGATTCGGCTCGACCCCGCAGGGGTGAGGAGGTGCCCCAGGAACTTTCCCCTGCTAGCCCCGAAGATACATTTTAGGGGATTCAACCTCATCTTGTACTTGCGTAGGGTGGCAAAGGTCTCCTCCAGGTCCCGGAGGTGGGAGTCCACATCCCGACTTTTAATCATGAGGTCATCCACGTACACCTCCAAATTCCTCCCCTTTTACCATCATTTTTTGGTAGGTTGCCCCTGCATTCTTCAGCTCGAAGGGCATCATCTTGTAGCAGTAGCATCCATCCCCTGTGATGAATGAGACATCCTTGATGTCTGGGGGGTGCATCCTGATTTGATGATAACCTGAAAAAGCATCTAGAAAACTCATTACAGAAAAACCGACGGCTGAGTCAACCAACGCGTCGATTCGAGGCAAAGGGTAACAATCCTTAGGGCAAGCTTTATTAAGTAAAGAAAAATCAATACACATCCTCCACCGGCCGTCTCCCTTTTTGACCATGACCACATTGGAGACCCAGCCGGGGTATTGGATCTCGGACATGAAGCCGGCCCTGAGGAGCTTTGCCACCTCCTCCCTGAATGGCTCTGCCAGCTTGCCCGCAGTGGACCTCTTCTTCTGTTGAACGGGGCGTGTTCCCGGGTCCAGGTTGAGGCGGTGGCAGGCCACATCCGCGTCAACCCCCGGCATCTCCGCGGCGTTCCTAGCGAAGATGTACACGTTCTTCTGGATGAACTCCAGCATCCTGCCTTGGTCCTCCAAGGTCAGCCCTCCGCTGACGCGGATCTTCTCCATCCTGCCTCCATGGGTGAGCACCTCCAGCTCCACCACTTCCTCTGCAGCCTCCATCCTGGACTGCTCTCGCCACCCTTCAGCATCCTTCTCTTCAGAGACCGGGACCTCCACCTCCACCTCTTCTCCCTTGGCCACCTCCTCCAGGTTTCTTACTGCCGCCTCCTTCGCGCAATCCTCCATCTCCAACTCCTCCCTTCTTACTTCTTGCTCATCTTCCTCCATTCTCTGTCCCATCTCCTCGGCTCCCTCCAGCCAAGAGATGGTGTTCACCGCAGTGACATAACACTCCCGCGCCACCTTTGGGTCCCCCCTGACCCTGACCTGGATCCCCTCAGTGTTGAACTTCAAGAACTGATGAAAGGATGAGGGGACGCAGCGGAAGGAACTGATAAGGGGCCTCCCAAAGATGGTGTTGTAGCTGCTGGGGGCGTCCACATTGATGAACCTGTAGTTTCTGGACTGACCCCCCCGGGGTAACATGGAGGCCTACTCCTCCCTCCACTACCTTCCTCTCTCCTGAAAACCTGAACAAGTGTCCATCCGAGGCCAACACCCTCTTTGCCTCCACCTTCATCGCGTCGAACGCATTTTTGAAGACGACATTGACGGAACTCCCGTTGTCCACGAGGATCCGAGAGACGGTAAAATTCTCGATGGCTGCCTTGATGACAAGAGCATCACAGAACGGATATTCGTGATCTGGCATGTCGCTCCTGGAGAAAGTGATCCTCTCCTCCGGAGGTGGGGTTTGGGATGTGGAGGCAATGCTCCGCCGGTACATGGTGTGGAGGCTCGCCTTGCGGGAAGCCTCGACCCCTACCCCCCTGTGGATCACTCTGATCCCTCCTCGGGTTCCAACATCCACCCGGTCTTTGCAACGATCTTCCTCCGCCCGAGGCAGGACCTCTTCAATCCTCACTTCTTGCCATCCCTGTTGTTGCTGCTCTCTATTCCCTCTCATTTCTAGGAATTCTGGGCACGTGGCTGTGGCGTGCCCCTCCTCCCGATGG
This sequence comes from Platanthera guangdongensis, assembly GCA_039583875.1. Classification (NCBI taxonomy): domain Eukaryota; kingdom Viridiplantae; phylum Streptophyta; class Magnoliopsida; order Asparagales; family Orchidaceae; genus Platanthera; species Platanthera guangdongensis. The sequence continues at coordinate 17,734,414 of CM077163.1, forward strand.
AAGTCGCAATAGGGTAACTCCACCCTGACTTCTCTCCTCCTCCTCCTCACTATCCTTCTCCTCGCCCCCATGGTATGGCCATGGCGTCTTGTAACACCTCCCCTGTAGTGGACGTATAATATGGGTCCGGCCGGGGCCCCACAACATACGAACGCCACAGCTTTAGTATTATAAGTTGATATAGCTACCCAAACTCAAAACACTTGCACAACACAGCGGAAAACCAAGCACAACTAGAAGTTATCCACTAACCAAAAGAGTAATCAAATGGCCTTAAGGCCTTACATCAAATGTCCAAAAGTAAAAATAGTACATCAAACAAGAATGTGCATAGCACTCCTAGTCTACCTCGGCATGCAAGCCGGACAAAAGAGTCTCAAACAAACATCATCAAAATGTAGTGCTACAAAAGAGGGAAAAACACTTCATGGGGCTTAGGCCTTTCTGGCCGGCGTGCTAGCTTCTGCATGCGATCCTTGCCCTGTAAAAATTATTAGTAACGTGGGTCAGCAAAGACTGACCTCAAACTGTGTAACAACACATCTCCTCCCGGCCGCCCCTAACGGACCCCGGGGAACCCTCCAACCTGCAAGTCAGCACTTCATATGCAAATAAACATCTATAAATAGAAAAGCATTAAAACAGGCTTGGATGTCTCAATCATCAAACATGTTCTCTACTGGTTGAGCATATAAAGAAAGGGCCTACTATGCAACATGGATGCAACACCCGGGCTTCACCCAAGGTACCCTACAGCGTATGTATCTAGCACAACATCACATCACTTGGGTACTCACATTTCCCCAATTGGCATAAAGCCGCAAACATTGAGGGAGACACAACTCCCTCACACGGCGCACAGGCCGCCACATGGAAATCTTGCCAAGGCCCCACCCGCTCGTGGGCCTAGCCCAGGGCTTGCCTGCAAGCTCTGACGTCTCATGTCAGGATTCCAATAACCACAGACTGACCGATTCTAAGAAGCCTTGCTGGACCCCACCCGCTCATGGCCTCTTTGCCCGGGCTTGCCCCAAGCTTGGCATTCTCGTCAGTCTCACAGAAGGGGACTAGTCTCGCCGGGACACTCTCCACACATGACGCACATGTCACGGGATAGCCAGCCGACCACGGAGACATAGCCACGCCTTGGCACAACACAACCAAGACCAAACACATTGCAATCCCTCTTTGTACCACAGCGTTCCCGCGCACCAAGGAAAACATCTCCAACTCGTGCGGAGCTAACCTTGTCCACCAAGGAAACCATCTCCATTCTCATACGGAGCTAACCTTGTCCCTCAAGGAAACCATCTACCGCCACGAGGAGCTAACCTTGTCCGGGTTCGACTACACGTACCTTTTCAAGCAAACGGGACAATCACCACCACAACACAAACGGCATCTTGCCGCAACGGAAATCTCTACGAATCCCTAAGTTCGTATGCAACATCACCGAGTCGGACTAACGGTCGCGACTACGGCTTCAACCACCATGCCTAATCCACTAGCGAAGCGGATCTCTAATGCAAAATATGCCGGAGACGGACTCAATCAACCCGGAGGTTCCTCTTGAACCTTGGCAAACCAAAGCCCCTCTCATTTGAGAGTTTGTGGCCCAAAAATCTAGAAGAAAACGATGCTAAAAACGCGCATCCTAAAGACCGAGAGGAGAGATGTCGTTACCTTCCGACTCCTCTTCCTTGCCATGGTAAAAAAATATAGCCGGATGGAAAACTTCGCAACGCTCCAAGCTTCACGGATCCGGACTCGGCTCGCGATTTGGAGCTCCGAAACCCTTCCTACAGCCCAAGGCTTCTTCTTCTTCCTCCTTGCTCTAGTTTTCTCAAGAACTTAGAAAGAGAGGACTTGGAGAACAAAATGAGGGTTTCCCACCCTAGCATCGGACTTAACTTCCCAGGAGATGGCCTGAACCGTTAGATCCCAAAACCAGAAAAAGAAAGGCCGCGATTCGCCTGGAAAATAGAAGACCTGGGCCGAACACGGCCTGGCACACGCCCGTGTCCAGGGCCGTGTGCCTCATTCGCCGTCTCAAATCGACGCGCCTGGAATTAGACACGGGCATTCGACACGCCCGTGTTCAATCCGACACTCCCGTGTCCCCAGAGACACGGCCGTGTGGCCTGCCGTGTGTCTCCAACGACACGGCCCCAACACCAACCCGAGAGGTGACACGGCCTGGGACACGCCCGTGTCCCAAGCCGTGTGCCAAGTCTCGACACCCGTCGACAGGCTTTGTGTCGACACCGCGGAAAAACGTCGAGCGAAGATCGTCGACCAAGCGGGACACGCCCTGTGACACGCCCGTGTCACAGGCCGTGTGCCCCAAGTGTCGACACTTGGGCCGAGTGTCGACACGGCCTCGACACGCCCTGCGACACGCCCGTGTCGCAGGCCGTGTGCCCCACTCTCGACACTTTGTCGAGCGAAAGTGTCGACACTTGGGCCGAGTGTCGACACGCCCCGACACGCCCTGCGACACGCCCGTGTCGCAGGCCGTGTGCCTCCCTCTCGACACTTTGTCGAGCGAAAGTGTCGACACTCGGGCCGAGTGTCGGCACGGCCTCGACACGCCCTGCGACACGCCCGTGTCGCAGGCCGTGTGCCTCCTGCCAGAAAACCAAAAATTTTCAGAACTGCAGACTGAACCTCTTGCAAAAACTGGGGTGTTATAACTCTTCCTGGTCGGGGAGCCGGGGCCTCTAGGCCTGCCTCCAGCCCGGGGGGTGGAACTGATTTTGCCACCCTTGAAAGAGATCCCTTCCGTAGTATCCTCTATGTGGCCCCGTCCGACATCTGACGGATGGAGACTACATCTTTGAACCACTGAACATGTTGGACTGGGTCTCCCTTCCCGGTGTAGTAGGACATCTCAGGTTCCCTGAACCCATCTGGAACTGGAGCTGAAGAGACAAACTCGCTGAAAGGACTTCCTCCCCCCACTGGGCGAGCTAGCGAGTCTCGCGAGCCTAGCTCGCCGAACCAGCCTCGGCTTGACGAGCCAGGGAAGAGCTCGCGCCCAGGGAGATAGCACCCCCGTCCTTCTTCGGCCACCTCCTTCCCCGCTCGCCTGCCGGGAGCGTCCTCGCCCAAGGAGGGGGTGGCCGCGATCTGGACTGCCGGAGTCGAGCACTCGGCCCGCGTGCCGAGTGCAAACTTGACAAGAGTCAACACCTCATTCCTGAAATCTTCAAACATCCCCACTGTGGCGAGAGGTGGGGGGGGGGGGTGGCGAGTTCGGCCTGTCAGATCCCTGTCCTCCCGTCATCGAGCTCGCTGAAGCTTTTCCGTACTGACCACTCTCCACGCTCACCGCACCAAAATGTTGAAACCGAGATTCGGTCTCCTGTGGAGTTCGATCCTTGGGGAAGGAGTGGTCTCGTACCTACTTCACTCCTACAAGCAAAACAACAGAGGAAACACGGAGAAACAGACCCAAGGGCTCGGCGGGGAGGACCCACCACACACCCGGAAGACTAGAGAATACTTCCCCTCCTTTGCCACAGGCCGAACTAAGGCTACCTTAGGAAGCACTACTAAATCGGGGAGCAAGAGAGAATGAGAGCGTGTGCCTTGAGGTGCCCCCTTGGGTTCTATTTATAGTTTTTAGAATCTGAACTGCGAATAACCAAAAGAACTGACCTGAAATTACCAGAAAGCCCTTGGTTGGGTCTGCCAACAACCAAACTGCGCTGTTTTGAACAGCTATGTGCAGTCCAACTTGGTCTGCCAACAGCGTAGCTCCGCTGTTCTGAGAAGCTATTCGCACCCATGGGGAGGGCATCCATGTAATTTCTTCGCGGGCTTCTACTGGCCCCCTCCATGGGTTGGGAGGTCAGCTCGCCACTAATCCCTCTCCGCGAGAGGCGGGCGCGACCTGGTTCCAGCGGCTCGCCTATTCCTCTTAGGCGAGCGCGAGCCGGGCCACCGCGACCCGCCAATACTCTGCTGAGGTGGTCAGACGGCTAGGTCGCGGGTAGGGAACGGGCTGATGGCCATTGCGACCATTAGAATGGTTCGCGGGTCGCGGGTCGTCGAACCCATCTGCGAATATCGGCTTGGTGAATAGCGCCTCCCACTCTGGTCGACGATTCTTCGAGCGAGCGGGAGGGGTGTGGGAGTCATCTCGCCTGGATCGCTCGCTTGAACTGAGCGGGAGCGGACCAGCCTCTTGCCTGTCTCGCTCGCTTGAACTGAGCGGGAGTGGACCAGCCTCCTGCCTGGCTTGCTCGCTTGAACTGAGCGGGAGCGGACTAGCCTCTTGCCGCATGCCCGCCTGTTGCGTGGGTGCGCGCCGTGGAACTTGGTTCGCTCGATTTTCCTGGCGGGGCCCGCTCGACGAACACAGGGTTGTACACTGTGGATATACTGGTCTTGTCACAGAGTGTGACCAAGTCCAGAACCACCAAAGGGCCTAACGTGAGCTCGGCGGACATAACTCCGTCCGCCAATCAACCAAGCAACACAGACCGCCAAATCCTTGCCAAAGAGAAGCAGACCGCAAGCTACTCGCACGCCTGCCCAACGCAACAGCCAACTGCCGGACTCCACACACCAGTCCGCCACAACATCAACAGTGCTGTACTAATAGAGCTCGGCAAGGCCACAACCAAACTTTAAGGCCAGTCCGCAACAGCGAACACTGCGGACACGCCAGTCCGCAAGCCTCTTGCGGACATGATCCAATCCGCTAGGTAACACTAGCTTGCAACACGGCCACTGAGCAAAGTACACCAGTCCGCGAACCTTTATCCTCTCAGGCCGCTCCTTACTCAGTTAAGCCAGCAAGACAGCCAACGCCCTATCCGCAGATAGCAGTCCGCCCAGGCAGCGGTTTTAATCCGCACAAGCCGCTCAGAAGAATAGCCAGCTTCCACTAGACCTATCACCAGACCGCATAACAGCAGTCCGCCCAGTCCGCCGGCTATGTCCGCTCAGGCCGCCCGGCCTGCCCCATCAACCACTTCAAATTCACAATTTTCAACAGCGATGACGTGCATCAACTTGCATGACGACGATGGTGTTGCGGCAAAGTGGACGTTGCTTTGGATTGGTGCGGTATGAGCTCGCGGAGCTAACACGACATTAATCTTACAAAATAAAATAAAGTTATATTAGAACAAAAATATATAAACAAAGGAATCATATAATAAAATATATAATATATTACTAAATTATATTAAATATTATACTAAATATTATACTAAATATATATATAAATTCTACTCATTAGTGGCAAAAATATTTGTTCAATTGCGCTTTAGGAGGACCTAAGCCTGTCCGGGTGGAGGTGACGAACAACCTTTGTTCGATAGTATTTTAGCAGGATGATGCAGGCTTGCACGTTGACACCGAATAGATCTACGGACAAGCACATATAACTCTCTACGATCCAACCCAATACTCGCACAATCGTTCTACGCAGCACCACATTAATTAATTCTATCAATTATATGCTAGCGTATGGGTAGCCAAACCGATAAGGATCGAACAAGGGCTAGAAAGCTAATGTTCTTTCCAGCTAAAAGGACCCACCCGATCCGAACGAGCGGTGTTGTACCAAAAGAGATCTACCAAAAATAACGATTCAGAAAAATGTAGATCTCTCCCAACAAAAGAAAACGAAGGTTCGCCAAGTCTTTTCGAAAATAAAATCAATTAAAATAAACATAAACCAATCGAAGGAAAATCACGATTATTCAACGCTTCAAGATGCAACGCCAAGAATTTCCACCACAAGAATATCTAGGAAAAGAAACACACGAGAGTAGAAATTTTTCGTTACCCAACCGGAATGGATGATTCCGATTTCTTTTCTTGGATCGCCCTTCAACGGCTCCGCCGGAGTCACGTCGGAAGGAGAGGAAACTTATCCGCCTTCGTCGCTTCACGCCTTGGCCGAGAATCCATGAAGCTTTGTTGCAAATCACCTTGGCCTAACCACCAAGAGATAGGGAGTGGTCGGGTTCTCCTTTGAGGGGAATGGAGAGGAGGCGGAGAGGGTGGCCGAAATTTGAGAGGGAGAGGGGAGTGGCCGGCGGCCAAGAGAGAAGGGAAAGGGGGAGGGTTCTCAAAGAGGAAGGAGAAAGGAGGGGGAAAATTGAAAACTTGAATTCTTAGAATTTCTTTTTTTCATTCTCTCTCTAAAATAATATGACAAATATAATGACCTATATATAGGTTTACACCACTCCATCTCCTCCAAATCAAAATTCAAAATTCAAAATTCGAAATGACACAATTATGGTTATATGCACCTATCATGAAATAAAAAACAATGCAAAATTTAAATGCATGAAATTAAAATTCTCTTGATGGTTATAGACACTCATCATTATATGAAATTAAAATAATAATGAAATGCTTGGAAATAAAAATGATAAAATATAAATGATAAAATATACAATTATAATTATATATTTTATTTATTGGCGGCAGCGGACGTCGAGCAAAACATGTAGCGGCGGCGGCGTTGACGAAGAAATGTCGTGGTAGACTATCATCTTCAAGCTTGCGGCAACGATAGTCCCAATCAACAAACTCTCTGTGGCAGAGATCAGCGGCCTCGTTAGCAACATCATCATGAACAAGTGGCGGGTCTTTGCCGCCAACAATCAACCGGTCACGAGCATTACGAGCACATGGCCGGACTTCTTCGCCATCAATCCTCCCCCACTCAAATTCACTCATCACCGATGAGTGCCCTTGGAGAGAGTGGTGGAATAAAGCAGCATCCAAATGTAGTATGACGAGCTCTCAAGTAATAGCCGAGAGTAACCTGTGAAGCTTTACCAAAACAACCAAAGTTTCCAAAAAACTAGACATAAATGTGATAGAAAGAAAAATGACGTTTGTCTTACCAACCAGTGCAAGTACCATGGAATCCAAGTGGAAGATAGATACGGCAATAACTTCATTCCCCAACCCATGAGAACATTTAGTGGGAGGAAGAAACGATAGAGAAAGCCACTCTAGAGGAGGAGAAACATACGACATAAAATCCGGGACGTTGAAAATGGGTGAAACACCCCAATCATTCATAAAATCCAAAAAAATCATAATGTCTCGATTTTCAATATAAATCAGGTACGGGTCAGCTTTCCTAAATGTTATGTTCAAGATGGTGTCAGTCAGCAACCGGTCGGGGGGTGAACGCACTAAAATTGCACCGTCAACTTGTAAGTTGGGTACACTTGGGAGTAAGTTGACATGCAAATAACACGACTCATATTGGATAGCTTTGGCCACAAGAGTGGGTGCCTAGATATCATGACATGGTTGAAAATAAGGCGGTGCTAATTGCTTTAATTGATTTAATTTATATTTAATGTTTAGCGGACGCAAACCAAGAGGCACACCCATCACGAAATCAAAAGTGGAGATAATAGATGACCTCATCGTAGATGTATAATAATAGAACTGATTAATCATAGGAAATTTGAAAGATACAGAACTACAAAATGTTGTGTCAAGGCCAAACAAGAATTCTAACAACTCACTAATACATATCTTACGAGATATATCCAATGGAGGGGCTACTAACGTAGGCAGTATCAAATGTCTCGGGCTAGTTATAACAAATCTGTGTCCAACAAAGTCATCTAGTCGAGTTACATGATCCGAAAAGAGGGGCGAAAAAGTCAAATCCGGAGGAAGATCAAAATCATATTGACTGCCACACAATGGAGTTATCATCAAAGAAAATTCATTCGGATTAATACTACTCAAAACTTCCAAGAATATTCTTCCCTCGCTAGGTAATTCTTCCAACACAATGGTTTTGTCATCTAACTCAGGATGATCGGGAAACTCCTCAACTAATATGGGTGACAGACCCGAGATATGATCGAGGATGGGTCGGTTAATCATATGGGGTGGCACTTTAGAGGAGAGCTCCTCTTCCATGTCAGTGGGGTAACCGAATTCCTCAACATCGCTAAGCTCGTCAAAGATGCCTACATTGCCTTCAACGGTGGGCTCAGTCAAAAGCACTGGCTCAGAATCAACAGAAGAGTCAATGACTGGAAAATAACACTCGAGGGAGGACCTTAATAAGACAGAGGTCGAAGGCTGAACTGGGCACTCAAAAGTATTGGGATTTGAAGTACCCCCAGTATCGTGTGAAATTATCGTGGGATAACCCACACTGCTCGGAACACTCCCACCCTGCGGGCTCATCACTCTCCTAGTAGTAACAACCATGGAATCTCGGACAATGGATCTAACAGGCTCCCTTTTCCTAACGGTGGATGGAGGTACACAACGTGTAGACATACTAGACCGGGGAAGGCTTCTAACTTGAGGGCTAAGATCACTCCTATCAACAGATACAGGTCTAGTGCCATGGCGTAATGTAGCCACTTCATCAAAAATCCACGCGGGAGCGTACTGATCGGTGAGGAGACTTTTCATGACTGACCAACCTATAGAAGACCCAATATGTCTTTCCTCGTTGGACCAGAAAGTCTGTGCTCGACCCACTAACTGCTTGCTCGCCTCTGGGACCTTGTGGAGGTCCCACAGATAAAGACACTCGAAATAACGTTCTATCCCAACAACCCAATTAAGGAAGATCTGAGGACCTCCCAACCCATCGTAGGTGGGTGCAACACTCCTAGACGAACTAGATACGTTAACCTCTCGCTCAGGGAGACGGTCCTGATGATGGCAGGGTTGCCTAGGGGATTGTGGTGTCGCTTGGTTAGTCATTAGTTGCCTAAACAAGTCCCTAATTTCACCCATTATAGGTGAATGAACAGGTTTCCTAACATTAGACATGGATCCAAAAGATTTGAATGAGGAAACGTTAACGTCATGCGCCATTTTAGTGGTGACGGGATAGAAAATTTTCTACTCGAATCTGGTGCACATGCAATGGAATAATGACTCTGATCCTATAAAATTATAATAAATGGAATTGTTCCCGCTAAATCACTAAGGCAATGAATATATCTTTTTGTATTTTCTTGCTGAAAATAAATAGGAGATTATTAAATAATTTTTTTTGAATTTTTTTTGCAGAAAAATAAAACTTTAGCCGCTATTGGCAGACCAGAAGAAAAAAATTGTACTTTTTTTGACAAATAAACATGCAAGACAAGTGCGTGTCGACGTCTTGAGAAAAAGTGGAGGGTGCCAATTAGGAAATTGACATGAAACTGGTTCTGATATCAAATTGATGCAGGCTTGCACGTTGACACCGAATAGATCTACGGACAAGCATGTATACCTCTCTACGATCCAACCCAATACTCGCACAATCATTCTACGCAGCACCACATTAATTAATTCTATCAATTATATGCTAGAGTACGGGTACCCAAACCGATTAGGATCGAACAAGGGCTACAAAGCCAATGTTCTTTCCGGCTAAAAGGACCCAATCGGTCCGAACGAGCGGCGTTGTACCAAAAGAGATCTACCAAAAATAACGATTCAGAAAAATATAGATCTCTCCCAACAAAAGAAAACAAAGGTTCGCCAAGCCTTTTCGAAAATAAAATCAATTAAGATAAACACAAACCAATCAAAAGAAAACCACGATTATTCAACGCTTCAAGATGCAACGCCAAGAATTTCCACCACAAGAATATCTAGGAAAAGAAACACACGAGAGTAGAAATTTTTCGTTACCCAAACCGGAATGGATGATTCCGATTTCTTTTCTTGGATCACCCTTCAACGGCTTCGCCGGGGTCACGTCGGAAGGAGAGGAAACTTATTCGCTTTCGTTGCTTCACGCCTTGGCCGAGAATCCACGAAGCATTGTTGCAAATCACCTTGGCCTAACCACCAAGAGATAGGGAGTGGTCGGGTTCTCCTTGTTAAAATTTTCTCAGCGTGGTCAGCAAGGTAGCCCAAACGCCAAATTAATATCTTCGGCACTACCCAGTTCTCACGTTGAATCAGCGGAAAACCAAGGAACAAGGCTAATCCAAACAAATAATGGAAGCACAAGCAGATCTTTTATTCATTCACTTTTTTACAACACGAGGCATACATAGCGAGACATGATTTCACTAGTATAAACAGCTGTAAACAGAAAGCACCAAAGAGAGAAGGGAAAGGAGAATGGAGAGGAGGAGGTGAGGGTGGCCGAAATTTGAGAGGGAGAAGGGAGTGGCCGGCGGACAAGAGAGAAGGGAAAGGGGGAGAGTTCTCAAAGAGGAAGGAGAAAGGAGGTGAAAAATTCAAAACTTGAATTCTTAGGATTTCTTTTTTTCTTTCTCTCTAAAATAATATGACAAATATCATGACCTATATATAGGCTTACACCACTCCATCTCCTCCAATTCAAAATTCAAAATTCAAAATGACACAATGATGGTTATATGCACTCATCATGAAATAAAAAACAATGCAAAATTTAAATGCATAAAATTAAAATACTCTTGATGGTTATAGTCACCCATCATTATATGAAATTAAAATAATAATGAAATGCTTGGAAATAAAGATGCTAAAATATAAACGATAAAATATACAATTATAATTATGTAATTTATAATTATATATTTTATTTATTGGAGGCAGTGGACGTCGAGCAAAACATGTAGCGGCGGCGGCGTTGGCGAAGAAATGTCGTGGTAGACTATCATCTTCAAGCTTGCGGCAACGATCGTCTCAATCAACAAACTCTCTATGACAGAGATCAGCAGCCTCGTCAGCAACATCATCATGAACAAGTGGCGGGTCTTTGCTACCAACAATCAACCGGTCACGAGCATTACGAGCATATGGCCGGACCTCTTCGCCATCACAGGACCTGGGTCCGTCTGAGTGGAGATGGCGAAGAACCTTTTTTCTATCATTCTTTAGGAAGACCTTGGTCCGTCCTGGTGGAGGTGACGAAGAACCTTTGTTTGATCATGCTTTAGGAGGGCCCAGGTCCGTTTAAGTGGAGGTGACGAAGAACCTTTATTCGATAGAGCTTTAGGAGGACTTGGGTCCGTCTGGGTGGAGGTGGAGAAGAACCTTTGTTTTATCGCGCTTTAGGAGGACCTGAGTCCGTCTGGACGAAAGCGACGAAGAACCTTCGTTCAATGGTGCCCTAGGATGACTAGAGTCTGCCATATCGTGATTCTCTACAACATGGGGGTCAAATGACAGGTAGCGTGGGAGAGGGATGCCCTGCAACGCATGGTCAAAATGCCTGACATTGTAGGAGTGGGATGCCCTGCAACGTGGGGCGAGATGCCATGTAGCATGGGAGCGGGATGCCCTGCAAAATGGTGGTGAAAACCTCGTCAGCTTTGGAGCAAGATGCCCTGCAATACGGGGGCAAAATTCTTGGCAGTGTGGGAGTGGGATGTCCTACAACATGGGAGTGGGATGCCCCAACGTACGGGTGAAATTTCCGATAGTGTGGGAGTGAGATGCCCCATAATGTGGGGGTGAAATGCCTGGCATCGTGGGAGCGATATTCCCTGCATCGTTGGAGTGGGATGTGTGAAACCCCTCCCTATACCTGGGAGTACCCGGGTCTTATGCCCAGAACTGCCGCCTTACGGTGAGACCAACTACCGAGTTAGTCGCCACTGCATGACGTCGATCCTGTCGGCTAGTACGATCATTTCATAAGTAGGCCAAAAAGCAAATTTAAGCAAAAACATAGTCCACAATCACAGCTCAAGATATATATATATATATATATATATATATATATATATATAAAGAATAATAGTCCACAATGAGTACATAATGAAAGAGAGTAAAATGGGTTATGTCTGGTATATGTCCCAATACAAAAGCTCACTCTCTCAACTCGCTACAAGAGGAAGCTACAAAAATCTATCATCAACCTGTCATCGAGTAGTAATGGTAGATCGCGACAACCACTCCTCATGTCCTGCCTCCTCGTGCCACTAGTGCGTCTTGTGGAAACCACCCGTCACCACACATCTTCCCAAAACCCCGAGGTGATGGTAAGGGGGGACGGGGGTACATAAACACCAAGGACCACCCACTGCAGGCGATGTGGGACTAATCCATCCACAGGATGGCGGGGATATTCCGCCACACGGGGGCCCACCAGGGTCAACACCTAGACCTGGAACGCGATGGGGAAGCCCAAATATGCGGTCCCACACACACCCAATCCCGCTGGACCTTGGTTCTCAACACACCCCTGCAGCAGAAGTCAAGGTCAACATTCAAAGTCAACATTCAAGAGCATTTCAATAGTCAAGGTCAACAATCAACCGGTCACGAGCATTTCAATTATTCAACAGAAGTCAAGGTCAACAAGTCAAGACAGGATTCAAAGTCAACATTCAAGATCGCGGAAGGCCTGAGCGAGTATAGGCGAGCTCCCCTCGTATACTTGCCAGGAAGGCGACTAGGCGAGATACTCGCCCAGCCCGTGCGAGTTCTTCTGGAAGTCTCCTAGTCGCTAGGGGGTGGGGTATAAATATGACCCCCTCCTTGGTTTTGCCTATAAATAGGACCCCAGGGGTACGAGATGAGGCACTTATAATCCTCGACAGGATACTCGCGCGCTTCATTTTCGAGATACTAGCTGAGTCTTTAGATTCCTTTTCCTTGGAGAGCAAGTTGCGACCTTGCGACTTCGCCAGTTAGCTTCCCTCATACCCAGTTCGACCATCTTTGGTTGAGAAGGGGCTGCTTCTTTCGAGCATCCGCGTACATGGTGGGACCTTCCTACCGCAACATCTGGGGTTCTGTTTGACCTGATTCTTCATTCTAGTCACCCTAGCCATCTGATCTAGCTTCTGAGCCAGTAACCTTAGGCGGATTTGGTCCGAATTCTGAGGTTAGGATTTTTCCTGACTTCAACACTTGGTGCGGTGAGCGTGGATCGCAGCCAAGGAGGAAAGTTTGGAAGTTGAGTGAGATGGCCGTTGGTGGCGAGCAAGGAGAGTTGGTCGACAACTCGGTAGTAGGAGGAGTCGCCACGCGAGGTGGCGAGTTTGTAACATTGGCCATATTTGAAGAGTTCACGAAGAAGATTGAGCAAACCATTCTCACCGAGTTCGCTCAGCGCCCAGAGGTCACGGCGACTTCTCCCCGTCGCCTGAACTTTTCCGACCGTCCATCAAGGAAGGGGAGATGATGGAGATCGAACAGAAGGCATCCTGGAGGGATCCATTTATTTCTTTCCCGACGAAGGGTCAGATTCTTTCCAGCGAGGGAGACCAGAGGAAGTTTTGCTACAAAGCCGCATACTATTTGCTTCAAGAAGGAGAGCTCTACCGCAAGACCATCTCAGGTCCTCTGGCTCGGTGCCTGTCAGAGATTGAAGTACCACGCATCCTGGAGGAGATTCACTCAGGAGAGTGCGACAGTCACTCAGGGACTCGCACTCTTGAACAAAGGATTCTAAGGCATGGATACTTCTGGCCCACCATTTGGAAGGATGCGGAGGCCTTCTCAAAAAAGTGTCTCTAGTGCCAGCTCTTCGGGCCTCTTCAGCTACAGCCAGCTTAGCGCCTTCACTCGGTCACTGCTCCATGGCCCTTCGCCATCTAGGGGATGGACTTGATCGACCCCTTTCCTCAAGCCAGCGGGCAGAGGAAGGTCATGCTTGTCATGATCGACTACTTCTCCAAGTGGATCGAAGCAAAATATTTGGCCAAGACCACGTCGTAGATTGTGAATAATTTCATTTGGGGAGAAATTGCATGCAGGTTCGGGATTCCTCTCGCCATCGTCATCGACAACGGGCCGGTGTTCGCCAGTTTGGTGTTAGAGGACTTCTGCAAGCAGTTAGGGATAGATCTTCGATTCGCCTCTATGCATCATCCTTGCAGTAATGGACAGGTGGAAGCCGCCAACGAGTTGATCATCAACCTCCTGAAGAAGAAACTCACCAACTTGAAAGGCAATTGGGCAGAGCAGCTCTCCTAGGTACTCTGGGCCCTGAGAACAACTCCAAACTCGGCTACGAGGGAAACTCCCTTCAAGTTATCCCACGGATCCGGGGCACTTATCCCAGTGGAGTTCGAGGTTCAGAGCCCAAGAGGCATAGCAGCTGGAGATGGCGACGAAGAATGGTGCTTGGAGAATGAGGACACCCAAAGACTCTCACTGGATTTCATAGAAGAGCTTCATGACTTGGCCTCTATCCGCGAAGAGGAGATCAAGCGGCGCATGGCAAAGCACTTCGACAAAAACATCCGCCTAAAGCATGAAAGAAACAGTGCCTAATCACCTAGAGGGGGAGGGGGGGGGGGGGTGGGGGTGAATAGGTGACCTATATATTTTTGACTTTAAAGGCAGAAACACTGAACAGTAATTGCAATTTAACAAGTATCACAACACAACAACCATACAAGCATACATTCACAGAGTGCACACAGGATTTATAGTGGTTCCCCAAGGTCTGGGTACATCCACTTTCCCCCTTCGCCTATCTAGTAGTGTACTAGATTCGGACTAACTTCTCCACTTCTCCTCAGATCCTCAGATCTTATAACTCAGAACCCTAAACAGGTTACTACAACTCAGAGTGATCTCACTCCTACAACTCAGGCACAAAAGTCCTACCACTCAGTCTTCAACAAGACCTACACTAAGGCACAACAACCCTACCTCAGCCTTCAACAAGGACTACACTCAGAGAAATGATTCTCCTACACTCAGGCTCACAGGCCCTACCTCAGCCTTTATAGATTTAGACTTACAACTCAGATCTATACAAGATCCTATAGAAATTAGAAAATACAAAGTATATAACCACAACTCTTGATAGAGAGAGATGAGTTGACTGACTTCTTGATGAGTTCTTGGAAGAACTTGGCAGAGATCAACCTTCCTTGGCTTTCTTCAAAGCTTCTTGAATTAGAACACAGTAGGGTTGAATCTCCTGAAGATGATCTTTAATCAACTTCTGTCTTGAGATTCAGATCTCAATCTGAATCTAACTTAGCAGCCCGGTTCAGCAACTACACTTCTTAGAAGGAGCTCTCTCTCTCCAACTTCCTAGATCTTCACTTGAAGGTCTTCTTCTTGTTGTGTTGTTTTTCACTTCAATGATTGCTACTTTTCTGTTGAAGGAATAAGCCTTTATATAAGCTTTCTTCATGGTGACCGGCTGATCCGGTTTCTAATAATCTTCTGAAAGCTATGATAGTAGCAGTTGACCGGTTGAAATGGCAGCTGTCAAGTCATCCAGTCACTTCTTGAAATCTCTGTCACTGTCTGAAAGTGTCGAGACAGATAGTCTTTATGTGTCGACACAAGTAGACTAAGTGTCGACACTAGCCTTCATGGCGTCGACACAACTTCTTGTGTTGTTGTAACATCATCTCGACACAGATTCTTCAGAATGTGTTGACACTGATCCTTTGTGTCGACACAAGTCTTCTTCTTTAATACTTAGTTGAATTCTGCTAAGTGTCGACACAACTCCTTTGTGTCGACACATCTTCTTGTGTTGAAACTTGCTAAGTGTCGACACATGCCTTCTGTGTTGAAACTTTTGCTGAGTGTCGACACATCTTCTTTGTGTCGACACATTCTTCATGTGTTGAGACTTTGCTAAGTGTCGACATATCTCCTTTGTGTCGACACGTGTAGTTAAACTTTGTTGAAGTTTGTTGAGTGTCGACACAGCCTCCTAGTGTCGACACTTTTGCTGTCGACAAAGTTTCTCTGATTGTCGACACTGCTTCTAAGTGTCGAAACTGATTATGTAGACATTTCTTCATTGTATGTCGACACTGCCTGTATGTGTTGACACTTTCCTTCTGGTGTCGACTCTGCCTTCCTGGTGTTGACACAATTACTCGCAGTGTCGACACTGCTTCTCTATGTGTCGACACAAGCCTTCTTAAGTGTCGACACTTTTCTTCTAGGTGTCGACGCATGGACTTAGAAACTTTTCCTGCAAACCTGCAGTTACTTAACCTGCACAAATAAA
Source organism: Platanthera guangdongensis (assembly GCA_039583875.1). NCBI lineage: Eukaryota > Viridiplantae > Streptophyta > Magnoliopsida > Asparagales > Orchidaceae > Platanthera > Platanthera guangdongensis. The sequence goes on from CM077163.1 coordinate 17,750,312, forward strand.
CTCAAAGCACATCAAATACACCTTGATGTATATCATTGAGTAGGGTGAGGCTTCTTCAAATCAGGTACATATATTCCAATGTACCCAACAATCTCCCCCTATTTGGAGAAGTCATAACCCTTAGTCAACGATATACACCATACATAACAAATTTTCAGTATGATGTAAAACAATATTATATGACAGGGAAAATACTTAAACATGCATGAACAGAACATGTATAAACAATTATCTCAAAACAATTAATGTAATAGATTTGAACCATGACACAATGTTCTTACAAATTCCAACATTTTCATTAATCAAAAGTTTACATAGAATTTAATGCAAATGATTACAATTTGTAAACTTAAGAAAATGCTATCCTATGGTTGCTCTGGTTCCTTGATTACAATCCCCTTTCCAGATTGAATCTTTGCTTGAACTGGAGCTTCATTGTCATCAGCAGCAGCAGGCTTGTTCCCTTTGAGATCTTTCTTTTTCATCTCTTCAGCCTTTATCTTCTGCCTTTCAAAATAGTGATAAGTCTTGGGGAAATACTTGCTAGGCTCCTGTGCATTATGTGGTAGCTTTCCCAGTTTAGCCTTCCTTCTATATTATACAATGGACTCTTGTCTATTCTCACGTTTTCTCCACTCCAGGTCAGAATACCACTTGCCTCTATCCAGGACATTGTCCTTAGCAGCCTTCCAAGCAGTCAAGATGATATTCCTGGATGTGGGGCTCCATTGTTCAAAATCTGGCCTTAATTCAACTTGCTCTCTGAATCTTTTCTTAGATAATTGGGCCTCTTGTTCTTTTAACAAAGCCTCTTGCTCTTTCAAAATTGCCTCTGGCACAGGCTGGATAACTTTCTCAAGAATGATGTTCTGATTACCCTCAGGAGGACTGTACATAGATTGTACCTCCTAATGTATCATATCAAGATCTGCAAGAGGATATATCACTTGAGCCACTTCAGCTTGCTCTCCTCCAAAGTATGTAGGATTTATTCCAGACTCTGCCACATTGTCATTATCACATAAGGGTGGATATCCAAGGGTGGATCTGATGGAATTTGAAATCTATTTGGCATGATCAGAGCCTGCTTTGACTAGTACCCTTGTAAGAATCGAACAAAAACAAACCGAAATGGTTTTAAACTGAAACTTTATTATCCTAAAAAGATATCTATTACAAAGGTATGCCCTCCCTTATATAGAACGGTGGAGAGAAGAGAGAATACAAATAAGAGATGTGGGACTAAAAATTTACAGGACTAAGCGGACTATACAAAACAAACCGCACAAGCCGCGCGGTTAGACAGAAGGGCCAACCACACGGCTACTACAAGAGAAGACCGCTAGACCGCCCGGTCTCCAAGCCGGCTGAGACAAACCGCCAGACCGCGCGGTCTTCAACACGCCAAGACAGACCACCAGACCGCCCGGTCACCAACTTCAACACTCCCCCTTAAGCTGGAGCATATATATCGATCATGCCCAGCTTGTCACAAAGATGAAGAAACGAGGCAGAAACTGGCTTGGTGAAGATGTCAGCCAGCTCTTTATCAGAAGTGACAAAGGGAGTGCAAATTTGTTCCTTTAAGATCTCTTCACGAATGAACTGACAGTCAACCTCAATGTGCTTTGTTCTTTCATGGAAGACCGAATTTTTGGAAATGTATATGTCGGCCTTGTTATCACAGAATATAGGTAGAGGATGGTTGTAGACCTCTCCTAAATCTAGCATGAGAGCCCGCAACCATTTTAACTCACAAGTGGTCGATGCCATACTGCGATACTCAGCTTCTGCACTGGACCTGGAGATAACAGACTGCTTCTTGCTCTTCCAGCTCACTAGATTTCCCCCAACAAAGGTGCAAAAACCTGAGGTCGACTTGCGATCCCCTTTGTCATCAGCATAACTTGCATCTGAGTAGGCTTCAATCCTCAGATGACCATTCTTCTGAAAAAGTAATCCTTTCCCAGACGCTGCTTTGACATACTCCAAGATCCACAAGTCGGACTGTAGATGGCACTCCCTGGGTGCTTGCATGAATTGACTCACCTTGCCCACAACATAGGAAATGTCGGGCCTGGTCACTGTGAGATATATGAGCTTACCAACCAGACGCCTGTACCGCGAACTATCTGAAAGAGGAGGCGAATCATCTGTCCAGGTTTTGTCTTCTCCAGTTGGCATGGGGCATCGGGCAGGTTTTGCTCCAGTCAATCCTGCCTCTTTTAAAATATCAAAGGCATACTTACGCTGAGAGAGAACTAAGGAGTCGGGCTTCCGAGAGATTTCGATCCCCAGAAAGTACTTTGGAGAGCCCATATCTTTCGTGATCAGATGTTGGCAAAGATGTTGCTTTGTCAGGGCTATCCCTTCCTGATCATCGCCAGTGAGAAGAATATCATCGACGTACACAGCAAGAACAACCAGCCCCGAAGGAGTTTTGCGAATAAATAGAGAGTGATCAGCAGAGCTTCGCGCAAAACCAACGGCCGCCACGATGCCGCTGAACTTGTCAAACCAATCTCGAGGGCTCTGCTTGAGGCCATAAATTGCCTTCTGTAGCCGGCATACTCGTGTCTCCCCCTGAGCAACATACCCAGGAGGTTGCTTCATGTAAACGGCCTCGTGAAGATCACCATAAAGGAAGGCATTCTTGACATCCAGCTGAGAAATCGGCCAATCCCTATTGACCGCCATAGAGAGAAGGACCCGGATAGTGCTGAGACGAGCCACAGGGGAGAAAGTGTCAAAGTAATCAACCCCATAGGTCTGAGTAAAGCCCTTAGCAACAAGGCGAGCCTTATACCGATCCACAGTGCCGTCTGGGCCAAATTTGACCACAAAGACCCGGCGACAGCCAACAACATCAGTACCGAAGGGAGGAGGAACAAGAGTCCATGTGCCCCGCTCCGTGAGGGTTGCCATTTCCTCATCCATGGCCAGCTTCCAGTGGGGAATAACAATGGCCTCCTGATAGGAACGAGGCGTGGCAGTGGCAGAGATAGCCAGCGCAAAAGCCCTGCGAGAAGGGGTAAGACGATCATATGAAACAACCGCAGCAAGGGGGTGTAGGGTACATGTCCGCACCCCTTTGCAAAGAGCCACATGGAGATCCAGGTCGGTGGCCCCCTCGGGATCCGGAGCGTCCGTAGCAGAGAGAGCTGGCCCGGGAGAAGAGAGCGACGACGGCGGAGAGGATGGAGACGGAGGTGGAGAAGTGGGAGAGAGAGGTGGAGCGAGAGGAGGGGACGGAGATGGCGGACGGGTGGATATCTCGGTAGGAGACGAGGGAACGAAGGGAATAGCAGGAGAGTCAGAAGCTGGGGAAGGAGGAGAGGAAGCGGGGGAAAGAGAGGAGGAGTCAGCCGAGAAGTAGGAGGCATTCTCGAAGAAGGTAACGTCAGCAGAGACGAACTGCTGACGAGAACATGGTTAAAGCAACAATAGCCTTTCTGAGTGGTGGAGTACCCCAGAAAGACACATTTGGTGGAGCGAGGGGATAGCTTGTCACGGTTGGCAGATGGGGTATGCACAAAAGCAGTGCATCCAAAGATGCGGAGAGGGAGAGGAAAAGGCTCCTTGCCCGGATACAGAATGGAGAAGGGTGTTTTCCCGTGGAGAATGGTGGATGGAATGCGATTGATGAGGTAGCAGGCAAGGAGAACGACATAGCCCCAATAAGAGTAAGGGACATGCATCTGTGTCATCAATGTGCAAGCCACATCGAGGAGTTGACGGTTTTTGCCTTCCACCACCCCATTTTGTTGGGAGGTGTAAACACAGCTAGTCTGATGAATAATGCCATGTTGCACACAAAAAGAGGTAAAAGCATGACTCAGATACTCTTTAGCATTGTCAGAGCGAAATGTTTTAATACAAACATTGAACTGAGTTTTAATTAACTAATAAAAAGATATCCATATATCTAAAAGTTCAGAGCGATCACGGAGGATATACACCCAAGTACATCGAGAAAAATCATCTATAAAGGTTACAAAATAAGAACTACCCCGACCAATGGTGAGGGGGAGCAGGTCCCCAGATATCAGAGTGGACAAGATCAAAAGGACGAGTAAAGCCCCGTCTGTGCTTCGGCGGGAAGGAGGAACGGTGATGCTTGCCGAGTTGACAGGCGTCGCATTAGAGAGGAGTACTAGACGGAGGGAGGTGTGGCAGAAGCTGATGTAGAAGACGTGGTGGAGGATGACCGAGGCGGAGATGCCACTGGAGAAGATCCGTACAGGTAAAGGAGAAGGCGGACAAGGCGGAAATGTTGTCGAGGAAGTAGAGGCCGCCACTCTCAGTCCCAGTAGCAATCGTCCGGTGGGAGCTCAGATCCTGAAAAGAACAAGAAGTTGGTGTAAATGTCACAGAACACTGCAGCTGTTTGCATAAAGAGGTAACAGACAACAGATTGCACGGAAACTTGGGCACATAGAGAGTGTCCGCTAGTCGTAGGGACGGAGTAACATGAACCACTCCCGTCCCATGAACCGGGGAGGGAGAACCATCCGCAACTAGGACCGGGGGCAACCGATCATGTTGTTCGAGTAAAGAGAAGCACTAAGGATTGCCTGTCATGTGATTAGTGGCACCAGAGTCGATGAGCCATTTACCTTGAGTCACCATGTGGGCACTACCTGAGGATGTTACAACAGAGACAGATGGCTTGGAAGAGTCACCAGATGGGCGAAGATGGGGATGCTTCGTCCAGTAGCGTTCGAAAGTATGTCCGGTTCGGCCACAATGAGAACAGAGGTAGCGGGAAGAAGCACGGCCGCTACACTGGTGACTGCGGCTACCAGAGCCACTCCACTGAGTGTGATGAGAATAGTTGTCCGGTGGTGGAGAAGGAGCGGGCAAATGTGGGCGCTGAAGGAGAGAGGTGACAGCAGCGATGCGGGCAGCGGTGGCATCTAAGGTAGGAGATTCGGCCTCACCCAGAATTTGCTGGCGGATCATGTCATAAGTATCAGGAAGCCGGAGCAGATAACACACAACCAGAAGCTCTTGGAAGTGCTAGTGTTGTTGAGCCAAATCCGCAAAAAAGGGGTGATTCTGAAGAATCTCAGCCCCAAGAGCCTGAACCTGTTGGTAGGCAGCAGCAGGAGACAAGGTAGGACGGGCAAAGAGGTCCGCATACAACGTATAGATGCGGGATGTCTGAGCCCCCTTGGAGTACAGAGTGGCAAGATGAAGCCAAGCGGCCTTGACCGTCTCATCATGACGTATGGCGGGAAGGCACTCATCGGAAAGACTGTTCGCGAGCCAAGTACGCACAAGCGTGTAACTTGCATCCCAGTCATCAAAGAGAGGTGAAGTGATAGGAGGTGGGTCATCAACGAGATGGTGGCGTTTGCGTTGTGAGTGAAGAAGAAAGGTGAAAGAGACGCTCCAATCCAGGTAGTTGGAGCCAACAAGCTTGGAAACGGTCCCAAGGTTCCCGGAAGGAGTAGGTGGAAGAGGCGGAGCCGGATTGGTGACAGGGGTGGTGGCAGTAGAGGCATCAGAAAGAGCCATCGGAGCAGGAAAAAGGAAGTCGGGCGGTTAGGAAACAACACGCACGGATAGGAAAAAGAAGGGCTGCAGCGGTCACAAGGGGGAAACCAGCGGCCAAAAAAGCCATGACCAAGCTGCAGACACAAGTAGAGGGGAAGAAGTCGAATTGCTAGAGGACAGGCCGCGCGAACAGAAGCATGACAAAACAGGTCGCTGCGACAGGAGGCGACAACTTAGAACAGGAAACAAAAAATCGTGCACACAGAGGGCAGCAACAAGGAGAGGAAGAGGCCACACGGACAGGGTGCAAACCGGCGTGACAAGCAACACGGACAGGAAGACACAGAATCAGGAGGACTAGATCGAGTCCTCTGATACCATGTAAGAACCGAACAAAAACAAACTGAAATGGTTTTAAACTGAAACTTTATTATTCAAAAAATATATCTCTTACAAAGTTATGCCCTCCCTTATATAGAATGTAGGAGAGAAGAGAGAATACAAATAAGAGATGTGGGACTAAAAATTTACAGGACTAAGCGGACTATACAAAACAAACCGCACAAGCCGCGCGGTTAGACAGAAGGGCTAACCGCACGACTACTACAAGAAAAGACCTCTAGACCGCCCGGTCTCCAAGCCGGCTGAGACTAACCGCCAGACCGTGCGGTCTTCAACCCGCCAAGACAGACCGCCAGACCGCCCGGTCACCAACTTCAACAACCCTCTCCCCCTTTATGACTTCTCTCTCTATGTGATCCCTCAGATCATCTTTCTGAAACCTAATCTGGGCATTCAGATAGTTAACTCCATCCTTATAGAAAAGTTTTAACCTTTGAAGCTTGTCAGTAATTGCCTTTTGAGAATCTTCAATGGCAGTTTTCACAGCAGTGAGACTCTCCTGTAATTTCTTATCAAATTCTTCTTTGGTAGTGGCACTTACTGTAGGCTGTGCAGTACTTATATTTTTCAGTTCAGTTACAATGGCATTATGTGAAGCAGTGAGATTATCATTCATCCTTATCTAGTTTTCCAGGACATAGCCTTGCTTCACTATAATGTCATCAACCTGTTTCTTGATGTTCTCTTGATGAGTGGCCAGATAGACTACTGCATTTCCTCCTTTATGGAAGCAGTCAGTCATTTCCTTTTTGTTTTGATTCATTTCAAATCTTATAGATTTGATGTCTTGTGCCAGATCAAATTGCAGGGACTTATGGCCTTCATCCATATACTTTTCTAGACCTTTTCTTTGCTCATCAAGCTTAATCTGCAATGCTACCATCAGAGAACTATAATCAGTAGTGGTGGCAGGCTGTGGAGCAATTGTCTATAGGGCTTTCTTATAGTTTTGACTTCTTCTCTTGAAGACCTGGAACTTCCTTTTCTTGGCTCTAACAACCTCTTCATCTTCTGAAGCAGAAGTGCTGACTATGTCCACTCTATACTTAGGACTAGGAGGCAACTCCTTCTCAGTCCTTTGCGGTTCCTCAGCATCCTTTGGCTCCATAGTCTCCTTGCTTGCAGTTTCCTCTACATACTCCACATGGTCCCCCTCAATATTTCCCTTCTCCCCCTCAACAACAACTATTTCTCTCTCAAGGTCTGTTTGTACAAGATCTGGGAATAGCTCTTCTAATGTAAATTCCTATTGAGAATGGGCTGGAGAATTTCTGATCTCATCAACAACTTTATCAGCAACAGATGTGTCCTCCATGACAACATCTTGTGGTTGAGGTTGTATCTGTGTTTGCTGATGAACATCAAGTAATGAATCAATCAAAACTTCATCCTCAATAGAGAAATCTAATTGATTAATTTCAGTGATTACCTCTAGTATGGTTTAAGTATCCCTTTCACTCTCTAGTGGAGTTGGCTCTTCCACATGTAGAGGCTCCCCCTGGAGTGATTCCAGGTGAATTGGGCTAGCTGAGTGTAGCTCCCCCTGCCTCTGTGCATCTTCTTGTCTTGCTGGAGACTGTTCAGCATTTCCAGTCTCTTCATCATCAGGAGTAAAGACCACTTGCTCTTCAGAGCTGCTGGAGGATTCTTGAGCCACAATGGCTGTCTTCTTCTTCTTCTTCTGAGGTGTGTCCTTTTCTGGAGTAGGCATTTCTTTTGTCAATACTCTATCCCACCTAGAGAAAATTCTCAAATTGATTCTCCTCATGTGATTTATCTTGGAAACTGCAGCCTGGTTCATCACTTCAGGTATACTACCAACTAAGTATAGACTCAGAATTCTACCCAAATTGGGCTTCTTCAAGCTCTCTTTTATCTTATCAAACAGAACTATTGACCAGTCAGTCTTAAGTTTGAAGATAATCCTTGTCATCAAACTGAACATATGAGCTGAAATTTTGTCATGTCCTCCAGGTTTGCTCAGGATGACCTTGCCAACTATTTCAGACAGAAACTTTCCTTGGATGTTCATCCCTTTTCTATTGAAAACTGATCCAATTTTCAGGTTTGAATCCAGTCCACACCATCTCAATGCCTCTCTAGTCTTAGAAGCAGATACATCTTCTTCCTCTTTTGTTCTTGGTAGTTGAAGTACCTTCCTTAGACTTTTCTGTGTGACCTTGACTTTGGTCCCATGAACTCTGGACTTAATCTTGAGTCCAGTATCATCAAGTCAAGCCGCACTCAAAAATTCAAGGACCTCCTTCTTCCAGATCTTGTGTAACATCCCATGTTACTTCTAGACCCCTTCCACTTGATTGGGTTAGGTATGGGATGGGTGTCAAGGGTTTTAGCTAGGTTTGAACCTAGGTAGTGAGTTGTAGCCATATGGGGCCCAGTATATGACCAAGTCAAACTTGGTCAAACTAGCCTAAATAGGGACCCAAACCACACCATGACCCCACCACATTGCCCTAACCCTAAAAACAATCCAAGTGCACCCTAGGGAATGCCATTAGGTCAACATTTTGACCCCAGTTGACCGAAGTCAACCTTGGGCTTAATTTGGTCAAACCCACACTCATAAGCCCAATTAGCCTAAGTAGGGCACCCCCTTGACCCAACCCAAGTTGGGTGGTGCCACTAGACCCATTACCACCAAGTAGGGTCAGCCCACCCACCATGTTGACTAAGTCAACTCTCCAAGTCAACAAGTCAACCATTTGACCTAAAGAAGAAAATGTAGACCAAGCCACCTCTCCTTGGACCAAGCCCACCAAAGTTGGCCCATGGCCAGCCCAAGTGAACAAGACCAACCCTACCCCTCTAAATCAGGAGAGAGAATGCATGCAAAGGGGTAAAAATGAGATTTTGAGAGAAGGAGGAGAGAGAAATGAAGAAGAAAGGGAATGGTGGCCACATGGCCACCCCATCAGCTGAATTTCTCTGCCCAAAACCAGATGGCCGACCTCCTCTCATCATTCCAGCAGAAAATAGGGGCTGAGAGCCAGTTGGCAAAAAGGGGCGGAGCAACCAAGGCTGAGCCGAGCTCACCTTGGTTGTATCTCCCCTTATACTCCACCTCAGCCCCAAATAACCTCACCAATAGCTTCAGGAGGTAGAAAGGAATCGAAATCAAGTGCTGGAACATGGAATTCGGTGGAGAATCAAGCTTTCGGGGTGGAGCTCGCCGGCGCACCACCACCATGGCAAACCGCCGCCTGACCCGCAGCCAAGCCCCAATCCAGGTCCGTTTCGCCGCCCCTCTACCTGTACTAGGATTCTAGATCCATTTAGGGAGATATCGGGCTCAATCGAGCCCGATGCCATGAGAGGAAAATGAGAAAATCTGGCCTTTTTCTTCTTGCTCGGGTTCGCCGGAGGAGCCAACTCTGGCGGCCCCACCGCCGGGAAACGCTAGCCCCCACCTTGGCGAAGGTGGTGGCGACATCCGTCGGCGGTGGTGGTGGCTCAGCTGGCCGGAACCCGCCAGCAAACATCGCCCAGGAAAAATGAATCTCGGCCCTTGATCCATTGGAGAAGATGAACGGATTCCGTCCATCTCCGCTTCAAGATTCGTGCAGATATAATAAAATGAATTAATTTAAATGTGATGAATAGTATAATTTCTGTCACACAAATACAGTCATATTATATGTCTTGTTTAGGCCTCTTACAGGCATTTCTAGAAACTGGTCTCTAAATGAAAAATGTAGGTGCCTGTCTTACCTTTATTTTGCCACCTTAAATTTGTAATTTGGTGTAGTATACAGTCCTGTAGGGCATTTCTCCTAGGACTGGTCCTAGACTAGGGCAGAAATTCTTTTGGATGCCCAAGTCAAACCAGCAATCACCATGGCCCCAAATTTGGGTACATGCATGATTAGGGAATACCTAGCCTCTGCCAAAATCTAGCAATTTTTGAAACAAATTTTGCTATAGTTTTGTTCATAATATCAAAATGTAAATAAATGTAATATATGGAGTTATATGACTCCTCATGGCCCCAAATCTTGGTGGTAGGTCCTTGGGGACATCCTTAGTGCATGATAAAAATTTCAGCACTTTTGGATCACTGCATGATGGGAAACTCCACTTGCATGTGTTGGTGTATATGTTGCCTTGGTGTGCCAATAGCAATAGTTTAAATATTGTGCATTCAGCCTAATGGAGGCATTCAAAAATCTTGGATTTGATTTCAGTGGTTCATTAGGGTAAATTTCACCCCTCAGATTAATTATGGGATTTTTGGAATCAAAAATCCCATTAATTGGAATTTTTAAAAATATAGCTCCTTTTGAAAATAAATTTGAAAAATAGGTTTTCTTCAAGTACAAATTCTCAAACTTTGCCAAGTTGAAAATAAGGTTATATTTGGCTTAGGAAAATTTGGTCTTCTGTTTTGAAGAACCTTTGGAGTATAATATCCTGAAATGACCATTTTGCCCTTATTTCATTTATTCTTGAATTGATGGATATGCACCTCAGAAAAATTTGGAAATAATTCTAGTGTTGTATAATTGTATTATTAGTCTTGCATAATTATTTAAGAATTTATTGATATATTTATAGTTGTTAAATTAATATAATGGCATTTTTGGTAAATATGAAAGAATGGAAATTGATAGGACATTACAGAATCAAAGTTGATGAAACTCTGCCAATAGTCATAAATTAATGTTTTATATATTTTGTAAGTTTTCTGGAATTTTGGATTATATATTACTTGTACCTCATTTGGAAAATGGAAATTATGTAGATTTGGTATTAATTAATGAATTGGTATAAATAATTAAAGGCAAATTATGAAAATCTGTAGACAGAAATATTTCAGCAAGATACAACTCAGGAAAAATTACCTAGGTCAGTGGATCTTAAATCATACTACTTCATGTGTAAAGTGACCTAGTAATTAATTTAAAAGATTTAATTAAGGGATTATTTGGCCAAGGAAAATTATGAGAATCCATAGGATAGTTCCCTTAGCCCCTACCACCTTAGGATAAAACTTTAGGGGCAAGATGCCTTAAGGATTGGAAGTTTCCATCTTTAGGGTAATAATAGAACATGGTCTGCATATATCATAAATAGGGCATACTTTAGGGGATTACCAGGGGATTGATTGTCGGAAGAAATAAGGGAGTGCAATATGTATAACCCCTGGTGGGTAGTATTGTCTAGTGAGGGATTAAAAGTGCAAGCCTTTAGATAGCAACTAGAGTGGAGGTCGACGGAAGACCGTCGGTTTCCCGGTAACACCTTAAGTCACTAGGGTTGTACCAGAGCAACAAAGAGAGCTGGGGTGAAACATGAGTAGCCATCAACTAAAGTAAATATCCTTGCAAAAGGGAACACTGGGCGTAATACCAACACAGTTCCTAGTGCCCCTTGAGAGCCCTTCACAGGGAATACCGGGGGCAGTCCTGGGATTAACCTTAAATCACTAAGTATAATAACCCATAGACAAGAGTAGTCTAATAGGTTAAGACAATTGTTGTACCTTCTCACCCGTGTAGGGTTGGAGAGATTCATGATATATGCTCAGCGTGTAGGGTTTGAGGGAATTGGTATAAAGGCACAATTGTGCGTTCTCACCCGGGTTGGGTTTGAGGTTTTCAGGACGGGTTTGGTCCTGCGAGCGGAAGGCTCAGAATAAAATACTTACATGTGCATAAATTTAGTGGCGGGGCATGCGGCACTAGCTGTTCGTCACACCGATGGTAGTACGGTGCACCAGGCGGTTGTGAGGGTTAGAGGGGCCAGTGGGTTGTTTTACATTGCGGTCTGGAGGACGACCCCCGATAACGCACATCCGACCCAACAAGACTGACGGGTTGTCAGCAAAGTACGTACGCGAGACTCTAGAGTGCACCTTGGACGTGTACAGAGGCGTATGAGAGGGGTCTAAGGCTTGGTAGTGTGCATACCGGCCTAGAAGCGGAGATGCCCGCTCCGCTGCTGCCGTAGCCACAACGGTGGTACCCGAGAGTGATGCTAGCTCTCAAAAAGTGGGAACTAAAGGTCTGTGATCACAGAGTCGTTGTGCGTGAGTTGCACTTGCATGTGCATAAAATTGCATCATAACATTCATTCATATTAGGTCATACACTTCATAGATCCTTATCATATAAATTAGTATGGGCTCTTTTATATGATAAGTTAAATTTCCTGGAAATCCTAACTTATATATTTGTATGGGCATTTATATAAGTTAGGGTACTTTTGTGATGGTAGTATACTGGTAGAATAGTTTATTTACATGCTCTTACTGCTGTTCTTTACTTCCTTTACTATACCACTCTTTACCTTCTTGTACCATATATAGAACTGCTAGAATAGAACAATAAACTTATTACAACTGCTAGTTAGTTTCTGTCACCTGCTTCCACCTTTGCTACCCCTTGTTGTCCTCCGCTTCATCCTCCCGCTCGGTGCCTAGGAGCTGCGGGGCGAGGTGTGGAGGAAACGACTTAGTCTTTTTGACTAATGGTCGGTGACCATACTATTTTTAGGAGCCCGTGGAGATGGAGCACCAGCACAACGAGGAGACAGGACGTGAGGAGCAGATACCGCTACAACAGACTACTACCACTATCATGCATCCTCAGGTGGGACGAGTTCTGATGTACTAGTATAGCTTCCATTTTCATTTGAGAGAGAGTTGATTTGATGTACTGGGCATAAGCCCTCATTACTCTTTCTTTTTGTACTCTTTTGTGGACTATATTGATGTACTTTTCATTGCATACATATGATTTGTACTATGTGACTTGTGGACTGGTGGATTAATATACTGCTTTACTTCTTCTTCTCCTATTGGCCTACAGGTTAAATGATCGTATTAGCCGGCAGGATCGGCGTATTGCGGTGTCGACTAACCCGTGCGTTAGTGCCACCGTAAGATGGCGGTTCTGGGCATAAGACCTGGTAGCCCTCCTTGGTAAGGGGGGGGGGTCTTATATCTTGATTGGTTCTAATATAAGGTATTCCAATCTAGTCTTAGCAATTAGGGTTACCACACATTTGATTTCGGGTTCCGCGTCATCAAAGGCGTGACGCACGAGCTCATATCCTTCATTAATGTTCTCTTCTAGCTTGGGCGCCATTAGGTTTTGAAGAAATTTGGAATTTAGAGAAGAGAGATGTCGACACACAAGTTTGGTCTCGAAACTTTGGTGAGCGTGTCGACAAATAATGGCGAAAACTATTTATACCTTTCTAGAATCGAAGATGAAAAGGCACGTCAAAATACTTAAATTGTGTCGACACTGTTGAAAAGTGTCGACACTTACTGCTAATGTCTCGACAACTATGTGTCTACACAAGTATAGTCGACAGAATATATCTGTCAACACTTATATATGTGTCGACACCACTCAGCTCGACACTTAGTCGAGACTCTAGTAGACTAATTCTGTGTAAATCCTAAGTGTGGACACCACCCTGGATGTGTCGACACCTACACTGCATGTGTCGACACTAATTCTCTGAAGTGTCGACACAGACTTCCTAGATGTGTCGACACCATTTCTCTGAAATGTCGACACCACTTCTATGTGTCGACACAGACAACTCTGTGTGTCGACACCATTTTACTTAGCCAATTTTTGTAAACTATTCCAAGTTTATCATCCCTAATTTAATTTTAAATTTATTGAATTTGGTTTCATCTAAGGGCTTAGTATACATATCAGCTAACTGATTATCTATATTTATATACTCTAAAGAAATGTCTCCTTTTTCTACATGTTCTCTTAGAAAATGGTATTTTATTTCTATGTGCTTAGTCCTACTATGGGAGACAGGATTGTTTGTAATAAAAATAGCACTAGTAGAATCACAAAATAAAGGTGCTCTACTTACTTGAATACCATAATCTTCTAGCTGGTGTTGTATCCATAGTAGTTGTGCACATCAGCTTCCTGCATCAACATACTCTGACTCAGCTGTGGAGATAGCCACACTGGTCTGCTTCTTGCTACTCCATGATATCAGCCTTCCACCTAGAAATTGACAGGTTCCTGTTGTACTTTTCCTATCTTTCTTGCAGCCTGCAAAATCTGTATCTGAATAAACTGTCAGTTCAAAATCTCCATTCTTAGGGTACCAAAGGCCTAGATAAGGTGTGCCCTTAAGATATCTCAAAATTCTTTTGACTGCTGTCAAATGAGATTCTTTAGGGCAAGCTTGGTACCTAGCACAGACACATGTAGCATACATGATATCTGGTCTACTAGCAATCAAATACAGTAGGGAGCCAACTATCCCTCTATATAAAGTTTCATCTACAGGTTTCCCTGCATCATCTTTTCTTCGAGACATTGTTGACCCCATAGGAGTTTTCATGGCAGTGGATGATTCCATACCATACTTCCTTATCAATTCTAGGGCGAACTTAGACTGGCATATGGATAAACCATCCTCAGTCTGTCTAACTTGGAGATCCAAGAAGAACTTAAGTTCCCCCATACTGCTCATTTCAAATTATCCTTGCATGAGTTTTGCAAATTTTCTGCAAAGACTACTCTCTGTAGACCCAAATATGATGTCATCTACATATATTTGGACTAAGATAATCTTACCTCTGGATTCCCTAAGGAATAGAGTCTTGTCTATTTTCCCCCTTGAGAATTTGTTCTCAATGAGGAAACTAGACAGGGTTTCATACCAAGCCCTAGGGGCTTGTTTTAACCCATACAAAGCCTTCCTAAGTCTATATACATAATCACGTTTAAGAGAATCTACAAAACCTGATGACTGCTCTACATAGACTTCTTCCTTCAGATTTCCATTTAGAAAAGCTGACTTAACATCCATTTGATACACCTTAAATACTTGGAATGTTGCATAGGCAAGGACATCCTTATTGCTTCCAGTCTTGCTACTGGAGCAAAGGTTTGATCAAAATCAATACCTTCTTCCTGCCTATATCCTTTTGCAACTAGTCTAGCTTTATTCTTTATAATAATTCCATTCTCATCCAACTTGTTCCTAAAGATCCACTTAGTTCCAATAATATTGTGGTCTTTTGGTTTAGGAACTAGCTCCCAGACTTTGCATCTTTTGAACTGGTTCAGCTCCTCTTGCATTGTCTCAAACCAATAAGGGTCTAGGATTTCTTCTTCAAATTTCTTTGGCTCTACTTGGGATAGAAAGCTGGAGTATAAAACTGAACTTAGATTCCTGCTCCTTGTTTGTACCCCTTGTCTGAGATCTCCAATAATTTGATTGGTTGGATGATCTTTTAAATGCCTATTTGTTGGAGGCAGCCTGTCTTCTGGTTGTACACCTTCAGCTTCTTCATTCAGCTGCTCCTCTTGGTCTTCTTCAGCAACAGGAGTATCTTGTACTTCCCCTGGACAGCAGCCACCATCTTCCACTTGCTGACTTGCAGTAGGACCTTCTGTAATAGTAAGCTTGTCCATCTTCTCAGTTACACATGTGGACCTGCAAACATTTCTAGGCAATTCATTGTTAATGAGTCTAGCTTCATCAAAAACTACATGAACAGACTCTTCTATAACTTGAGTAATCAAGTTGTAGACTCTATAAGCCTTACTGTTGTTGCTGTACCCAACAAAGATTCCCTCTTGGGATTTGGCAGCAAACTTGGATAGATAAGACTTACCATTGTTAAGGATATAACACTTGCAACCAAAGATCCTGAAATAGGATAGATTTGGTTTTCTACCCTTCACAATCTCATAGGGGGTCTTCTTGTGGCTCTTGGTGATAGTAGCCCTATTGATTACATGACATGCAGTATTAACTGCCTCAGCCCAAAAATATTCTGGGAGAGAAGTGTCACTCAATAGGGTTCTACCAGCCTCTATCAAGGTTCTATTTTTCCTTTCAGCAATACCATTTTGCTGAGGTGTTCTTGGTGAGGAAAATTCCTGAAAAATTCCAAACTCTTCACACAATTTTGTCATACTTTCAGACTGAAATTTAGTACCATGGTCACTTCTGATTTTGACCACTGTACTGTTCAATTCATTCTGAATTTGTTTAACAAAACTATACAAGATACTTGGTGTTCCAGATTTTTGCCTTAGCAAGAACACCCAGGAATACCTTGAGTAGTCATCAACTACCACAAATGTATAGACCTTCCTACCTAGGCTATGAACAAGCATAGGACCAAAAAGATCCATATGCAAGAGGTATAAACACCTCACAACATCTTTGTTCTCAAGGCTATGAAAGGTGGATTTGGTCTGCTTGCCCTTTTGACAAGCTGAGAATATCCCAACCTTTATATACTTAACCTGAGGACCATTCCTCACTAACTCTTTGTTAAAGAGTTGACCAATTGTCTTATAGTTAAGATGAGCCAGTCTCTTGTACCACTTAACACAATGTGAGACTTTTTCATCAGCTACAAGACAAATAGGAGAAACAATGTTCTCACACATAATGTCTAGACAAAAGACATTTCTCTTCCTATATCCTGTCAGAATGATCTTTTGATCACTTGACCTACTGATATGACAACCATCCTTGACAAATGAGATGTCATATCCTAAATCACTCAGCTGACTTATGCTAATGAGGTTATGTTTCAAACCCTTTACATAAGCCACTTGAGTAATTGTGATTAGGTTACTAGAAATGTTACCAAAACCTTTGATGATTCCTTTTTCTGAACCACCAAAGGTAACTTTATGACCATCCTTGATTGGTGTATAGTCCTTCAGCAATCCCCTAGTTCCAGTCATGTGCTTGGAACATCCACTGTCCAATTATCCATATAGGGGCATAGCCACTTGGACTGACCTGCAAAACAAATTACTTAACCTTAGAACCCAAATAACTCTTGGGTCCTTGGTGCAAGTTAGTCTGACTTTTAACAAAACTACCTGTAGCTTTTCTAGAAGGCAGTTTGCTACTCTCCTTGACACTTGAATTGTGCCAGCAGTCTATGGCAAAGTGGCCTACCTTGCCACAACACTAGCACTCAAATCTGTTGTACCTTTGTTTAGGTACAACCCTGGTTGTTTTATCTACAGCAGGCTTCTTGTTGAGTACTGGGGCTTTGCCCTTAGATTTGGACTTTACTGTCCAGGCAGGTTTTGTAAACCCCAATCCAGGTTTTCCTTTATGAGGTACAAACTAATCTATCAAAGGTAAAACTGATTTTGGTTTAGAAAAACTTGCAACAATCTCTCTCTCCTTCTGAAGTCTAACCTCCAGATTCCTGATTTGATCATTCTTAAATGTAATAGTTCCCATTTGAATAACTGTAATGCTTTTCAGCCTGGCTATTTCATTTAGTTTTTGATCTAACACTTTATCTGAATCAGCAGCTGCCAACTTAAGATTAACAATTTCTTTAGTCAGTGTTTTGACCAGATTTTTGCTCTTCTTAAGTGCCTGCAATCTATATTCATCCATCAACCGATGAATATCTCCCTCAGATTCAGACTCACCCACATCACTTGATGCAGATGTATCTGATTCTGAATCAGTACTATAATCTGAAAAACATTGTACCTTACTTGGTCTAGGCTGATCCTGGATCTTGTCTCCTTCTGTTAAGGCCATCGTCCATTGCACTGATTGTCCTCATGCTCCTAAATTGAGTTCATTAACTGCATGAACTCATATTCCTCCTCTTCAACAAACAATCCAATATATGCTTCAACTTCTGAATCTGTTTCTGAAGATGACTGATCAGTCAAACTCTTATCCTTCTTGGCAACAAAGGACCTTTCCTTTTTGCCCTTGAACTGAGTATTCTTCTTGTCAGTTGACTCTTTCCTCTTTTCTGGATAGTCAGCTACTATATGTCCTTGCCTATTACAACAATAGCATACTATCTTTGAGGATGTATTTTTATTTGACTTGGACTTTCTTTTGTCATTCCTTGAGGACTTCCTGTTCTGATAGTAGTCATCTTTAGACTGTGAAGTGGATGGCTTAGACCTCCACTGCTTCTTCTTCAAAAACTTTTGAAACTGCCTTGTAAAGGCAGCAAAATTCTCATCACTTTCACTGCTTTTTGAATTTTTACTATCTGAATTTTCTGATACTGTCTCAGCAACTATTTGTGGTGGAGATGGAGACTTGGTTCTATATTTCTTAGTGGCTTCAGTCTTGAAGGCCACAGCTCTTTCCTTGTGCTCCATTCTTGTAGTCTTCTCTTCCTCCTTCCTAACCATTAGCTGCATCTCATAAGATAACAGTTTTCCAAACAATGTTGGAGGAGGTATATTAGCAAGTTTGGCCATTTCCCTTATGACACAAATCTTAGTATCACAGTCCTTAGTTAGGGATCTCAAGAACTTATCATTCAGCTCATAATTGCTGAATTCTCTTCCATAGGACATCAATTCATTGACTATCCTATAGAATTTCTTATAACACTCAGTAATGCTATTAGACCTTCCTTATCTAAAGCTTTCATACTCTTGATTTAAAAAGGACTTCCTATCTTGTCTCACTTCTTCAGATCCCTCCATGTAAACTATTAGTGTGTCCCACATTTCTTTTGAGGTTTTACAATGTATTAAATTCTGAAATGTGGCATCTTCAATTGCACTTACAATAATATTCTGGGCCCTCTTGTCCATAGTGGCCAGAATAATCTCATCTTTAGTCATTTCTGAATAGTCTTTGGGAGTTCTCTGATTTGCATCTAGAACAGATACTTTCATTGGGACATATGACCCTTCTTTGACTGTAATGTAAATTCTTGGATCAGAGGCTTCCATAAAAAGTCTAACCCTCTCTTTCCATATGCCAAAAATCTCTTTTCTACAGATTGGCAACTTCATGGATCCTAGCTCTTTGTGATTCTCAGTTGAACCCATTTTATTGATTCTTGATTATTCTGATTCTGCCTACAGGATCTTTACTCAGACTGTTATGCCCTTTTTGAGTAACCTCGCTGTGATACCACTTGAAAGAAATAGTGTCTAATCACCTGGGGGGGGGGGTGAATAGGTGACCTATATCTTTTTGACTTTAAAGGCAGAAACACTAAACAATAATTGCAATTTAATAAGTATCACAGCACAGCAACCATACAAGCATACATTCACAGAGTGCACACAAGATTTATAGTGGTTCCCCAAGGTCTGGGTACATCCACTTTCCCCCTTCGCCTATCTAGTAGTGCACTAGATTCGGCCTAACTTCTCCACTTCTCCTCAGATCCTCAGATCTTATAACTTAGAACCCCAAACAGGTTCCTACAACTCAGAGTGATCCCACTCCTACAACTCAGACACAAAAGCCCTACCACTCAGTCTTCAATAAGACCTACACTCATGCACAACAGCCCTACCTCAGCCTTCAACAAGGCCTACACTCAGAGAAATGATTCTCCTACACTCAGGCTCACAGGCCCTACCTCAGCCTTTATAGATTTAGGCTTACAACTCAGATCTATACAAGATCCTACAAAAATTAGAAAATACAAAGTATATAACCACAACTCTTGATAGAGAGAGATGAGTTGACTGGCTTCTTGATGAGTTCTTGGAAGAACTTGGCAGAGATCAACCTTCCTTGGCTTTCTTCAAAGCTTCTTGAATTAGAACACAGTAGGGTTGAATCTCCTGAAGATGATCTTTAATCAACTTCCGTCTTGAGATTCAGATCTCAATCTGAATCTAACTTAGCAGCCCGGTTCAGCAACTGCACTTCTTAGAAGGAGCTCTCTCTCCAACTTCTTAGATCTTCACTTGAAGGTCTTCTTCTTATTGTGTTGTTTTTCACTTCAATGATTGCTACTTTTCTGTTGAAGGAATAAGCCTTTATATAAGCTTTCTTCATGGTGACCGGCTGATCCGGTTTCTAACAATCTTCTGACAGCTCTGACAGTAGCAGTTGACCGGATGAAATGGCAGCTGTCAAGTCATCCAGTCACTTCTTGAAATCTCTGTCACTGTCTGAAATTGTCGAGACAGATAGTCTTTATATGTCGACACAAATAGACTAAGTGTCGACACAAGTAGACTAAGTGTCGACACTAGCCTTCATGGTGTTGACATAACTCCTTGTGTTATTGTAACATACTCTCGACACAGCTTCTTCAGAATGTGTCGACACTGATCCTTTGTGTCGACACAAGTCTTCTTCTTTAAAACTTAGTTGAATTCTGCTAAGTGTCAACCCAACTCCTTTGTGTCGACACATCTTCTTGTGTTGAAACTTGCTAAGTGTCGACACATCTTCTTTGTGTTAACACATGCCTTCTGTGTTGAAACTTTTGCTGAGTTTCGACACATCTTCTTAATGTCGACACATTCTTCATGTGTTGAGACTTTGCTGAGTGTCGACACATCTCCATTGAAGATCGCGGAAGGCCTGAGCGAGTATAGGCGAGCTCCCCTCGTATACTTGCCAGGAAGGCGACTAGGCGAGATACTCGCCCAACCCGTGCGAGTTCTTCTGGAAGTCTCCTAGTCGCTAGGGGTGAGGTATAAATATGACCCCCCTCCTTGGTTTTGCCTATAAATAGGACCCCATGGGTACGAGATGAGGCACTTATAATCCTCGGCAGGATACTCGCGCGCTTCATTTTCGAGATACTAGCTGAGTCTTTAGATTCCTTTTCCTTGGAGAGCAAGTTGCGACCTTACGACTTCGCCAGTTATCTTCCCTCATACCCAGTTCGACCATCTTTGGTTGAGAAGGGGCTGCTTCTTTCGAGCATCCGCGTACATGGTGGGACCTTCCTACCGCAACATCTGGGGTTCTGTTTGACCCGATTCTTCATTCTAGTCACCCTAGCCATCTGATCTAGCTTCTGAGCCAGTAACCTTAGGCGGATTTGGTCCAAATTCTGAGGTTAGGATTTTTCCTGACTTCAACACTTGGTGCAGTGAGCGTGGATCGCAGACAAGGAGGAAAGTTTGGAAGTTGAGTGAGATGGCCGTTGGTGGCGAGCAAGGAGAGTTGGTCGACAACTCGGTAGTAGGAGGAGTCGCTACGCGAGGTGTCGAGTTTGTAACATTGGCCATATTTGAAGAGTTCACGAAGAAGATTGAGCAAACCATTCTCGCCGGGTTCGCTCAGCGCCCAGAGGTCACGGCGACTTCTCCCCGTCGCCTGAACTTTTCCGACCGTCCATCGAGGAAGGGGAGATGATGGAGATCGAACAGAAGGCATCCTGGAGGGATCCATTTATTTCTTTCCCGACGAAGGGTCAGATTCTTTCCAGCGAGGGAGACCAGAGGAAGTTTTGCTACAAAGCCGCCTACTATTTGCTTCAAGAAGGAGAGCTCTACCGTAAGACCATCTCAGGTCCTCTGGCTCGGTGCCTGTCAGAGATTGAAGTACCACGCATCCTGGAGGAGATTCACTCAGGAGAGTGCGACAGTCACTCAGGGACTCGCACTCTTGAACAAAGGATTCTAAGGCATGGATACTTCTGGCCCACCATTTGGAAGGATGCAGAGGCCTTCTCAAAAAAAGTGTCTCTAGTGCCAGCTCTTCGGGCCTCTTCAGCTACAGCCAGCTTAGCGCCTTCACTCGGTCACTACTCCATGGCCCTTTGCTATCTAGGGGATGGACTTGATCTGCCCCTTTCCTCAAGCCAGCGGGCAGAGGAAGGTCATGCTTGTCATGATCGACTACTTCTCCAAGTGGATCGAAGCAAAAGATTTGGCCAAGACCACGTCGCAGATTGTGAATAATTTCATTTGGGGAGAAATTGCATGCAGGTTCGGGATTCCTCTCGCCATCGTCATCGACAACGGGCCGCAGTTCGCCAGTTTGGTGTTAGAGGACTTCTGCAAGCAGTTAGGGATAGATCTTCGATTCGCCTCTTTGCATCATCCTCGCAGTAATGGACAGGTGGAAGCCGCCAACGAGTTGATCATCAACCTCCTGAAGAATAAACTCACCAACTTGAAAGGCAATTGGGCAGAGCAGCTCTCCTAGGTACTCTGGGCCCTGAGAATAACTCCAAACTCGGCTACGAGGGAAACTCCCTTCAAGTTATCCCACGGATCCGAGGCACTTATCCCAGTGGAGTTCGAGGTTCAGAGCCCAAGAGGCATAGTAGCTAGAGATGGTGACGAAGAATGGTGCTTGGAGAATGAGGACACCCAAAGACTCTCACTGGATTTCATAGAAGAGCTTCATGACTTGGCCTCTATCCGCCAAGAGGAGATCAAGCGGCGCATGGCAATGCACTTCGACAAAAACATCCGCCTAAAGCATGAAAGAAACAGTGCCTAATCATCTAGAGGGGGAGGGGGGGGGGGGGTGAATAGGTGACCTATATATTTTTGACTTTAAAGGCAGAAACACTGAACAGTAATTACAATTTAACAAGTATCACAACACAACAACCATACAAGCATACATTCACAGAGTGCACACAGGATTTATAGTGGTTCCCCAAGGTCTGGGTACATCCACTTCCCCCCTTCGCCTATCTAGTAGTGTACTAGATTCGGCCTAACTTCTCCACTTCTCCTCAGATCCTCAGATCTTACAACTCAGAACCCTAAACAGGTTACTACAACTCAGAGTGATCTCACTCCTACAACTCAGGCACAAAAGCCCTACCACTCAGTCTTCAACAAGACCTACACTAAGGCACAACAGCCCTACCTCAGCCTTCAACAAGGCCTACACTCAGAGAAATGATTCTCCTACACTCAGGCTCACAGGCCCTACCTCAGCCTTTATAGATTTAGACTTACAACTCAGATCTATACAAGATCCTACAGAAATTAGAAAATACAAAGTATATAACCACAACTCTTGATAGAGAGAGATGAGTTGACTGGCTTCTTGATGAGTTCTTGGAAGAACTTGGCAGAGATCAACCTCCCTTGTCTTTCTTCAAAGCTTCTTGAATTAGAACACAGTAGGGTTGAATCTCCTGAAGATGATCTTTTATCAACTTCTGTCTTGAGATTCAGATCTCAATCTGAATCTAACTTAGCAGCCCGGTTCAGCAACTACACTTCTTAGAAGGAGCTCTCTCTCTCCAACTTCCTAGATCTTCACTTGAAGGTCTTCTTCTTGTTGTGTTGTTTTTCACTTCAATGATTGCTACTTTTCTGTTGAAGGAATAAGCCTTTATATAAGCTTTCTTCATGGTGACCGGCTGATCCGGTTTCTAACAATCTTCTGACAGCTATGATAGTAGCAATTGACCGGTTGAAATGGCAGCTGTCAAGTCATCCAGTCACTTCTTGAAATCTCTGTCACTGTCTGAAAGTGTCGAGACAGATAGTCTTTATATGTCGACACAAATAGACTAAGTGTCGACACAAGTAGACTAAGTGTCGACACTAGCCTTCATGGTGTCGACACAACTCCTTGTGTTGTTGTAACATCATCTCGACACAGCTTCTTCAGAATGTGTTGACACTGATCCTTTGTGTCGACACAAGTCTTCTTCTTTAATACTTAGTTGAATTCTGCTAAGTGTCGACACAACTCCTTTGTGTCGACACATCTTCTTGTGTTGAAACTTGCTAAGTGTCGACACATCTTTTTTGTGTCGACACATGCCTTATGTGTTGAAACTTTTGCTGAGTGTCGACATATCTTCTTTGTGTCGACACATTCTTCATGTGTTGAGACTTTGCTGAGTGTCGACAAATCTCCTTTGTGTCGACACGTGTACTTAAACTTTGTTGAAGTTTGTTGAGTGTCGACACAGCCTCCTAGTGTCGACACTTTTGCTGTCGACAAAGTTTCTCTGATTGTCGACACTGCTTATAAGTGTCGACACTGATTATGTAGACATTTCTTCATTGTATGTCGACACTGCCTGTATGTGTTGACATTTTCCTTCTGGTGTCGACTCTGCCTTCCTAGTGTTGACACAATTACTCGCAGTGTCGACACTGCTTCTCTAGGTGTCGACACAAGCCTTCTTAAGTGTCGACACTTTTCTTCTAGGTGTCGACGCATGGACTTAGAAACTTTTCCTGCAAACCTGCAGTTACTTAACCTGCACAAATAAACTCAAAGCACATCTAATACACCTTGATGTATATCATTGAGTAGGGTGAGGCTTCTTCAAATCAGGTACATATATTCCAATGTACCCAACAATCTCCCCCTATTTGGAGTAGTCATAACCCTTAGTCAATGATATACACCATACATAACAAATTTTCAGTATGATGTAAAACAGTATTATATGACAGAGAAAATACTTAAACATGCATGAACAGAACATGTATAAACAATTATCTCAGAACAATTAATGTAATAGATTTGAACCATGACACAATGTTCTTACAAATTCCAACATTTTCATTAATCAAAAGTTTACATAGAATTTAATGCAAATGATTACAATTTGTAAACTTAAGAAAATGCTATCCTATGGTTGCTCTGGTTCCTTGATTACAATCCCCTTTCCAGATTGAATCTTTGCTTGAACTGGAGCTTCATTGTCATCAGCAGCAGCAGGCTTCTTCCCTTTGAGATCTTTCTTTTTCATCTCTTCAGCCTTTATCTTCTGCCTTTCAAAATAGTGATAAGGCTTGGGAAAATACTTGCTAGGCTCCTGTGCATTATGAGGTAGCTTTCCCAGTTTAGCCTTCCTTCTATATTGTACAATGGACTCTTGCCTATTCTCATGTTTTCTCCACTCTAGGTCAGAATACCACTTGCGTCTATCCAGGACATTGTCCTTAGCAGCCTTCCAAGCAGTCAAGATGATATTCCTGGATGTGGGGCTCCATTGTTCAAAATCTGGCCTTAATTCAGCTTGCTCTCTGAATCTTTTCTTAGATAATTGGGCCTCCTGTTCTTTTAACAAAGCCTCTTGCTCTTTCAAAATTGCCTCTAGCACAGGCTGGATAACTTTCTCAAGAATGATGTTATGATTACCCTCAGGAGGACTGTACATAGATTGTACCTCCTAATGTATCATATCAAAATCTGCAGGAGGATATATCACTTCAGCCACTTCAGCTTGCTCTCCTCCAAAGTATGTAGGATTTATTCCAGACTCTGCCACATTGTCATTATCACATAAGGGTGGATATCCAAGGGTGGCTCTGATGGAATTTGAAATCTATTTGGCATGATCAGAGCCTGCTTTGACTAGTACCCTTGTAAGAATCGAACAAAAACAAACTGAAATGGTTTTAAACTGAAACTTTATTATCCTAAAAAGATATCTATTACAAAGGTATGCCCTCCCTTATATAGAACGGAGGAGAGAAGAGAGAATACAAATAAGAGATGTGGGACTAAAAATTTACAGGACTAAGCGGACTATACAAAACAAACCGCACAAGCCGCGCGGTTAGACAGAAGGGCTAACCACACGACAACTACAAGAGAAGACCGCTAGACTGCCCGGTCTCCAAGCCGGCTGAGACAAACCGCCAGACCACGCGGTCTTCAACACGCCAAGACAGACCACCAGACTGCCCGGTCACCAACTTCAACACTCCCCCTTAAGCTGGAGCATATATATCGATCATGCCCAACTTGTCACAAACATGAAGAAACGAGGCGGAAACTGGCTTGGTGAAGATGTCAGCCAGCTCTTTATCAGAAGTGACAAAGGGAGTGCAAATTTGTTCCTTTAAGATCTCTTCACGAATGAAATGACAGTCAACCTCAATGTGCTTTGTTCTTTCATGGAAGACCGGATTTTTGGAAATGTATATGGCGGCCTTGTTATCACAGAACATAGGTAGAGGATGGTTGTAGACCTCTCCTAAATCTAGCATGAGAGCCCGCAACCATTTTAACTCACAAGTGGTCGATGCCATACTGCGATACACAGCTTCTGCACTGGACCTGGAGATAACAGACTGCTTCTTGCTATTCCAGCTCACCAGATTTCCCCCAACAAAAGTGCAAAAACCTGAGGTCGACTTGCGATCCCCTTTGTCATCAGCATAACTTGCATCTGAGTAGGCTTCAATCCTCAGATGACCATTCTTCTGAAAAAGTAATCCTTTCCCAGACGTTGCTTTGACATACTCCAAGATCCACAAGTCGGACTGTAGATGGCACTCCCTAGGTGCTTGCATGAATTGACTCACCTTGCCCACAGCATAGGAAATGTCGGGCCTGGTCACTGTGAGATATATGAGCTTACCAACCAGACGCCTGTACCGCGAACTATCTGAAAGAGGAGGCGAATCATCTGTCCAGGTTTTGTCTTCTCCAGTTGCCATGGGGCATCGGGTAGGTTTTGCTCCAGTCAATCCTGCCTCTTTTAAAAGATCAAGGGCATACTTACGCTGAGAGAGAACTAAGGAGTCGGGCTTCCGAGAGATTTCGATCCCCAGAATGTACTTTGGAGAGCCCATATCTTTCGTGATCAGATGTTGGCAAAGATGTCGCTTTGTCAGGGCTATCCCTTCCTGGTCATCGCCAGTGAGAAGAATATCATCGACGTACACAGCAAGAACAACCAGCCCCGAAGGAGTTTTGCGAATAAATAGAGAGTGATCAGCAGAGCTTCGCGCAAAACCAACGGCCGCCACGATGCCGCTGAACTTGTCAAACCAAGCTCGAGGGCTCTGCTTGAGGCCATAAATTGCCTTCTGCAGCCGGCATACTAGTGTCTCCCCCTGAGCAACATACCCAGGAGGTTGCTCCATGTAAACGGCCTCGTGAAGATCACCATAAAGGAAGGCATTCTTGACATCCAGCTGAGAAATCGGCCAATCCCTATTGACCGCCATAGAGAGAAGGACCCGGATAGTGCTGAGACGAGCCACAGGGGAGAAAGTGTCAAAGTAATCAACCCCATAGGTCTGAGTAAAGCCCTTAGCAACAAGGCGAGCCTTATACCGATCCACAGTGCCGTCTGGGCCAAATTTGACCACAAAGACCCGGCGACAGCCAACAACATCAGTACCGAAGGGAGGAGGAACAAGAGTCCATGTACCCCGCTCCGTGAGGGTTGCCATTTCCTCATCCATGGCCAGCTTCCAGTGGGGAATAACAATGGCCTCCTGATAGGAACGAGGCGTGGCAGTTGCAGAGATAGCCAGCGCAAAAGCCCTGCGAGAAGGGGTAAGACGATCATATGAAACAACCGCAGCAAGGGGGTGTAGGGTACATGTCCGCACCCCTTTGCGAAGAGCCACATGGAGATCCAGGTCGGTGGCCCCCTCGGGATCCGGAGCGTCCGTGGCAGAGAGAGCTGGCCCGGGAGAAGAGAGCGACGACGGCGGAGAGGATGGAGACGGAGGTGGAGAAGTGGGAGAGAGAGGTGGAGCGAGAGGAGGGGACGGAGATGGCGGAGGGCTGGATATCTCGGTAGGAGACGAGGGAACGAAGGGAATAACAGGAGAGTCAGAAGCTGGGGAAGGAGGAGAGGAAGCGGGGGAAAGAGAGGAGGAGTCAGCCGAGAAGTAGGAGGCATTCTCGAAGAAGGTAACGTCAGCAGAGACGAACTGCTGACGAGAACATGGTTAAAGCAACAATAGCCTTTCTGAGTGGTGAAGTACCCCAGAAAGTCACATTTGGTGGAGCGAGGGGATAGCTTGTCACGGGTGGCAGATAGGGTATGCACAAAAGCAGTGCATCCAAAGATGCGGAGAGGGAGAGGAAAAGGCTCGTTGCCCAGATACAGAATGGAGAAGAGTGTTTTCCCGTGGAGAATGGTGGATGGAATGCGATTGATGAGGTAGCAGGCAAGGAGAACGACATAGCCCCAATAAGAGTGAGGGACATGCATCTGGGTCATCAATGTGCGAGCCACATCGAGGAGTTGACGGTTTTTGCCTTCCACCACCCCATTTTGTTGGGAGGTGTAAACACAGCTAGTCTGATGAATAATGCCATGTTGCACACAAAAAGAGGTAAAAGCATGACTCAGATACTCTTTAGCATTGTCGGAGCGAAATGTTTTAATACAAACATTGAACTGAGTTTTAATTAACTGATAAAAAGATATCCATATATCTAAAAGTTCAGAGCGATCACGGAGGATATACACCCAAGTACATCGAGAAAAATCATCTATAAAGGTTACAATATAAGAACTACCCCGGCCAATGGCGAGGGGGAGCAGGTCCCCAGATATCGGAGTGGACAAGATCAAAAGGACGAGTAGAGCCCCTTCCGTGCTTCGGCGGGAAGGAGGAACGGTGATGCTTGCCGAGTTGAAAGGCGTCGCATTGGAGAGGAGTACTAGACGGAGGGAGGTGTAGCAGAAGCTGATGTAGAAGACGTGGTGGAGGATGACCGAGGCGGAGATGCCACTGGAGAAGATCCGTACAGGTAAAGGAGAAGGCGGACAAGGCGGAAATGTTGTCGAGGAAGTAGAGGCCTCCACTCTCAGTCCCAGTAGCAATCGTCCGGTGGGAGCTCAGATCCTGAAAAGAACAAGAAGTTGGTGTAAATGTCACAGAACACTGCAGCTGTTTGCATAAAGAGGTAACAGACAACAGATTGCACGGAAACTTGGGCACATAGAGAGTGTCCACTAGTCGTAGGGACGGAGTAACGTGAACCACTCCCGTCCCATGAACCGGGGAGGGAGAACCATCCGCAACTAGGAGCGGGGGCAACCGATCATGTTGTTCGAGTAAAGAGAAGCACTGAGGATTTCCTGTCATGTGATTAGTGGCACCAGAGTCGATGAGCCATTTACCTTGAGTCACCATGTGGGCACTACCTGAGGATGTTCAGACGGCTTGGAAGAGTCACCAGAGGGGCGAAGATGGGGATGCTTCGTCCAGCAGCGTTCGAAAGTATGTCCGGTTCGGCCACAATGAGAACAGAGGTAGCGAGAATAAGCACAGCCGCTACACTGGTGACTGCGGCTACCAGAGCCACTCCGCTGAGTGTGATGAGAATAGTTGTCCGGTGGTGGAGAAGGAGCGGGCAAAAGTGGGCGCTGAAGGAGAGAGGTGACAGCAGCGATGCGGGCAGCGGTGGCATCTAAGGTAGGAGATTCGGCCTCACCCAGAATTTGCTGGCGGATCATGTCATAAGTATCAGGAAGCCGGAGCAGATAACACACAACCAGAAGCTCCTGGAAGTGCTTGTGTTGTTGAGCCAAATCCGCAGAAAAGGGGTGATTCTGAAGAATCTCAGCCCCAAGAGCCTGAACCTGTTGGTAGGCAGCAGGAGACAAGGTAGGACGGGCAAATAGGTCCGCATACAACGTATAGATGCGGGATGTCTGAGCCCCCTTGGAGTACAGAGCTGCAAGATGAAGCCAAGCGGCCTTGACCGTCTCATCATGACGTATGGCGGGAAGGCACTCATCGGAAAGACTGTTCGCGAGCCAAGTACGCACAAGCGCGTCACTTGCATCCCAGTCATCAAAGAGAGGTGAAGTGATAGGAGGTGGGTCATCAACGAGATGGTGGCGTTTGCGTTGTGAGTGAAGAAGAAAGGTGAAAGAGACGCTCCAATCCAGGTAGTTGGAGCCAACAAGCTTGGAAACGGTCCCAAGGTTCCCGGAAGGAGTAGGTGGAAGAGGCGGAGCCGGATTGGTGACAGGGGTGGTGGCAGTAGAGGCATCAGAAAGAGCCATCGGAGCAGGAAAAAGGAAGTCGGGCGGTTAGGAAACAACCCGCACGGATAGGAAAAAGAAGGGCTGCAGCGGTCACAAGGGGGAAACCAGCGGCCAAAAAAGCCATGACCAAGCTGCAGACACAAGCAGAGGGGAAGAAGTCGAACGGCTAGAGGACAGGCCGCGTGAACAGAAGCAGGACAAAACAGGTCGCTGCGACAGGAGGCGGCAACTTAGAACAGGAAACAAAAAATCACGCACACAGAGGGCAACAACAAGGAGAGGAAGAGGCCGCGCAGACAGGGTGCAAACCGGCGTGACAAGCAACACGGACAGGAAGACACAGAATCAGGAGGACTAGATCAAGTCCTCTGATACCATGTAAGAACCGAACAAAAACAAACTGAAATGGTTTTAAACTGAAACTTTATTATCTGAAAAATATATCTATTACAAAGTTATGCCCTCCCTTATATAGAATGTAGGAGAGAAGAGAGAATACAAATAAGAGATATGGGACTAAAAATTTACAGGACTAAGCGGACTATACAAAACAAACCGCACAAGCTGCGCGGTTAGACAGAAGGGCTAACCGCACGACTACTACAAGAGAAGACCTCTAGACCGCCCGGTCTCCAAGCCGGCTGAGACAAACCGCCAGACCGTGCGGTCTTCAACCCGCCAAGACAGACCGCCAGACCGCCCGGTCACCAACTTCAACAACCCTCTCCCCCTTTATGACTTCTCTCTCTATGTGATCCCTCAGATCATCTTTCTGAAACCTGATCTGGGCATTCAGATAGTTAACTCCATCCTTATAGAAAAGTTTTAACATTTGAAGCTTGTCAGTAATTGCCTTTTGAGAATCTTCAATGGCAGTTTTCACAGTAGTGAGACTCTCCTGTAATTTCTTATCAAATTCTTCTTTGGTAGTGGCACTTACTGTAGGCTGTGCAGTACTTATATTTTCAGTTCAGTTACAATGGCATTATGTGAAGCAGTGAGATTATCATTCAGCCTTATCTAGTTTTCTAGGACATAGCCTTGCTTCACTACAATGTCATCAACCTGTTTCTTGATGTTCTCTTGATGAGTGGCCAGATAGACTACTGCATTTCCTCCTTTATGAAAGCAGTCAGTCATTTCCTTTTTGTTTTGATTCATTTCAAATCTTATAGATTTGATGTCTTGTGCCAGATCAAATTGCAGGGACTTATGACCTTCTTCCATATACTTTTCTAGACCTTTTCTTTGCTCATCAAGCTTAATCTGCAATGCTACCATCAGAGAACTATAATCAGTAATGGTGGCAGGCTGTGGAGCAATTGTCTATAGGGCTTTCTTATAGTTTTGACTTCTTCTCTTGAAGACCTGAAACTTCTTTTTCTTGGCTCTAACAACCTCTTCATCTTCTGAAGCAGAAGTGCTGACTATGTCCACTCTATACTTAGGACTAGGAGGCAACTCCTTCTCAGTCCTTTGTGGTTCCTCAGCATCCTTTGGCTCCATAGTCTCCTTGCTTGCAGTTTCCTCTACATACTCCACATGGTCCCCCTCAATATTTCCCTTCTCCCCCTCAACAACAACTATTTCTCTCTCAAGGTCTGTTTGTACAAGATCTGGGAATAGCTCTTCTAATGTAAATTCCTATTGAGAATGGGCTGGAGAATTTCTGATCTCATCAACAACTTTATCAGCAACAGATGTGTCCTCCATGACAACATCTTGTGGTTGAGGTTGTATCTGTGTTTGCTGATGAACATCAGGTAATGAATCAATCAAAACTTCATCCTCAATAGGGAAATCTAATTGATTAATTTCAGTGATTACCTCTAGTATGGTTTAAGTATCCCTTTCACTCTCTAGTGGAGTTGGCTCTTCCACATGTAGAGGCTCCCCCTGGAGTGATTCCAGGTGAATTGGGCTAGCTGAGTGTAGCTCCCCCTGCCTCTGTGCATCTTCTTGTCTTGCTGGAGACTATTCAGCATTTCCAGTCTCTTCATCATCAGGAGTAAAGACCACTTGCTCTTCAGAGCTGCTGGAGGATTCTTGAGCCACAATGGCTGTCTTCTTCTTCTTCTTCTGAGGTGTGTCCTTTTCTGGAGTAGGCATTTCTTTTGTCAATACTCTATCCCACCTAGAGAAAATTCTCAAATCCATTCTCCTCATGTGATTTATCTTGGAAACTGCAGCCTGGTTCATCACTTCAGGTATACTACCAACTAAGTATAGACTCAGAATTCTACCCAGATTGGGCTTCTTCAGGCTCTCTTTTATCTTATTAAACAGAACTACTGACCAGTCAGTCTTAAGTTTGAAGATAATCCTTGTCATCAAACTGAACATATGAGCTGAAATTCTGTCATGTCTATTTCAGACAAAAACTTTCCTTGGATGTTCATCCCTTTTCTATTGAAAACTGATCCAATTTTCAGGTTTGAATCCAGTCCACACCATCTCAATGCCTCTCTAGTCTTAGAAGCAGATACATCTTCTTCCTCTTTTGTTCTTGGTAGTTGAAGTACCTTCCTTAGACTTTTCTGTATGACCTTGACTTTGGTCCCATGAACTCTGGACTTAATCTTGAGTCCAGTATCATCAAGTGAAGCCACACTCAAAAATTCAAGGACCTCCTTCTTCCAGATCTTGTGTAACATCCCATGTTACTTCTAGACCCCTTCCACTTAGATTGGGTTAGGTATGGGATGGGTGTCAAGGGTTTTAGCTAGGTTTGACCCTAGGTAGTGAGTTGTAGCCATATGGGGCCCAGTATATGACCAAGTCAAACTTGGTCAAACTAGCCTAAATAGGGACCCAAACCACACCATGACCCCACCACATTGCCCTAACCCTAAAAACAATCCAAGTGCACCCTAGGGCATGCCATTAGGTCAACATTTTGACCCCAGTTGACCGAAGTCAACCTTGGGCTTAATTTGGTCAAACCAACACTCATAAGCCCAATTAGCCTAAGTAGGGCACCCCCTTGGCCCAACCCAAGTTGGGTGGTGCCACTAGACCCATTACCACCAAGTAGGGTCAGCCCATCCACCATGTTGACTAAGTCAACTCTCCAAGTCAACAAATCACCCATTTGACCTAAAGAAGAAAATGTAGACCAAGCCACCTCTCCTTGGACAAAGCCCACCAAAGTTGGCCCATGGCCAGCCCAAGTGAACAAGACCAACCCTACCCCTCTAAATCAGGAGAG
The DNA here is from genome assembly GCA_039583875.1 of Platanthera guangdongensis. Lineage (NCBI taxonomy): Eukaryota > Viridiplantae > Streptophyta > Magnoliopsida > Asparagales > Orchidaceae > Platanthera > Platanthera guangdongensis. Next base: position 17,782,849 of record CM077163.1, read on the forward strand.
AGAATGCATGCAAAGGGGTAAAAATGAGATTTTGAGAGAAGGAGGAGAGAGAAATGGAGAAAAAAGGGAATGGTGGCCACATGGCCACCCCATCAGCTGAATTTCTCTGCCCAAAACCAGATGGCCGACCTCCTCTCATCATTCCAGCAGAAAATAGGGGCTGAGAGCCAGTTGGCAAGAAGGGGCGGAGCAACCAAGGCTGAGCCGAGCTCACCTTGGTTGTATCTCCCCTTATACTCCACCTCAGCCCCAAATAACCTCACCAATAGCTTCAGGAGGTAGAAAGGAATCAAAATCAAGTGCTGGAACATGGAATTCGGTGGAGAATCAAGCTTTCGGGGTGGAGCTCGCCGGCGCACCACCACCATGGCAAACCGCCTCCTGACCCGCAGCCAAGCCCCAATCTAGGTCCGTTTCGCCGCCCCTCTACCTGTACTAGGATTCTAGATCCATTTAGGGAGATATCGGGCTCAATCGAGCCCGATGCCATGAGAGGAAAATGAGAAAATCCGGCCTTTTTCTTCTTGCTCGGGTTCGCCGGAGGAGCCAACTCCGGCGGCCCCACCGCCGGGAAACGCTAGCCCCCACCTTGGCGAAGGTGGTGGCGACATCCGCCGGCGGTGGTGGTGGCTCAGCTGGCCGGAACCCGCCAGCAAACATCGCCCAGGAAAAATGAATCTCGGCCCTTGATCCATTGGAGAAGATGAACGGATTCCGTCCATCTCCGCTTCAAGATTCGTGCAGATATAATAAAATGAATTAATTTAAATGTGATGAATAATATAATTTCTGTCACAAAAATACAGTCATATTATATGTCTTGTTTAGGCCTCTTACAGGCATTTCTAGAAACTGGTCTCTAAATGAAAAATGTAGGTGCCTGTCTTACCTTTATTTTGCCACCTTAAATTTGTAATTTGGTGTAGTATACAGTCTTGTAGGGCATTTCTCCTAGGACTGGTCCTAGACTATGGCAGAAATTCTTTTGGATGCCCAAGTCAAACCAGCAATCACCATGGCCCCAAATTTGGGTACATGCATGATTAGGGAATACCTAGCCTCTGCAAAAATCTAGGAATTTTTGAAACAAATTTTGCTATAGTTTTGTTCATAATATCAAAATGTAAATAAATGCAATATATGGAGTTATATGACTCCTCATGGCCCCAAATCTTGGTGGTAGGTCCTTGGGGACATCATTAGTGCATGATAAAAATTTCAGCACTTTTGGATCACTGCATGATGGGAAACTCCACTTGCATGTGTTGGTGTATATGTTGCCTTGGTGTGCCAATAACAATAGTTTAAATATTGTGCATTCAGCCTAATGGAGGCATTCAAAAATCTTGGATTTGATTTCAGTGGTTCATTAGGGTAAATTTCACCCGTCAGATTAATTATGGGATTTTTGGAATCAAAAATCCCATTAATTGGAATTTTTAAAAATATAGCTCCTTTTGAAAATAAATTTGAAAAATAGGTTTTCTTCAAGTACAAATCCTCAAACTTTGCCAAGTTGAAAATAAGGTTATATTTGACTTAGGAAAATTTGGTCTTCCGTTTTGAAGAACCTTTGGAGTATAATATCCTGAAATGACCATTTTGCCCTTATTTCATTTATTCTTGAATTGATGGATAAGCACCTCAAAAAAATTTGGAAATAATTCTAGTGTTGTACAATTGTATTATTAGTCTTGCATAATTATTTCAGAATTTATTGATGTATTTATAGTTGTTAAATTAATATAATGGCATTTTTGATAAATATGAAAGAATGGAAATTGATAGGCCATTACACAATCAAAGTTGATGAAACTCTGCTAATAGTCATAAATTAATGTTTTATATATTCTGTAAGTTTTCTGGAATTTTGGATTACATATTACTTGTACCTCATTTGGAAAATGGAAATTATGTAGATTTGGTATTAATTAATGAATTGGTATAAATAATTAAAGGCAAATTATGAAAATCTGTAGACAGAAATATTTCAGCAAGATACAACTCAGGAAAAATTACCTAGGTCAGTGGATCTTAAATCATACTACTTCATGTGTAAAGTGACCTAGTAATTAATTTAAAAGATTTAATTAAGGGATTATTTGGCCAAGGAAAATTATGAGAATCCATAGGATAGTTCCCTTAGCCCCTACCACCTTAGGATAAAACTTTAGGGGCAAGATGCCTTAAGGATTGGAAGTTTCCATCTTTAGGGTAATAATAGGACATGGTCTGCATATTGCATAAATAGGGCATACTTTAGGGGATTACCAGGGGATTGATTGTCGGAAGAAATAAGGGAGTGCAATATGTATAACCCCTGGTGGGTAGTATTGTCTAGTGAGGGATTAAAAGTGCAAGCCTTTAGATAGCAACTAGAGTGGAGGTCGACGGAAGACCGCCGGTTTCCCGGTAACACCTTAAGTCACTAGGGTTGTACCAGAGCAACAAAGAGAGCTGGGGTGAAACATGAGTAGCCATCAACTAAAGTAAATATTCTTGCAAAAGGGAACACTGGGCGTAATACCAACACAGTTCCTAGTGCCCCTTGAGAGCCCTTCACAGGGAATACCGGGGGCAGTCCTGGGATTAACCTTAAATCACTAAGTATAATAACCCATAGACAAGAGTAGTCTAATAGGTTAAGACAATTGTTGTACCTTCTCACCCGTGTAGGGTTGGAGAGATTCATGATATATGCTCAGCGTGTAGGGTTTGAGGGAATTGGTATAAAGGCACAATTGTGCGTTCTCACCCGGGTTGGGTTTGAGGTTTTCAGGACGGGTTTGGTTCTGCGAGCGGAAGGCTCAGAATAAAATACTTACATGTGCATAAATTTAGTGCCGAGGCATGCGGTACTAGCTGTTCGTCACACCGATGGCAGTACGGTGCACCAGGCGGTTGTGAGGGTTAGAGGGGCCAGTGGGTTGTTTTACATTGCGGTCTGGAGGACGACCCCCGATAACGCACATCTGACCCAACAAGACTGACGGGTTGTCAGCAAAGTACGTACGCGAGACTCTAGAGTGCACCTTGGATGTGTACAGAGGCGTATGAGAGGGGTCTAAGGCTTGGTAGTGTGCATACCGGCCTAGAAGTGGAGATGCCCGCTCCGCTGCTGCCGTAGCCACAACGGTGGTACCCGAGAGTGATGCTAGCTCTCAAAAAGTGGGAACTAAAGGTCTGTGATCACAGAGTCGTTGTGCGTGAGTTGCACTTGCATGTGCATAAAATTGCATCATAACATTCATTCATATTAGGTCATACACTTCATAGATCCTTATCATATAAATTAGTATGGGCTCTTTTATATGATAAGTTAAATTTCCTGGAAATCCTAACTTATATATTTGTATGGGCATTTATATAAGTTAGGGTACTACTGTGATGGTAGCATAGTGGTAGAATAGTTTATTTATATGCTCTTACTGCTGTTCTTTACTTCCTTTACTATACCACTCTTTACCTTCTTGTACCATTTATAGAACTGCTAGAATAGAACAATAAACTTATTACAACTGCTAGTTAGTTTCTGTCACCTGCTTCCACCTTTGCTACCCCTTGTTGTCCTCCGCTTCATCCTCCCGCTCGGTGCCTAGGAGCTGCGGGGCGAGGTGCGGAGGAAATGACTTAGTCTTTTTGACTAATGGTCGGTGACCATACTATTTTTAGGAGCCCGTGGAGATGGAGCACCAGCACAACGAGGAGACAGGACGTGAGGAGCAGATATCGCTACAACAGACTACTACCACTATCATGCATCCTCAGGTGGGACGAGTTCTGATGTACTAGTATAGCTTCCGTTTTCATTTGAGAGAGAGTTGATTTGATGTACTGGGCATAAGCCCTCATTACTCTTTCTTTTTGTACTCTTTTGTGGACTATATTGATGTACTTTTCATTGCATACATATGATTTATATTATGTGACTTGTGGACTAGTGGATTAATATACTGCTTTACTTCTTCTTCTCCTATTGGCCTACAGGTTAAATGATCGTATTAGCCGGCGGGATCGGCGTGTTGCGGTGTCGACTAACCCGTGCGTTAGTGCCACCGTAAGACGGCGGTTCTGGGCATAAGACCTGGTATCCCTCCTTGGTAAGGGGGGGGGGGGTCTTACATCTTGATTGGTTCTAATATAAGGTATTCCAATCTAGTGTCAGCAATTAGGGTTACCACACATTTGATTTCGGGTTCCGCGTCATCAAAGGCGTGACGCACGAGCTCATATCCTTCATTAATGTTCTCTTCTAGCTTGGGCGCCATTAGGGTTTGAAGAAATTTGGAATTTAGAGAAGAGAGATGTCGACACACAAGTTTGGTCTCGAAACTTTGGTGAGCGTGTCGACAAACAATGGCGAAAACTATTTATACCTTTCTAGAATCGAAGATGAAAAGACACGTCAAAATACTTAAATTGTGTCGACACTGTTGAAAAGTGTCGACACTTACTGCTAATGTCTCGACAACTATGTGTCTACACAAGTATAGTCGACAGAATATATGTGTCAACACTTATATATGTGTCGACACCACTCAGCTCGACACTTAGTCGAGACTCTAGTAGACTAATTCTGTGTAAATCCTAAGTGTGGACACCACCCTGGATGTGTCGACACCTACACTGCATGTGTCGACACTAATTCTCTGAAGTGTCGACACAGACTTCCTAGATGTGTCGACACCATTTCTTTGAAATGTCGACACCACTTCTATGTGTCGACACAGACAACTCTGTGTGTCGACACCATTTTACTTAGCCAATTTTTGTAAACTATTCCAAGTTTATCATCCCTAATTCAATTTTAAATTTATTGAATTTGGTTTCATCTAAGGGCTTAGTATACATATCAGCTAACTGATTATCTATATTTATATACTCTAAAGAAATGTCTCCTTTTTCTACATGTTCTCTTAGAAAATGGTATTTTATTTCTATGTGCTTAGTCCTACTATGGGAGACAGGATTGTTTGTAATAGAAATAGCACTAGTAGAATCACAAAATAAAGGTGTTCTACTTACTTGAATACCATAATCTTCTAGCTGGTGTTGTATCCATAGTAGTTGTGCACATCAGCTTCCTGCAGCAACATACTCTGACTCAGCTGTGGAGATAGCCACACTGGTCTGCTTCTTGCTACTCCATGATATCAGCCTTCCACCTAGAAATTGACAGGTTCCTGTTGTACTTTTCCTATCTTTCTTGCAGCCTGCAAAATCTGCATCTGAATAAACTGTCAGTTCAAAATCTCCATTCCTAGGGTACCAAAGGCCTAGATAAGGTGTGCCCTTAAGATATCTCAAAATTCTTTTGACTGCTGTCAAATGAGATTCTTTATGGCAAGCTTGGTACCTAGCACAGACACATGTAGCATACATGATATCTGGTCTACTAGCAGTCAAATACAGTAGGGAGCCAACTATCCCTCTATATAAAGTTTCATCTACAGGTTTCCCTGCATCATCTTTTCTTAGAGACATTATTGACCCCATAGGAGTTTTCATGGCAGTGGATGATTCCATACCATACTTCCTTATCAATTCTAGGGCGAACTTAGACTGACATATGGATAAACCATCCTCAGTCTGTCTAACTTGGAGATCCAAGAAGAACTTAAGTTCCCCCATACTGCTCATTTCAAATTATCCTTGCATGAGTTTTGCAAATTTTCTGCAAAGACTACACTCTATAGACCCAAATATGATGTCATCTACATATATTTGGACTAAGATAATCTTACCTCTGGATTCCCTAAGGAATAGAGTCTTGTCTATTTTCCCCCTTGAGAATTTGTTCTCAATGAGGAAACTAGACAGGGTTTCATACCAAGCCCTAGGGGCTTGTTTTAACCCATACAAAGCCTTCCTAAGTCTATATACATAATCACGTTTAAGAGAATCTACAAAACCTGATGACTGCTCTACATAGACTTCTTCCTTCAGATTTCCATTCAGAAAAGCTGACTTAACATCCATTTGATAGACCTTAAATACTTGGAATGTTGCATAGGCAAGGACATCCTTATTGCTTCTAGTCTTGCTACTGGAGCAAAGGTTTGATCAAAATCAATACCTTCTTCCTGCCTATATCCTTTTGCAACTAGTCTAGCTTTATTCTTTATAATAATTTCATTCTCATCCAACTTGTTCCTAAAGATCCACTTAGTTCCAATAATGTTGTGGTCTTTTGGTTTAGGAACTAGCTCCCAGACTTTGCATCTTTTGAACTGGTTCAGCTCCTCTTGCATTGCCTCAATCCAATAAGGGTCTAGGATTGCTTCTTCAAATTTCTTTGGCTCTACTTGCGATAGAAAGCTGGAGTATAGAACTGAACTTAGATTCCTGCTCCTTGTTTGTACCCCTTGTCTGAGATCTCCAATAATTTGATTGGTTGGATGATCTTTTAAATGCCTATTTGTTGGAGGCAGCCTGTCTTCTGGTTGTACACCTTCAGCTTCTTCATTCAGCTGCTCCTCTTGGTCTTCTTCAGCAACAGGAGTATCTTGTTCTTCCCCTGGACAGCAGCCACCATCTTCCACTTGCTGACTTGCAGTAGGACCTTCTGTAATAGTAAGCTTGTCCATCTTCTCAGTTACACCTGTGGAGCTGCAAACACTTCTAGGCAATTCATTGTTAATGAGTCTAGCTTCATCAAAAACTACATGAACAGACTCTTCTATAACTTGAGTAATCAAGTTGTAGACCCTATAAGCCTTACTGTTATTGCTGTACCCAACAAAGATTCCCTCTTAGGATTTGGCAGCAAACTTGGTTAGATAAGACTTACCATTGTTAAGCATATAACACTTGCAACCAAAGATCCTGAATTAGGATAGATTTGGTTTTCTACCCTTCACAATCTCATAGGGGGTCTTCTTGTGGCTCTTGGTGATAGTAGCCCTATTGATTACATGACATACAGTATTAACTGCCTCAGCCCAGAAATATTCTGGGAGAGAAGTGTCACTCAATAGGGTTCTACCAGCCTCTATCAAGGTTCTATTTTTCCTTTCAGCAATACCATTTTGCTGAGGTGTTCTTGGTGAGGAAAATTCCTGAAAAATTCCAAACTCTTCACACAGTTTTGTCATACTTTCAGACTGAAATTTTGGTACCATGGTCACTTCTGATTTTGACCACTGTACTGTTCAATTCATTCTAAATTTGTTTAACAAAACTATACAAGATACTTGGTGTTTCAGATTTTTGCCTTAGGAAGAACACCCAGAAATACCTTGAGTAGTCATCAACTACCACAAATGTATAGACCTTCCTACCTAGGCTGTGAACAAGCATAGGACCAAAAAGATCCATATGCAAGAGGTATAAACACCTCACAACATCTTTGTTCTCAAGGCTATTAAAGGTGGATTTGGTCTTCTTGCCCTTTTGACAAGCTGAGAATATCCCAACCTTTATACACTTAACCTGAGGACCATTCCTCACTAACTCTTTGCTAAAGAGTTGACCAATTGTCTTATAGTTAAGATGAGCCAGTCTCTTGTACCACTTAACACAATGTGAGACTTTTTCATCAGCTACAAGACAAATAGGATAAATAATGTTCTCACACATAATGTCTAGACAATAGACATTTCTCTTCCTATATCCTGTCAGAATGATCTTTTGATCACTTGACCTACTGATATGACAACCATCCTTGACAAATGAGATGTCATATCCTAAATCACTCAGCTGACTTATGCTAATGAGGTTATGTTTCAAACCCTTTACATAAGCCACTTGAGTAATTGTGATTAGGTTACTAGAAATGTTACCAAAACCTTTGATGATTCCTTTTTCTGAACCACCAAAGGTAACTTTATGACCATCCTTGATTGGTGTATAGTCCTTCAGCAATCCCCTAGTTCCAGTCATGTGCCTGGAACATCCACTGTCCAATTACCATATAGGGGCATGACCACTTGGACTGACCTGCAAAACAAATTACTTAACCTTAGAACCCAAATAACTTTTGGGTCCTTGGTGCAAGTTAGTCTGACTTTTAACAAAACTACCTGTAGCTTTTCTAGAAGGCAGTTTGCTACTCTCCTTGACACTTGAATTGTGCTAGCAGTCTATGGCAAAGTGGCCTACCTTGCCACAACACCAGCACTCAAATCTGTTGTACCTTTGTTTAGGTACAACCCTGGTTGTTTTATCTACAGCAGGCTTCTTGTTGAGTACTGGGGCTTTGCCCTTAGATTTGGACTTTACTGTCCAGGAAGGTTTTGTAAACCCCAATCCAGTTTTACCTTTATGAGGTACAAACTAATCTATCAAAGGTAAAACTGATTTTGGTTTAGAAAAACTTGCAACAATCTCTCTCTCCTTCTGAAGTCTAACCTCCAGATTCCTGATTTGATCATTCTTAAATGTAATAGTTCCCATTTGAATAACTGTAATGTTTTTCAGCCTGACTATTTCATTTAGTTTTTGATCTAACACTTTATCTGAATCAGTAGCTGCCAACTTAAGATTAACAATTTCTTTAGTCAGTGTTTTGACCAGATTTTTGCTCTTCTTAAGTGCCTGCAATCTATATTCATCCATCAACCGATGAATATCTCCATCAGATTCAGACCCACCCACATCACTTGATGCAGATGTATCTGATTCTGAATCAGTACTATAATCTGAAAAACATTGTACCTAACTTGGTCTAGGCTGATCCTGGATCTTGTCTCCTTCTGTTAAGGCCATCGTCCATTGCACTGATTGTCCTCATGCTCCTAAATTGAGTTCATTAACTGCATGAACTCATATTCCTCCTCTTCAACAAACAATCGAATATATGCTTCAACTTCTGAATCTGTTTCTGAAGATGACTGATCAGTCAAACTCTTATCCTTCTTGGCAACAAAAGACCTTTCCTTTTTGCCCTTGAACTGAGTATTCTTCTTGTCAGTTGACTTTTTCCTCTTTTCTGGATAGTCAGCTACTATATGTCCTTGCCTATTACAACAATAGCATACTATCTTTGAGGATGTATTTTTATTTGACTTGGACTTTCTTTTGTCATTCCTTGAGGACTTTCTGTTCTGATAGTAGTCATCTTTAGACTGTGAAGTGGATGGCTTAGACCTCCACTGCTTCTTCTTCAAAAACTTTTGAAACTGCCTTGTAAAGGCAGCAAAATTCTCATCACTTTCACTGCTTTTAGAATTTTTTCTATCTGAATTTTCTGATACTGTCTCAGCAACTATTTGTGGTGGAGATGGAGACTTTGTTCTATATTTCTTAGTGGCTTCAGTCTTGAAGGCCACAGCTCTTTCCTTATGCTCCATTCTTGTAGTCTTCTCTTCCTTCTTCCTAACCATTAGCTGCATCTCATAAGATAACAGTTTTCCAAACAATGTTGGAGGAGGTATATTAGCTAGTTTGGCCATTTCCCTCATGACACAAATCTTAGTATCACAGTCCTTAGTTAGGGATCTCAAGAACTTATCATTCAGCTCATAATTGCTGAATTCTCTTCCATAGGACATCAATTCATTGACTATCCTATAGAATTTCTTATAACACTCAGTAATGCTATTAGACCTTCCTTGTCTAAAGCTTTCATACTCTTGATTTAAAAAGGACTTCCTATCTTGTCTCACTTCTTCAGATCCCTCCATGTAAACTATTAGTGTGTCCCACATTTCTTTTGAGGTTTTACAATGTATTAAATTCTGAAATGTGGCATCTTCAATTGCACTTACAATAATATTCTGGGCCCTCTTGTCCATAGTGGCCAGAATAATCTCATCTTTAGTCATTTCTGAATAGTCTTTGGGAGTTCTCTGATTTGCATCTAGAACAGATACTTTCATTGGCACATATGACCCTTCTTTGACTGTAATGTAAATTCTTGGGTCAGAGGCTTCCATAAAAAGTCTAACCCTCTCTTTCCATATGCCAAAAATCTCTTTTCTGCAGATTGGCAACTTCATGGATCCTAGCTCTTTGTGATTCTCAGTTGAACCCATTTTATTGATTCTTGATTATTCTGATTCTGCCTACAAGATCTTTACTCAGACTGTTATGCCCTTTTTGAGTAACCTCGCTGTGATACCACTTGAAAGAAATAGTGTCTAATCACCTGGGGGGGGGGGTGAATAGGTGACCTATATCTTTTTGACTTTAAAGGCAGAAACACTGAACAATAATTGCAATTTAATAAGTATCACAGCACAGCAACCATACAAGCATACATTCACAGAGTGCACACAAGATTTATAGTGGTTCCCCAAGGTCTGGGTACATCCACTTTCCCCCTTCGCCTATCTAGTAGTGTACTAGATTTGGCCTAACTTCTCCACTTCTCCTCAGATCCTCAGATCTTACAACTTAGAACCCCAAACAGGTTCCTACAACTCAGAGTGATCCCACTCCTACAACTCAGACACAAAAGCCCTACCACTCAGTCTTCAATAAGACCTACACTCAGGCACAACAGCCCTACCTCAGCCTTCAACAAGGCCTACACTCAGAGAAATGATTCTCCTACACTCAGGCTCACAGGCCCTACCTCAGCCTTTATATATTTAGGCTTATAACTCAGATCTATACAAGATCCTACAAAAATTAGAAAATACAAAGTATATAACCACAACTCTTGATAGAGAGAGATAAGTTGACTGGCTTCTTGATGAGTTCTTGGAAGAACTTGGCAGAGATCAACCTTCCTTGGCTTTCTTTAAAGCTTCTTGAATTAGAACATAGTAGGGTTGAATCTCCTGAAGATGATCTTTAATCAACTTCTGTCTTGAGATTCAGATCTCAATCTGAATCTAACTTAGCAGCCCGGTTCAGCAACTGCACTTCTTAGAAGGAGCTCTCTCTCTCCAACTTCTTAGATCTTCACTTGAAGGTCTTCTTCTTGTTGTGTTGTTTTTCACTTCAATGATTGCTACTTTTCTGTTGAAGGAATAAGCCTTTATATAAGCTTTCTTCATGGTGACCGGCTGATCCGGTTTCTAACAATCTTCTAACAGCTCTGACAGTAGCTGTTGACCGGATGAAATGGCAGCTGTCAAGTCATCCAGTCACTTCTTGAAATCTCTGTCACTGTCTGAAATTGGCGAGACAGATAGTCTTTATATGTCGACACAAATAGACTAAGTGTCGACACAAGTAGACTAAGTGTCGACACTAGCCTTCATGGTGTTGACACAACTCCTTGTGTTGTTGTAACATCATCTCGACACAGCTTCTTCAGAATGTGTCGACACTGATCCTTTGTGTCGACACAAGTCTTCTTCTTTAAAACTTAGTTGAATTCTGCTAAGTGTCAACCCAACTCCTTTGTGTCAACACATCTTCTTGTGTTGAAACTTGCTAAGTGTCGACACATCTTCTTTGTGTTAACACAAGCCTTCTGTGTTGAAACTTTTGCTGAGTTTCGACACATCTTCTTTATGTCGACACATTCTTCATGTGTTGAGACTTTGCTGAGTGTCGACACATCTCCTTTGTGTCGACACTTGTACTTAAACTTTGTTGAGTTTGCTGAGTGTCGACACAGCCTCCTAGTGTCGACACTTTTACTGTCGACAAAGTTTCTCTGAGTGTCGACACTGATTATGTTGGCATTTCTTCATTGTGTGTCGACACTGCCTGTATGTGTCGACACTTTCCTTCTGGTGTCGACTCTGCCTTCCTGGTGTCGACACAATTACTCCCAGTATCGACACTGCTTCTCTAGGTGTCGACACAAGCCTTCTTCAGTGTCGACACTTTTCTTTTAGGTGTCGACACATGGACTTAGAAACGTTTCCTGCAAACCTGCAGTTACTTAACCTACACAAATAAACTCAAAGCACATCAAATACACCTTGATGTTGGGTTTCTCTTTGAGGATGACACAACACCTGTGCACGCAGCGGAAGAATAAAACATCAAGAAAACCCAAAAGAAATGGGATCGGGCCATGGTAGTTGAATCAAGAAGTTAACAAGCAATTAAGCAAAAATTACCTCGGTGGCGTTGAGTTACAACTCAACGAAGATGCTCCAAGCTTCCGGTTCTTGTTGGTGGCGAGTTCTACGTGGAATAATATCCACATCTCTGCAGAGATCCACATGAGCGGGAGAACACCGATCTTTCCGTCGCACGGATGATCGGGAAGGAGAAAGACCGCACCTTGCCTTTCCATGGACTGCTAGGTCCGAGCCAGGAAGAGCAACACCAGCGACGATCGCCAGAGAGGAGGAGGTCGACGGAGCGACAACGGCTGCGGAACCCTTCCGTCGGCGGGATTCGGGATCGGCGGAGCGGACGAACGGCGGAACACTTCCGTCCGGGATTCGATTCGATCATCTGCCAGAGAGAGTACCCGAAAACCCTAAGTGTCCTTTTTATACCAAAGTTATAAATAGACTTAGGAATATCGCTATCCGCAGACCACCCAGAAAATAGGGTTCCAGAATCGGCGAGTATCAGTCGGCGAGAATCATCGAGATCCGGCGAGAATCGGTTAGCAGAATCGGTGAGAATCAGTCGGCAGAATCGGCGAGAATCAGTCGGCGAGTATCACCTAGGATCGGCGAGAATCAGAGTACAATACTCGACGATTCTCGCCGAACGCGGGGTGAACCATACTCGTCGACCGTCGACCCGCGATCGATGATACTCGACGATTCTCGTCGATCGTCAAGCCGCGGTCGACGACTCTCGATGATTCTCGTCGATCGTCGAACCGCTGTTGACGACTCTCGACGATCGTTGAGCCGCTGTCGACGACACTCGTCGACCCGCGATCGATGATCCTTACCAAGACTTCAAGGCAACATTTGCCCAACCCGACGATCCTTTAAGGCAACACTTTGCTCAAAACCCCATTCAGGTTGGTGATTGGTAACCTTTACCAACACAGTCAATCATCCAACTTCTCCACATCTCTTATGTGCGACCCTGCAGGCTCATATCGCGTTGGCAGTGAGATTACATGTTTGACCACTTCTAGATCACCATGATAACTCCAACAGACTCTCACTTGATCTTGAAAGTATCAAATCAAAAACCTCACAAATAATGAGCGACATCTAGCAATGCATCATTGCTCCCCAAGCAATAAGAGTTTATAACTCATAAGCCTTTATGACCAATGTATCAGCCTTGTCTTTGTCCCTTTGTCCCTTACATACGGAAAGAATTAGAGGCATGGATCGTGTCACCCTCGTAATAGCTCAATCCAAGTTTCTTGATCCAGGACGGACTTCCAGAGAATGGTGAGTCCAATATCACATATTGACTCAACCAAGCATGGCCATGCATTTCTCAGTCCAGTTCCATCAAGGGGCCCATGGATGCAACTCCTGTCATACAGGAGGACAAATCCCATATCTTCTCACACACAAACACACAAATGATTCGTAACATGCCCAACAACCACCCTTATCATCAACCTTTCTCAAGGAGGACTTTAGATGGCATCAAAGCACGCTCTTCCTCACTTGATGAATGCTGTGACTTCAGGTCAAAGGACCACAACACCATTGTCAATTGAGACCTACTCGTGACACGATTGGATGACAATCCACAGAGTAGCCTCAGGTTGGGTCTGTCCAGTACAACTTGTTCACTAACAAGCACCCACGTGATGACTTGATATCACAATATCATGACCCGTGAGAACCGGTCATCAGTCAACGCACGTGCTAGCCTTCATGTACCATCATCACCCTTAGTTTCTATGATGATACTCGACCAGGGACCTTTTAAGAATGAAGCTTCAAATAAATCACAGGCTCTCACATTCAAGTCATGTACTTGATGTCCCATGGAAGCGAACATTCTAAGGGTATCTATTATGTTAACATTTAACTATCTTATAGAAAAGCTCATAATAAAAGAATTTGCCATTAATTGTAAGAGAAAAACTAGGTACATTGTTCATCATATGAACAAATAGCCAACAAAATACATGTTTACATGCAATCCACAAGATTCTCGCTAGAGTTGATCATTTAGGTATCGTATACCCATCAATCTAGTATGACCATCATGCTTTCTCTGCGCGAGAGGCTTTGTCAGTGGATCCGCAACATTTTCCTCAGTCGGCACTCTGCAAATGTTCACATCTCCTCGTTCGACAATCTCACGAATAAGCTGAAACCGCCAAAGTATATGCTTGGAGTGCTGATGGGATCTAGGTTCCTTAGATTGTGCAATTGCACCATTGTTATCACAGTAGAGAACTACGTGACCAACAATGCTAGGAACTACATCAAGCTCGCCGATGAATTTCCTAATCCATACAGCCTCCTTCGCCGCATTAGCTGCGGCGATGTACTCGGCCTCTGTTGTAGAATCAGCAACTGTCTCTTGCTTGGAACTCTTCCAGCTCACAGCTCCTCCATTCAGGCAAAACACAAAACCTGACTGAGACTTGGAGTCGTCTCTATCAGTTTGGAAGCTAGCATCCGTGTAACCACTTACAACGAGCTCTTCCTCTCCACCATACACCAAGAACACATCCTTAGTCCTTCTCAAGTACTTCAGGACATTCTTGACTGCAATCCAGTGACACTCACCGGGGTCTGACTGATACCTGCTAGTCATGCTCAAAGAAAAGAAGACGTCGGGTCGAGTACATAACATCGCGTACATGATTGATCCAATTGACGAAGCATATGAAATCAATTTCATGCGGTCCTTATCTTCACAAGACTTTAGACACTGGTCCTTAGAGAGATTCACACCATGAGACATGGGCAAAAATCCTTTCTTGGACTCAAGCATGTTGAACCGCTTCAACACCTTTTCAATGTACATACTCTGGGTCAAACCCAGCAACTTCTTTGATCTATCTCTATAGATCTTAATACCGAGTATATAAGTCGCTTCACCCAAATCCTTCATTGAAAAGCAGTTCCCTAGGTTGTTCTTAACAACTTTCAGGGTAGGAATGTCATTCCCAATCAACAGTATGTCATCTACATACAATATCAGGAAGACAACAATGCTCCCACTGATTCGCTTGTAAACACAAGGCTCATCTTCATTCTTGATGAAACCAAACTCTTTGATTTTCTCATCAAAACGAAGATTCCAACTTCGAGAGGCCTGTTTCAGTCCATATATGGACTTATTCAGCTTGCATATTTTAGTGGCTTCATCTGGGGATACAAAACCCTCGGGTTGTGTCATATACACTTCCTCAAGGAGGTTTCCATTAAGGAAAGCCGTTTTGACATCCATCTGCCAGATCTCGTAGTCATAATACGCAGCAATAGCAAGCAATATCCTTATGGACTTTACCATGGTAACAGGGGAAAAGGTCTCATCATAGTCAATACCATGAATTTGCTTGAAACCCTTAGCCACCAATCGCCCTTTGAATGTCTGTACATTCCCATCCATGTCGGTCTTCTTCTTGAAGACCCACTTGCACCCTATGGGTCGAACCTCTTCAGGTGGTTCCACCAAGTTCCAAACTTGGTTTGCATACATGGAGTCCATTTCGGATTTTATAGCCTCAAGCCATTTGTCGGAGTCCGGTCCATTCATAGCCTATTGGTAGGTTGCTGGTTCATCATCATGATCCATAAGCAACACATTACCTATTTGAGACACGAGAAATCCATATCTCTCAGGCTCAAACCTCGGTCTACCAGATCTACGTAGGACCTGTGTTCCTTGAGCAGGTTCTCTAGCTACAACATCTTGTAGTCCTATCTCAGAATCCAATTCCGGTTCATACACTACATGTGGTTCTTGAACTTCTTCAAGCTCTACCTTTTCAGTCTTTCTTGATAAGAACTCTTTCTCCAAGAAGACACCAGTCCTTGCGACAAACACTTTGCCCTCAGACGGTAGGTAAAAGTAATACCCTTTCGTTTCCTTAGGATATCCCACCAGATAACATTTATCCAATTTGGGTTCCATCTTGTAAGGCATTTGACGTCTCACGTATGCCTCACAGCCCAAATTTTAATGAACGACATACTAGGACACTTCCCAGTCCATATCTCATATGGTGTCTTTAGAACAGTTTTCGTTGGAGCGCGATTCAATGTCATTGCAGCAGTCTCTAAAGCAAAACCCCAAAAGGAAACAGGCAAGTCTGCATGACTCATCATCGAACGTACCATGTCTAACAGAGTACGATTTCTCCTCTCAAACACACCATTATGTTGTGGTGTTCTAGGTGGAGTGAGCTGTGATACAATACCACACTCTTTCAGATGATTACGGAACTCATGACTCAGGTATTCGCCACCTCGATCAGATCGGAGTGCTTTAACCCTTTTACCCAACTGGTTTTCTACTTCATTCTTGAACTCTTTGAACTTTTCAAAGGTCTCGGATTTGCACTTCATAAGATACACATATCCGTATCTACTGAAATCATCAGTAAATGTAACAAAGTAGAAATACCCACCTCTAGCCATGGAACTCATGGGTCCGCATACATCACTATGTACAACACCCAAGAGATCCTCAGCCCTCTCAGTATAACCAGTGAATGGAGCTTTAGTCATCTTGCCTAACAAACAAGATTCGCATCGCTCAAATGATTCATAATCAAATGAGTCCAAAAGTCCATCTTTATGGAGCTTGGATACGCGCTTCTTGTTGATATGGTCCAAACGACAATGCCAGAGAAATGTAGGGTTCGAGTCATTTGTTCTTAGTCATTTATTATTTTCTACATTACAGATCAGATGGTCCAAGTTCAAAACATAAAGACCATTAAACAATTGGGCTACAGCATAACAAACATCATTCTTAAATATAGAACAACAGTTGTTCTTAATTATAAAAGAAAATCCAATCATGTCCAAACATGAAATAGATATAATGTTTCTAGTTATGGCCGGAACAAAATAACAATTATCAAGTTCTATTACAAGCCCACTAGGCAAAGAAAGACGGTAAACCCCTACGGCTACAGCAACAACTCTTGCTCCATTGCCGACGCGGAGGTCCACCTCCCCTTTACTTAGCAATCTTCTCCTTCCCAGTTCCTGCACATTTGTACAAATGTGAGAACCACATCCGGTATCTAATACCCAAGATGAAGGAGCAGAAAGGTTTATCTCTATAACGTGAATATTTGAAGCGGAAGTCATACCTCCCTTCTTTTTCTGCAGACCTTCAATATACGAAGGACAGTTCCTCCTCCAATGACCAGCCTTGCCACAGTGGTGGCATTTCCCTTCCTTCACCGTGCTTTTCTTTTTCATCAGTGCAGAAGACTTGGGCTCAAGATATGACTTAGGTCCCAACTTCGTATTCTTAGAGCCCTTGGCCTTGCCCTTGCCCTTATGCACCATCAGTATGGGGCTGGCAGGCTTGGCCTTCTTCATATTGATTTCAGCAGTTCTCAACATGCCTAGTAGTTCGGGCAGTGTCTTGTCTATTTCATTCACGTTGTAGTTCAAGACGAACTGCTCATAACTGTCCGGCAATGATTGCAGGATCAGATCTGTGGCCAACTCTTGACCAAGAGGAAAACCCAGCCTTTCAAGGTTCTCTATATACCCAATCATCTTGAGTACGTGAGTCCCTACTGAGTCTCGAACTCCCATCTTGCACTGAAACAACGCTTTTGTGACGTCGAACCTCTCTTGACGAGCCTGCCCTTGAAACATTTTCTTGAGATGCTCGTCAATCTCCTTGCACCCCATGCTCTCATGTTGCTTCTGAAGCTCAGAGTTCATAGTGGCAAGCATAAGACATTCGACATCTAAAGCATCATCAGTATACTTCTTATAAGTATCCTTCTCAGCACGGGAAGAGTTCCCGGTCGGCACCTCGGGGGCTTCTTCTTCCAAGACATAGAGCTTTTGCTCTTGCCTGAGAACAATTCTCAGGTTCCTATACCAGTCCATGTAATTTGTCTCACTGAGCTTATCCTTCTCAAGGATGTCTCTCAGAGACAAAGTGGAGTGTGAAACACTTGCCATGGAATTCTACAAGAATTTATGCAGAATAAAATTAGTACCAAAATTTCAAATACAATTTATTTTAATTTGGACTTCAATTAAAACACTCCCCCTATTTTATTCGAAATGATAGCCCTCACTAACAATTCGGAGAGTTCATGCGAGCTACTCTCTTAGTGGACAAGATCCGTATTTCACCAACACAATGAGTCAGCTTTGGCTTTCCTCTCACGATGCGGTTATTTAGGTAGGCAGCGCTTGCCAATTGCATCCTCATGCAATTCTTGTATGGTTGGTGAATAACTCCTTACTCACATCCATCATATGGTGCATGCCAACCCTGTGCCTCTAGGCACTCAACCTTTGAGGTCACCTATATAAGTTGGACCCAATGTCGACAGTGGGATATTACAATTATCCGCTCGCACCCTTACTAAGATAGATTAATGCACCTTGCTTTGGCAAGCCCACACTTCATCGACTGAGGCAGGAAGAGTGTCATCCATCGGAAGGCATCCGAACACTTAATATTTGATGAAGGGATTTTAATTATAGGTCAACAGTTAACCATGATCAACATTTGATCAATGTGCACATCCAAGGAAAAACAAATATTTTTAAGACCACATGCATCCCTTATGTGCACAACCTGACGCCATCAACATTTGATGGAAGGAAGGGCTATAATCTGAATATCCGGAAACTTCCAAATCCTCAGATTTACATGCATTGGACAAAGGCAAAGACAACTCAACTTAAAGCAGTAGACACGCTCATCTCTCTATGTTTGATTCAAAATCCAAAACAAACTCGAGGGATGGTTACTGCTAACGAGATTACAATTTCTAACAATTAGAAATTTCCACGAAATCCCAGACGTTCTTGGCGGGGTACCAAGACTAAATCTAGACATTTATAACATTTCTAAATCCCTAGGTTTACACGCACTGGAATAACAAAACTTCCAATACAACAATCATGGCCGAACCTGGCTCTGATACCACTGTTGGGTTTCTCTTTGAAGATGACACAACACTTGTGCACGCAGCGGAAGAATAAAACATCAAGAAAACCCAAAAGAAATGGGATCGGGCCATGGTAGTTGAATCAAGAAGTTAACAAGCAATTAAGCAAAAATTACCTCGGTGGCGTTGAGTCACAACTCAACGGAGATGCTTCAAGCTTCCGGTTCTTGCTGGTGGCGAGTTCTACGTGGAATAATATCCACGTCTCTGCAGAGATCCACACGAGCGGGAGAACACCGATCTTTCCGTCGCACGGATGATCGGGAAGGAGAAAGACCGCACCTTGCCTTTCCACGGACTGCTAGGTCCGCGCCAGGAAGAGCAACACCAGCGACGATCGCCGTAGAGGAGGAGGTCGACGGAGCGACAACGACGGCGGAACCCTTCCGTCGGCGGGATTCAGGATCGGCGGAGCGGACGAATGGCGGAGCGGACGAACGAAGGAACACTTCCGTCGCGGGATTCGGTTCGATCAGCTGCCAGAGAGAGTACCCGAAAACCCTAAGTGTTCTTTTTATACCAAAGGTATAAATAGACTTAGGAATATCGCTATCCCCAGACCACCCAAAAAATAGGGTTCCAGAATAGGCGAGTATCAGTCGGCGAGAATCATCGAGATCCGGCGAGAATCGGTTAGCAGAATCGGCGAGAATCAGTCGGCAGAATCGACGAGAATCAGTCGGCGAGTATCACATAGGATCGGCGAGAATCAGAGTACAATACTCGACGATTCTTGCCGAACGCGGGGTGAACCATACTCGTCGACCGTCGACCCGCGGTCGATGATACTCGACGATTCTCGTCGATCGTCGAGCCGCGGTCGACAACTCTCGACGATTCTCGTCGATCGTCGAACCGCTGCCGACGACTCTCGACGATCGTTGAGCCGCGGTCAACGACACTCGTCGACCTGCGATCGATGATACTTACCAAGACTTCAAGGCAACATTTGCCCAACCCGACGATCCTTTAAGGCAACACTTTGCTCCAGGATCGATCTGAGAAGTCGGACGTCAACTTGTTCCCCCTGGATATATGTGGCGAAGGGGAAGGACCAACACGCCCTTGATATATGTGTTGGCCGAGTATCCCTCGGGGAGGTGCCTTTCCCTAAAGCTCTCTAAGTCGCGCTCGGTGGTGATCGACTTCTTGAAAGCCGCATCCGCAAAGTTGGCGACATGGGCTTGGTGGAGAGCACTGACATCATCACCAACCATCTTGCGAGATTTAACGAAGAAGAAGAAAGAAGAGCGAGGAACAAAGCAAAGTCGCAGCGCGCGAGCAGGAAAAGATACTCGCGAGCTATGGGGTCAAAAGCGCAACAGCGTACTTATGTCCTACCTACCCCCTCTATTTATAAGCGCCCGGGGGGGGGGGGGGGTTGGGTATATATTCCTTACAGATAGTATCAGACCAAGTCGGGCCCTAAGCGAGTAATCCGACTCCGTTGCGTAGGTCGCACAGAACAGATAAAGCATGATCGCAACCTGCAAAAAACAACTCGGCACAATAAAGAAAAGATGTCGTACAAACATTGAAGATAGTAAAAAATTAATAATGGCACGAGATCCAAGCTCGCTTATTAAAAATCAGTAAACGTTCATAAAGTCGCATTTGGCGAGCTTCAAATAGAAGAAAAAGAAAAAGAAAAAGAAAAAATCCTAAGTCCTTGGAGGTCTCTCTGGAGGGTGAGGATGTCGCCCAGCCCAGCCCATCTCGCGCGCCTGCCGGAAGTGCTCCGTCGCCAGCGCCATCGCGTCATCGCCAAGCCGTAACTGCTCTTCCATCCTCGTCAGCTGGCCAACAGATCCCATACTCGCGCGAATGCCGACCAGCTCATCGAGAACAAGCTGGAGGCGATGGTTGTTAAGCGCCAGCTGGCGATCATTCTCCTTTACTATGTGGAAGCGGGCTTTATAGCTCTCCAGAGTACTCTTGAGCTCTTCCATCTTCGACATCCGCACTTCCAACAATGATATTCGACGATGAGGCTTGCAGATCGCCAGCTGGTCAAACTTGCACTCCAGCTCCAGGTAGGCGCGAGCAGCAACGTGGCGATATTCTATGCCCGCCAACCCAATGGCGTCGATGAAGGCCGCCCCAAGAGTCGCCGACCGATCTGTTAGCAAAAGAAATTCGCCAGATTAGACAGGTTACTTAGCCGCCACGTGCGACATCAATAGCGGTGCATACCGCGACGAGGAGATTGAGATCGGCGAGGAGAGGATCTGCGAGTTGGCTCATCTCGCCGGCTTGAAGATGGCCCACTAGCATGCTCGGCCGCCTTGCCTTGCTCGTGTCCTCCTTGTCCAGCATCGAAACTCTTAGCGGGAAATAGCTCGGTCGCAGCTTGACCGGCTTACTGCCGGCGGGTTGCGATGAAGTAGGCATGGGGAGCGAAGAACTCGCCGGTGGCTGAGGATTCTTCAGCAGAGGAGGCAGAGGAAGTCGCGTCGTGGCTACTTGGGAAGGCACGACCAGGAGTAGCGGCAACGACAACGATGTAATTACCGACTAGATTGTGGAGACATTTGTAAGAGGTAGCGGCGGGGGCAGCGAAGAACTCAGCGGGGGCAACGAAGAGCTTGCCTCGGGCAGAGAAGACCTCGTTGGAGGCAGTGCAGAACTCACTGCGGGCGGCACAAAGCTCCTCGCATGCAGCGTAGAGCTCACCGGGAGACCCTTGCTCACCGACGGATCCTTCTTTGGCAGAGGGTCCTTCGGCAAAGGATCCTTGCTCGCCGGGGTCATCTTCCTTGGAGGATTCTTCAGCGACAGTTCCTTGATCGCAGAAGGAATCGATACCTCAAGTGTCTTTTTGTCGCCGATATGGATCCGCACCGTATGCGCGGTCTTTACTGGTCTCCAGGCAGGAAGGGCGACCAGCGACACAGAGCTCAACGGGGAGACATTCAGAACCGCGTCAGCGCCTTGCGATGGAGAATCTGTGAGTATCATGATCAAGTTAGCAAGCAGTGGAAACGACCATCAGTACAGGAAAGTATCTCGGGAATATGGCAACCTGGCAGATCGACGACTTCAACTTGCTGCGGCACCGGAGTGGAGGCGAGTTTCGGGGCTAGGGCCGTGGCGAGCTCAGGGATGTCGAGTGAGTCGAGGAAACTCGCATTAGAGGCGGCGACATTGGGAATGTAGTCAAGTCCCAGGTCACTGAGCAACTGTTGCGTGCTGGTAGAGCGTACTGTAAGACCCCCCCTACCCGGATCCCAAAACACGGCACGAAGAGGGAGTCTTATGCCCGGAACAGCCGCCTTGTGGTAGCATTAGCACACGGGCTAACCTGTACCACAAGACGCCTATTCCGCCGGCTACAACCGTATCAATATATCATGCCAACCCAACCAAATAAAAAGCAAGAGAAGTCAAAATCCACACTAAGTTATAATGTCCAAATACATCAATAATGAGAAGCTAAAACATGCTTCTACAATATATCAGAGTACAGCTAATCATTGCCCAAACGGGCTACATCAGAGTAATCAAAACACTAACATCAGTAACAGACGGTATCGACGGCACCGTCACATCAGGCCCTGACTCCCTGGCCTGGCTGTCCTGCTGCGTAGTCTGCGGCTGCTCTACCTGCGGCGTGACCTCCTAAAAAAGGAAGACGTAGCAACCGTTAGTCGAAACGACTAAGTGGTTTCACATCCGCTCCCCCGGCGACTCCTCGGCACCGGGCGGAGAAAAAGAACAAGAGTATAGTATATAACAAGTATGCAAGTAAACGAAGTACAACAGGTGGCAGTAGTATAAGAGTAACAACATCATAATCAACATTTATGTAAGAGCTACACTAAACTAGCAAGTATAAGTAAGAGCAGGAAAGTAACTTAACTTATAAGAATGCCCATACAAACTTATAAGTTAAGGATCGGGTTACATAAAATAACTCATCGTATAGGAGTGCCCATACAAACTTATACGATGAGGATCTTGTTGTGCAATGATATGAAATGCTATGAATGCTATGCAATGACTCACCCATGCACACCCATGCAATTGCTATGTCGACACAGACTATAGTTCCCACTTTTCGAGCAGGTAGCTAACCTCTCAGGCATCAGCCGCCGTGGCCAGGCGGTGACAGTAGAACGGACAATTCTACTACTAGGCGGGTATCACACTACTTCACCTAGGCCTCCGTACGCCTCAACGCTAAGAACACAATAGCGGAGCCCATGCGTACTATGGCCCAGCGGGGTCTTGGGTAGATGTGCACCAAGAACACAGCCCGAACTGGCCTTGTGTGACCCGGAAGGGGCCTCGGAAGAAAGCACGAGGACACAGCCCAACCGTTCACATGGCCGGAGGGGCCTCGGGACGTGAACACCGAGGACACAGCCCAAACCGACCAAGTCTAACTGCCAACTCCCGTCGGTGTGACGACTGGCGAGCCCGTAGACCTGCCACACTATCCTTAACCCAGGATTACGACACCGCGTGTCGACTCACACCACATGCAATTCACAACCTCATCATACCATGGAAGGGGCCTCAGAGTGAGCACGAGGACACAGCCCAACCATCCATCCACACCTTACCTCAACATAACCAAAACAAGTGACGGTCAACACCGCACTTACATCCCTTCACAACACTACCCGTAGGGAGACGACTCTCTAAGTATTGGACTCCTAAATTCAATCCGATATAAAACATATGCATGGCCATGGGTTACCCATCTATATATCATCTCAAGTGATTTCAACATGATCTAAACAAGATTTGCTCTTACGACAACTTACCGAAGTATTATCAAATCAATCCAATTAAACATAAGGAAATCAACAGGCCTCAAGCTATTTTGCAATAATAAATTGATTTCTAAAACAGTAAATATTATCATCCATAACACTTTGGTGGTTAACATAAAATTATTTCTCCAAAATCTAGAATTAATTGCGACATTGGATCCACCAATTTCAAATCCACAACGTATGTAGAGACCCAGAATTTCAGCGCAGGATTAGCACTGGACAGCAACTTCGACCGGCGTTTCCTGAAGTTACAGGAATCCAGTGGAGGCGTGTAACCCCTCGTTGGAAAGATCTTTTCATGATCTACAACTTTCACATTCAGGTCACAACCCAGATCTGACAATAACTTACTCGAAATCGGCTTCAAAGTTCACTGCGCACAGAACACAATTTCTGTGTACAGGAATTGCCAGACAGCAAACTCGATTAGGTTTTCCCGGGGCCACAGACATCACCTGAAGTCGTGCAACCTCTCGTTGGAAAGGTATTTCCAAGGGCTACAACTTTCGTGTTTAGCGAAAAGCCCAGATCTGCACATATCCTACATGAAAATGGCCTAGAAGATCGCTGCGCGCAGAATACAGATTCTGTGCGCATCTTAAAGAAAATGAACGGCATCGGTCCGTCTTCCTCCTCAAGCGATCCTTCCTAAATTTTCCAGAAATGTCCTCCTCCCTTATTCAACCTCAAAGGCCAAAACTCCTCACGAAACCATTCACCCATCGTCGTATTGAAGAAAAGGGGAAGAGTTGAAGAGATCTAAAATCTAGGATTCAAATCCTAACATGGCCAAACCTAGAAATCTTCTCCTCTCCATCAAGACTCTCTTGAGCCGATGTCTCTCCTAGGAAAATAACTATAGATCTAGCACCAAGGGAGAGGGTAGGAAACTCACATTGGCTCCAGCGGTACCACCATTTCTAGCCATGGATCTCGTAATTTTCCTTGGCGGCATCTTCTCTTTCACGGCGATGGCGGATCTCCTTCGGTAGGACTTGCTTCTGCAGTTTTCCCTCTCACAGGAGTTCTCACTGGAAATAGGGGAAGAAAAGAGAATGAAAACGGCTAGGGTTTTCTCTCCCCTATATATATAAAATGTGACACGGGTAGGGACACGGCCGTGTCCTTACCCGTGTCCTGCCTGGCGAAGCGGCAACGACAGTTTCCATATCGGTTCAATACTTGACACGGGTTGGGACACGCCCGTGTCCCGACCCGTGTCCACATGACACGACCGTGTGCATGGCCATGTCATTGGCCGTGTACTTCTCGGGTTGTATCTCGACACTTCTCGTCGAGCTCAACTCGACGCACACGGGTAGGGACACGGCCGTGTCACTACCCGTGTCACTTGGTGTCGACACAGCTCGACGATCTCGACACGGCTCGTCGAGCTCAACTCGACGCACACGGGTAGGGACACGGCCGTGTCACTACCCGTGTCACTTAGTGTCGACACAGTTCGACGATCTCGACACGACTCGTCGAGCTCTACTCGACGCACACGGGTAGGGACACGGCCGTGTCACTACCCGTGTCACTTGGTGTCGACACAGCTCGTCGATCTCGACACGGCTCGTCGAGCTCAACTCGACGCACACGGGTAGGGACACGGCCGTGTCACTACCCGTGTCGCTACCTGTGTCTTTTTACACTGATTTTTCCACTTCTCCACAAGTGCAGTCCAATTCCCTGCACTTCTCAGGACTCGAGTCAACCCTCCTGACTCAAAAACACACACACTAGGGGCCTAGAGCGATTCGGGACGTTACAAATCCTATAAACAAAATAAAAGATTTCGTCCCCGAAATCAGGCTTAGGCTGTGGGGAGAAGAGCATAACAGGAAATTTAACATATGCTTTTAAATAAGATTACCTTGAGCAAACAACTCCGGGTAGCGTTGCTGCATTAAATCCATTGGCTCCCACGTGTACTTTTATTTCCCATGATTCGACCATAGTACCTTCACCAAGGGTACACTTTTGCGGCGCAAAGTCCTTGTCTCGCTGTCAACAATCCGCACCGGCTCTAGTCGCACAGACCTATCTGATGCCACTGCACCATCAGTAGTGGGAATATACTGGTCGGGCCGCAACAGTGCTTTTCGAAGCGACGACACATGGAACACGTCGTGGAGATTTTCTAGTTCTGGTGGTAACTCCAACCGATAGGCCAACGGGCCAATCCTTTCCAATATAGTATAAGGCCCAACATACCTTGGGCTGAGCGTTTTCACTCCACGCACCCGCGACACTCCATGCATCGGCCGAATTTTGAGGAACACTTTTTCTCCCACCTGGAACTCCACCATCCGATGCTTTTTATTGTAATATTTCGCCTGTCGACTTTGAGCCTCCAACATGCGATCCCGTATCAATCTGACCGCCGCATCAGTATCATCTATGTATTCGTTCCCCAATGCCTTCGGATCTTCATCTTGCACCCAAGACAAGGGAGTCCTGCACCTTCTTCCGTAAAGGGCTTCATGGGGCGCCATACCGATGCTCGCTTGATGACTATTGTTGTAGGAGAATTCCACCAGGGGCAAGAGCTTTCCCATGGCTCTCCTCTGTCCAGCATGCATAACCTCAATAAATCTTCCAGTGTCCTGATGGTCCTTTCAGACTGCCCGTCCGTCTGAGGATGAAATGCGGTACTAAAGGTTAGATGTGAGCCCAAATACGCCTGTACCTCCTTCCACTCATTGGATGTAAACCGACCATCCCGATCCGAAACAATTGTCTTGGGCACGCCATGATACCGTACAAATTGCTCCACAAAAAGGCGTACCAAAACATCCACGTGTGCTTCCTTCTTCATTGGAATGAACCGGGCCACCTTTGTTAGTCGATCCACAATAACCCACACTGAATCATTCCCGGAGCGGGAACGAGGTAACCCATGAACAAAGTCCATGAAGATATCCTCGAACTTCCATTCGGGGATGGGCAGCGACTGCAACAAACCACCGGGACTCCTGCATTCAGCCTTCACTCTTTGGCAAGCTTCGCAATGTGTAACATAGTAGCGAACATCCTTCTTCATTCCCGGCCAACACATGGTCTTTCGCAGTCCGGCGTACATCTTAGCAATACCCGGGTGCACTGAATATTGAGAGGAATGTGCCTCTCTCAAGATATCCTCTCGAATTTTGCCGCCCATGGGAATATAAAGTCGGCCACGAAAATAAACGAGGTCGTCTTTTAGTGTGTACTCATCGGTGGTCCCATCTTCAATTGCCTTGATTGCCGGGGCCAAGGCCGCATCCATTCCTTGCTCCACCCGAATCCGGTCTCGGATATCACAAACTATGCTCATGTTGGCCAAATACTCCGCATACTCTGCTGAAGGAGCCTTGAATACTAGAGTAATTTACATCTCCTCGACCATCCGAGCCAACTCCATACTCATCAGCTGAGACTCTGGGCTAGATCCTGGTGCTTTTCTACTCAAGGCATCAGCTACCGAGTTCGCTTTCCCAGGGTGGTAGTTCATGGTGAACTCATAGTCGCATAGAAATTCCAACCACCGCCGTTGTCTCAGGTTCAACTCCTTCTGAGTGTGAACATACTTCAAGTTTTTGTGATCGGAAAAGATCTCGCAGTGGACGCCATATAAATAATGCCTCCAGACCTTCAAAGCGAACACCACTGCTCCCAACTCCAAATCATGGACCGGGTAATTGATTTCATGTTTCTTCAACTGCCTTGAAGCATAAGCGATCACGTGTCCGTGCTGCATCAATACCGCTCCCATCCCTTGATATGATGCATCCGTGTAAACTTGGAATCCTTCCTTCCCCGACGGAAGTGCAAGGATGGGGGCGGAGGTAAGCCTATCTTTCAATTCTTGAAATGCCGCTTCACATTGAGGTGTCCACTCAAATGGCACCCCCTTCTTCGTCAAGGAGGTAAGGGGAAGGGCAATCTTGGAAAATCCTTTCACGAACTTGCGGTAGTACCCAGCAAGTCCAAGAAAGCTTCGTACATCGGCCGCCGACTTCAAGGGCGACCACTCCTTCACGGCTCGCACCTTTGCTGGATCCACCGCTAATCCTGCTCCACTGATCACATGCCCCAAGAAGGCTACCTCCTTAAGCCAGAATTCACACTTGCTAAACTTGGCATACAAGGCGTGCTCCTTCAATTTCTTCAAAACTAAGGTCAGGTGCTCGACATGCTCCTCCTACGTCTTTGAGTAGACCAAGATGTCGTCGATGAAAACAATGACGACGATGTCCAAATACGGTTCAAACACCTTGTTCATCAAACTCATGAAGGCCGAAGGGGCATTTGTGAGCCCAAACGGCATTACTGTGAACTCATGCAAACCATATCTCGAACTGAAGGCCGTTTTCTGGATGTCCCCTTCTTGTATCCTCAACTGATAGTATCCGGAGCGCAACTCCAATTTAGAAAACCAATGTGCTCCCACTAGTTGATCGAACAACTCGTCGATCCGAGGTAGCGGATAAGTGTTCCGCACCGTTAATTGATTGAGTTCCCGATAATCTATGCACAATTGCAGGGTTCCATCCTTCTTCTTTACGAACAGCACAGGGGCACCCCATGGTGATGAACTGGGGCGAACGAACCCTGAATCTACTAGTTCTTGCAATTGAACTCTAAACTCCGCGAGTTCTTTCGGAGCCATTCTGTACGGAGCCTTGGATACAGGCTTGGCACCTGGTACTAGATTGATCTGGAAGTCAACCTCTCTATGCGGAGGTAATCCTGGTAGCTTCTCAGGAAATACCTCGGGAAAATCCCGCACAACCCGTACATCCTTTAATTCCAACGCTGCTTCCTTCAACTCGAACCAGATCATGAAGACCTCATCACCCTTCATATGAGCCTTTACAGCCTGAATAGAAGATAATATCATACGTGGCGCGAAGCCAATACCTTGGAAGACGACGTCAGAGTTTCCATGCCTCAAATAGATCCGCTTCTCCGCGCAGTCGATCCTCGCGAAGTGCCAGTCCAGCCATGCCATGCCCAAAATGATGTCGAACTCCGGCATTCTCAGAACTGTGGCCGGTGTATCAAAGGCTTTCCCATCAATAAATAACTCCAACTCGCACTTAGCGGTCGCGATCATCTCCGAGCCATCCGGAAGGCGTACACGTCGGGCTATTCCCGTGAAGTACTGTACACCCCCACGTCTTTTATGAAATCCTCGGACACAAAAGAGTGTGAGGCACCGGTATCGAATAGAGTGTAGGCCGGTTTCTCACTAACCATTACGCCTTAGTATCAAGATTGTGAATGCTCAAGCCAGATTCCTAGAAAAACTTAGGCAGACTAAGGACGAATGCTTAATTTCTTCCTCGTAGTCCTCGTCTTTGAGCTGGGTCCCGCTTCAATCACTCCTTTAGCGAGTCTCTTAACGCTTGTCTGAACACCCAAAAGACCCACTCCCAACCACTTTACCATATCCATTATCTCCACCAAGCACAAATCTCCTATAAACAAAAGTGGTTGCCCTAGGGAATCTGCCATGTCTATTTTATCCGTTAGATGCAAAATCTGCTATAAACAAAAGTGCATGCCCTAGGGGATCTCGCAAGACTTTATACCATAGTTTTACATACTTGGGGTCGTCCAAACTTGGAAGATCGACGTATAAAGGTATGTACCTAAGGTCAGGTTGGCTAATCGTAGGGTCAAAGTTGGACAAACTTAATGTGAATTACATATGGGCACACCTCCCTCTGATACCATTTGTAAGACCCCCCTCCCCGGATCCCAAAACACGGCACGAAGAGGGAGTCTTATGCCCGGAACAGCCGCCTTGTGGTAGCATTAGCACACGGGCTAACCTGTACCACAAGACGCCTATTCCGCCGGCTACAACCATATCAATATATCATGCCAACCCAACTAAATAAAAAGCAAGAGAAGTCAAAATCCACACTAAGTTATAATGTCCAAATACATCAATAATGAGAAGCTAAAACATGCTTCTACAATATATCAGAGTACAGCTAATCATTGCCCAAACGGGCTACATCAGAGTAATCAAAACACTAACATCAGTAACAGACGGTATCGACGGCACCGTCACATCAGGCCCTGACTCCCTGGCCTGACTGTCCTGCTGCGTAGTCTGCGGCTGCTCTACCTGCGGCGTGACCTCCTAAAAAAGGAAGACGTAGCAACCGTTAGTCGAAACGACTAAGTGGTTTCACATCCGCTCCCCCGGTGACTCCTCGACATCGGACGGAGAAAAGGAACAAGAGTATAGTATATAACAAGTATGCAAGTAAAGGAAGTACAGCAGGTGGCAGTAGTGTAAGAGTAACAACATCATAATCACCATTTATGTAAGAGCTACACTAAACTAGCAAGTATAAGTAACAGCATGAAAGTAACTTAACTTATAAGAATGCCCATACAAACTTATAAGTTAAGGATCGGGTTACATAAAATAACTCATCGTATAGGAGTGCCCATACAAACTTATACGATGAGGATCTTGTTGTGCAATGATATGAAATGCTATGAATGCTATGCAATGACTAACCCATGCACACCCATGCAATTTCTATGTCGACACAGACTATAGTTCCCACTTTTCGAGCAGGTAGCTAACCTCTCAGGCA
This sequence comes from Platanthera guangdongensis, assembly GCA_039583875.1. Classification (NCBI taxonomy): domain Eukaryota; kingdom Viridiplantae; phylum Streptophyta; class Magnoliopsida; order Asparagales; family Orchidaceae; genus Platanthera; species Platanthera guangdongensis. The sequence continues at coordinate 17,813,139 of CM077163.1, forward strand.
TCAGCCGCCGTGGCCAGGCGGTGACAGTTTAACGGACACTTCTACTACTAGGAGGGTATCACACTACTTCACCTAGGCCTCCGTACGCCTCAACGCTAAGAACACAACAGCGGAGCCCATGCGTACTATGGCCCAGCGGGGTCTTGGGTAGATGTGCACCAAGAACACAGCCCGAACTGGTCTTGTGTGACCCGGAAGGGGCCTCGGAAGAAAGTACGAGGACACAACCCAACCGTTCACATGGCCGGAGGGGCCTCGGGACGTGAACACCGAGGACACAGCCCAAACCGACCAAGTCTAATTGCCAACTCCCGTCGGTGTGACGACTGGCGAGCCCGTAGACCTGCCACACTATCCTTAACCCAGGATTACGACACCGCGTGTCGACTCACACCACATGCAATTCACAACCTCATCATACCATGGAAGGGGCCTCGGAGTGAGCACGAGGACACAGCCCAACCATCCATCCACACCTTACCTCAACATAACCAAAACAAGTGACGGTCAACACCGCACTTACATCCCTTCACAACACTACTCGTAGGGAGACGACTCTCTAAGTATTGGACTCCTAAATTCAATCCGATATAAAACATATGCATGGCCATGGGTTACCCATCTATATATCATCTCAAGTGATTTCAACATGATCTAAACAAGATTTGCTCTTACAACAACTTACCGAAGTATTATCAAATCAATCCAATTAAACATAAGGAAATCAACAGGCCTCAAGCTATTTTGCAATAATAAATTGATTTCTAAAACAGTAAATATTATCATCCATAACACTTTGGTGGTTAACATAAAATTATTTCTCCAAAATCTAGAATTAATTGCGACATTGGATCCACCAATTTCAAATCCACAACGTATGTAGAGACCCAGAATTTCAGCGCAGGATTAACACTGGACAGCAACTTCGACCGGCGTTTCCTGAAGTTACAGGAATCCGGTGGAGGCGTGTAATCCCTCGTTGGAAAGATCTTTTCATGATCTACAACTTTCATATTCAGGTCACAACCCAGATCTGACCATAACTTACTCGAAATCGGCTTCAAAGTTCACTGCGCACAGAACACAATTTCTGTGTACAGGAATTGCCGGACAGCAAACTCGATTAGGTTTTCCTGGGGCCACAGACATCACCTGAAGTCGTGCAACCACTCGTTGGAAAGGTATTTCCAAGGGCTACAACTTTTGTGTTTAGCCAAAAGCCAATATCTGCACATATCCTACATGAAAATGTCCTAGAAGATCGCTGCGCGCAGAATACAGATTCTGTGCGCATCTTAAAGAAAGTGAACGGCATCGGTCCGTCTTCCTCCTCAAGCGATCCTTCCTAAATTTTCCAGAAATGTCCTCCTCCCTTATTCAACCTCAAAGGCCAAAACTCCTCACGAAACCATTCACCCATCGTCGTATTGAAGAAAAGGGGAAGGGTTGAAGAGATCTAAAATCTAGGATTCAAATCCTAACATGGCCAAACCTAGAAATCTTCTCCTCTTCATCAAGACTCTCTTGAGACGATGTCACTCCTAGGAAAATAACTATAGATCTAGCACCAAGGGAGAGGGTAGGAAACTCACATTGGCTCCAGCGGTACCACCATTTCTAGCCATGGATCTCGTAATTTTCCTTGGCGGCATCTTCTCTTTCACGGCGATGGCGGATCTCCTTCGGTAGGACTTGCTCCTGCAGTTTTCCCTCTCACAGGAGTTCTCACTGGAAATAGGGGAAGAAAAGAGAATGAAAACGGCTAGGGTTTTCTCTCCCCTATATATATAAAATGTGACACGGGTAGGGACACGGCCGTGTCCTTACCCGTGTCCTGCCTGGCGAAGCGGCAATGACAGTTTCCATGTCGGTTCAATACTTGACACGGGTTGGGACACGCCCGTGTCCCGACCCGTGTCCACATGACACGGCCGTGTGCATGGCCATGTCATTGGCCGTGTACTTCTCGGGTTGCATCTCGACACTTCTCGTCGAGCTCAACTCGACGCACACGGGTAGGGACACGGCCGTGTCACTACCCGTGTCACTTGGTGTCGACATAGCTCGACGATCTCGACACAGCTCGTCGAGCTCAACTCGACGCACACGGGTAGGGACACGGCCGTGTCACTACCCGTGTCACTTAGTGTCGACACAGTTCGACGATCTCGACACGGCTCGTCGAGCTCAACTCGACGCACACGGGTAGGGACACAGCCGTGTCACTAACCGTGTCACTTGGTGTCGACACAGCTCGTCGATCTCGACACGGCTCGTCGAGCTCAACTCGACGCACACGGGTAGGGACACGGCCGTGTCACTACCCCTGTCGCTACCCGTGTCTTTTTACACTGATTTCTCCACTTCTCCACAAGTGCAGTCCAATTCCCTGCACTTCTCAGGACTCGAGTCAACCCTCCTGACTCAAAAACACACACACTAGGGGCCTAGAGCGATTCGGGACGTTACACGCACGGGGTTGCTAGTGGAAGCCGCGGTTTGAGAAAGAGGTGGCGGCGAGTTATCGTCACCGGAGGCGGGTTTCTTCTTGGAATTTTTTTCTTTTTTCTTCTTGAGGGGGGGGGGGTATGTCAGCAACGGCGTCCTCCTTGCATGGCCTTTTCGGCTTAGCGACGCCAAGAGCACCGGTCACCGCAGCGAGTCTGTCATGAAGAAATTTTGCGGCATCCGACATTATGCGCAAGTTCTGAAGATCCGACTAAAGAACCAGGCCCCCATATTTATAGAGTTTGGCATGCAGGTACATGGGGTGAGTAACCAAGATACTCTGTAGAGCAGCTCGCCGAATAAGTGTTGGATGTTTCTTTTCGAGCACCTATGTCGCTCAGAAAGAGCGGGATTGTGTACAACCCGTATTCGTCGAAAGTGGATCCTACCATAGCCAAATCAACAGAAGTCAAGTTCAACAAGTCAATACAGGAGTCAAAGTCAGCATTCAAGATCGTAGAAGGCCTAGGCGAGTATAGGCGATCTCCCACGCATACTCGCCAGGTAGGCGACTAGGTGAGATACTCGCCCAACCCGTGCGAGTTCCTCTGAAAGTCGCCTAGTCGCCCGGGGGTGGGGTATAAATATGACACCTCCCTCCTTGGTTTTGCCTATAAATAGGACACCAGGGGTTACGAGGTGAGACACTTGAAATCCTTGGCAGGATACCCGCACGCTTCATTTTCGAGATACTAGCCGAGTCTTTGGATTCCTTTTCCTTGGAGAGCAAGTCGCGACCTTGCGACTTCGACAGTTAGCTTCCCTCGTACCCAGTTCAACCATCTTTGGTTGAGAAGGGGCTGCTCCTTTCGAGCATCCGGGTACGTGGTGGGACCTTCCTGCCACAACATTTGTGGTTCTGTTTGACCTGATTCTTCGTTCTAGTCACCATAGCCGTCTGATCTAGCTTCTTGTTGAGACTATATTAGCCAGCAGGACACGTCTGTGTGGGACCGAATGTTTGGGATTTACCCATCGCATTCCAGGTCTGGGTGTTGACCCCGGTGGGCCCCCTTGTGTGGCGGAATATCCCCGCGGTCCTGTGGTTGGGGTTAGTCCCACATCGCTCGTAGCAGGCGATCCTTTGTGTTCCTGTACCCCCGTCCCCCCTTACCATTACCTACGGGTTTTGGGAAGATGTGTGGTGACGGGTGGTTCCCACATGGTATCAGAGCCAGGTTGTCCTGCTGTGGGGGTTGGTTGAGACTATATTAGCCAGCAGGACACGTGTGTGTGGGACCGCATGTTTGGGCTTTTCCCATCGCGTTCCAGGTCTGGGTGTTGACCACGGTGGGCCCCTTTGTGTGGCGGAATATCCCCGCGGTCCTGTGGTTGGGGTTAGTCCCACATCGCTCGTAGCAGACGATCCTTTGTGTTCATGTACCCCCGTCCCCCCTTACCATTACCTCGGGGTTTTGGTAAGATGTGTGGTGACGGGTGGTTTCCACACTTCTGAACTAGTAACCTTAGGCGGCTTTGGTCCGAATTCTGACATTATGACTTTTCTTGGCTTCAACAGTCGGACTCCCGATATAACTACACCTCTTAGTGTTCATACACATTACTCTTCTCATACTTAACGACATGCCCTAGGACTTTAACCAGAAGTCTTTGCCCAACCGATCATGACTCTAATTCAGATATGAACCTCTCGAGTGATCACATTCACGTCTATCCCAACATTCGATCTGTTTAATGATTCTACCCTTAATTCTTACCTTATTATGTGTCGTGCTAACTTACGCTCGTTACTCTAAATGACCCAAGACTAACTCCAATAAATGAACCATGACAATATCAATATCCTCCTTTGAGTTGGTAACTATCCTATTATGATCTTAATGACCTATCAACCACTTCAAGGTTTCGCTAATTGCACCTCAATTTTCAAAGTAACTATTTGTAACATATAAATAAACCATGACAATGTCAATATCCTCCTTTGAGTTGGTAACTCTCCTATTATGATCTTGATGACCTATCAACCGCTTCAAGGTTTCGCTAATCACACCTCAATTTTCAAAGTAACTATTTGTGACATATAAGGGTGACTACCAAATGCCTTTAACAAATGATCTATAATTTTTATCAGAGGTTTATCATGATGAATATAATGGAATATCAGAAGATCATAATTTTCCTAATTAAATTTGGGCATAATTAAAATTATTTAAATGAATGAACTAAATCAATTTGTTCATGAAGTACCAAATCCAGAGATCCAGTGAGCCTAATTAAATTTCCAAAAGTTCATAATGATGAAATAACGCATTGTGCAGATATTCATAATTTTCAATCATTTCCATAAAATAAAAAGATTACCAAAATGAGATTATTCAATTGAAGTGACATAACTATTCATCTAAGAATTCTAATAAAATTCATAGATCTTCAAAATACTATAAAATGTTCCAGTCAAAATTTTAGAATATTCCAGGCAATAAAAATTATTATTTACACAAAATCACTTAAAGGTCATAATTGTAATTTTTGCTAATCATCATATGTAGTAATTTCCAAAAATTCTAAATAATATGCCAGAGATGAAACACCCATTGTAAGTCTAGTGGCAGAAAATTATAATTTTCCTAATAAATTTGCTCACTTTTATTTTTTTTATTTAAAAAGGTTATATAATTAAAATAAATTAAAAACCCTAAGGTTTTTATCCCAAAAATCGTAACATCACTATTGATGATGTATTTAATCATCATAAGCCCATGTCCAAAGTTTCACTGGCATACCACAAGTCAACTGGGCTAAAATCTCAATTTTCCCATTTTTGCTAAAGGCACCCCAAATCTCTACCCTATATCAACATACAAGTTGGATCAACCAACATGAGGAGGTCCAACTGACTTCAAATTTTTATCAGGGCTTTATAATGTCCTAAGGAACATTTCACCCAAAATTGTGAGTCATTAAGGTTATTTAAACTGCAAATATTTCATTAATATTAAAAATTGCATTTTTAATAAAACTGAAAAGTACATTTGTCCAAAAATTTTAATTTTTGGATAGGAGGTGTATCTAGTGTACATGCATACACATATTAAATTTCAAGTTCATAACCCAAGACATTTAAAAGATATTAACAAAATACGGTATGACCCTTCCTAAGGACCAGTCCCACTAAATTTGGCCTACAGAGAGCTACAGTGCTCAAAATGGGCTGATTCCAGTTCCTAATTAAATTAGACATTGAGATCTACAAAAAATGCCTCAGGTAACGTTTCATAAAAAGGCATCTAAGGGCCTCAAATTTCAGTTTGAAATTTATGTATAAGTGTGACATAAATAATTAATATTTATAATTTAATTTGGGTAACATATAGCTGATCTATTATGAAATGGACGACATCCACATCTCTTCTACCTCCAGCTGACAGTTCAGATGAGCCCAACTTGGGCCTCCTTCTAGCCAAATTTCCCAGCCACCCAGCCACCTCCCCGGTCGGCCACCGTCACCACCACCTCGGTTGGGGTGGTGGCTATCATTTGGCGGTGGTTTGACCGTTGGAGGTGGTGTTTTCCGGCGAACACGACACCCTCAAAATTTCAAAAAAATTCTCTCTTTCCTCACATTGGATCAGTCTCAATTGAGCCTGATTTCTCACCTCAACTATCTAGGATACTAGCACAAGGGGAGAGGAGGAGAAACTAACCTGAATCCGAGCTTGGAGGCTGGTGTTGTGTCAATGGGCCATGATGGTGGCTGTCACTGACGTTCTTGCTCCAAACAGTTATTCTCCTGCAAAAACCTTGCTCTAGAGGTCGGGCTCGATTGCTTATGAGGTGGTGAAGGCGGTGAAAGATTTGAATAGGGCTGAGGGGAAGTGTATACGAAGTGCCAGGAGAAGTTGTGGTCGGCCATGGCTTGAATGCTCCTTGCTTTGGTATCAGCTGGCTGGCATTGATGGAGAATAGCCCCCATGCTCTTGGGAACTCAATGGATGCCTTTGGGAATGAGGAGGTGCCAAGTGGAATCCATTTCATGTATTCCTCCTCATTCTCCTCCAAAAAGGTGAAATTCCTATTTTGCCCTCCATGAAATTCTCCATTCAAATTCATAGGGGCTTTGGGGGTCATTTTGTATGTGGGCTTGCTGGATGGGCCTTGTATTAGGGCTTAGCCCAATTGGATATGATTTAGGCATTTATTTTCATAATTAGGGCTTACTTTGACCATGGTTGACTTGGTAAATTGAGGGGTTGAATGGTCCAATGTGTGCTTCTTGAGTCTCTTGACACCACCCAATGTTGGTTGGGTCACGATAATGCCCTAATTGTGCCAATTTAGCCAATAGGTGTGATTTTGACCAATTTAAGGCTAAGTTCGACTTTGGTCAAATTGGTCAAATTGATGACCTCATGATGAGGATTTTGGATCAATTGGGTCCCTTATGATGTCTTAAGACTAGGAGTGAGGCCAATTTCATATTTTTGGGGCCAATTGGACCTAGCAGTGAAGGATTGACCTATGTTGACCTAAAAGATACTTTGGTCAATTTGCCCAATTTGGTGACCCTATGGTCGTGCTTTTAGGTCAATTTGGTCCCTTATGATGTTCTAAGACCATGGGTGAGGTCCATGTCATGTTTTGGGGGTCAATTGGACATAATGTTGAAGATTGACCTATGTTGACCTAAAGGGTACTTTGGTCAATTTGCCCAATTTGGTAACCCTATGATGGGTATATTGGGTCACTTGGGTTTCTCGTAGGGTTATGGATCTATTGGTGAGATTAATTGGAGTTGGTGAGTCCAATTTATAGTTAATTGGCCTAGGTTGACTTGTGTACTTTTGGGGTGCTTATAACAATTTTCTATGTTGAAGATAACCTAGGGTCATCTCATGACCTCTACTCACAACTCAAATCCTATCTTAACCCAGGGGGGTATAGAGGTGAGGGCGAAGTTACAGGATGTCCAGCAATGCGGGGCAAAATGCCCGTCAGCGTGGGAGCGAGATCCCGCACAACGCAGTGTCGAAATGTCTGGCAGCGTGGGAGCGAGATGCTTTGCTTCATAGATGATCCACATTTCTTATTACTTGGATTCAGTGTCAGGGCCTCTGGTATTATCTTCAGAATCTTGTTTTGGCGGGTCACGTGGGGCCGACGGAAGTAAAAAAAGTAGTTACAATATTATAAAAGGAGATATATAAGCATGAGGGCAAGTTCTATCTTGCGGCTTATTATGTCAAAGGAAAAACATGAAGTTGAGATGTGGGTGTTGCACGTGCTACTTAGGTTGATGGCGTAAGACCTCCCCTCGCAGGGGTTCACAAAAATCGACTTTGCGGCGGATCCTACCGCACACCACCGCCAACACACAACGCCAAAGTGGTAATGGAGGCACACCCATCTCCATAATCTCCTTTTAGTTTCCCTTGTCGCACATTGACGATGATGTTAAGTAAACAACAATACAGACCAGAGAAAGGGAAAAAATAGTTTCCCAGCGGAAGGCACCTCTAACGGATGCACCTTAACGCAGAAAGTGGAATGCATAATCTCATAGCGAAAGATTACCTTTCATAGAAACTCCATACCCAACACCTGAGCATGCCTGCTTCTTCTAGGCGATATCCTTTACATGCACATGTCACATGTGCAAATGACAAATCATTAGAACCACATATAGAATCCAATCCCTAATAATATCAAGTGTAGTAGTATTTTTAAGGAAGGAGATATTTGGACTTCTATTTGGGTCGAGGCAGTATTCCCATGACCACCGTCTACGTACTCTGTATCTATCCTGTATATGGTCTCAGACCCACGTAGTTCTATAGTTTCACACGGGTTGTCTTCCCAGACCGTCCATCACGCGGGTTTCCTTGGAGTGAAACTCGCCAACCATCTGATATTTTCTAATGGCACAAATCCTGATGGCACATTTCGACACCACATCTGTCGAGGGAACAATCTAATCCCGAAGGAATCACACCTCAGTGACACATCCCATTCTCGCAGGAACCATATCCATGCAGCACAACCTATTCCCGTAGGAATAATATCTTGGAGGCACATCTCATTCTTGTAGGAACAATATCTCAGTGACACAACTTATTCCCATAAGAATAATATCTCAGAGGCACAACTTATTCCTGAAGGAATCACAACTCGAGATACATTTCTCAAAGACACAATATATTCCTGAAGAGATCACATCTCGAGACACATTTCTCGAAGAAATGACGTATTCCTGAAGAAATCACATCTCGAGGTACATTTTTCAAAGACAAACATATCCCAAAAGGAACCACATCCCGAGACACATTTATTGAAGACACAAATATATTCCAGATGGAATCACATCTCGAGGCACATTTTTCGAAGGCAAAACATATTCCAGAAGGAATCACATCTCGAGACACATTTTTCAAAGACTCAAACATATTTAATAAGTAACCACATCTCGAGGCACATTTTTCGAAGGCACAAATACATTCTAGTAGGAATCACATCTCGAGTCACAACTTATTCCATAGGAATAGTAACTCAGAGGCTCAACTTATTCTTGTAGGAATAATTTTTCAGAGGCTCAACTTATCGAAGACAAAAATACTAGAAAAATGAAATAGTAGGAATTAGGTCAATCAAAAATTGAAACACTTATGAGTCAAATACGTTAATGTCAAGATAACAAAGGATTGAGTCACAAGCAGGAACCTTATCTTGTTCATAAAACGTATAACCCATAATTATAGCAATGTGACTCTAGTAACGCCCAGTCCCTGGCTCGGCTTATCGTGAGTTGTGGCCTCTTGGGTTACACACCAATTCGATTCACCAAAATAAGTACTAATTTAGAAGAAAATCTTGTGCTCTAAATCGACAATTTGGCAAACACAGAACGATTTGTCAAGTAATTAATGTGTCGACCTCAACTGCACGTTCTACTTTATCAAGAGAGTCGATCACGTCCCGCATTATTTAGATTTGACTTTGATGAAATTTCTTGTCATCAAGTCAATTGTGAATTAAGAGTGAAACTAATTAAAGAACATTAACGCTGAGCTCATCCTCTCTGCTCAACTAACATGAGTGGCGACCTAGTTTTGCACTACATAGGGTTAACCCTAAAGGAAATCTCATCTCTTGGTTAAATCTTAATAAAATAAGAACTGAAAAGAAGTAACCATCGAATTGTTCGCTCTTCTCTACTGATAAGAGTGATGGGTAGTTCAAGTCTAACCAGGGTCGACCCTGAAGTAATGTCCCATCTTTAGGTCAACTCTTAATTGAAGACAAAACTAAATAAAGATACTTACCCTCAGACATGTTCGCACTACTCTACTGATAAGAGAGACGACCAAACCGGATCTAACTAGGGTTGACCCTGAAGGAATGTCTCGTCTTTAAATTAACTCTTAATATTTGAAATAACTGAATAACGCAAAGCATTGAACTGTCTACTCTGCTCTACTGGCAAGGGTGACATCCAGTTCAGCATTATTTAGAGGCAATACTAAAAAAAAGCTATAACCTTGATCTATCCGCTCAACTCGAAGAGTGGCGGCCAGTTCGACAATTAAAAGCGGTACTGAAATAAAGCCTAAACCTCAATCTGTTCGTTCTGCTCGCAGATTGGTGGCCACTTCGAAAGTTAAAGGCCGTACTGAAATAAAAGCCTAAATCTCGATCTGTCCGCTCTTCTCGAGGAGTGGTGGCCAGTTCGACAATTAATAGTTGTATTGAAATAAAAGCTAAACCTCGATCTGTCCGCTCTGCTCGAAGAGGGACGGCCAGTTCGGTAATTAAAGGCTGTACTAAAAAAAAAGCCTAAATCTCGATCTATCCACTCTGCTCGTAGAGTGGCGGTCAGATTGACCATTAAAGGGTGCACTGAAATAAAAGACAAAACATCGATATATCCGCTCTGCTCAAAGAGGGACGGCTTGTTCGGCAATTAAACCTGTACTGAAATAAAAGACTAAATCTCGATCTGTCCGCTCTGCTCGAAGAGTGGTGGCAAATTCGGCAATTAATGGCAGTACATAAATAAAAGCATAAACCTCGATCTGTCCGTTCTGCTCGAAAAGTGGCGGCTAGTTCGACAATGAAAGACTCTACTGAAATAAAAGATAATTCCTCGATTGTGAATATTATCGTATACAAATATGGTTAACATACTTTAATTTATGCCTGGAAATCTCCACGGCGCTTGCACACATGATCCTGTGTATAAATACATATATTCGCTCACACCCGTCCACTTCTATATATAGCGGTATTGTTTATTTTAAGAGTTAGGTGTGCACATAGACAAAAGTGGTGTTCACATAACATTGTTTTTTATTTTAAGAGTTTGGTGTGCGCATAGCCAAAAGTGATGTGCACTTAATAGTGCCCTAAAATATGGTTATCATACTTTAATTTATTCCTAAGCCACGATCTTTGTTCTTGGGCACCGTCGAAGCTCTGTTCTCGGGCACCGCTGGAGCTCTGTTCTCCGACGATGTCGCCGCCTCAATCTTCCTGGAGAGGGTCGCTGCACCCTATCAGATGAGAGGCAAGTTTCGGCTCCATTGTGAGCAAAGTAAACTCGGTTCTCCTCCATGCAGAATTATGAGAGAGAGAGAGGAAGGGAAAGAGGCAGCGACACTCGAGTTTCCCCACTTTCCCTCCAGCTCCGGCAGGCTATATATATCATGCTGAAGCTTCTTCTTCCCCGAGCTAGTGGTCTCGTGCTACTACCCATTCAGAAGAAGATGGCGGCCTGATTTATTGACTTGAGTAGCCAATACCAAGCTTCCACGATCCTATTGCAAGCGAGTATAGGCACGCACATGTGTATAAGCACACGATGCCCACCTCACACCTGCGAGATCTACCTGGCGAGGGCTTCCCGGCGAGATGGGACCTGGCGAGATGGTTGCACCAGCGGGATGGGACCTGGCGAGACGATCCCGGCGAGGTGGCCTTCTCTTACGGCAAGGTCACCCAGCAAGATGGGTCGGGCGAGATGCCCCCGCGAGATGGCTGCCCGGGCAAGACGGCTCCTCCTCCACGGTGAGAACACAAAATGGGAGCACTCACACTCACCGTCTCACTCTCTCTCGACCACTGCGAGAATCAAAACAGAAAACGTATAAGTCCAAATACTTCCAGCGCTGCAGCGCTCTATAATAGAAGGGAGACAACCTTTACTATCTCATCAATCTTAAAATGAACTACAACATGCCTATTTATAGGTTAACAAAACCAACCACCTTCTCTCTCCTATTTAATACACACACTCTCTCCTATTTATCTCTCATACATAAAATAATATTAAAACAAGAAATGACCCGGTCAACAAAGTCAAAGTCCCACACACTCCCCCTAAAACTTGTCAGCACATGCCGAGTTTGCCTTTGAGCCTTAGGAACGTCTCCACCTTCAAAGCTTTTGTGAAGATATCCGCAATCAGCTCTCCAGTGGGGCAATACACCACTTCAACCATATTCAGCTCCACCTTCTCACAGAGGAAGGGGTACCTCGTCTCGATATGCTTGCTACGCCCATGTAGCACAGGATTCTTCGTGACCTGGATGACCGACATGTTATCAACATACATCGTCATAGGGCCATCTTGCGGATGATGTAGCTCCTCCAAGAGGTTCCTTAACCAAATCGCTTGGCAGGTACAAGCTGCTGCTGTTATATACTCCACTTCACATGATGACAAAGCAATTGTTACTTGCTTCTTCGAGCTCCATGAGAACACTCATGTTCCCACATGGAAGGTGTACCCGGAAGTGCTCTTCCGGTCATTCACGTCTCCACCGTAATCACTATCCGAGTACCCAGCCAACTTCAACTCCTATCCAGTAGAATACTTCAGTCCATGGCCTCTCGTACCATTCAAGTATCTTAGGATCCTCTTCGCAACCGTGAAGTGGTCCTGCTTCGGTTCCTCCATGTACCTGCTTACCACCCCAACAACGTACATGATGTCAGGTCTGGTGAAAGTCAGGTAACGTAGACTTCCCACCAAGCTCTTAAATAAAGTAGAGTCAACTGCTCCTTCCTTTGACTCCTTCCTCAACTTTAGTCCAGGATCAGCGGGAGTAGAGATAGGCTTGTTATTCCCCATGCTAAACTTCTTTAGGATTTCTTATGCATATTTCTTCTGTGAAATGAAGATACCATCCCCTCTCTGCTGCACCTCCACACCTAAAAATTAGGTGAGCTCTCCCAGATCCGTCATCTCAAACTCCCTCATCATCGTTCTCTTAAAGTCATCAAACAGAGTAGGGTTATTGTTAGTGAATATCATATCGTCTACGTATAGACATATGATCATCATGTCACCGTTCTTCTCGACCTTCGTGTAGAGAGCATATTCGTAAGGGCACTTCATGTAGCCATTCTTATAGAGGTATGCATCTATCCTCCCATTCCAAGCATGAGCTCCCTGCTTCAGCCCTACAGTGTTTGGCAAGTTTGCACGCCTTCCTCTCCTGGCCCTTAACAACGTATCCGGGAGGCTGCTCGATATACACATCTTCCTCCAAATAACCATTTAGATAGGAGGACACAACATCCATCTGCAGGATCTTCCACCCATAGTGGGCTTCTAATGCGATGATCATCTGAATGGTGTCAATCCGCGCCACTAGAGCGAAGACTTCGTCATAGTCCACTCCTTGTACTTGCCTGTAGCCCTTCACAACCAGCCTTATTTTGTGCTTCTCTACACCTCCATCCTTGTTCCTTTTCACCTTGTAGACCCACTTCACCCTGAGGGGTTAGTGTCCAGTTGGTGGGTCAACTAACTTTCATGTATCATTCTTCTTTATGGATGCCATCTCCATATTCATAGCTTTTCTCCAGGTCTTTTCTTGGGCAGCTTCCTCGTACGAGTGCAGCTCGCAATCTGCTAAGAGATAATGTAAAGAAAAATTGTCTAGTGTCGGTGTCGTCTCCTTGTAGATTTCCTCCAACGTCCTCATCCTAGGTTGAGGACGATCAGCATTTCCCCAACTACTGCTAGCCTCTCCAGAACTTCCTCCACTGGTACTTGCTCCACTAGAGTAGGGAGTAAGAGCTCCCCCTGACTCTCCACTAGGGGGTGATGCTGGCTCAAACCCACCAATCTCAGCTTCAGCTTCCTTTCCACCATCTTCTTCATCATCATCAAAGAACATCCCCCTGATGCTTCTCACCTTATCATCCCAGCTCTAGTTGCTGTCCTCCTCAAACACAACGTCCCATGAGATTACATCCTTCTCTGTCACTAGGTTGTACAGCTTGTAAGCCTTGCTCATCGGAGAGTAGCCCATAAAGATGCAATTCTCACTCTTGTCGTCAAGCTTCTTCCTCCTCTGGTCTGGGATATGAGCATAAGCTACACACCCGAAAACCCTCAAGTTCTTCACACTCGACTTCCATCCACTCCAAGCTTCAAATGGAGTCATGAACTTCACAATCTTGGTTGGGCACATGTTAAACAAGTACACAACACACTGTACTGCTTCATCCCAGAACTTCTTTGGCAACCCCTTGCCCTTCACCATCCTCCTGGCCATGTTCAAAATGGTCAAATTCTTCCTTTCGGCGACTCCATTCTGCTGAGCTGACTACGCCGCCGTCAATTGATGTGTGATCCCACATTTTTGTAGAAATCATCAAACATCCTAGAGGTGTACTTCCCACCTCTATCTGTCCTTAACACCTTCAGTGGTTATCCGCTTTTCTTCTCCGCCATCACCTTGAACTCCTTAAACTTGTCAAGGGCCTCAGCCTTCTCTATTAAGAAATATAGCTAACACTTCTGACTGAAATCATTGATGAAGGTAATATAGTACCTGCTTACGCCTACTGAGGTAGTCTCAAACGGACTAGCTATGTTCGAGTGGACTAGTTCAAGTTGTCTCCTCACTCTTCTAGACTTGCCACCTTCAAATGTTAACCTCTTCTGCCTTCCTCTTATACATGCCTCACATACCTTCTGTGGGGGAGAGATCATGGGTAGGCCTTCCATAATATTCCAATTATATAAGAGTTTCAACCCTGTGAACCCCAGATGGCCCATTCTGTGATACCACAGCCACGCCTCTTCTTTTCATCGGTCCTCCAAGGCACACTGTCCATTTTGCATCCATTCTCAGCATAATGAGACGATTCATCGTCATCTTCACCTTCACTACTTCTCTTCCTTGATGGTCCTTCATGATCAGCGTGCCATCTTTCAACTGAACACAATAACCCTTCTCGACCAACTGCCCAAAGCTTAAGATGTTACTCTTCAAGCCTGGCACATAGAACACATCATTGAGGTACACCTCCTTTCTATTTAAGGTTCCCACGATCACCCCTCTTCCTTCCATCGAGATCGTTGAAGCGTCTCCAAAACTAACCCCGCCAACATTTGGCCCAAGGTTGGTGAACAACTCCTTCTCTCCACACATGTGGTTACTTGCACCTGTGTCCAAGTACCATACTTCATTCTTTCCTCCCTCAGCTCCTCTATAAGTCAGGAACATCATCAGATCGCCACTAGTATTACTTGTTTCTGCATAGTGGTTTGTCTCCTATTGCCTCCTCGGGGCCCAACAATCATAGCTCATATGCCCAAACTTGTTACAGTTGTAACATTGTATATGTGACATATCACCTCGGCCTCTTCCTTGACCTCTTCCTCTTCCTATCACTTCTTGCCTCCCACCTTGAGGTTGCTCCACCTCTCTCTGGTGGTAATGATTCCTTCCCAGATCTCTTCCTCCTCTTCATCCTCTACCTCTTCCTTGGTAGCCTCGACCATGCTGGTGTCTACCTCTCCTAGAGCTCTCTCCGAAGTTCGACTGAGTCTGAAGTGCTTTACCTAAGCCACTTGACTCTTCTTCATCCTGTAGCATTCGATACTCATGGGCTTTTAGGGAGCCAACAAGCTCATCCACTGACATCTGGGTGAGGTCCTTTGATTCTTCGATCGCCACCACCACATGACAGAACTTCTTTGACATAGAGCGCAGGAGCTTCTCCATGAGGCTCACGTCATCTATCACCTCTCCATTGTGCTTCATATCATTTGTGAGCGTCCGCAGACGGGTCACATAATCTCCAACATTCTCAGCACTCTGCATTCTCAATACTTCATACTCGGCTCTATGGGACTGTAGCTTCACCTTCTTGGCCTTATCAACTCTTTGCATGGAGAGCTGCAACACCCCCCATACCTCCTTCGAGCTCCTCACTTATGAGATCTTCTCAAAGGTTTCCTCATCGACTCCTTGGTATAGTAAGTACAATGCATTCTTGTCCCTCTTCTTTGACTCTCTCAATGCCGTTATTTGCGCATTAGTCAATGCCACCTTTGTATCTGCGGTTAGCTCCTCATAGCCATCCTCAACTATCTCCCATAACTCCTTTGAGGCGAGTAACACCTTCATCTGGATACTCTAGTTCCCATACTTGGTCTTTGTCAACTTTGGGAGTTGCCCTGACATGGCACTTCCCATATCCATCTCGACTTGTCACTGACTCTTCCAAGAAGGTCAAACCTGGCTCTGATACCACTTGTTGGAAGCTAGTATAGGCATACACACACGTATAAGCAAACAATGCCCACCTCATACCTGCGAGATATACCCGGCGAGGGCTTCCCGACGAGATGGTTGCACCGGCAGGATGGGACCTGGTGAGACGATCCCGGCGAGGTGTCCTTCTCTTACGGCGAGGTCACCCAGCGAGATGGGTCGTGTGAGATGCCCCCGCGAGATGGCTACCCGGGCAAGACGGCTCCTCCTCCACGACGAGAATACAAAACGGCAGCACTCATGCTCACCATTTCACTCTCTCGACCGCTGCGAGAATTAAAACAGAAAACGTATAAGTCTAAATACTTCAGTGCTGCAGCGCTCCACAATAGAAGGGAGACAAACTTTACTATCTTATCAATCTTAAAATGAACTACAACATGCCTATTTATAGGTTAACAAAACCAACCACCTTTTCTCTCCTATTTAATGCACACACTCTCTCCTATTAATCACTCATACATAAAATAATACTAAAACAAGAAATGACCCGGTCAACAAAGTCAAAGTCCAATAGATCCTGTCCTTTGAGGAAACGTGGCTAACAATCCTTGGACAATGCATCTCCCCTAAAATCCCGTCCAGGTGAGTGGTCGGCTGTTTTTCAACGTAATATTTGTCCCCCTCACCCGAGCTTTGCCTCTAGTTTTGCTGCCTGCATTTTTTTTATTTGTTGATTTTTGAGTTAACCATATCCAAAGTTAATTCAGCGTTCGTTCACTTATAACTCTTTACATAACTTGAATAACTCAATTCTGCTAACTTTCTCAATTCCCATTAGAATTGAACAAGATGAATTTGCATCGTACCGAGATCGAGTGTACTAGTCTAGTGCAACTGACTGAGGTGAGCTCGTATGTTCAATATTTTAACATGACACCGTTGCAAAATGCAACACTACTTAAATTGGTCATTTTCTCCAAATGATCTCGGATTGAGACGAAACGAGTTTCGTTGCACTCGTACTAAATATACGAGTCTAGTGCAATTGACAGAAGTCACTTTGAAACACTCATGCTCAATATTTTAGCGTGTTATCTTCAACCATGTAGGGTAAGACAGTTTATAGTTTGTCAGGATCTGGTCCAAACTCTTTCCCAGGTTAAATTGAACTAACTAAACCCCCTTATCAAAGGCGGGATGTTACAGAGGGCTCGCTGCCCGTGGAATCCTTCTTATCTGTGTTGTGATACTGTGCGACCCTTAGCTAGATTATCACTCTGTGGTGTGGACTTGCTTGGGCGGAGTCCTACACACATTTTCGAGGAGCCTTGCTAGACGAGGTGCTCGATCTTGTCCTTCAACTGGTTGCATCCATCTATCTTGTGGTGGTATTCACGCTGGAAGTTGCAATATTGGGTCTAGTTTCCTCTGTTTGGCATGTGAGACTTGGGCCTATGAAGCTCATCGTTAGTTTGGATAGCAAGGAACACGTTGGTTTCAGCGGTGTTCAAGGGAGTGTAGTCTAGATGCGGACGAGTTTCTTGGTCCCGATGTGGATTTTCATGATGCTCGTCATTCCCCTTGGGACCTCAGAGTTGCTCCAGATCTCTTTTCCTCCTAGCACTTCCTTCGAGTTGTAGCCAATGTGCATTAAATGCCTTATCTACCGTGATTTGAGCCATGACTCGAAGGATGAGGTCGAGGTAGCTATGTACTATTTTGCTCATTACCTTGAAGTAGAATTTTCCTGGTTGGATTCCTCTAAGGAATGTTCCGCACAAGAGCTCGGGATTGACCCCTAGAATCTATTGGGCCTTCGTAGTGAAGCGAAGAAAGAAATCCTTAAGCAATTCTCCCTCGGTCTGCCAGATCCCCTAGAGGTGTGATGGGTCTCGAACGATTCGTTGTTTGGTGATAAACTGATTTGTAAAAAGTTGAGTTAGCTCTGTGAAGTTCTTGATTTATCCCTCTTTCTGAGAATGTAACCAGGTGTGAGCTTCCCCCTTTAGTGTTGTCAGGAACACTTGAAAGAAGAGCGGGTATGGGACATTGTAGATGCGCATGATAGCTGCAAAGTGTGTGATGTGCTCCAGAGGGTCATCTGACCCATCAAATGTTTCAAAGTCAGGGTTTTGATCCTAGGTGGAACGACATGTGCAAGGACCTGCGGAGCTAAAGGGAAGATGTGGTGAATGGGGTGCTGCACTTTTATGTCTCGGTGTCCCTCGTGCCCATACTCCTCTTTGATCATGCATCTCACTTCCTCGCGAGTGAGTTCTCTATTGTCTAGTGTGGAGACCTCCTTGGTTGTACGAATGTTTCTTTTCATGTGTTCAAGAAGCCCATTGGGTGATGTAAGGCACATGGAGCCATCAACATCGAACATCTTTTCTATGATGGGGTCCTTAGAGTGCGTAATTTTTCCGTCATTGTTTAACTTGGGTTACATGTTAGTTGACCTCCTGGAGAGATATCCATGTCGGGGATGCGATGAGTCTTTAAGTTTCCTATTACGGTGAGCGGCTTTGCGTAGTACTATAATGTACCATTTTGAGCTAGACCCCTCGTGTGTATTTGTGTCAACTTGGGTGTCTTAGAAACGGTAGGGAAGTTTGAGAGAGAGAGAGATAGCCCAAGGTGACAGGGGTAGTTGGTAAGTCCATACAGAATTAGAGAGAGATCCTAAGTATACTCGACGAATCATCCAGTAGAGTTGATAAATCTGTCGAGTGGTATGGATGAAATCGACAAGTGGCATCGACGAATCCGTCGAGTGGTATCGACGAATCCGTTGAGTGGCATCGACTAATCCATCGAGTGGCATCGATGAATCTGTTGAGTGGCATCGACGAATCTGTCAAGTGGTATCGACGAATCCATCGAGTGGTGTCAATGAACCCATCTACTGATCTCGACGAACCCGTCGAGTGATCTTGACAAACCCATTGAGTGATCTAGACGAACCCATCGAGTGTACTCGATGAATGGACTTGGTGAAAATTCATGTGTATTGTCTTATTATTTACGGTCTGGGAAACAGTGAGGGGTGTGGAATTTCTTGCTTTGGTTACTCCTTTCTTTTTCTTCTGATAAGACACATGAAATGACCTTGCCCATGCTTATTTAAGTATCTATGACCAATTGGAAGTGATATATGGCACATGGCATTCAAAGGTATGGAGGGACTCTTCCCATCAATGTTAACAAATCAAGTAAAGCTTTTCTCTTCCCAGATTTTTTCGCACCACTTTAGAATTGAGACTGAAAGCTCTTTTGGAAGAACGAAGCACAAAGCAAGTCACTGAAAGCCAAACGATGAAATGTCGTTGAGGAGAAGAACCTGATCCATGGACGAAAATCATGTGAGGTTCCTACCCTCTCACATGGTGCTAGATCTTTAGATCTGAAATTAGGAGAGACGTCGATTCAAGAAAGCTTGACTTTGGGAGTTTAATGGACCTTCCTAGGAGATTATCATGCTAGAACTTCCATTATAGGGTATTGATCACCACAAAAATATCTTTAATCACTTCCTCTCTTCAATACGAAGGCGACATACTTGAGTTCGTGAAGATTAGTGGCCTATTGAGGGAGAAAAGGAGGAGATAAGCTGAACGCATCTTGTACGTTGGATGGAGGAAGAAGATGAACATTTACTGTTCATATGTCTTTAAGATCTGTGCAAGAATTTACTTATACTACTTAGAAATATGTCCTATATGTGTGACGAACTTCAAGCCTAGTTTTAGGCATGATCCGTCAGATTCAGGTAGCGGGCTTAACTTGAAAGTTGTAGCCCCTGAAAAGAACTTTTGAATGAGTTATTGCACATTTTCTGTGGAGCTTTGTATCTACCTAAAAGTGAGTTCGAAATCGATGTCCTAAAAATAATTAAGCTGTAAGTGCATGATAGATTCTGTCCAGATCTTCCCAGCTGAGTTCAAATCCAATTTTAGGCATGGTAGACTTATATATGAACTTAGAACTTTACAGGAGAGTTATAGGTCTTGGAAATACCTTTCTGGAATGGGGTTAAACTTAATTTTTGGTGGTCTGTAGCTCTTAGATTTCCAGTTTCCTTAAGCTGTGCCGTAAATATACAGGTTTTGATGCCTCATGAATTTCTCTAAAATGGTTTACCGGAAGCTTTGAGAAAATTGGTAGATAAATGTATTGATGACAATATGGACTCCCCTATTTAGTTTCATAATTTTTGATATATACTTTATGTAAACATGCTGATATTATATTATAAATTATTGGGTCGTAAATGGTTATCACGATGATTCGAATGAGCTGAAATTTTGTATAAACGCTCAAAATGTTAACCATGACACAAGGAAGAAATATTAAGGGGATTTGGGTTGTCATAACCACTTAATTAATCACTTGTTTGGTGACTTGTTGGTGATGGTAGGATATGTTGTATCCTAGGTTGTATTATGTAATGACGTGGTTGGAAGTCCTTGGGAGTTTCTTGGCTCATTGGTAAATGAGGATTACATGGAGTGTATGCCGATATACGGTTGTTGAATAATCCTGAGTTGAGAATTACTTGTGGCAGATCCACGGGATTACCAATTGTCACAACAACGGAAGCTGGTAGGTGGACCTTGGCCGGTTGGGCTAGGTTTTATGGTTCTTACTTCCCAAAGACCCCTTCTGTGCCAGTTGAGCAGGTTGAGCTGGTCTTTTTGGTGTTTATATCCCGAAAAACCCTTTCGTGCTATTTAGGCCGGTTGGGATAAGCTCTTTGTGCTTACCTACCAAAGACCCCTTTTGCTTTGTAGTATGCACGGAATCCGCTATAAGGTATATAGCTTTGAGGCGTATGTGAGGTTTAGGCCTGATAGTGTGTATGCCTACCTAGCGGTTGAGAAGCCCACTCCACTATCATCGTTTGGCCATGACGGGGATGCTTGAGAAATCTGCTACCTATCAAAAAGTGAGAATTAAAGGTATATATCGACATAGAAAAATAGAGTGCATGTGTAAACATGAGTGCGTCATCATACATTCATTGCATAAATTACACCACATAAGATCATCATCATATAAAATAGTATGAGCTCTTTAAAATGATGAGTTACTATTTACTGTACCAAACCCTTAATTTATAAGCTTGTATGAGCTCCTTGTGTGAATTGAGTACTTCGTTAAGTGTGCCTCATACATCAATTCCTCCTGTAGTTTACCTACATTCGGGACACACAAACAACCATCTTTTCGCAAAAGGCCGTCATCCCAGGAGAATTGGGCATTTGACCCATCCGCTGCATAGCATTGAAGACTCTCATCGAGTTTCGTTGCTCGCCGAACCCTGTCCGCAAGGTCATATTGTACCTCTGTCTACTTCAGGCATGCATTTGTAGTAGCATTCTTGTCAACAAAAGAAATCTCGAGGGCCTCCAACTCCTGGATCAGACGTTCACAATGCATCCGCAATCAACTTGCCCTTGCCGGAGTCCAATGACTCAAGGCATCTGTGACCACATTTCCCTATCTGGGAGTATAATGAATCTGGAAGGTGTAGTCCCCGAGGAACTCCATCCACCTCTGCTGTCCCATATTTAGATCCTTCTGATCCAAGAGATACTTAAAGCTCTTATGGTCCGTGAAGATGCCAACTTTCATGCCATATAAATAATAACGCAACAGTTTAACTGTAAAAAACACAGCCTCCAACTTGAGGCCGTGTACTGGATAGTTCCGCTCATGCACCTTCAACTAGCGTGAGCCATAAGCTATCACCTTGCCAAACTGGAGAAGAACGTATCCTAAGCCGTTCCATGATGCATCACTATAAATTTCATAGCCGTCTGAACCACATGGCGACGTCAAGATTGATGCCATGGTCAGACGTCTCTTCTGCTCTTCAAAAGTTCGCGCGCACTCCGGCGTCCAAATGAACTTCTGATCTATCCACGTCAGTATTTACATCTCTGTCATTTGATATAATGCTAGCATAGATGTACTTTATATACTATATGAAACTTCTTGTTATTGTCTGCTTATTTACTGAACTGTTAATGCAAGATAACTTCCAAATTATTAATTCATCTTGTCACTTGCTTGTTATACTACTGATTATATTGTGTCTCCACTTTCTTTCTTCCCCCCGGTGCCTAAGAGTCGTAGGGGTGAGAGGATGTGAAGTCTAAGTGACTTAACAGTTCAGTAAATAAGCAGGCCGATCACATGAAAATGAAGAGACCGAGGGGGGGGGGGGGGGGGGGGGGGGGAGGTCGGCCACCATGGTTTAATTTGAAGATATAAAGTGGAGAGGGAAAGAGAAAGGCCGATCACATGAAAATGCATGCATGAAATAAATAAGAAACCATGGATTTAAATATGCAATATTTCATGCATGGGAATAATATTTGGAAGCATGGTGAGGTGACAACATGTATTGAAATGATGAAATATTTCATGCATGAGAAAGGTGATCATGCATGAATGGAATGAGATTATTTTCACATACAAGGTTAACAACGGACTTTTGTGTCGACTCGTGCCGAAATCCCCCCAGACCTGTCATAAAATAAAATAAAAATAACAATAGTGCAAAATATATAATAATAATAACAACAAGCTATTTAAGATATTTTTAGAGAATATATATATAATTTATACTAAAATTTAATATTTATTATATGCATATTTTAGGCAAAATATATCATCATCAAATTCCCGCAGACTAAGCATTTTACTTGTCCTCAAGCAAAAACATACGAGCTAGCAAAATAAAAAGGTTTAATTAAAAAATTTGTCTATGCTGAACACGAGTACGATACGAAATTAGAAGTAAGGAAATTATGAAAAATAAATCAAAAATTTTTACTTAACCATGACATAAATTTTATATATTTCACAAACATAAAAATATATCATCCCAAGTTTTAGCAAAAGTAAAAACCAAGTAATGAGACGAATGAAAAGGACATTGAGTTGCTACTAAAATGTAAGAGATATTTTATTTTCACCTCAATCTAAATCACGAGTCCAAACTCCTACCTAAACGCTTACCCAATCTACTTTGTCGCTACTTAACTAAAACTAAACATAGGAGCATAAATCAAAAGGACTTCATTAGGGCTGAAACTTGGCTTAGGTATAAAATTAAGAATTGGAAATTAAAAGATAAACATGATGGCTGAAAAAATCACACTAAACCAAGATAAAAGTTTTATAAAAAAATTCAACATAAGAAATATTCAAACATTTTCAATCATAACATATTTTTCTTTTCTTTCAACATGAGGCCATAAGAATTTGGAAAATTTGGCCAACAACATAATTTTCACATAATACAAATTTTTTTCTTTCACATGCTTCCATTTGTAGCTTGTTTTTCCCTTTGAAATTCTCCACATTTTCACAAAAATGAACTTCTCACACAATAAAATTTTTTAAATAAAACTCAAAAGATTTATTGTGATAAAAGGTTGGAAATTTTCCTTTGGTGAAAAATGAAAGGTCGAGGTTGCAAAGAAAACATGAAAAAGGCCCAAAAGTGGTTAAACAAGACAATGCTTTTAAAGGTAGGCAAGAAGACACAAACGATCAAAAGATGGCCTAAATCATCTTCACGCTCCTAAATCAATCTAAAGCAAAGCTTGAAAATTTCAAAAGGTGAAAGATTAGATAAAAAATAAAAAAACTTGACTTTTCATGAAAGTGAAAATAATAAGCATCTAGATCGGTTTGCATCTACTACACTAAACATAAGTCAATATTACAAATATTTTTAAAAGGGAAAACAAAGGATGATAGATTTTATATAAGTGAATTAAAAATGTAAAAAGAAAAATCATGAGAAAATGCAAATATTCAATATATTTTTCAAACATAACATGTTACATCTAATTAGGAAAACTACACGAATCAACAAATTACTCGCAAAACATAGCCAAAATAAAAATTAGAAAAATTCATCTAGCTAAAACTGTACACAAGTGATTAAATATAAGAAAACATAAAGTTATGGGGTACTAAAGACAAAGCAAAATTTTAACTCAAATATATTTTTAGAATTTTCTCATTTTTTGGATTTTAGATATGATCTTTTTTGTGTTTATTTTCGCAACCTAATAATATAAAAAACATAAGCATATATATATATATATATATATATATATATATATATATATATATATATATATATATATATATATATATATATATATATATATATATATATATATATATACTTTCTGGAGTTCCTGAGGACTATCCTGTGAGGGGTTCGCAGTGGTAATAGGAGATGCAATGAGATGAAAGCCCAAATCTCTCCCAAGAAATTAAATTTTGCTTTTCTAATTTTTTTTACTTTCATATTTTGTTAATAAAAGAAAGAAAAAAGGAAAACGATTTTTTTTGGAAAATCTTCTAATAAAGAAAAGGAGAACAAAAACTAATTCCCCCAAGACCAGAGGGAAACATCGTCCCCGTTGTTAAAAAAAAGGAAAAAAGGAGAAAGAAGAAAACGAAAGACATGAATTGTAAATAAAGAAAAAAAATAGGTGCTTCCCTGAATTGGCGAGTCCTAAGGTTGATGCCTCTCCCCCATGCTTAAGCTTGAAACCTGGTGGAATCGAACTAAGCACAAAGGAAAACCGAACACCAAAGCTTTTATTCATGTAAAACAAATAAATCAAACAAAACATAAAACATAAAGATTAGCAAGGGGTGCCTCCCAAGAACGCTCTTTGTTTAACGTCATTCGAGCTCGACCCCTGGGTTATCTAAATGGAAAATAATAATTAAAGTGAGTCGGTGACTCTCTTAATCTGTGCATAGGAGAAAGCGCAAGAAAAAATTGTCAATATATATTTTTAATATTTTTATTTTTTTGGAAAAAGAAAAAGAAATAAAAGAGGGGAAAAAGAGAAGGAGCAGGAAAAAAAAGAAAAAAGAAAAAATAAAACGATCTAACAAAAAAGTTTTATCGAAAAAATAAAAGAAACAAGTGAAGAAGAAGAAAGAGGAGAAAAGGGAATGAGAGTAGACACTGGCTGTTCACAAAGAATAATTTTCTCTAAAGGTGCATTAAGAATAGAAAACTCTTCCAAGGGAGAATCCACAACTATTGTGTCCGCACTCAGAGAATCCGAAATTAAACAAACAGGGATGAAAAATCCAAGACAACATCATCCTCGATCAGAAGATCGAAGATAATACGATCCAACCGCGCGAATTTCGAACACAAATCCTCGTTGAGATCGTAACAAGTGGGAAGAGAAAAATCGAGAGCGTATGGCAAAATATTGGTGGATTGTTGAAAAGGAGAGGAAGACTGATTAATGGACTCCCGCAAGTGGGGTCATCCTTCCACCATGCATTAATAATATTTGAGCAAGGATCGATGTGGCCAGCATGATTCGCTCGGAAATGAATAAAATTGGGGGAAGCTGAAGAGTATCCAAACCAATGATTCATGGAAAAATGATCAAAGCCGCCACAAATTTCACAAGAAAAATTGGAGGAAATTGCGCCATAAAAACTGAAACCAAAAGAAAGAAAAAGTCTAAGAAATAAAAGAGAGAAAAATTAAAAAGTATATCACTAATAAATATCTTTGGGTAAATTAATCAATCTTGGACTTCGCAATGTCTGCCCGATGAAGGGCTCGCACTGATACTAGGAAATAAGATGGGGTAGCACCCCAAATTTCCATTTCCAAGAATTTAAGTTACGATTTTAAAGATTCTTTTATTTAGAGATAAATGATAAATATTATAGTTTTGCGCTTTCAAAATATCGATAAAAAAAAATCCCCGGCAACAGCGCCACAAACTTGATGAAGATTTTACGAGTTTAAAATATTTCTGGCAACTAATATCCCAATATAGGCAATTATATCTATCAAAATTTAGTATATGAAATATGTCATATTAGCCCGGGGCCTATCGAATAATCTTACTCTCGCAAAATTTCTATTAATTTATCGGACAAAATTTTGGTTTTGTTTTTGGAAAACATAAATGTTGCACATTGAAAAGTAGTAAGAGAAAAATTCAAGATTAAAAAGGCATAACACTAGATTGGATGTTTTTGGGAATCCGATTATAAAAGATGCGACCTAATTCTTAAAAATTACATTTTGATTGGAGGATTGAAAAATATGATAGAAACTCGCTAGAGTCGATTATCGCCTAATTTTAATAATAATTCAAATATAATCTCTTAACTTTTGAAATAAATAATAATCGCAATAAAATTAATCCACAAACCAAAAAACTTGATATTTCCAATTCTCAGAAAAATATCCAAATCTCTTTATTTCCAAGTGATCTATGGTATCCACGAGCCACTCAATCACTAAGATGCCAATCAGATAACAAAATTTATATACTAGCAATATAAACTCGCCACCAAAAACAAATTGAAAATAAATCAAAATGAAAACTTCTAAAAATTAGAGACGATAGATTATGATTTAATATTCATCCCAATACTAACTAATAAAATACTAAGAAAGACATTAGTTAGTCAAAATAATAAAAGAAACAAAAATAAGAGAAGAAGGAAGATTCATTTTCATTTATATAAAAAAGAGTACAAAATTAAAATAAATCAAATTAAAACTTTAGAGAAAGAAGAGAAAACATACATGAAATAACTTTTAAAAATAAACCCCTCAACATTTAGCACTCATACACGAATATAAAACTCTCTAACTCTCTCTTGAACTTGAAATAGATGCCTTCTTTTCACAACCTTCCCAAAGTCTTGAATTCTTTCTCATTTTATAGCCATCATGGAAGAATCCAAAAGATAAGAGAAAAAAAGAGACCAATGGAGGGGGGGGGGGGGGGAGGCCACCATGATTTAATTTGAAGAAATTAAGTGGAGATAGAAGGAGAGGGGCCGACCACATGAAAATGCATGCATGAAATAAATGAGAAACCAATGATTTAAGTATGTAATATTTCATGCATGAGAATAATATTTGGAAGCATGATGAGATGACATGTATTGAAATGATGAAATATTTCATGCTTGAGAAAGGTGGTCATGCATGAATGGAATGAGATAATTTTCACTTGCAAGGTTGACATCGGGCTTTTGTGTCGAGTTGTGCTGAAATCCCCCAAGGTCTGTCATAAAATAAAATAAAATAACATTAGTGCAAAATATATAAAAAATAATAAAAAGTTATTTAATATTTTTTTAGAAAGTATATATATATAATTTATATTAAATTTTAATATTTATGATATGCATATTTTTGTCAAAATATAGCATCATCACATGTCAAGGGGACAGGGCCTGACACTACAATACCTTCACTCCCCTCAGTGAAAGATGTGAGCTTTTGAGCGTTTTGATGTAGCCCTTCAGGCATAATCTATACTCTCATATTTACAGGAGCTTGTGTAGCTTCGTGATTGTTGTATTATTAGTACTTTTACTTATTATGGATTATGACTTCTGTGTTTTTCACTTATTGATGGGTTGACAATATGATATCGGAAATTAGCTGACAGAATAGGTGACTTGTGGTACAGATTAGCTTGTTGATGCTACCGCAAGACGACTGTTTTGGGAATAAGACTCCCCTCGGCCGTGTCTTGTGTTCTGAGAGGGGGTTTTACAATTGGTATCAACTTACACTAATCCTGCAATAAAGAAGTCATTGAACAGTGGTGTCACCCCCACTCAATGATTCAGTTTGCAGACAAATTGAATTAGTGGAATCAGTGGTATGCACATGTGTGATTCACACTAAGTATGTCCACTTGTTATCCTACATTTAGCCAACCTAACCATAAATTCGTACTCTGTGCATAAATCCCGGTACATACAAAGCCAACAAAGGGCATTCCTATTCCTCCAATCCCTAGTCCCTTCCAGTAGTCGGAGTTGGTGCAGACCGTAACTGTGATTTTAGATGCCTTCAAGTCTCAATAGGTCCTGATGCAGGAGCATGCCCCAGGCTCCAACTAGTTGAGCAAATTTTGAGCTCTCACCACTTTCTTATCATAGGACAGAGTCGACTATTCATACAGAGGAGTGGTTGGATTCAATGTAAGAGTTGATGGTCTGAATCCGATGCCCAGCTAGCATGGTTGTTACCTTAGCAGTTTCCTTTCTAAAATCGCATGCCAAGAGGTCGTGGATGACTCTTATGGGCTCCACTTTTGAAGGATGCATTTACACTGAAAACAGTTGGAATTAGTTCTCTGATGATTTCCTAGAGCATTTTGTTCCCTCTAATACTTGCGATGAACTCGAAGAAAGGTTCTTGCTGCTGAAACATGGATCTAAATCAGTTGTGGAGTACCAACGTGAGTTTTATTACCTTGCTAGGTTTGCTGACTCCTAAGACTTGATTGATCATGGTTACGCAAAGCGATTCTACAAGGGTTTGCGAGACTCCCTAAGGCAGGCTCTTTTGTTTATAGCTGACTCGAGCCTTGCTCAGATTGTAAACATGGAAAAAAGATTAGAGGCAGACCACCTTAGGGTCCAGACTAGTCGGAAGATACCTGCCGAATGTGTAATGGATGTAGGGCCCAGTAGGAGGAGGCAGCTTGCCAGAGGCAGAGGAGGAAACAAAGGAGGAGGCAACCTACATTTCCATTAGAATTTTAGAATGGATTGTCCGAGCCCACAGTTATCACTACTCCCACCCCAGCAGACTCAGAACTATCTTGTAACGCCCCAAAATTCAAAAGAGGGACGAACATCGTTCAAAGACAAGTTTGGGTCTTGGTAAGGGTCACACAGCCTTGGACACGGGCGTGTCCAAGGCCATGTTGTGCTCGAGTTAGACAAAGAACTCTGATGGTCGATGAACTATGCTCGATGAAGTGTCGAGACAGTGAACATGGCCTAGGATACGGGCGTGTCCATGGCCGTGTCGTGCTCGGGTTTGACGAAGAACTCAGGTGGTTGACTAACTATGCTCGACGAAGTGTCGAGATAGTGAACACGGCCTAAGACACGGGCGTGTCCATGGCCGTGTCATGCTCGAGTTCGACAAAGAACTTTGGTGGTCGACAAACTGTGCTCGACGAAGTGTCGAGACAGTGAACACGACCTAGGACACGGGCCTGTACATGGCCGTATCGTGTTCGGGTTCGATGAATTGTCGCGTGGTCAACAAAAATGCAGTCGACGATCATTGAGGAAACGAACACGGCATGAGACACGGGAGTGTCCCAGGCCGTGTCCTTCTTGGGATGTTTAGTCAGGCCGTGTGAGGGGATAAACATGGTCTGGAGCTCAGGCATATTTGGGTTTGAAACGGACATGTCAAATGTGATACGGGCATGTCGAGCACGTGTGTTCTCCTCGGGTTGTGTTTGGTCCTGTGTCGATGGAAGGACACGCCCAGGCACACAGCCATGTATTGAGTGACACGGGCATATCACGTTTGATACGGGCGTGTCTAGAACCAGTGTCCTTTTCTGGGTGCGACGGTTTCAGCATCTATTGAGGCACACAGCCTTGGACACGGGCGTGTCACAAGCCGTGTTTGGCCCAGGAGTTTGGTTTTTAGTGCGAATCGTGGCCGTTCGTTTACTTTTATTGGGATCTGATGGTCCAGAGCTGTCCTTGCTGAGTTATATTCTGGAATAGGGTTTGGAACCCTCATTCGTCTTTAAGTCGTCTATTTCTAAAGTTTTAGAGAGATGGGAGAGCAAGAAAGAAGGTGAAGGAGAGATCCGGCTGCAGGAGAAGCTTTAGAGCTCCAAATTGCGAGCCGAGTCCAGATCTGCGGAGGCAAATCTGTTGCGGTAGTTTTCATCCAGCTAAGTTCCCATGGCTAGGAAGAGGGGCCGTAAGGTAATGGCACTTCTCCTCTTGGTTTCTAGGGTGCGTGCTTAGCATCTTTTACTTTCAAGCTTTTGGGCACCAAACGATCAAATGAGAGGGGTTTGGGTCTCCATGGTTCAAGAGGAACCTCCAAGTCGATTGAGTCCGTCCCCGACACAATTTTGCATTAGAGATCCGCTTTGTTAGTGGATTAGGCATGGTGGGTGTAGCCGTGGTCGCGACCGTTAGTCCGACTCGGTGATGTCGCATAATGAGCCTTAAGGATTTTGTAGAATTCCGTTGCGGTAAGATGCCATTTGTGATGTTTGTGTTTTCCCCCTTTTCTCGAGTGTGTACGTATAGCCGGAACCGGACAAGGTTAGCTCCGCAATGGCGATAGATGGTTTCCTTGGTGGACAAGGTTAGCTCCGCATTGGCGGTAGATGGTTTACTTGGTGCATGGGGACGTTGCAGTACGAATGATGGATTAGGGTGGGAATGATTATGGATTGTGATGTGCTAAGGTGCGGCTTTGTCTCCGTGGTCGGCTGGCTATCCCGTGATATGCACGTCATGTAGGGAGAGTGTCCCGGCGAGACTAGTACCCTTCTGTGAGACTAATGAGAACTCCAAGCATGGGGCAAGCCCGGGCAATGAGGCCACGAGCCGGTGGGGTCCAGCAAGGGTTCTTAGAATCGGTTAGTGTGTGAGACGGAATCCTAACGCGAGAAGCCAAAGCTTGCAGGCAAGCCCAGGTCTAAGAACCATGAGCGGGTGGGGCCTTGGCAAGAGTTCCGTGTGTCGGCTTGTATGCTGTTAGGGTGATTGCGGTACCCTTTTGTTTGTGGCTTAACGCCAATGGGGAAATTGGAAGTACCCATATGTTGTGATGATGTGCTAGTTGCATACGCAATAAGGTGCCTTGGGTGAAGCCCGGGTTTTGCATATATGCTGCATAGTAGGCTCCTTTTTATTATATGCTCAACATAGAAAATGTGTATGTTGTTTGAGACATCCAATCCTGTTCTTTTAGAGCTTTACTCGTTTATGTATATGGTATACGAAGTGCTGACTTGCAGGTTGGAGGGGTACCCCGGGGTCCATTAGGGGCAGCCAGGAGGAGATGTGTTTGTTACACAGTTTGAGATCAGCCTTTGCTGACCCACGTTACCACCAAATTTTTACAGGGCAAGGATCGCAAGCAGGAGCCAGCTCGACGGCCAAAAAGGCCTAAGCCTCATGAAGTGTTTCAAGTTTTGTACTATCTCTATTTTGTGGCATTGTATGTTTGATGCACTTATTTCCGGATTGCATGCCGAGGTAGTCTAGGATTGCTTATGCACATTGATGCTTGATGTATTCTTTTGAGTGTTAGAATCTCTATTGTTGTAAGGCCATAAGGCCATTTCGATACTCTTGTGTTTGTGGATAACTTCTAGTCCTATTTACTGTTTCCGCTGCTGTTTGTTGTTGAGTTTTGAGATTGGGTACTTAATATCATCTTTTAATTCTAAAGTTTTGGCATCTATATGTTGTGGAGCCCTTGCCGGACCCATATTATACGGTCACTACAGGGGAACTGTTACAATTTGGTATCAGAGCCAGGTTGCATCCAAGGTCAGTTAGAGCGGTCGATTTAATGTAATCGGATCACATTTAGAAGTTATACACATAAGAGTAATGCGGGACCATGAGTGTCCTTATGTTTGTGTCTTGTAATTCGAGACTGATTCCTTGTTTTCTTGATTTTTTTAAGAGTGTAAGCAACGAGGGGGGTACGTCGAGGCCAAGATAAGAGCTTTCAGCGAGCACCACTACTGCTCATGGTCTTTTGGGCATGGGTGTAAACCCGGCCGACTCCTGTCGCATGCTTACAAAAGCAATGGTGGAAGCCCAAGCTGGAGCGATAACTAAAGTAGCAACCCCTATTGCTCAGGTAGCAACCCCTGCTACCCCGGATATGGCAACAGCCGTGTTGGGCGGAGAAGCTAGGCGAGCAGAGCCGTTGGCCGAAAGGGTTGTTGTCTGGCATGGAGACCGACAGATGAAGTATTTTCTGAGCTTCCACCCTCCAACATTTAAGGATGTTGGTACGCCGACTGTTGCAGAGGATTTGTGGGCACATATGCAAGAGCTTCTGAGGGCGATAAAGACGCCAGAGGAGAAGAAATCTGAGTTTGCGGCCTTCATGTTGGAGGGAGACGCGAAGTTGTGGTGGGTGAGCCATAGCGGCCGCCAGTATAACGTCCCAAATCACACTAGGCCCCTCGTGCATGTTTCTTTGAGTCAGGAGAGCTAACTGGGGTTCACTGGAGTGCTGACAACTAGGCAGCACATGTGAATAGGATTTGTAACACCCGAGTCTTTGGTCGATATAATGGTGATTGTGTTGACACACTGATGCAGTGTGTCGACACACTGCACCTGTGTGTCGACACACTGGTGCACTGTGTCGACACACTGGACCAGTGTGTCGACACACTGTACCAGTGTGTCGATACACTGGTGCAGCGTGTCGACACACTGCACCAGTATGTCGACACACTGGTGCAGTGTGTCGGCACAGTGTGACGACAAACTGGTGTCGACACACTGTCGACACAGTGGTGTCGACACACTGGTGTCGACACACTGTCGACACAGTGGTGTCGACACACTGTCGACACAGTGGTGTCGACACACTGTCGACACAGTGGTGTCGACACACTATCGACATAGTGGTGTATGACACAGGTAGTGACATGGGCGTGTCCCTACCCGTATGTGTGTGTGTGTGTGTCGAGTTGAACTCGACATAGCATGTTAAGATCGACGAACTGTGCGTCGAGATCGACGAATTGTATGACATGGGTAGAGATACGGGCGTGTCCCTACCCATGTGTCGGTGTGTCGAGTTGAGTCTGTCGAGATGCATCCAGAGAAGGATACAACCAGGGAACACAGCTGTGTCATATGGACACGGGTTGGTACACGGGCGTGTCCCTACCCGCGTCGAGTGTTGAACCGATACTAAAACTGTCGTTGACGCTTAGCCCGAAGCAGGACACGGCTAAGGACACGGGTGTGTCCCTACCCGTGTCAATTTTCATATATAAGGGGAAATGAAACCCTAGCCGTTTCCATGCTCATTTCATCTCCTATTTTCTGAGAGAAACTCCTGTTGAGAGAAGGAAGTTGCTGGATCTAGTTGTAGAGGAGAAGATCCACCGTCGCCGTGAAGGAGAAGATGCCGCCGAGAAGAGTTACACGATCCATGGCCGGAAATAGTGGAAATGATGGAAATGAGGTGAGCTTTCTCCCCTCTCCCTTGGTGCTAGATCTGTAGTTACCTAGGCGAGATGTCGACTCAAAAGAGTCTACACTTGCGAGATGGTGATTTCTCTAGGAAGAGGCCGTCCTAGGGCTTGTGCTCTAAGGCTAGTCGTGTCTTCAACCTCTCCAACCTTTTATGCGAAGATGGGGGATGGCTTCGTGAAGAGTAAAGGACTCATGAGGGTGAATAAGGGCGGAGGAATTTTTGGAGGTGATTTTGGAAGACTGACTTGAGGAGGAAGAAGAACCGATGCCGTTCATTCCTCTTTAAGATGCGTGCAGAATCTGTGTTCTGTGCGCAACAATATTCTTGGCCATTTTTAGATGTGATATGTTCAGATCCTGGATTTCGACTAAACACGGAAGTTGAAGCGCTTGAAAATACCTTTCCAATGAGTGGTTGAACGTCTTCATGCGAAGTCTGTAGCCACAGAAAAGTATGAACGAACATGACGTCCGATAAATCCTGCATGCAGAAATTGTGTTCTATACGTAGCGGATTTCAAGGCTGATTTCAAGATTGATACTATTGAATCTGGGTTGTGGTCTGAACTTAAACATTGTAGCCCATGGAAAGACCTTTCCATCGAGGGGTTACACGTCTTCACTGGTTTCATGTAGCTTCGAGAATCTCCGATTGAAGTTGCTGTGAAGATTTATTCTGCACTTAAATTGTGGGTTTTTATATAATATGAATTTGGATTCGGTGGAATTAATGTTGCAAATTTAACTCGAGATTTTGGTGAACTATTTTATGTTAACCACCGTAGTGCTATGAATGATGATGATTACTAATCGGATTTCATATAACTAAATTGTGCAGCAAGCTTATTTGAACAAAGTGACTTGTTAGAAATTGGTAGACTATTATTTATGCGCATTATGTTATATTATGTTGAAATCATTTGGAATGAAATTTAGTAGTCCAATACTTAGAGCATAGTCTCCCTACGGGTAGTATTGTGGAGGGATGTAAGTGCGGTGTTGACCGTCACTAGTTGGGTTCGAGTTTAGATGAGGTATAGATGGATGGTTGGGCTGTGTCCTCGTGCTTACTTCCGAGGCCCCTTCCATACCACGGTGATGTGGAATTTGCATGCGGTGTGAGTTGACACGCGGTGTCGTAATCCTGGATTAATGATAGTGTGGCAGGTCTACGGGCTCGCCGATCGTCACACCGATGGGAGTTGACAATTAGACTTTGGGCGGATGGGCTGTGTCCTTGGTGTTCACGTCCTGAGGCCCCTTCCTTGCCAAGTGAATGGTTGGGTTGTATCCTCGTGATTTCTTCAGAGGCCCATTTTGGGTCACACTAGGCCAGTTCGGGTTGTGTTAAAGGTGCACATCTACCCTGTAACACCCCCTATCCGTCGCATAGCATATAGCAGTAGGTCTGGCCGGGGCCCGACGCCATATACTACAGACAGACCGGGTGGTTACTCATGGAAACCATCCAACCAATCATAACGTCCTACACAGAGCATTCTAGCGGAAGCAGTTTATAAAAGTTGCAATAAAGAACCCAGCACAAAAGCATGAATGTCCACTAATACCAAACTAGGAATGTTGTACATACAAAAGTACAGGCCTTAAGGCCTTACAAAAATTGTTCACTTCATATTACATGTTTTACAAACCACGGCACGCAGGCCGGTCATACATGAATAAAAATAGTAAACACTCCAATTAGGCCTTCGATGGCTGGCTTCGCAAATTGGGCTTTAGCCCGCTATTGACCGCTTGGTCCAGCAGCACCTGCAAGGAACAAACCACCGCACGGTGGCAAAACAAGGCAACGGTCAGCAATGCTGACCAAATTATAACAATCCCGCCCCCAACTCGGGGCGGCGATGCTCCTTCCTTGCATTTCATTAGCATAAGCGAGCAATATAGATATATTCATTTCATCACAGACGTTGGCTCGCACGGCCACACGCCCCGTGCTCTCAGGGCACATTCTCGGTGAACCGGTCGATGTCACGTCAATTAAAGCCATAGACATTCCGGACTCACCACCGCCACTTTGAAGGCCAAACTATGAGCATTTTGTCTTCTTGGCCTGGGTCACGACAATTTAAGCCATAGACCGCCGAAAACCCTAATCTATGCCAACGGCAAGTGCCACGTACCCTTAGGTCTCTTTAACCGAACGACATAGAACGGGTACGGTTCCATCTAACCCGTGCTCACATCGCAACGAAAATTTAAGCCATTTGCGCGGGTCAAACTTCTCCCGAGTCCCATTTCCATCACAATTCACATAACCCGATTATGTTCAAGTTGGCTCTCAGGCCACCAAGTTGGAAAGATCACGCATCCGCCCAGTTTTCCGGGTGCACCTTTGGGTTAATCCCCAAGGCTCCCTGTTGAAATCTACCGTGTAGAAAAACCCGAAAAACAACCAATAGCACGGAGTCTTCTCCGGCATTATGCAATGCAACATCACCAATCCAGACCAACATGTCCGGATAGGCTTCACACATCATGCCTATGTCCGTTCTTGCTTACGGACTCTAAACAACGGGGACTTCACATATCTACCCGAAGGAACGCCTCCAACTCACCACAAACTCGCGAGAGCGGGCTTCCTATGCAAAGAAGGAGAGCAACACATGCTCAAGATGAGGATCGTTACCCTTGCGTTCTTCTTTGGCGCCATGGAAAAGTAAGCGGATGAAAAGCACCGCACTAGCTTTGCCTCCGTAGATCCGGAGTCAGCTCGCAATTTGGAGCTTCGAAGCTCCTCCAATGGCCGGATATAGCTTCTTCTTCCTTCATTGGCACTCCTCTCTCTCTAAGCTTTAGAAATATAACAACTCATGAAAAGTGAGGGTTTCTAAGGCCCAATCCCGGGTATATCCCATCAGGAACAACCCCTAGCCGTTGGATCACCAATTAAAGAAACTAACGGCTTTGATTCGGGACTGAAATGTCCAATCTGGACCGAACACGGCCTAGCACACGCCCGTGTCCAGGGCCGTGTGCCTCATTCGCCGTCATAATCGACTCACCTGGAATAACACACGGGCATCGAACACACCCGTGTTCGACCTGACACGCCCGTGTTCCACCTGACACGGCCGTGTAGCCGGCCGTGCACCCCCATCGATTTATCCCGAAAACAACCAGAGCACTGCACGGGTTCTAGGACACGCCCGTGTCCTTGCTCATGTCTACCTCAACACGCCTGGGCTCCAGGCCGTGTACACGGTCTCGACACTCGACACTTCATCGAGCGAAGATCGTCGACCTGACTACATGGCCTTGGACACGCCCGTGTCCTACGCCGCGCGCCTTGTCTCGACACATCATCGAGCAAAATTCGTCGACTCCCGGGACGAGTGTTGACACGGGTCGACACGCCCTATGACACGCCCGTGTCGGAGGCCGTATGCCATGTCTCAACACTTCATCGAGCGCAGAGTGTCGACTTCACGGGCTGAGTGTCGACACGGGTAGACACTCCCTACGACACGCCCGTGTCGTAGGCCGTGTGCCCAGTCTCGACACAATGTCGAGAGCAAAATGTCGACTTCGCCGGCTGAGTGTCGACACAAGCCTGACACGCCCTGGGACATGCCCGAGTCCCAGGCCGTGTGCCTCCTGCCAGCACCCAAAACTGGCCCAAAACGACCCTCGTGGCTCTTTTGAGTTTTGGGGCGTTACATACCCGAGACCCCGCTGGACCATACTACGCATGGGCTCCACTGTTGTGTTCTTAGCGTTGAGGTATACAGAGGCCTAGGTGAAGTAGTGTAGATACCCGCCTAGTAGTAGAGATGCCCGCTCTACTGTCACCGCCTGGCCACGCTGGTTGATGCCTGAGAGGTTAGCTACCTGCTCGAATAGTGGGAACTATAGTCTGTGTCGACATGACAATTACATGTGTGTGATCATGGGTGAGTCATTGCATAGCATACATGTTGGGTACATTGGTTTAAATGTACCTGATTTGAATAAGCCTCACTCAACTCAATGATATACATCAAAATGTATTTGATGTGCTTTTGAGTTACCTTGTGCAGGTTAAGTATTTGCAGGAAAGAAGAAAAGTTTCTAAGTCCATGTGTCGACACCTAGAGGGAAAGTGTCGACACTTAAGAAGACTTGTGTCGACACCCAGACAAGCAGTGCCGACACTTGGAGTCATTGTGTCGACACCAGGGATGCTGAGTCGACACCAGACAGAAAGTGTCGACACAAGGAGCTGTGTCGACACTCAATGAAGAAAGTGCAGTGAAACAGTGTCGACACTTAACAGTTGTGTCGACACGCTGTGAAGCTGTGTCTACATCAGAAAGTGTCGACACTTGGAGCTGTGTCGACACTCAGCAAAAGTTAGCAGAGACTAAGTATAAGTGTCGACACCCAGAATAATGTGACGACACTCAACAGAAGAGTCAACACTTAAAGAAAGTGTCGATACCCAGAACAATGTGTCGACACTCAACAAAAGAGTCAACACTTAAAGAAAGTGTCGACACCCAGAACAATATGTCTACACACAACAAAAGAGTCAACACTTGAAGAAAGTGTCGACACAAGAAAGTATGTGTC
This sequence comes from Platanthera guangdongensis, assembly GCA_039583875.1. Classification (NCBI taxonomy): domain Eukaryota; kingdom Viridiplantae; phylum Streptophyta; class Magnoliopsida; order Asparagales; family Orchidaceae; genus Platanthera; species Platanthera guangdongensis. The sequence goes on from CM077163.1 coordinate 17,850,752, forward strand.
GACACTCAGCTGAAGTCTCAACACAAAGATGTTGTGTCGACACCTAGAGCTGTGTCGACACTTAGCAAAGATCAATAAGTCCAACAAATTATTCTAAGTACAAGTGTCGGCACTAAGGGGATGTGTCGACACACAGCTGAAGTCTCAACAGAAGTAGAATGTGTCTACACTCAGCAAGTATCAACACTGAAGACATGTGTCGACACCAAGAAGTAGTGTCGACACTTATCAAGTACAACACATGAAGATGTGTCGACACAAAGATGTTGTGTTGACACTTAGAAGAATTCAGCAAAATACTGAAGTACAAGGACTTGTGTCGACACACATTATCAGTGTCGACACATGCAGAAGAAGCTGTGTCGAGACATAAAATCTACAACACAAAGAGTTGTGTCGACAACTTGTAAACTAGTGTCGACACTTCGACAACATGTGTCGACACTTGGTCTATAAGTGTCGACACTTAAAGACAGAAAGTCTCGACACTTTCAGACAGTTAGAGAATTTTCAAGAACTGACTGGATGACTTGACAGCTGCCATTCCAGCCGGTCTACAGCACCTGTCAGAGTTGTCAGAAAATAGTTATGAACCGGACCAGCCGGTTACCATGAAGAATGCCTATAAATAGGCTTATACAGTCTACAGAAACTGTTGTTGAGAAGATTGAAAAGTGGTTGTTCAGATTATTGATCAAGTGTTTAAACAAAGAAGATCGTGCTATCAAGTGCAGATCTAAGAAGTTGGAGAGAGAGAGCTCCATCCAAGAAATCAGTTGTTGGAACCAGACTGAGAAGAAGGGTTTAGATTCATTCTGAATCTTAAGTAGCATAGATCAAGGATCAACTGCAGAAGGAGTCAATCTTATTGAGTTCTACTTTCAAGAAGCTTTGAAGAAAGCTAAGTCAGATTGATTTCAGCTGAGTTCTTCCAAGAACTCATCAAGAAACTCACATCTCATCTCTCTATTCTCTGAGTTGTTGAGTTAACATTATTGTATTCACTTTTATCTTGTAGGATCCTTTGGATCTGAGTCTTTGTAGCCTGCAATTATAAAGGCTGAGGGTAGGAGAGTTTTATCTCTGAGTGTAGGCCTTGGTGGCTGAGTGTAGGCCTTAGTGGCTGAGTGTAGGCCTTGGTGGCTGAGTGTAGGCCTTTGTGGCTGAGTGTAGGCTTTGTGGAAAAGCTGAGTTGTAGGGCCTTGGGCCTGAGGTGTAGGAGCCTGTTTTGGGTTCTGAGTTAGTGGAGAAGTTTGGCCGAATCTAATACACTGCTAGATAGGCGAAGGGGGAAAGTAGATGTACCCAAAGCTTGGGGAACCACTATAAAACTCTGTGTCTACTGTGTGTTTGTGGATTACTGTGATTGCTGAATGTGTGCTGTGATAAATTAGATATAATTCTGTGATATTATCTGTTTGCTACCTAAAAAGTTAAAAAGATTCAAGTCACCTATTCACCCCCCCTCTAGGTGCTTAGGGACAATATCTTTCAAGTGGTATCAGAGCCAGGTTACTCAAAAAGGACTAACAGTCTGAGTAGATCCTGTTGGCAGATTCAGTCTAAGTCAAATTACAGATTCAAGAAGATCAAGAACCATGGGTTCCTCTGAGAATCACAAGGAATTGGGATCCATGAAATTACCCATATGCAGGAAAGAGATCTTTGGAATATGGAAGGAAAGGGTGAGACTCTTTATGGAAGCCTCAGACCCTAGGATTTATATCACAGTAAAAGAAGCGCCATATGTGCCCATGAAGGTATCAGTCATAGATTCAAATCAGAGAACACCAAAGGATTTCTCTGAAATGACAAAGGATGAAATTGTTCTTGCCACTATGGATAAGAGGGCTCAGAACATAATAGTGAGTGCCATAGATGATGCAAATTTTCAGAATCTGATACACTGTAAGATAGCTAAAGAGATGTGGGAAACTCTTATTGTGTACATGGAGGGTTCTGAAGAAGTAAGGCAAGACAGAAAATCCTTGCTAAACAAAGAATATGAAAGTTTTAGACAAGAAAAAGCTGATAACATAACTGAGTGTTATACGAAGTTTTACAGAATTGTGAATGAGCTCATGTCCTATGGCAGAGAGTTCAGTAATTATGAACTCAATGACAAGTTTCTAAGGTCCCTAACAAAATATTGGGACACCAAGATCTGTGTCATTAGAGAAATGGCTAAGTTGGCAGAAATTCCACCACCTACACTATTTGGTAAACTATTGTCTTATGAAATGCAGTTGACAGTGTGGAAAGAAGAGGAGAAATCAACAAGAGTTGAACATAAGGAAAGGACAGTGGCCTTCAAAACAGAAGCCCCCAGAAGGTACAGAGGTAAGTCACCAACTCCACCTCCAAAGGTTGCTGAAACTGAGTCAGATGAGTCAGCAAGTACAAAGTCTGAAAGTAGTGAAAGTGATGAGGACTTTGCTGCCTTTACAAGACATTTTCAGAAGTTCTTGAAGAAGAAACAGTGGAGGACAAGGCCTTCTACTTCACAGGGAAAAGAAGACTTTTATCAGAATAGAAAGTCTTCAAAGAAAGACAGGAAAAAGACTAAGTCTAGCAAGGCAACTCTTTCAAAAATAGTTTGCTATTGCTGTAATAGACAAGGTCATGTTGTTGCTGATTGTCCAAAAAAAAGAAAGGAGTCTAGTGACAGGAAGAAAACTCATTTCAAAGGCAAGAAATAAAAGTCATTTGTTGCCAAAAATGAGAAGACTCTATCAGATATTTCTTCATCAGAAACTGAGTCAGATGCTGAGGCATATATAGGGCTATTTGCTGAAGAAGAAGAAGAAGAGTTCATGCAGATTATGAATTCTATATATGATCAAGAAGACAGTCAATGCCAAGGGCTAATGGCATTGACAGAAAGTGACAAAATCCTGGAGCAGCCAGGATCTAGTAAGGTACAATATTGTTCTTCCAGTTCAGTTTCTTGTGCCAGTACAGAATCAGATTCATCATCATCAAGTGATGAGAGTGTATCTGAGTCTGAAGAAGATATTTATTAGTTGATAGATGAATATAAAGTTCTGTTGCAAGCTTATAAGAAGAGCAAGTCCCTAGCCAAAAGTCAGACAAAGGAAATTGTTAATCTCAAAGCTGCTGCAACTGATTTTGAGCAGTTATTTGATCAAAAGCTTAATGAGATAGCCAGGCTGAAGCACATAACAGTGATTCAGATGGGGACTATCACCTATAAGAATGATCAAATAAAGAGTCTGGAGATTAATCTTCAGAAGGAGAAGGACTTAGTTGCTAGGTTTTCTAAACCTAAGTCAGTTTTACCCATAATTGATGAATTTGTTCATCACAAAGGTAAAGCTGGAGTGGGATTTACTAGACCTGCAAGGACTGTTCAGTCCAAGTCCAAGGGCAAATCCCCAACACTCAACAAGTCAGCTGTAGATAAGACAGCAAAGACAGTACCTAAGCAAAGGTACAATAAGTTTGAGTGTTGGTGCTGTGGCAAGGTTGGCCACTTTGCAATGGACTGTTGGCACAATGCTAGTGCCAAAGTGAGTAGCAAACTGCCTATTGGAAAACCAGTAGGTAGCTTTGTCAGGATGCAAACTAACAAGTACCAAGGACCCAAGAATTCTTTGGGTTCTAAGGTTCATTAATCTGTTTTGCAGGTGAGTCCAAGTGGCCATGCCCCAACATGGTACTTGGACAGTGGATGTTCCAGACATATGACTAGAACTAGAGGATTACTAAGGGACTACATTCCAATCAAAGATGGTCCAAAAGTCACCTTTGGTGGTTCTGAAAAAGGAATCATCAAAGGATTTGGTAACATTTCTAGCAACTTGGTTACCATTACTCAAGTGGTTATGTTAAAGGGTTGAAACACAACCTAATAAGTATAAGTCAATTAAGTGATGTAGGGTATGACATCTCATTTATTAAAGATGGTTGTCATATCAGGAGGTCAACTGATCAAGAGATCATTTTGACTAGTTATAGAAAAAGGAATGTCTACTGCTTAGACATTATGATGGAGAACAATGGTTCTCCAGTATGTCTTGTAGTTGATGAGACAGTCTCTCAGTGTGTCAAATGGCACAAGAGGCTAGCCCATCTTAACTACAAGACAATTGGCAAACTCTTTAGCAAAGAGTTAGTGAGGAATGGTACTCAAGTTAAGTGTGTTAAAGATGGTATTTGCTCAGCTTGTCAAAAGGGCAAGCAGACTAGATCCACCTTTAGAAGCATAGAAAACAAAGATGCTGTGAGGTGTTTATACCTCTTGCATATGGATCTCTTTGGTCCAATGCCAGTTCACAGCCTAGGTAGGAAGGTCTATACCTTTGTAGTTGTAGATGACTACTCAAGGTTTTCCTGTGTGTTCTTCTTAAGACAGAAATCTGAAACACCTAGTGTCTTCTATAGATTTGTCAAGCAAATTCAGAATGAACTAGACAGTACAGTGGTCAAGATTAGAAGTGACCATGGTACTGAATTTCAGTCTGAGAGTATGGCAAAACTATGTGAAGACTTTGGGATATTTCAAGAGTTTTCTTCACCTAGAACACCTCAGCAAAATGTCATTGCTGAGAGAAAGAATAGAACCTTGATTGAGGCTGGTAGGACCCTATTAAGTGATACATCACTACCAGAATATTTCTGGACTGAAGCAGTTAATACTGCATGCCATGTTATTAATAGGGCTACCATTACTAAAGGCCTCAACAAGACACCCTATGAGGTTGTGAAAGGCAGGAAACCAAACCTATCCTACTTCAGGATCTTTGGTTGTAAGTGCTTCATACTTAACAATGGAAAGTCTTACTTGACTAAGTTTGCTGCCAAGTCCCAAGAGGGAATTTTTGTTGGGTACAACAATAACAGTAGGGCTTATAGAGTCTACAACTTGTCTACACAAGTTGTAGAAGAATCTGTACATGTAGTATTTGATGAGACTAAACTTATTAACAATGAGTTATCTAGTAGTGTATGCAGCTCCACATGTATAACAAAAAAGATGGACAAGCTCACTATAGAAGAAGGATCTGCTGCAAGTCAGCAAGAAGAAGATAGTGGCTGCTGTCCAGGGGGAGTACTACATATACCTTATGCAGAAAAAGTACAAGGAGTGCAGCAAGATGAAGGAACTGAAGAGGTTCAACCAGAAGTCAGGATGCCTCCAGCCAATAGGCATCTTAGAGATCATCCAGTAGAGCAGATTATTGGTGATCCAAGACAAGGGGTACAAACAAGGAGCAAAAATCTGAATGCAGCAATCTACTCCAGTTTTCTATCTCAAGTTGAACCAAAGAAGTTTGAAGAAGCCATTCTAGATCCACAATGGACTGAAGCAATGCAAGAAGAGCTGAATCAGTTCAAGAGGTGCAAGGTCTGGGAACTTGTTCCTAAACCCAAAGACCACAATATAATAGGAACCAAGTGGATCTACAGGAATAAGTTGGATGAAAAAGGTGTCATCATTAAGAACAAAGCAAGATTGGTTGCTAAAGGATATAGGCAGGAAGAAGGTATTGACTTTGATCAAACCTTTGCTCCAGTAGCCAGACTGGAAGCCATAAGGATGATCCTGGCCTATGCAACCTTTCAAGGATTCAAAGTTTACCAAATGGATGTCAAGTCAGCATTTCTGAATGGTAATCTAAAAGAGGAAGTCTATGTAGAACAGCCTTCAGGTTTTGTTGATTCAACTCTACCTAATCATGTCTATAGACTTAGGAAAGCTTTATATGGGTTAAAGCAAGCCCCTAGGGCTTGGTATGAAACCATATCTAGTTTCCTCATTGAGAACAAGTTCTCAAGGGGGAAAATAGATAATACTCTATTCCTTAGGGAATGTAGAGGCAAAGTTATACTAGTACAAATATATGTAGATGACATTATATTTGGGTCTACTGAAAGCAGCCTTTGCAAAAAGTTTGCAAAACTAATGCAAGGTCAATTTGAGATGAGTAGTATGAGAGAGCTAAAGTTCTTCTTGGGTCTCCAAGTAAGACAGACTGAGAATGGATTATCCATATGCTAGTCCAAGTTCACCCTAGAACTCTTTAGGAAGTATGGTATGGATTCATCCAGTACCATGAAGACTCCTATGTGGTCAAGTATGTCTCTTAGCAAGGATGATACAGGGAAACCTGTAGATGAGTCTTTGTATAGAGGGATAGTTGGCTCCCTACTATATTTGACTGCAAGTAGACCAGATATCATGTATGCTACATGTGTCTGTGCAAGGTATCAAGCCTGCCCTAAAGAGTCTCATTTGACAGCAGTCAAAAGGATATTGAGATATCTAAAGGGCACTCCCTATCTAGGCCTTTGGTACCCTAGGAATGGGGATTTTGAACTAACAGGTTATTCAGATGCAGACTTTGCAGGATGCAAAGAAGATAGAAAAAGCACTACTGGAACCTATCAATTCCTAGGTGGAAGACTAATATCATGGAGTAGCAAAAAGCAAACAAGTGTGGCTATCTCCACTGTAGAATCAGAATATGTGGCTGCTGGAAGTTGCTGTGCTCAACTTCTATGGATACAACATCAGCTTGAGGACTATGGAATTCAGGTAAGTAGAACTCCACTCTTTTGTGATTCTACTAGTGCTATTTCAATAGCCAATAATCCTGTATCCCATAGTAGAACAAAATATATTGAAATTAAATATCATTTTCTTAGGGAGCATGTAGAAAGAGAAGATATTTTACTTGAATATGTTAAAACAGATAATCAACTAGCTGATATGTATACTAAGCCCCTAGAAGAAGCTAAGTTCAATAGGTTTAAAATTGAATTAGGAATGATAAACTTAGAATAAGTTTATAGTATTGGCTAAGTAAAATAGTGTCGACACACAGAGTTGTCTGTGTCGAGACAGTATAGTGGTGTCGACACTTCAGGGAAAAGGTGTCGACACATCTAGGAAGTTAGTGTCGATACTTCAGAATATTAGTGTCGACACATGACAAGTAGGTGTCGACACTTAGTTTTTACTCAGAATTCTCTAAGTAAAGTCTCGACTATGTGTCGAGTTAAGTTGTGTCGACACATAAACAAGTGTCGACACATATATATGTTGACTAAAACTTGTGTCGACACATATGTGTCGAGACATTCTAAGTCAGTGTCGACACTTATCGCCAGTGTCGACACAATTTAAGTTAGCTGCCCGCCTTTTCATCTTCAAACCTAGAAAGGTATAAATAGAATTTTACCTTAGTCTGTCGACACACTTTCAAAAGTTTCGAGACCAAACTTGTGTGTCGACACCTCTCTTCTCTCAGTTCAAATTCTTCAACCCTAATGGCGCCAAAGCTTGAGTAGAACGTCAATAAAGGCTACGAGCTGGTGCGCAATGCCTTTGATGATGCCGACCAAGAAATCAAGACAGTAGTAACCCTAGTTGCCTACTCAGGGTTAGAATATCTTGTTTCAGAGCTGACAAAGATATGGAAGAAGGAAGTCTTGGAATTCCTCAATGGAGCTAAGGTAGACGAAACTGGATTCAAGATCAAATCCAGGGTTCATGGTGAGAAGGTTAAGGTATCACCTAAGAGCTTGAGGAAAGTCCTTCAGTTGCCAAGAACTAAGGAAGAAGAAGAGGTTACAGCATCCAGGACCAGAGATGCATTGGCATGGTGTGGTCTGGATTCTAAGATGAAGATTGGATCAGTGTTTCTTAGAAAGGGCATGAACAGCCAAGGGAAATTCCTTTCTGAAATTGTTGGAAAGGTCATATTAAGCAAGCCAGGAGGGCATGATAGGGTATCTGCCTCAATGTTCAGCATTATGACCAGGATTATCTTCAATCTGAAAACTGACTGGTCTGTTATAGTGTTTGAAAAGATCAAGGAAAGCCTGAAGAAGCCCAACTTGGGCAGGATTATAAGTTTATACCTTGCTGGAAGTATTCCAGAGGTTATGCACCAAGCTGCTGGAACAAAAATCAATCATATGAGGAAGATGGATTTAAGGATATTCTCCAGATGGGACAGGGTGTTGACTAAGGAGATGCCAACCCCTGAGAAGATTGCTCCTGAATGAGTATCACCTCAAAGGAAGAAGAGAAAAACTGCTCCAGTGGCTCAAGTGTCCACTAGCAGCTCTGGCAGTGAAGAGCATGTGGTCTTCACACCTGATGAGGATGAATTCACAGGCACTGCTGTAAAGTCTCCAGCTCCTCAAGATGTTCCTGAAATCCAGGGGGAGCCTCTAGTTGTAGAAGAACCAACTACACTAGAAAGTGAACAAGCAACCAACATCATCCTAGAGGTAATCTCTGAGCTAAATGCTTTAGATTTCCTTAAAGTGGATACTGTTTTATCTGATCCATTAATAATTGTTAATCAGCAAACTCAGCTGGATAGCCAAATCCCAGATGCTGTCTTGGAAGACACATCTGTTGAAGTTGTAGTTACTGATCTAGTGGTTGAAGAGCCAAGAATTTCTCCAGCTCATTCATCACAAGAGTTTACTATGGAAGATTTATTTCTAAATCTAGATCAGGCAGACCTAGAGAATACCAAAGATGCAGCTACTGAGGGGGAGAATGCTCCACTTGAGGGGGAGCAAGTGCAAATTCATGAAGACCCTGCTAGGCAAGAGACTGAGAAGACACCAGATGTGTAGACTGAGAGGCCCCCAAGCCCTAAGGAGAGGATAGACATAGCTAGCTCCTCAGCCTCTGAAGATGAGGAGGCTACAAGGGCTAAGAATAAGAAATTTCAGTTCTTCAGAAGAAGAAGCCAGAGTTATAAGAAGGCTCTCCAAACTGTTGCTCCACAGCCTATATCTCTGCCAGCACCAACTATTGATTATAGTGCACTGATGGTTGCTATGCAGATTAAACTGGATGAACACAGGAAAGCCATTGAGAAGTATGTGGATGAAGGGCAGAAATCATTGCAGTTTTATCTGGCCCAGGATATAAAGTCAATAAGATTTGAAATGAATCTTAACAAGAAGGAAATGACAGACTACTTTCACAAGGGAGGAAATGCAGTGGTATACTTGGCTACTCATCAGGACAAGATTAAGGCTCAAGTAGATGACATAACACTGAAGCAGGGGTATGTTCTAGAGAACCAAATCAGGATGAATGATAATTTAACTGCTTCCCATAATGCTATTGTCACAGAAATGAAAAACATAGCTGTTGGACCTTCTACCTCTACTGCTACTGTTAAAGCTGAATTTGACAAAGTATTTCAAGAAGAAATCACTGCTATTAACACTGCCATTCAAGAATCTCAAAAGATCATAACTGACAAACTGCAAAGGTTAAAACCTTTCTTTCAAGATGGAGTTAATTATTTGGATAATCAAGTCAAATTTCAAAAAGATGATGTCAGAGATCATATAGAAAGAGAAGTCATAAAGGGGGAGAGGGTTTTAGTCAAAGCCAGCTCTGATCATGCCAAGTGGATATCTAATTCTATCAGAGCTACACTGGGTTATCCTCCTCTTTGTGATGATGACAATGTTGCTGAATCTGGAATTAATCCTGCATATCTAGGAGGGGAGCAACCTGAAGTGGCTCAAGTCATCTACCCTCCTCCAGATTTTGACATGATACATGCTGATGTACAGTCCATGTATAGCCCACCTGGGGGAAAGGACAATGTCATTATTGAGAAAGTTGTTCAGCCTATATCTGAAGCTATGCAAGAAGCACTGCAGAAAGAAGAAGAGACTAGATTGTCTAAGAAGAGGTTCAGGGAGCAAGCTGAACAAAGACCTGACTTTGAGCAGTGGAGCCCCACCTCAAGAAATATTATTTTGACTGCCTGGAAAGCTGCCAAAGATAATGTGCATGACAGGAACAAATGGTTTTCTGAGGCTGAATGGAGAAAACATGAGACAAGGCAGGAGGCTATAGTTCAATACAGAAGGAAGGCCAAGCTGGAAAAGCTACCTCCTACTGCCCAGGAGCCTAGCAAGTACTTTCCAAAGCCATATCATTATTTTGAAAGGCAAAAGATTAAGGCTGAGGAACTTAAGAAGAAAGATCTGAAAGGCAAGAAGCTTGCTGATGCTGAAGTTGCTGAAGCTCCTGTTCAAGCCAAAGTTCAAGCTGGAAAAGGAATAGTGATTAAGGAGCCAGAACAGAAATATAATTAGAATTTTCTTAAAGTTTACTTTGAAATCTTTTTGATGTAAAACATTCTGTAAACTTTTGAAAATGAATATGACAGATATTAGAACAATGTGTTATATGTTAAATCTAGGGCTGATATCGAGTCGAGTTCGAGCGATTTTGGCTTAGCTCGAAATCGAAATTTTTGACTCGAACTCGGCTCGAAATCGACTCGAAATCGAAATTGATTTCGAGTCGAGTAGACTCGACTCGAAATGACTCGATTCCGAGTCGGCTCGAAATCGAATCGAGTCGGCTCGAAATTGAATAGGAATGGCTCAAAACCGAATCAAATCGGCTCGAAATTGAGCAATTTTTTGTTTTATTCCTAATTTGCTCAAAATTAAATTGGAAAACCTATAGATTTAGCAAATGAAACACTTAAAGTCTAAATTTTTTTATTTAGCTTTAAATTTTGTTTTTTTTAATCTTGAAATAAGAATATATTAATAAATACAAAAATTTTTTAATTAATTCGAGTTGATTTGAATCATATTTCGAGCGATTCAAGACTGACTCGAAATCGACTCGAAATCAGATTCGAGTCAAATTGGATCGACTCAAATTGAGTCGAATCAATTTTAACCGATTCCGATTCGGCTCAATTTTCGAACGATTTTCGAGCGACTTTCGAGTTTAGAATAATATGCTCAGCCCTAGTTAAATCTATTTCATATTTGTTCTGTGATGTATATATGTTTGATTGATACATGTTTATGATTGCCCTGCTATATATAATTCTGCTTTACATCATTTTGTAATTTAATTATGAATGGTGTATATCATTGACTAAGGGTTATGACTTCTCCAAATAGGGGGAGATTGTTGGGTACATTGGTTTAAATGTACCTGATTTGAAGAAGCCTCACCCAACTCAATGATATACATCAAAATGTATCTGATGTGCTTTTGAGTTACCTTGTGCAGGTTAAGTATTTGCAGGAAAGAAGAAAAGTTTCTAAGTCCATGTGTCGACACCTAGAGGGAAAGTGTCGACACTTAAGAAGACTTGTGTCGACACCCAGACAAGCAGTGTCGACACTTGGAGTCATTGTGTCGACACCAGGGATGCTGAGTCGACACCAGACAGAAAGTGTCGACACAAGGAGCTGTGTCGACACTCAATGAAGAAAGTGCAGTGAAACAGTGTCGACACTTAACAGTTGTGTCGACACCCTGTGAAGCTGTGTCTACATCAGAAAGTGTCGACACTTGGAGATGTGTCGACACTCAGCAAAAGTTAGCAGAGACTAAGTATAAGTGTCGACACCCAGAACAATGTGACGACACTCAACAGAAGAGTCAACACTTAAAGAAAGTGTCGATACCCAGAACAATGTGTCGACACTCAACAGAAGAGTCAACACTTAAAGAAAGTGTCGACACCCAGAACAATGTGTCGACACACAACAAAAGAGTCAACACTTGAAGAAAGTGTCGACACAAGAAAGTATGTGTCGACACTCAGCTGAAGTCTCAACACAAAGATGTTGTGTAGACACCTAGAGTTGTGTCGACACTTAGCAAAGATCAGCAAGTTCAACAAATTATTCTAAGTACAAGTGTCGGCACTAAGGGGATGTGTCGACACACAGCTGAAGTCTCAACAGAAGTAGAATGTGTCGACACTCAGCAAGTATCAACACTGAAGACATGTGTCGACACCAAGAAGCAGTGTCGACACTTATCAAGTACAACACATGAAGATGTGTCGACACAAAAATATTGTGTCAACACTTAGAAGAATTCAGCAAAATACTGAAGTACAAGGACTTGTGTCGACACACATTATCAGTGTCGACACATGCAGAAGAAACTGTGTCGAGACATAAAATCTACAACACAAGGAGTTGTGTCGACACCTTGTAGACTAGTGTCGACACTTCGACAACATGTGTCGACACTTGGTCTATAAGTGTCGACACTTAAAGACAGAAAGTCTCGACACTTTCAGACAGTTAGAGAATTTTCAAGAACTGACTGGATGACTTGACAGCTGCCATTCCAGCCGGTCTACAGCACCTGTCAGAGTTGTCAGAAAACAGTTATGAACCGGACCAGCCGGTTACCATGAAGAAGTCCTATAAATTGGCTTATACAGTCTACAGAAACTGTTGTTGAGAAGATTGAAAAGTGGTTGTTCAGATTATTGATCAAGTGTTTAAACAAAGAAGATCGTGCTATCAAGTGCAGATCTAAGAAGTTGGAGAGAGAGAGCTCCATCCAAGAAATTAGTTGTTGGAACCAGACTGAGAAGAAGGGTTCAGATTCATTCTGAATCTTAAGTAGCAGAGATCAAGGATCAACTGCAGAAGGAGTCAATCTTATTGAGTTCTACTTTCAAGAAGCTTTGAAGAAAGCTAAGTCAGATTGATTTCAGCTGAGTTCTTCTAAGAACTCATCAAGAAACTCACATCTCATCTCTCTATTCTCTGAGTTGTTGAGTTAACATTATTGTATTCACTTTTATCTTGTAGGATCCTTTGGATCTGAGTCTTGTAAGCCTGCAATTATAAAGGCTGAGGGTAGGAGTGTTTTATCTCTGAGTGTAGGCCTTGGTGGCTGAGTGTAGGCCTTGGTGGCTGAGTGTAGGCCTTTGTGGCTGAGTGTAGGCTTTGTGGAAAAGCTGAGTTGTAGGGCCTTGGGCCTGAGGTGTAGGAGCCTGTTTTGGGTTCTGAGTTAGTGGAGAAGTTTGGCCGAATCTAGTACACTGCTAGATAGGCGAAGGGGGAAAGTGGATGTACCCAAAGCTTGGGGAACCACTATAAAACTCTGTGTCTACTGTGTGTTTATGGATTGCTGTGATTGCTGAATGTGTGCTGTGATAAATTAGATATAATTCTATGATATTATCTGTTTGCTGCCTAAAAAGTTAAAAAGATTCAAGTCACCTATTCACCCCCCCTCTAGGTGCTTAGGGACAATATCTTTCAATACATACCATTACATAGCATTGCACAAACAATATGCTCATCGTATAAGTTTGTATGGGCACTCTTGTGCGATGAGTTACTTTTATGTAACCCGATCATTAACTTATAAGCTTCTATGGGCATCCTTATAAGTTAAGTTACTTTCCTGCTATAGACACATATACTTGATAGTTTGTTATTGTTTATGTAGAACTGCTAGAATAAATGCTATTAATCTTATTATACCATTACCACCTGCTTGTACCTATTACACCATTTATTATACTTGTACTCTTGCTCTTTTCTCCGCCCGGTGTCGAGGAGTCGCCGGGGGAGCGGATGTGAAGCCACTTAGTCTTTTTGACTAACAGTTGCTACGTCTTCCTTTTTAGGAGGTCACCCCGCAGGTAGAGCAGCCGTAGACTTTGCAGTAGGACAGTCAGGTCAGGACGACAGGGCCTGAAGTGACGGTATCGTCCCTACCATCGGTTATAGATGTGAGTGTTGTGAGATTCTAATGTAGCCCGTTTGGGCAACTTTATAGCTGTACTCTGATATTGTAGAAGCATGTTTTAGCTTCTCTTATTTGATGTATTTGGACATATATGCTTGGTGTGGATTTGACTTCTCTCTCTCTCTCTCTCTTTATATTATGGTTGGGTTAACATGTATATATTAATATTGGTTGTAGCCGGCGGAATAGGCATCTTGTGGTAGAGGTTAGCCCGTGTGCTAATGCTACCACACGGCGGATGTTCCGGGCATATGACCCCCTTCGTGTCATGTTTTGGGATCCGGGAGGTGGGGGGGGGGGTGGGTGGGTCTTACAATTGGTATTAGTTTGTCACGATCCACAACTAAAGAAGTCATTTAACAATGGTACCACCCACTTTCGATCAGTCAGTTTGCGGATAAACTAACTTAGCGAAAGCATTGGTGTGCCCATATGTAATTCACATTAAGATTGTCTAACTTTGACCTTAAGATTGGCCAACCTGACCATACGTTTGTGTTTTCCGTGTAGATTCCAGTACACGCTGAGCCGATGGGGCGCACTCCTGCCCGTTCCATACCCACTCAGTTTCAACAATCCGAGTTGGGGCAGACACTCACCGTCATCCTGGATGCATTTAGGGCACAACAGCCTCCGGTTCAACAATAGGCTCCGGGTTCTAACTGGCTGAGCACCTTTCGGGCTCTCTCCCCTCCCGCCTACCTCAGGACGGAGTCGGCCGTGCGCACGGAGGAATGGCTTCACATGGTGAAAGAGCTATTGGCGGGGATCCATTTCCCGGCCAACATGGCTGTTTCGTTGGCGGTGTCCGTCTTGGATCTACATGCTAAGGGGTGGTGGAAGTCACTCATGGGCTCCACGTTCCAAGGACGAGTGTATACCGAGATAAGTTGGAGCGAGTTCTCGGGTGTCTTCTTGGAGAACTTCATTCCTACATCGGCTCGAGATGAGCTCGAGCAGAGGTTTCTACTACTGAAGCCGGGATCAAAATCGGTTACGGAATACCAGCGAGAGTTCCAGCATCTCACAAGGTTCACGGACTCATATGACCTGGATGATAGAGGATACGCCAAGCATTTCTACAAAGGGCTGCGAGATCCCCTAAGGCAGGCCCTATTGTTTATAGCAGACGCTAGTTTGACAGAGCTTATCGACATGGCGAAGAGATTGGAGGCGGATCACTTGAGTAGTGGTAAGAGACCTACGGAGGTCGTGATGGAAGCTAGCCCAAGCAATAAAAAGGCAGGACATTAGGAGAGGAAGGGGACATCAAAGAGGTCGAGGACGTTTCCACCGAGATTTTAGAGTGGAGAATCCGGTTCCGCAGCCGCCTGCGTTGCCTCCACCAACTCAGCCTCAACAAATTCAGCAACATGAAGGGCATCGTGGGCTCGTGTGTTTTGAAATCAACCAGCCGGGCCATATTCGACGTTTCTTCCCACGGTTGTTTGGAAATGTCCCTCCTGCTCTCCCTCTGGCAGCTCTGTGGGGGCATGGTTATATGCGTGGTCGAGGACGAGGACCGCGAGGAGGAAACCCCGACCCTGCCCAGGATCAAGTGTACGCGCTGGACATGGCACAAGAATGGAATACCCAAGATGTGATTGCAGGTATGATTTAATTGATTATCATGTTTTCATTGTCTAACTTAAAGTTGCTTGAGACATACTAGACACCTGGCAATAAGTTTTGGTTATTGGTATATAGGCACCGTGATAGTTGGCGGGAAGAAGGCCTATGCACTGTTCGATACCGGTGCCTCACACTCCTTTGTGTCTGAGGATTTCATTAAGGACATGGAGGGCGTACAATACTTTACTGGTATAGCCCGACGAGTGCGCCTACCAGGCGGCTCGGAGATGATTGCAACTGCTAAGTGCGAGTTCGAGATATTTATTGAAGGAAAGGCCTTTGATACACCTGCCACAGTCTTGAGAATGCCGGAGTTTGACATCATTTTGGGCATGGCGTGGTTGGACTGGCACTTTGCAAGGATTGATTGTGTAGAGAAACGAATCTACTTGAGACACGGAGACTCCGACGTCATCTTCCAAGGTATTAGCTTCGCACCTCGTATGTTGTTATCTTCAGTTCGGACAGTAAAATCCCATATAAAGGGGGATGAAGTCTTCATGATCTGGTTCGAGTTGAAAGAGTTAGCGTTGGATATAAAAGGCCTACGAGTAGTGCGGGTCTTCCCCTAGGTATTTCCTGAGAAACTGCCAGGATTACCACCGCATAGAGAGGTTGACTTCCAGATTAATCTAGTACCGGAAGCCAAGTCGGTATCCAAGGCCCCTTACCAAATGGCCCCAAAGGAACTCACAGAGTTTAGAGTTCAACTGCAAGAACTGGTGGAGTCAGGGTTCGTTCGCCCCAGTTCGTCACCCTGGAGAGCCCGTGTATTGTTCGTGAAAAAGAAGGATGGAACCCTGCGTTTATGCATAAACTATCAGGAACTCAATCTGCTGAAGGTGCGGAACACATATCCGCTACCTCGAATCCACGAGTTGTTCGATCAACTGGTGGCAGCACATTGGTTTTCTAAGCTGGACTTGCGCTCAGGATATTATCTGTTAAGAATATAAGAAGGTGACATCCAGAAAATGGCCTTTAGTTTAATATATAGACTATACGAGTTCACTGTAATGCTGTTAAGGCTTACAAATGCCCCTTCGGCCTTCATGAGCCCGATGAACAAGATGTTTGAACCTTATTTGGATGTCTTCGTCATTGTTTTCATCAACAACATTTTGGTCTACTCAAAGACGGAGGAGGAGCATGTTGAGCACTTGACCTTGGTATTGAAGAAATTAAAAGAACACGCCTTGTTCGCCAAGTTCAGCAAGTGCGAATTCTGCCTTAAAGAGGTTGCTTTCTTGGGGCATGTGATCAGTGGAGCAGGACTAGCAGTGCATCCGGCCAAGGTGCGCGTTATGAAGGAGTGGTCGCCCTTGAAGTCGGCGGCCGATGTGAGGAGTTTCCTTGGACTTGCAGGGTACTACCGCAAGTTTGTAAAAGGATTTTCAAAGATTGCACTTCCTCTTACTTCATTGACGAAGAAAGGTGTGCCATTTGAGTGGACACCCCAATGTGAAGCGGCGTTCCAGGAGCTGAAGGATAGACTTACCTCCGCCCCCATCCTTGCACTTCCGTCTACGAAGGATGGATTTCAAGTTCACACTGATGCGTCATATCAAGGGATGGGAGCGGTGTTGATGCAGCACGGACACGTGATTGCCTATGCTTCAAGACAGTTGAAGAATCACAAAATCAATTACCCGTTTCATGATTTGGAATTGGGAGCAGTGTGTTCGCCTTAAAAGTTTGGAGGCATTATCTATACGACGTCCACTGCGAAATCTTTTCAGACCACAAAAACTTGAAGTACGTTCATACTCAGAAGGAATTGAACTTGAGACAACGGCGGTGGATAGAATTTCTATGCGACTATGAGTTCACCATGAACTACCACCCCGAAAAGGCGAACTCGGTGGCCGATGCATTGAGTAGAACAGTACCAGGTTCTAGCCTAGAGTCTCGGTTGATGAGTATGGAGTTGGCTCGGATGATTGAGGAGATGGATATTACATTGATATTTAAGGCTCCTTCGACAGAGTATACAGAGTACTTGGCAAGCATGAGCATAGTTTGTGATATTCGGGACCGAATCAGAGTGGATCAAGGTATGGATGCGGCCCTGGCCCCGACAATCAAGTCAATCGAAGTTGGTACTACAGATGAGTATATGTTAAAAGATGACCTCGTTTATTTTCGTGGCCGGCTCTACATTCCCAAAGGCGGTAAAGTCTGGGAGGATATCTTGAGAGAGGCTCATTGCTCTCAATATTCAGTGCACCCGGTCATTGCTAAGATGTACGCTGGCTTACGGAAGAACATCTGTTGGTCGCGAATGAAAAAGGATGTCCGATATTTTATTACACATTGCGAAGCTTGTCAAACGGTGAATGCGGAATGCAAGAGTCCTGGTGGTTTGCTACAATCGTTGCCCACACCCGAGTGGAAGTTTGAGGATATCTCCATGGACTTTGTCTATGGGTTACCTCGCTTAAGGATATGAGTCTTGTGAGACTTTGTCCTTCCATGGACTTTGTCCAGAGAAGGACATAGCCAGGGAACACGGCTGTGTCATGTGGGCACGGGTTGGGACACAGGCGTGACCCTACCCATGTCGAGTGTTGAACCGACACTGAAACTGTCATTGACGCTTCGCCCGAAGTAGGACACGGGTAAGGACACGAGCGTGTCCCTACCCGTTTTAATTCATATATAAGTGGAAATGAAAACCCTAGCCGTTTCCATGCTCATTTCATCCCCTATTTTCTGAGAGAAACTCCTGTTGAGAAAAGGAAGTTGCTAGATATAGTTGTAGTGGAGAAGATTCGCCGTCACCGTGAAGGAGAAGATGCCGCCGAGAAGAGTTACACGATCCATGGCCGGAAAGAGTGGAAATGCCGGAAATGAGGTGAGCTTCCACTCATCTCCCTTAGTGCTAGATCTGTAGTTACCTAGGCGAGATGCCGACTCAAAAGAGTCTAGACTTGCGAGATGGTGATTTCTCTAGGAAGAGGCCGTCCTTGGGCTTGAGCTCTAAGGCTAGTCGTGTCTTCAACCTCTCCAACCTTCTATGCGAAGATGGGGGATGGCTTCGTGAAGAGTAAAGGCATCATGAGGGTGACTAAGGGTGGAGGAATTTCTGGAGGTGATTTTGGAAGACCGGATTGAGAAGGAAGGTTAAACGATGCTGTTCATTCCTCTTTAAGATGCGTGCAGAATCTGTGTTCTGCGCGCAGCAATATGCTTGACCATTTTCAAATGTGATATGTCCAGATCTGGGATTTCACCTAAACACAGAAGTTGAAGCCCTTGAAAATACCCTTCCAACGAGTGGTTGCACTTCTTCATGTGAAGTTTGTAGCCATGGGAAAGTCTGAACAAACATGACATCCGATAAATCCTGCATGCAGAAATTGTGTTCTGTACGCAGCGGACTTCAAGGCTAATTTCAAGTTTGATACTTTTGAATCTGGGTTGTGGTCTGAACTTAAACGTTGTAGCCCATGGAAAGACCTTTCCATAGAAGGGTTACACGTCTTCACCAGTTTCATATAGCTTCAGGAATCTCCAATTGAAATTGCTGTCCAGATTTATTATGTACTTAAATTCTGGGTTTTTATATAATATGAATTTGGATTCAGTGGAATTAATGTTGCAAATTTAACTCAAGATTTTGGTGAACCATTTTATGTTAACTACCGTAGTGCTATGAATGATGAAGATTACTAATCAGATTTCATATAACTGAATTATGCAGCAGGCTTATTTGAACAAAGTGACTTATTAGAAATTAGTAGACTATTATTTATGCGCATTATGTTATATTATGTTGAAATCATTTGGAATGAAATTTAGTAGTCCAATACTTAGAGCGTAGTCTCCCTATGGGTAGTATTGTGGAGGGATGTAAGTGCGGTGTTGACCGTCACTAGTTGGGTTCAAGTTGAGATGAGGTATAGATGTATGGTTGGGCTGTGTACTCGTGCTTACTTCCGAGGCCCCTTCCATACCACAGTGATGTGGAATTTGCATGAGGTGTGAGTCGACACGCGATGTCGTAATCCTGGATTAAGGATAGTGTGGTAGGTCTACGGGCTTGCCGATCGTCACACCGACGGGAGTTGACAGTTAGACTTTGGGCGGATGAGCTGTGTCCTCGGTGTTCACGTCCCGAGGACCCTTCCATGCCAAGTGAACGGTTGGGCTGTGTCCTCCTGCTTTCTTCCGAGGCCCCTTACAGGTCACACCAGGTTAGTTCGGGTTGTGTTCTCGATGAACATTTACCTGAGACCCTGCTGGGCCATAGTACGCATGGGCTCCACTGTTGTGTTCTTAGCGTTGAGGCGGGCAGAGGCCTAGGTAAAATAGTGTAGATACCCCCTAGTAGTAGAGATGCCCGCTCTACTGTCACCGCCTGGCCACGGTGGATGATGCCTGAGAGGTTAGCTACCTACTCGAATAGTGGGAACTATAGTCTGTATCGACATGGCAACTGCATGTGTGTGATCATGGGTGAGTCATTGCATAGCATACATACCATTACATAACATTGCACAAACAAGATCCTCATCGTATAAGTTTGTATGGGCACTCTTGTGCGATGAGTTACTTTTATGTAACCCGATCCTTAACTTATAAGCTTCTATGGGCATCCTTATAAGTTAAGTTACTTTCCTGCTGTAGAGACATATACTTGATAGTTTGTTATTGTTTATGTAAAACTGCTAGAATAAATGCTATTAATCTTATTATACCATTACCACCTGTTTGTACATATTACACCATTTATTATACTTGCACTCTTGCTCTTTTCTCCGCCCGGTGCCAAGGAGTCGCCGGGGGAGCGGATGTGAAGCCACTTAGTCTTTTCGACTAACAGTTGCTACGTCTTCCTTTTTAAGAGGTCACCCCGCAGGTAGAGCAGCCGTAGACTTTGCAGTAGGACAGTCAGGCCAGGACGACAGGGCCTGAAGTGACGGTACTGTCCCTACCGTCGGTTACGGATGTGTGTTATGAGATTCTTATGTAGCCCGTTTGGGCAACTTTATAGTTGTACTCTGATATTGTAGAAGCATGTTTTAGCTTCTCTTATTTGATGTATTTGGACATATATGCTTGGTGTAGATTTGACTTCTCTCTCTCTCTTTATATTATGGTTGGGTTGGCATGTATATATTGATATTGGTTGTAGTCGGTAGAATAGGCATCTTGTGGTACAGGTTATCCCGTGTGCTAATGCTACCACAAGGTGGCTGTTCCGGTCATAAGACCCCATTCGTGTCGTGTTTTGGGATCCGGGAGGTGGGGGGGGGGGGGGGGGGTCTTACAGCCAGTTTCCCAGACGCACCCCGTCCATGGGAGAGTTTGGGAATGCTTTCCTAAAGAAGTACATTCCTATGTCGACAAGGTTGGCCCTCCAACAGCAATTTCTGCATTTGGTGCAGCGGGATAAGACGGTGGAGGAGTATGTACAGGAGTTCACTCGGTTGGGTCGTTATGCAGGAATGATAATGGAAGACGATGAGGAGAGGGATAACCTCTTCTACCAGGGGCTGAGGAAGAATCTAAGACAACCCCTCATTGCCATGAAGAGAAATGGTTTCAATGAGTTGGTTGAGGCTGCCAGAACGTTGGACAGTGATTTGGAGCGAAGCAAACGTCGTAAGGGTTTTACGCCCAAGCAAGGGGAAGGGAGACCTTCTCAATCCCAAGGAAAGTCTGACAGGAATAGGTTGAAGAAAAAGCCTCACCCATTCAAGTCCGGTGAGAAAAGCAGCTGGACGTCCGGAGCGTCTCGCTTTAAGGGGCCACCAACGTGCTTTAATTGTGGCAAGGTGGGGCATATTGCTCGTTTTTGTAATCAAGGAGGTGCGGAGCAGGAGCCAAGGCAGGAGCAGATTGTGCGCTCCGGCCCCAATGCCGCAGAGAAAGGGAAGATGCCAGAGTCTAGCGCTTCTCGATTCCAACCAGTGTAGCCAAGGGCCTACAACCTTGGGCAGCAGGAAGCGATCCGACAACCCAATGTGGTGACAGGTACAAGGAAGTTTAAGTTTAACCTTGTGCTTCATACTTTCAGACCATTATAGTTGATGTCTATATTTTAGGCTTTGTGGTAGTTTCCGGATACCACGCTAGGGTATTGTTTGATACGGGAGCGTCGCACTCTTTTCTTGCGGAAAGCTTCATCCGGAGAATTAGAGTTGAGTCGTTCTCGGGGGACGCAGAGCTGAAGGTGTGTATGCCCAATGGGTCATCCATGACCACCGGGTCACAAGGGTGTATTTGTTGGACGCTAGATAGAGTTGACTTCATGTTGATAGCAGCGGTGCTACCGTTTGTTGAGTTTGATGTGATTTTGGTAATGGACTGGCTAGCAGAGCAGCGTGCCAGTATTGACTGCCTATCCAAGGTGTTGTCCCTGAGAGGCAAAGGGCAGGCAGAAGTCAAGTTTGAGGGCCTTAATGGAGTGGTATATTCCCTGATTTCAGCCATGCAGTTGGTGCAGGAAGTTAACCAGGGGGAGTAGCTCTTGTAGCATTATTGGAGGTTCACCTTTCTAAGTTAGCACTTGGGGAAGTGCCCGTAATGGCAGAGTTCGAGGATGTGTTTCCTGCTGAGCTTCCTGGATCACCTCCTCGACAAGAGATTGACTTCTCGATTGAGTTAGTGCCAGAGGCTAGGCCGGTGTCACACCCTCTGTTTAGGATGACACCAAAAGAGTTTGATGAACTCAAGGTATAGTTGCAGGAACTGTTGGAGCAGGGGTACATCAGACCCAGTTCTTCACCGTAGAGAGCACATGTATTGTTCGTGAAGAAGAAAGACGGCAGTATTCGGTTGTGCATACACTACCGAGAGTTGAATAAATTGACTGTCAAGAATAAGTATCAGATTCCTCGGATTGATGACCTGTTCGACCAGTTGGTGGGGTCGGTGGTATATTCAAAGTTGGACTTGAAGTCAAGATACTATCAGTTGCATATTCGAGACGAGGACATACCAAAGATAGCGTTTGGTACGAGGTATGGTCACTTTGAATTCTCGGTGATGCCATTCAGGCTTACGAACGCACCATCCGTATTCATGGATTTGATGAATTGAGTTTTTTGGGAATACTTGGACTCTTTTGTAGTTGTCTTTATTGATGACATTCTGGTGTACTCCAAATCGGAGGTGGTGCATGAGACTCACTTGAGAGTAGTTTTGCAAGTGTTGAGAGAGAACCAGCTTTATGCAAAGTTCTTGAGGTGCGAGTTCTGGCTAGAGAAGGTGGCATTTTTGGGCCACGTGATTAGTGGGGATGGGGTGGCGGTAGATCTAACAAAAGTGGAAGCCATCAGAGATTGGTCGATTTTGAAAACCGTGGCAGAAGTTCGAAGTTTTCTTGGACTAGCCGGGTACTATAGAAGATTCGTAGAAAACTTTTCGCGGATAGCTCTGCCCCTCACATCACTAACTCGTAAGGATCAGAAGTTTGTTTGGACGCAGGAGTGCAATTAGGCGTTTGAGACACTGAAGGAAAGGCTGATGACAACTCCAATCCTAAGTCTACCGGAAGGGACGAAGGATTTCAAATTTTTAGTGATGCATCAGGATGCAGTTTGGGTTGCGTTTTGGTGCAACATGGCAGTGTGATAGCCTTTGGGTCTAGGAAGCTGAAGCCTCATGAGAGGAATTACCCCATCCATGACTTGAAATTAGCGGCGGTAATTTTCGCATTAAAATTGTGGCGGCACTATGTTTATGGTGCGAAGGTGGAGATCTTCACGGATCATAAAAGCCTGAAGTATCTCCTAGATCAGAAGGACCTGAATATGCGGCAGCGCAGATGAGTCGAGTTCCTTGGAGACTATGAGGTGGCGATTTAGTACACGCCAGGAAAAGCCAATGTGGCATTACTCTGGGCAAGGGAATTGGATCGAAGCTCATGATGAGCGGTTGGTGCTGTACTGGGAGTCCATCGGCTTGGATTGCGTATCAAGGGGCGAGTCTAACATGCCTCGGTTGAACTGGATTGAAATACAGAACAATTTATTTGATCATATTCGGGAAGAGAACCGTTTGGATGATGAGCTCCAGCCATACATGGTGGAAGCTCAAAAGTTCGAGAGTAGCACCTGGGAGATAATTGATGGGATTCTGAGGAAGGACGGAAGGATTTGTGTACCGCAGTTCGGCAAGCTCCGTGAGGAGTTGATGTTTGAGTCTCACTTCACAAAGTACTCCATTCGCACGGGCATTACAAAGATGTACTTGGATATGAAGAGATCCTTTTGGTGGCCTGGACTGAAGCGGGACGTAGCTTTGTACGTTAATTGATGCCAAACTTGTGCCTTGGTGAAGGCCGAGTGTCAGAAGCCGAGCGGGTTCCTGAAGCCTCTTCCTATCCCTGAGTGGAAATTTGACGACATCTCCATGGACTTTGTGCATGGGTTACCTAGATTGCAGCAGGGTAACAATGCAATTTGGGTGATTGTGGATCGCTTAACCAAAGTGGATCACTTCATCCCAAATCAAAAGTAGGACAGTGTGGAGAAGCTGGTAGAGTTGTATGTTTGCAACATTGTGCGACTACATGAGATTCCTAAGAGTATAGTTAGTGATCGCGATTGACGTTTCACGTCTAAGGACTGTAGGTTGGTTCAGAAGAATTTGGGCACGAAACTCAAGTTCAATAATGCTTTCCATCCTCAAACTGGCGGGCAAACCAAAATAATGAACCGTACTATGGAGGATATGGTGAGAATGTGCATTCTTGACTTCGGTAAGAAGTAGGAGGATCACCTCTTCATGGTAGAGTTCGCTTATAACAATAGTTACCAAGCAAGTATCAAGATGGCGACATACAAAGCTTTGTATGGAAGACGTTGTCGAACACCGATATCTTGGATAGAGGCGGGAGACACCAAACTATTGGGAAAAGAAGTGGTAGCTGATGCATGTGAGTTGGTGCGAACCATTCAAGAGTGCATGAAAGTGGCTCAAGATAGGCAAGAAAAATATTTTAATGCTCGCCACAGGAAGCTGGAGTTCGCGGTAGGTGATTGGGTCTACCTAAAGATCAAGCCGTTCAAAGGCGTTTCGCTCATTCGCCGACTCAAGAAGTTGAGTCCAAGGTCTTTGGGACCTTTCGAGGTTATATAATGGGTGGGAGAAGCAGTGTATCGGTTAGCGTTCTCCACAGAGCTAAGTGCATTACACGATGTCTTCCATGTATCCGTCTTGAGGAAAGCCTTAGTAGAGGCTAGTGTGGTGATTGAATAAACATCAGTGCCGATAGAAGAGGACTTGAGCACGCGAGTTCGTCCAGTCGCTACAGAGTATTCAGAAATGCAGCGGTTGCGGAACAAAGAGGTCAAACTTGTAAAAGTCCGATGGGACAACTGCGGTCGTGAGAAGCTCTCGTGGGAGCGAGAACAGTCCATGCTGGAGGAGTATCTAGAGTTTTTCCTCTCAGGTATAATTTAAGTTTTGTGTATCTTTCTATTTCTGTAATTTCAGGATGAAATTCTTTTAAGGGGAGAGAGTTGTAACACCCCA
Organism: Platanthera guangdongensis; assembly: GCA_039583875.1. Taxonomy (NCBI): domain Eukaryota; kingdom Viridiplantae; phylum Streptophyta; class Magnoliopsida; order Asparagales; family Orchidaceae; genus Platanthera; species Platanthera guangdongensis. Next base: position 17,875,422 of record CM077163.1, read on the forward strand.
AAATTTGAAAGAGGGACGGACATCGTTTAGAGCCAAGTTTGGGTATTGGTAAGGGTCACACGGCTGGGAACACGGGTGTGTCCAAGGCCGTGTCGTGCTCGGGTTCGACGAAGAACTCAGGTGGTCGACGAACTGTGCTCGACGAAGTGTCGAGACAGTGAACACGGCCTAGGACACAGGCATGTCCATGGCCGTGTCATGCTCGGGTTCGACGAAGAACTCGAGTGGTCGATGAACTGTGCTCGATGAATTGTCGAGATGGTGAACACGGCCCAGGACATGGGCGTGTACATGGCCGTGTCGTGCTCGGGTTAGACGAAGAACTCGGGTGGTCGACGAGCTGTGCTCGACGAAGTGTCGAAACAGTGAACACGGCCTAGGACACGGGCGTGTCCATGACCGTATCGTGTTCGGGTTCGACGAATTTTTGCGTGGTCGACGAAAATGCGGTCGATGATCGTTGAGGCAACGAACACGGCCTGAGACACAGGCATGTCCCAGGATGTGTCCTGCTCGGGATGTTAGTCGGGCCGTGTGAGGGGATAAACACGGCGTAGAGCCCAGGCGTGTTGGGGTTTGACACGGGTGTGCCAAATATGACACGGACGTGTCGAGCACCTATATTCTCCTCGGGTTGTGTTTGGTCCTGTGTCGATGGAGGGACACGCCCAAGCACAAGGCCGTGTACTAAGTGACACGGGCATGTCTCGTTTGACACGGGCGTGTCAAGAACCCGTGTCCTTTTCTTTGTGCGACAGTTTCGACATCGATTGAGGCATACGGCCTTAGACACGGGCGTGTCACAAGCCGTGTTCGGCCCAGGAGTTTGGTTTTTAGTGCGAATCATGGTCGTTCATTTCCTTCTATTGGGATCTGATGGTCTAGAGCTGTCCTTGCTGAGTTATGTCCGGGAATAGGGTTTGAAAGCCTCATTCTTCTTCAAGTCTTCTCTTTCTAAAGTTTTAGAGAGAAGGGAGAGCAAGGAAGAAGGTGAAGGAGAGATCCGGCGGCCGGAGAAGCTTCGGATCCCCAAATCACGAGTCGAGTCCAGATCCATGGAGGTAAATCCGTTGCGGTAGTTTTCATCTGGCTAAGTTCCCATGGCTAAGAAAAGGGGCCGTAAGGTAACGACACTTCTCCTCTTGGTTTCTAGGATGCATGCTTAGCATCTTTTACTTTCAAGCTTTTGGGCACCAAACTCTCAAATGAGAGGGGTTTGGGTCGCCATGGTTCAAAAGGAATCTCCGGGTCGATTGAGTTCGTCCCCGACATGATTTTGCATTATTGATCCGCTCCGTTAGTGGATTAGGCATGATGGGTGAAGTCGTGGTCGCGACCGTTAGTTCGACTCAGTGATGTCGCATAACGAGCCTTAAGGATTTTGTAGAAATCCGTTGCGACAAGATGTCGTTTGTGATGTTTGTGTTTTCCCCCTTTTCTCGAGTGAGTACGTGTAGCCGGAACCGGATAAGGTTAGCTCCACAATGACGGTAGATGGTTTCCGTGGTGGACAAGGTTAGCTCCACATTGGCGGTAGATGGTTTCCTTGATGCGCGGGGACGTTGCAGTACGAATGATGGATTAGGGTGGGAATGATTATGGATTGTGATGTGCTAAGGCACGACTTTGTCTCAGTGGTCGGTTGGCTATCCCGTAATGTGCAAGTCATGTGGGGAGAGTGTCCCGGCGAGACTAGTCCCCTTCTGTGAGACTAACGAGAACGCCAAGCATGGGGCAAGCCCGGGCAATGAGTCCACAAGCGGGTGGGGTCCAGCAAGGGTTATTAGAATCGGTTAGCGTGCGAGACGGAATCCTGACGCGAGAAGTCAGAGCTTGCAGGCAAGCCCGGGTCTAAGAACCATGAGATGGTGGGGCCTTGACAAGAGTTTCGTGTGGCGGCTTGTATGTCGTTAGGGTGATTGCGCTACCCTTTTGGTTGTGGCTTAATGCCAATGGGGAAATTGGAAGTACCCAGATGTTATGATGATGTGCTAGTTGCATACGCAATAGGGTGCCTTGGGTGAAGGCCGAGTTTTGCATACATGCTGCATAGTAGGCCCCTTTTTATTACATGGTCAACATAGAAAACGTGTATGTTGTTTGAGAAATCCAAACCTATTCTTTCAGAGTTTTACTTGTTTATGTATATGATATACGAATTGTTGACTTGCAAGTTGGAGGGGTACCCCGGGGTCCGTTAGGGGTGGTGTAACACCCTCTATCCGTCACATAGCATAAAGCAGTAGGTCCGGCCGGGGCCCGACGCTATATACCACAGACAGACCGTGTGGTTACTTAATGGAAATCATCCAACTAATACTACCGTCCTACACAGATTCAATCTAGTGGAAGCAATTATTAAAATTTGCAAATTAAAGAACCCAAACAATTTCATGAATGTCCACTATAAAGCCCAACATGAATGAAGTACAATACACAAGTACATGGACTTATGGACTTACAATTGTTCACTCAAATAAAATGTGTCTTCTATACCACGACACACAGGCCGGTCACACATGAATAAAACAAGTAAACTCTCAAAATTTGGCCTTCGGGGGCCGACTCAGCAACTTGGGCTTTAGCCCGCTATTTACCGCTCAGCTCCGCAGCACCTGCAAGCAACAATCCACCGTAACAGTGACAAACAAAAGAAACGGTCAGCTATGCTGACCAAATTATAACGATCCCGGCCCCATAATCGTGGAGACGATGCTCTTTCCCTGCACTTTGTTAGCATAACCAAGCAGTATAGTGAATAAACACTTCATCACAGGCATGGGCACACACGACCTCACACCACGTGCTCTCAGGGCACATTCTCGGTGAACACGATCCACGTCCGCTGAATCACCACAATCCCCTAGACGGCAATATCTCGTGAGCATTTGGTCTTTCTGGCCACTACCTAAGACCCTCCATCTATGCCAACGGTGAGTACCACGTACCTTAGGTCTCTCTAACCGAACCACATAGATCGGGTACGGTTCCGACTGACCCGTTGCTCACACCGCAACGTCAACTTAAGTCGTCTGCGCGATTCAAGCTTCCCCGAGTCCCATATCGTTTACATACATCACATAACCCAGTTATGTTCAGGTTGGCTCCCAGGACACCATGATGGCAGAATAATGCATCTGCCCAGTCTTCCGGGTGCAACTTGGAGTTAATCCCCAAGGCTCCCTGTTGCAATCTACCACGTTGAAAACCCAAAAACAAACATTCGCGCGGAGTCTTCTTCGGCCATTCATGCAATGCAACATCATCGATCCAAACCAACTTGTCCGGGTAGGCTTCACACATCATACCTATATCCGTTCTCGATTACGGACTCTACATGTACACAACGGGAACTATTCATGTTTACCCGAAGGAACTCCTCAACTCACCGCAAACTTGCGAGAACGGGCTTCCTATGCAAGGGAAAAGTGGACTTCACATGTTTTAGGATGAGAATCGTTACCCTAGCATGTTTTCTTGGCACCATGAAAATGTATGCGGATGAAAAGCACCACAATCTCCTTGCCTTCGTAGATCCGAAGTCGGCTCGCAATTTGGAGCTCCGAAGCTCCGCCGGTGACCGGATCTAGCATCCTTCTTCTTCCTTGCTCTCCCATCTCTCTAGATCTTTAGAAAGAGATTGAGTATGCGAAAATGAGGGATTTGAACCCTATTACCGGGTATATTCCAGCAGGAACAACCCCCAGCCGTCGGATCCCAAAATAAGGAAATGAACGGCCACGATCCGCCATTGAAATCCAAAATCTGGGCTGAACATGGACTGTGACACGCCAGTGTCTAGGGCCGTGTTCCCAATTCGCCGTCGAAACCGACGCGTCCCGAAAAGAACACGGGCACCCGACACGCCCGTGTCAAACATAATACTCCCATGTCATCCAGAACACGGCCATGTACTATGCCATGTTACTCCATCGACACAGGTCAAACACCAACCCGAGAAGAACACCGGTCTTGGACACGCCCGTGTCCCATTTGACACGCCCGTGTCTACCTGACATGGACCGTGTATCAACCATGCCACAACCCGACTTTAACCCGTGAAGGTCACGACCTGTGACACGCCCGTATCCCAGGCTGTGTTCGCTACTTGACGATCGTCGACTCCAAAATTCGTTGACCTCTCGGCCAGATCGTCGACTCGAGCATGACACGCCCTGGGGCACGCCCGTGTCCCAGGCCGTGTGACCCTGTCAAGATCCAAACTTGGCCTGAAACGCTACCTGTCGCTCTTTTTAAGTTTCGGGGCATCACAACTCTCTCCCTCTTAAAATAATTTAGCCCCGAAATTGCAATAAGGGAAATAAAGCACAAAACTAAAACGGTACCTGAGTGGAACAACTCCGGGTACTCCTCAAGCATGGTCTGCTCTCTCTCCCTAGAGAGCTCTTCCCGACCGCAATTGTCCCAATGGACCTTGACCATCCTGATCTCCTTATTGCGTAACCCCTTGACTTCTGAATCCTCAATACGTACGGGCTTGACCTTCGTCGTCAACCCAATATCGACCGGCACTTGATCAACCACAATCACTTACAAAGGCTCTTGCACCGCCTTCCGCAGCACCGATATGTGGAATAAATCATTTAGACCACTAAGCTCCACTGATAGCCTCAATCGATAAACTGCTTCACTAATCCGCTCCAGAACCTCAAACGGTACAAGGTACCTCGGGCTTAGCTTCTTCAATCGAATCGTTCGAACCAACAATGTAGCATCTTCCACCTCTTGCCACTTATACAACTTCGACTTACCCGTTTCCAGCCAAGACAATGGAGTGCGACATCTTCTACCATAAAGGGCCTCGAAGGGTGCCATTTGTATGCTCGCTTGGTAGCTATTGTTGTATGCAAACTCCACCAAGTATAGGTGGTCTTCCCACTGCTTCCCGAAATCCAGGACGAACATGCGAAGCATATCTTCCATCGTCATATTGACCGTCACGGTTTGCCCATCCGTTTACAGATGAAAGGCTGTGCTGAAATTCACTTTTGTTCCCAACATCTACTGCACCAAACTCTAATCATTAGACATGAACCGCCCATATCGGTCACTCACGATGCTGCGGGGCACACCATGAAGTCGTACTATGTTATCCACATATAACTTTGCCAGTTTCTCCATAGAATCATCCTTCCTATGCGTAATGAAGTGCGACACCTTCGTTAGATGATCTACGACCAACCAAATGGCGTCGTTCCCTCTTTGCGACCTTGGCAGCCCGTGCATAAAGTCCATAGTAATGTCGTCAAACTTCCACTCCGGAATAGGCAAGGACTTCAAGAATCCTCCCGGCTTTTGGCATTCTGCCTTCACCAAGGCGCATGTCTGACACTTTGCCACGTACAGTGCCACATCCTTCTTAAGTCCTGGCCACCAGAACAATTTCTTCACGTCGCGGTACATCTTCGTGCTCCCCGGGTGAATCGAGTACTTGTTATAATGCACCTCGTAAGACAATTCCACCCGCAAATTGCACACGCTTGGGACGCACAGACGACCTTCTTTCAAAAGCAATCTATCCTCAACAACAAATTGGGAATTTGACCCATCCAGAGCCTCAACCATGAGTTGCTTCATGCTGATATCCATATCCAAAGCCTGCAAATCCGATCAGCCAGGTCACACTGAACTTCAGTCCAGTTCAATAGCGCTTCAGCACTTGACTGCTTGTCTACACAAGAGATCTCCAACGCCTCCAACTCCCGAACGAACCGCTCGTCATGGACCGACAACCAATTGGCTTGAGCTGGGGCCCAGTGACTCAACGCGTCCGCAACCGCATTGCCTTTCCCAGACAGATAATGGATCTTGAACGTGTAGTCCCCCAGGAACTCCATCCATCTCCTCTGTCGCATGTTTAGATCTTTCTAATCCAACAATTATTTCAGGCTCTTATGGTCGGTATAGATATCGACCTTCACTCCATATAAGTAGTGCCTCCACAGCTTCAAGGTAAAAATCACGGCCGCTAACTCCAAGTCATGGACCGGATAATTCCTCTTGTGCACCTTCAGTTGTCGTGAGCCATACACTATCAAACTACCATGCTACAGTAGCACACAACCCAAACCACTGCCTGAAGCATCGCTATAGATTTCAAAGCCTTCGGTCCCACTTAGGGAACTCAGCACAGGCGTCGTGGTCAACCGACTCTTCAACTCCTCAAAAGCTCGTGCGCACTCCGGCGTCCAAACGAACTTCTGCTCCTTCCTTGTCAAAGTCGTGAGGGGTAACGCTATCCGTGAGAAGTTCTCCACAAAGCGCCTGTAATAGCCGGCAAGCCCCAAAAAACTTCAGACTTATGCTACCATAGACAGCACAGTCCACTCTCGTATCCAACAATCTTCGCTGTATCTACCGCAATTCCCTCTCCACCGACTATGTGACCAAGGAACGCCACTGAGGATAACCAAAAATTGAATTTGGAGAACTTGGCGTATAGTTGATTCCTCCTCAGCGTCTCCAACACCAAATGTAGATACTTGAAGTGATCTTCCTCACTCTACGAGTACACCAATATGTCGTTGATGAAGATGATCACAAAATAGTCCAAGTACTCCCTGAAAGTCCTGTTCATAAAATCCATGAACACCGACGACGCATTAGTCAGCCCAAACAGCATGACCGTAAACTCGTAATGCCCATATCTCGTACTAAAAGCTGTTTTGGGGATATCACTCTCCCTTATCCTTAGCTGATAATATCCAGACTTGAGATCCAAATTTGAGTACACCATTGACCCGACTAACTGATCAAACAGATCATCAATCCTTGGGATCGGGTACTTGTTCTTCTCCGTTAGCTTGTTTAACTCCCGATAATCAATACAAAGTCTCAAGCTACCGTCCTTCTTCTTAACCAAAAGGACCGGTGCGCTCCAAGGCGACGAACTTGGACGCACATATCCCTGCTCCAACAACTCTTGCAGTTGAACCTTCAGCTCCGCCATTTCCGTAGGCGCTAGCCAATACAGAGAGCATGAAACAGGTTTAGCACCTGGCACTAGCTCGATGGTGCTCCAGGAAGTTCACCAGGGAACACATCAGGGTACTCAGATACCACTGAAATACTGTCCAACGTAGGATTAGGCTTTGCAACCTCCACTAGCGTAAAGAACAGCTCTGCACTAGCACGAACCGCCTTCACCACCTGAAGAGCAGACATCAAAGTCTTGCTCGACCCTTTCAAGTCCGTAAAATTTGTCTCACGACCTGTTCCCAACTTAACATCCTTGCGACCACAGTCAATAAAAGCTTGCTGCTCCGAGAGCCAGTGCATGCCAAATATTACGTCAAACTCCACCAACGGCAGTAACAACGCTAGCAAATGGAACTCCTGACTCCCAATACGAATCTTAACGCCACAGATTCTCTCCACGCGCATCGAACACCCATTCAACAACAACACATCCAGTTTGTCCTTCACCATCGAAGATGGTACTCCGATGCGCGATATGAATCCTTCGGACAAAAAGGAGTGCAAAGCTCCTGTATCAAGGAGTGCTCTCGCCGGATTATCACAAATCAAAACAAATCCTAAACAAGTAGTGGTAGGGTAACACACGCATAACAAGTACTTAAAAATTGACTTGCTATAAATTTAAACCATACCTGTTACCACATCCGCTTGCTTAATGGCCTCCTGTTGGCCAAGATTATAAACTCTCGGTTAAGCCAGAGCATAATGGGACGCGACTGACTCCACCTCCTTGCACTTCTCTTCATAAGTTGCTCCCAGCTTCCTCTCGGACTTGGGATGTCCACTCCAGCAGTCACGGGCAAAGTGCCTCGGCTTTCCACAAGTAAAGCATACGCCCGGAGTTCGACCCGTAGTTGCCCCAGAAGCACCAGAAGAGGGGCTGGACCCGAAGTCCTAGCCTTCTTGTTGAACTTACGGTACCCATACTTTGGGTTAGCCGGCACCTTGAGCTCAGTATTCTTATCACCAAAGCTTTTCTTTGCTTGTACATTCTTTAGATCCTTTTCCAAAGAGCGGGCCGTGCTGACCAGGGTCAAGAAGCCCTGCGTCATCGGCCCCGAGAGCAGTAGCCTTAAGTCATCTCTTAGACCTTCGTAGAAACGGTTGGTCTTATGCTCTTCATCCATGAACGTAGAGCTAGCATACCGACCCAACCGATTAAACTCGTGGAGATACTCATCCACACTACTCTCTCCTTGAGTTAGCCATTGGAACTCATTCTCCAATGCTATCCTCTGAGCCAAAGGGAGGTACCTAGCCAAGAACAATCTCAAAAACTCCTCCATCGAGACATCCGTAAGTTGCCTTCCTCTCAAATGATGCAGCTCTAGACCTTCCCACCACAGCCTCACATCCCTGTCCAATTGGAATATAGCTATAATGGTCATCTGCCACTCCTCCATCTCCGTTGCTGTTAAAACTCTCTTCACCCGGAAGAGCCAATCTTCAGCTTGAGATGGGGTTCCCAACCCCGAGAACAAAGGAGGATTGAAGCTCATAACGTGCTTGAGATGCCTTTCAGTTGCTCACCTCGGCACCAAAGGCTCCGCCACTACTTGCTCCACTCTTCTCGGTTCATCCCTTTGAAGCGGTACCTACTCCATCGTAGGAGTGGGCTACTGTAATTGCCTTGCAGGCTGCGCATTGATCATGGCAAACACTGCTTCGACAACCAATCATATGGTTTTAGCCGAGGGAGGTGTTGCAGGAGCATCATTCGGTGCACTACTAGCCTCGGAAACTGGGCGTTTTGACGGCCCTGCACCGCTTCTGGTAACCTATAGTTGTACAAAACACCGTTAAGCGACCAAACAAATTTGCAAAAAGCAATTATAGGAACACGCAGGTTCCTCAAACATGTGTATTTTCATTCTTAAGTGGACATTCACGGGTTCTTTTGATGTTATAACGATGACGCACACACATGTGCTCACCGCCCCTTAAAAGAATTCGTCCATGAATTCATTTAATCCTGACTGAAACTAGTATTCTGATACCAAATTGTAACAATCCCTATCCGTCACATGGCATATAGCAGTAGGTCCGGCCGGGGACCGACACTATATACCACATACAGACCGGGTGGTTACTCAATGAAAATCATGCAACTAATATCACCGTCCTACACAGAGTCATTCTAGCGGAAGCAATTATTAAAAGTTGCAAATTAAAGAACCCAAACAATAGCACGAATGTCCACTACAAAGCCCAACAGGAATGAAGTACAATACACAAGTACACGGCCTTATGGCCTTACAATTGTTTTCTCAAATAAAATGTGTTTTCCATTCCATGGCACGCAGGCCGGTCACACATGAATAAAACAAGGAAACACTCAAAATTTGGCCTTCGAGGGCCGGCTTAGCAACTTGGGCTTTAGCCCGCTATTTACCGCTCGGCTACGCACCACCTGCAAGCAACAATCCACCGCAACAGTGGAAAACAAAAGCAACAGTTAGCTATGCTGACCAAATTATAATGATCCCGCCCGCATAATCGGGGCAGCGATGCTCTTTCCCTGCACTTTGTTAGCATAACCAAGCAGTATAGTGAATAAACACTTCATCACAGGCATGGGCACACACGGCCTCACACCCCGTGCTCTCAGGGCACATTCTCGGTGAACATGATCCACGTCCACTGACTCACCATCGTCCCGTGGACGGAAATATCTCGTGAGCATTTGGTCTTTATGGCCACTGCCTAAGACACTCAATCTATGCCAACGGCGAGTACCACGTACCTTAGGTCTCTCTAACCGAACCACATAGATCGAGTATGGTTCCGCCTGACCCATTGCTCACACCGTAACGTCAACTTAAGTCATCTGCATGGGACAAGCTTCCCCGAGTCTTGTATCGTTTACACACATCACATAGCCCAGTTATGTTCAGGTTGTCTCCCAGGACACCATGATGGCAGAATCACGCATTTGCCCAGTGTTTTGGGTGCACCTTAGAGTTAATCCGCAAGGCTCCCTGTTGCAATCTACCACATAGAAAACCCGAAAAACAAACATTCGCGTCTCCAGCCATTCATGAAATATAACATCACCGATCCAGACCAACTTGTCCGAGTAGGCTTCACACATCATGCCTATATCCGTTCTCGATTACGGACTCTTCATGCACACAACAAAGATTATTCATATCTACCCAAAGGAATGCCTCAACTCACCGCAAACTCGCGAGAGCGGGCTTCCTATGCAAGGGAAAAGAGGACTCTACATGTCCTAGGATGAGAATCATTACCCTAGCATTTTTCCTTGGCGCCATGGAAATGTATGCGGATGAAAAGCACCACAATCTCCTTGCATTCGTAGATCCGAAGTCAGCTCGCAATTTGGAGCTCCGAAGCTCCACCGGTGATCGGATCTAGCCTCCTTCTTCCTTGCTCTCCCCTCTCTCTAGATCTTTAAAAAGAGTTTGAGTATGAGAAAATGAGGGATTTGAACCCTATTCTCGGGTATATCCCAGTAGGAACAACCACCAGTAGTCGGATCCCAAAATAAGGAAACAAACAACCACGATCCGCCATTGAAATCCAAAATCTGGGCCGAACACGGCCTGTGACACGCCCGTGTCCAGGGCCGTGTTCCCCATTCGCTGCCGAAGCCGACGCATCCCGAAAAGAACACGGGCACCTGAAACGCCCGTGTCAAACTTGACACGCCCGTGTCATCCAGAACACGACCGTGTACTGTGCTGTGTTACTCCATCGACACATGACTAACACCAACCCGAGAAGAACACGGGTCTTGGACACACCCGTGTCCCATTTGACACGCCTGTGGCTACCTGACACTGCCCGTATGCCGACCCCGTGTATCAACCATGCCACAGCCGACTTTAACCTGTGAAGGACACGGCCTGTGACACGCCCGTGTCCCAGGCTGTGTTCTCTGCTCGACAATCGTCGACTCCAAAATTCGTCGACCTTTTGGACAGATCGTCGACCTGAGCATGACACGCCCTGGAACACGCCTGTGTCCCAGGCCGTGTGACCCCTGCCAAGTTCCAAACTTGGCCCGAAACGCTACCCATCGCTGTTTTGAGTTTCGGGGCGTTACAGGCAGCCAGGAGGAGATGTGTTTGTTACACAGTTTGAGGTTAGCCTTTGCTGACCCACATTACCACGAAATTTTTATAGGGCATTGTAAAAAGTAGCGAACATGCAAGAGCAAACAGATAGACTTTTGAATAATTGAAATTTTATTATCCAAAAAAGATATCATTTACAAAGGTATGACCTCCCTTTTATAGAATGGAGGGGATATGGGAGAGTACAAACAAACAATGTTGTACTAAACATTTACAGTACTGAGCGGCTAGAAATAAAGGAGACCGCATAGGCCGCGCGGTTAGACAAATGAGTTAACCACTCGGCAACTCCAGCAGGATAAGAACAGGTCGCAATGGGAGACCGATAGACCGCCCGGTCTCCAGTCTTCTGAGTGAGACCGCCAGACCGCTCGGTCAACAAACCGCTGGACAAGACCGCAAGGCCGCCCGGTCTAATACTTCAACACTCCCCCTCAAGCTGGAGCATAGATATCAATCATGCCCAGCTTGTCACAAACGTGGAAGAAGGAAGTAGAGACCGGCTTTGTGAAGATATCTGCCAATTCTTTGTCAGAGGTGACAAACGGTGTACATATCTGTTTCTTCAAAATCTCTTCCCGAATGAAGTGGCAGTCAACCTCTATATGCTTTGTTCTCTCATGGAAGACCAGATTTTTGGATATGTATATGATGGCCTTGTTGTCACAGAACATAGGAAGAGGATAGTCATAGACCTCCCCTAGGTCAAGCATGAGAGCCCGCAACCACTTTAACTCACACGTGGTTGACGCCATACTCCGGTATTCGGCTTCTGCACTGAATCTGGAGACAACAGACTGTTTCTTGCTCTTCCAACTCACAAGATTTCCTCCAACAAAGGTACAAAAACCTGATGTGGATTTACGCTCGTCTTTGTCATCCGCATAACTTGAATCTGAGTAGGCCTCAACCCTCAGATGACCATTCTTCTGAAGGATTAGCCCTTTGCCTGGTGCTGCTTTGATATACTCTAAAATCTTCAGGGCAGAATGAAGATGGCACTCCCTGGGAGCTTGCATAAACTGACTGACCTTACCTACAGCATAAGCGATGTCGGGTCCAGTCACCGCGAGATAGATGAGTTTGCCTACCAAACGTCTGTACCTTGTGACATCAGATAGAAGAGGCGAGTCATCCGTCCACATTTTGTCTTCTCCAATAGCCATGGGAAACCGAGCCGGTTTGGCACCTGTCAATCCTGCTTCTTGTAGAAGATCAAGGGCATACTTCCGTTGGGAGAGAACCAACGAGTCAAGTTTCCGAGAGATTTCTATCCCAAAAAAGTATTTCGGGGAGCCCATATCCTTCGTGACCAAGTGTTGACGGAGGTGCTTCTTCGTCAAGTCCACCCCATCTCGGTCATCGCCAGTAAGAAGAATATCATCCACATATACTTCCAAAACCACCAGTCCCGAGGCCGTTTTGCGAATGAATAAGGAGTGATCGGCCAAACTCCTTGTAAAGCCGATGGTAGCCACAATGCCACTGAATTTGTCGAACGACGCCCGAGGGCTCTGCATTAGGCCATAAATGGCCTTCTTCAAATGGCATACGCGTGTCTCCCCCTGAGCAACATACCCAGGAGGTTGCTCCACGTAGACGTCCTCCTGAAGATCGCCATAGAGAAAGGCATTCTTCACATCAAGCTGGGAAATAGCCCAATCCCGGTTAACAGCCACACAGAGAAGAACCCGGATGGTGCTGAGGCGAGCAACTGGAGAAAAAGTGTCAAAGTAATCAATGCCGTAAGTCTGAGTGAAGGCCTTGGCCACCAGCGGGGCCTTGTAGCGATCTACAGTGCCGTCGGGGCGAAATTTCACAACGAAGACCCAACGACAGCCAACCACATCAGTGCCCACAGGAGGAGGAACAAGGGTCCAGGTACCCCTTTCAGTAAGAGTAACCATCTCTTCATCCATGGTAGACTTCCAATGAGAGAGAGCAAGAGCCTCCTGGTAGGTGCGGGGAGTAGAAGTGGAGGAGATAGCCAAGGCAAAACACCTGCGAGAAGGAGAAAGCCGATCATAGGAAACAACTGCCGCAAGCGGGTGTTGAGTACACGCTTGCACCCCTTTGTGAAGAGCAATGGGAAGATCCAGGTCGACGGGTGCGTCAGCGACCGGAGCGTCCGTGGCAGAGAAGGCTGGCCCAGGACTAGAGAGAGACGACGTCGGAGAGGAGGTAGGAGGGGTGGGTGGGGAGACGGACAGGGAAGGAGACGGTGGAGGAGGAGACGGAGGTGGGGAGACGGCGAGAGGCGTGGAGGGAACGGAGAGATCAGAAGGAAGAGAGGAGGTAGGAGAGAAGTAGGAAGCATTCTCGAAAAATGTCACATCCGCGAAGACAAATTGCTTGCGTAGAAGGGGGTCAAAACAACAATAGCCTTTTTGAGTGGTAGAGTACCCTCCAAAAAGACACACTTGGTGGAATGGGGGGAAAGCTTGTCGCGGGTAGCGGAGGGAGCGTAAACAAAGGCCATACAGCCAAAGACACGGACATGGAGAGGAAAAGGTTCCTTGTGGGGGTAGAGAATGGAGAAGGGGGTCTGGCCGTGGAGAACTGTGGAGGGAAGGCGATTGATGAGATAGCAGGCGAGGAGCACAGCGTAGCCCCAGTAGGAGCGAGGTACGTGCATCTACGTCATGAGAGTATGAGCAACATCAAGCAGGTGACGGTTTTTACGCTCCGCCACCCCATTCTGCTGGGAGGTGTAAATACAAGTAGTTTGATGAAGAAGACCATGTTGGTGAAAGAAAGAGGAGAACTCATGATTAAGATATTCCTTGGCATTATCAGAATGTAAAACTTTAATAGAAATGTCAAACTGATTCTGAATCATAAAACAAAATGATTTCCAAACAGAAAAGAGTTCAGAGCGATCTTTTAATAGATACACCCAGGTACATCGTGAAAAATCATCTATAAAAGTGATAAAATAGGAACTACCCCGACCAACAGTGAGGGTAGGAGCCGGACCACAGACATCAGAATGAATAAGATCAAACGGGCGAGAGGAGCCACGGCCTTGCTTCGGTGGGAAGGAGGAGCGATGATGTTTGCCAAGCTGACACGGATCACAGTTGAGCGGAGAACTGGTAGGAGGTAAGTGGGGCAGAAGCTGTCGAAGAATCCGAGGAGGAGGATGTCCAAGGCGAAGATGCCATTGAAGGAGATCTGTAGAGGATGAGTAGGCGGACAGAGCAAAAACATCGTTGAGGAAGTAGAGGCCGCCGCTCTCAGTCCTAGTAACAATCGTCCGCTGGGTCCTCGGGTCCTGGAAAGAACAAGTAGTTGGAGTGAATAAGACGGAGCACTGAAGTTGCCGGCATAAAGTAGTAACAGATAATAAATTGCACGGGAACTTCGGGACATAGAGAGTGTCCTCCAAGCAAAGAGATGGGGTGAGTTGAACCATGCCCGTCCCATGAACCGGGGATGGTGAATCATCCGCCACACGAACCGGGGGTATGCGGTCATGTGTCTCAAGACGGGAGAAGCAATGAGGGTTGCCAGTCATATGATTTGTAGGACCGGAGTCAATCAGCCATTTACCTTGGGTAACGACGTGGGCACTACCTAACATCGTGGCCCCAGAGGCAGACGGCCGAGACGAGGCGGATGCCGAAGAAGGAGCATCACCGGAAGGGCAAAGATGAGGATGTTTCTGCCAGCAGCGGTCAACAGAATGGTCGGTACGACCACAGTGAGAGCAGAGGAACTAGGACGAACCCCGTCCGCCGGAGTGGCCGCGGCCACTAGGTCCCCCCTTCTGAGCTTGATGAGCAAAGGAGTCCTGGGAAGGGGGGAGGCCAACAGAGGCTGCTGGAGCAGCTAAGTAACAACGGCAATGCGAGCCGTGGTGGAATCCAAAGTAGGCGATTCCGCCTCACCCAGGATCTGCTGGCGGATCATATCATAGGAATCGGGAAGACGGAGAAGATAACAAACAACCAGGAGTTCCTGGAAGTGTTTGTGCTGTTCGGCCAAGTCCGCGGAGAAGGGGCGATTCTGGAGGATTTCAGCACCAAGAGCCTGAACCTGCTGATAAGCCGCAGTAGAATACATGGAAGGGCGGGCGAAGAGGTCCGCATAGAGAGTATAAATGTGGGACGTCTGTCCCCCCTTCAAATAGAGAGCTGCGAGGTGAAGCCAGGCGGCCTTGACCGTCTCATCATGGCGAATGACGGGAAGGCACACATCAGAAAGGCTGTTGGCCAGCCAAGTGCGGACAAGAGCATCACTTGCATCCTAGTCATCAAACTCAGGAGAGTTACGAGGAGGAGGGTCATCGGTGAGGTGATGACGCTTGCGCTGAGAGCGAAGAAGAAAGGTGAAAGAAACGCTCCAATCGGGATAGTTGGAGCCAACAAGCTTAGAAAGTGTGCCAAGGTTTCCCGAAGGAGGAGGTGGAGAAGGAGCTGTAGGAGTGGTGGAGATAACGGGGGTGGTGAGACCGGAAGTAGTCATAGAACACAGCAAGAAACCGCTCAAGAAGAAGCGAAGCCGCGGGGAGAGGAAAAAGGGGGCAACTCACGCGAAACCGCGGCGGTTTAAAAGGAAGAAGCCGCGCGAACACAAGCGACTAGGAAGCAGACAAAGACACAGTGGGGAAGAGGTCGTACGGACTGAAAAGTCCGAGCGAACAAAAGAGAAGAGGAAGCAAGAAGCAGCGACAACAACAAGTCGCAAGCCAGGCGAACAGAAGAAGGCCGCAACAACTAGGAAGCCGGAGAGTCAAGAAGGAACCAGGGTGCGGCGACAACTAAACAAGTCGCGGTGACGAATAGCAGCAGGAGAAGAGAACCAAGGAGAAACAAGCCGCGCGAACAGGGCAGCGGACAGAAGAGAAGGCAAGCCGCGAAGACAAGTCGCGTAAAGCAGAAAACAAGCCGCGAGAATCAGAGAGCACACACAATCAGGAGGAAAAGACCGTGTGCTCTGGTACCATGTAAAAAGTAGCGAACATGCAAGAACAAACAGATAGACTTTTGAATAATTGAAATTTTATTATCCAAAAAAGATATCATTTACAAAGGTATGACCTCCCTTTTATAGAATGGAGGGGATATGGGAGAGTACAAACAAACAATATGGGACTAAACATTTACAGTACTGAGCGGCTAGCAATAAAGGAGACCACATAGGCCGCGCGGTTAGACAAATGAGTTAACCGCTCGGCAACTCCAGCAGGATAAGAACAGGTCACAATAGGAGACCGATAGACCGCCCGGTCTCCAGGCTTCTGAGTGAGACCGCCAGACCGCTCGGTCAACAAACCACTGGACAAGACCGCAAGGCCGCCCGATCTAATACTTCAACAGGCAAGGATCGCAAGCAGGAGCCATCTCACCGCCCAAAAATTCCTAAGCCTCATGAAGTGTTTCAAGTTTCGTACTAGCTCTATTTTGTGGCATTGTATGTTTGATGCTCTTGTTTCCGACTTGCATACCGACGTAGTATAGGAGTGCTTATGCACATTGATGTTTGATGTATTTTTTGAGTGTTGGACTCTCTATTGTTGTAACGCCATAAGGCCATTTCGATACTCTTGTGTTTGTGGATAATTTCTAGTCTTGTTTATAGTTTCCGCTGCAGTTTATTGTTGAGTTTTGAGATTAGGTAGTTAATATCATCTTTTAATGCTAAAGTTGTGGGGCCCCGACTGGACCCATATTATATGATCATTATAGGTGAGGTGTTACATATCTGCTGCCTAGGGAGCACTTCATAGAAGGTTGCTTCCATGGTCACTAGCGAGGCCACATTCGGCAATTTTTCCAAGAACTTGTTCGGAAGGTTCCAAATCATCAAGTTGAAAGTTGTTTAACTCAAGGTTACCTAGTCACCTAGAGGAGGGGGGAGGGGGGTGAGTAGGTCTTTGAAATTTTTAAGTCTTTTCACTAGTTTCTTACTAGGTGATCTAGAGCTTGTCCTTAGTACCTACAATATAAAAACAAAACAAACACTACATCAAAGCATACAATTGTTTATAGTGGTTCCCCAATTGGGTACATCCACTTTCCCTCTCACATATCCAACTAATTTGTTGGACAAGGCACAAACTCCACCAATATGCTCCTCAGAGCTTACACCTCAAGCCCTCAGCTTTACACAGATTCTTTTCAGAATCCAAAATCAGAACCACAAGGGTTCCTACCTCAGAGCCCTGCAGAGCTCCTACAGCTCAGTGGTCCACTGACCACCTACCACAGGCTTATTTTTAAGGCCTACAACTCAGGATCTTCATCCCTACAACTTCAGGCACAATGCCCTACTCTCAGAGTGCTGCAGCACTCCTAAAACTTAGTACCTTTCCAGGTACATACAACTCATCCTCCTCTAAGGCCGACACTCAGTGACACACTTGTCACCTACAACTCAGTGACTGACCAGTCACCTACCCCAGCCTTATCACTAAGGCCTACTACTCAGGTTGGGAGGAAAACCCAACTCTCAGATCTAAACTTGGATCCTACCTCAATACCCCAGCGGGCACCTATCTCAGTAACTACTTAGTCACCTATAGCTCAGGACAAAAGGCCATACAACTAAGATTCAGGTAAACTGAATCCAACAGTAGTTTATACAAGATGAAATAAATTTAAGACAACTAACTCAGAGATAAATCTCTGAGTCTACCTTGCTGGACTGAGCAGATATCAGTCCAGCCCACTTGTTGTAGAAGGAATGAGTTTTCTTCTACAACTAACTCCTTTACTGCACTAGTGAACAACTATCTGTTTTTGAAGGCAAACAATCCTTCACACAGATAACTTCTTGCTGAATACATGAATCAGATGCCTTGTTCTAGAGAGAACAATCTTGCTGAACTTGAAGAGCTTCAGCTTTCTTTCTTTGCCTTCTGGCAAACTCTGCTGGACTTTTGCTTTCAAGCTTATTGGAAAAGATGAAGTCCAGCCGCCTCGGGTATCCTTTTTTATGTTCTGCATTTGTTCTCGCAACCCTAATCCTTTTCTTTTTCCTTTTTATATTTGTTGATTTAAATCAACGACATAATTGAGGAGTGGGCCCAACCAAGGATTGGTGAGGGCCACCTCCCTCAGAAAAGGACAAACTAGCTTTCAGTGCTACTGCAGTTTTGCCGCAACGACTTCATATAATTTGAATTTGTTGACTTCTTGGTGACGACAACAGTGGTCATCCTGGTGCTGCTGTAGCTTTTCCGCAATGATTTGAAACACTTTGACTTGTTGACTTTTGATGACGTCAACAGCGGTCATCACCTTCTGGACTTAGAAAAATTCCAGAACTTCACTAAGTATTGAATGATTTTAAGTCACTCAATGCCATCTGTCTTGGCACTCAACGTTTCTGGACTTGGTGAATTTTCACCGGTATTGTCTCAGTGGCTCTTTCTCAACTGACACAGTGGTTTATTCTTTAACAGCTGAAACTATCTTCTGTCTCTGGGCTTCTTTAACACTTTCTTCTTCTCAGCTGAGATTGACTCCTATCTCAGCAGTTTTCTCTCAACGACCTCAGCGGTTTCTGCTTCACATTTGAGACTATCTTCTGTCTTAGCAGTTTCTTCTCAGCGGTCTCAGCGGTTTTGCCTTAGTCAATTTGTCTGACTTTAGGTCGATGAATATTGAACTGCCTTCGACGATTGGTGGGCTGAGCTCGACGAATTCTGAACCTCAAGCTTTTGAATTTAGCTCAATGAGTGGTGAGCTGAGTTCGACGATCTGTGAGCTGAGCTCGACGAACTGTGAGCTGAGCTCGACTAAATTTGAATCCTAAGATCTTGAGTTTAGCTCCAGGAATGGTGATCTGAGCTCGACGATCTATGAGTTGAGCTCGACGAACTGCGAGCTGAGCTCGACAAAATTTAAATCATACGCTCCTGCATTTTGCTTAAGGAATGGTGAGCTGAGCTCGACGAACGTAGCTGAGCTTGACAAAATTTGAATTCTCGAGCTTATTCTTTTTGTTGACCTATCCAATCATGGACTACCTGCATGCATGAACTCAAGGACACATCAAATACATTATGCCCCTTAACATGATTGGTGATGCCTCTTCAAATCCTGAGGAACATTGTAGGGCACAATTCCCAACAATCTCCCCCGATTTGAAGAAGGCGGAACATCCATCCATGCTAAGGTGCATCAACACAAAAAATATCATGATAGGCCTGATGAGACTTTATCATGACAACTAGACATCCGAGTATAGGACAACTCCCCATAGATAAGATGGCTTAACACTTATTAAATGAAAATAATACACGTGAATTTTCAATCATTGATAAGGTAAATATTATGATTAAGATATTCATAATCATTAACTAATTTTAGAGAGCAATAGTCAAACAGCAATAGGCTAAGCTTGTGAGTATAAAATGTATATCAAAGAATAGCATATTTATTAAATATTGTCACATTAATATAGTCAAGGCCAACTCAAATTAATTTCATTGATAGAGATTTGAAATTTCTACACTGTTGATATACCTTACAATTGATAAAATATTTTAAAGATTCCTAACCCTAAACCCTATATCAGCTATTCTTTGATGAGCTTGCATCCGCATCCTTGGTTGCAGCAGTCTTCTTCAAGTTTTTCAGCTTTGTTCTTCTGCCTTTTGAATTAAAGGAATGACTTTGGAATATATCTGGAAGACATTTTCTTAGGGTTGCTCTTCCTTACCAGATTTTCTTTGAATACTCTTTCCCTTAGGGAATTCCTTTCCAGATACTTTATCCATTCATCTGAGGGATATACACTATCAATGTTCTTTAAGACTTGTCCATGGCTTACCCAAGCATTTATAATGATGGATTCAAAGGCATCACTTAGCTGTTCATAATCTGGATCATCTCTGTTCTCATCTCTCCTCTTGGCCATGAACTCTTCTGCCATCTGAGTTCCTTCCCTTTTTCTTCTACCAGCAAGTTGTGCATCTTGTGCAACTCTAGTTTGTGCTGGGAAGTCTAGATCCTCTGGCCTCTTTTTATCTAGTAGGGGCAGGTGCAGTGCCACCGTAGTGCCTTGAATTATGTTGAATGCTTTATCTTCAATGAGTCCTGCTATCTTAGCATGGCTGCTCTTCCCCTTTCTGCCTTCTTCAAAGATGGTTGTTTGTAGTAAGAAGGTCTTGGAATCATTTTTTCTTGATGTAAATTGGAGTATTCTCTCATTGTCAGTGAGCAACTCATTTTTTAAAAGTATTGCCTGCTCCATAGAGTGGAGAGCAACATTGGTGACATGCTGATTTACATGATCTATTGCACCCCTGATCACTTCATTAGTTATACTCACAAACGTTTTGACATATCATATGTAATTTGCAGAGAATTTCTGGCTTGTTTCCATGAATTTCATGAGGGTAATCAGCTTTATGCCGGCTATTCCAGCCATATCAAAATAGGTTGTGACGTGTTTATTTAAGTGAGAGATTTATTCTTTACCTTCCTTGACTTCACTTAACAATTCATCCCTTAGCTTGGCAACTGGGGGGTCAACATACTCCTTGAGGGTTATTGTCTAAGCATCCAAGAGTACATTGATATGATTTAGGAGTGGCTCATCAGAGATTTGGGTAGTGGGTGGTTGGCTTACTAAAGGTGGAACTTCTATCAGAGCAGGGACCTATGAAGAGTCCCCCTCAACTACAACACATGTAGAAGGAGCCATTTCCTTAGTTAAAGTTGTATTAGCACTATAGGTTAAGAGGGTGTTTGTATTACCTACAGTCGGTGCAAACTCAACTAATCTGTTGATAACTTGGTCTAAGGTTGTCAAATCCATCTCATTATGCTCCCCCTGAGACTGAGCATCCTTCTCTGGGCTGGACTTATCAAGATAAGTATCTAATGTCTCAAGTATATCATGGTTATCTTCTGCAACAGGGATATCTTCAATTGCTGCAATACCATCAGTGTCAGTAATGTCTGACTCATCTTCTGCAGCTGCCTCTTCTTCAGTAGCATTCTTTGAAACTTGTCCTGACCTAGGACTTACATGGATTTTATTAACATGCCCAATAGTATCCTTGAGTTGAATGTTTATTGAGGTGAGACTCAGGGTTATGTCTGCTTGCAAACCAACATCAGCGGGGGGGGGGGGGGGGGGGGGGGGGGGGGGGGTAGTTCCTAGCTCAAGTTTAGAGCAGGAGGAACTGTCTACTTTAACAACTTGTTGTCTTTTATCACTTGAGGAGTCCTTTGTTTTTGTAGGATGGCTCTTGGGTAGGATCCTAGTGAATCTATCCAATGTCTTTATGTCCATTAATTTAAAGTAGTGAATCTTTACTCCACGTTATTGTTTCAATGTGTTAGTGTACGTGTTCACTAGGTATATAGAAAGAATTCTGCCTATGTTTGGAGTGGGTAAACAGTCTACTAATCTCTGGTAGATGAGAGTAGACCAAGATGTCTTTTTATTAAAGATTATCCTGGTCATAACATCAAACATTGACCTGGAGATTATGTCTTGTGATCCAGGTTTGCAGATAAGGTCTTTCCGTACAATATCTACTAGCAGTTTACCTCTCTGGTTGAAGAATTTCCTCTTAAGAGATCCAGGTTTGACATCATTGTATCCACACCACCTGAGAGCATTGTCTCTGTCCGTGACGGTGGGTTCTTCTTCCTCACTAGGGTCGACGGTGGGTATATGAAGGGCTTTGCCCAGTCTCTTAGGTTTTACCTTTATCTTGATATCCTCAATCTTAGATTTAAGAGAGTCTTGAGAGGAGGACACTTTAATGTTGGAGAAGAATTCTACTACCTCCTTTCTAAGAATGGTGGAGGGTTCGGAAATGGTGTATTCCAGGCCTGTGATTTCAATCATCGTCAACACAGCCTTAATCTCTAGAGAGGCATGACTGAATCTATCTCTCACAATTTCATATCCCTCCGGGAGCTCCTTGGTCACATTTGGCGCCATTGAAACAGTGCGGTAGGACGCTGAGAGATTTTCGGTCTTGACTGCTAGGGTTAAGGCTTTTTAAGAGTGGTGTGGCTTTTTGTTTTTTGTCACCTTTATATTTATCTCAAAAAAAAATTAATTACTTTATCATTAGGATACACAATTAAAAATTTTAGCTTAAATTAGTATATTTCGGTTTTAACGGGTTGCGTTATGTTCCTGTTATGAACCATGGCATTTAACGCTTCTATTTTACCTCACAGCTTTTCTTCCATTTATTCAATGCTTGTTTAATTTGTAGCTTCGTTTATTGACTGGATGTACAATCTATTTGACACACCCTTAAAAAATTATTAATTTTTTAATAAAAGGGGGACCTATCATGCCGATAAGACAATTTTATTAGCAAACTAATTATGCACTGATTTACCTTGAGGCTTGGTAATAAGTTATTTGAACTTGAGAGTAAGGGCTGCATAATTTAACAGTGCAGATAATTATAAAGAATAATTGAATCACTGTTATCTATTTGGTGTGCTTGATTAGGCTCATCCTAAGCACATCTAACTTAATTTATCAATTAGTAAACTTAGTCTCCTGCAACTCAGTACCTTTCTAGGTACATACAACTCATCCTCCTCTAAGGCCTACACTCAGTGACACACTTGTCACCTATAACTCAGTGACTCACCAGTCACCTACCCCAGCCTTATCACTAAGGCCTACTACTCAGGTTGGGAGGACAACCCTACTCTCAGATCTACACTTGGATCCTACCTTAGTACCCCAGCTGGCACCTATCTCAGTAACTAGTTAGTCACCTACAGCTCAGGACAAAAGGCCCTACAACTAATATTCAGTTAAACTGAATCCTACAGTAGTTTATACAAGATGAAATAAATTTAAGACAACTGACTCAGAGATAAATCTCTGAGTCTACTTTGCTGGACTGAGCATATATCATTCCAGCCCACTTGCTGTAGAAGGAATGAGTTTTCTTCTACAGCTAACTCCTTTGCTGCACTGGTGAACAACTATCTGCTGTTGAACGCAAACAACCCTTTACACAGATAACATCTTGCGGAATAGATGAATCAGATGCCTTGTTCTAGAGAGAACAATCTTGCTGAACTTGAAGAACTTCAACTTTCTTTCTTTGCCTTCTGGCTAACTTTGCTGGACTTTTGCTTTCAAGCTTATTGGAAAAGATGAAGTCCAGCCGTCTCTGGTATTATTTTTTATGTTCTACATTTGTTCTCGTAACCCTAATCCTTTTCTTTTTCCTTTTTATATTTGTTGATTTGAATAAACGACATAATTGAGGAGTGGGCCTAACCAAGTATTGGTGAGGGCCACCTCCCTCAGAAAAGGACAAACCAACTTTCGGTACTACTGCAGCTTTCCCGCAATGACTTCATATAATTTGACTTTGTTGACTTCTTGGTGACGACAACAGTGGTCATCCTGGTGCTGCTGTAGCTTTCCCGCAATGACTTGAAATAATTTGACTTGTTGACTTTTGATGACGTCAGCAGTGGTCATCACCTTCTGGGCTTAGAAAAATTCCAGAACTTCACTAAGCATTGATTGATTTTAAGTCACTCAACTCCATCTGTCTTGGCTCTCAACGCTTCTGGACTTGGTGAATTTTCACCGGTATTGTCTCAGCGGTTCTTTCTCAATTCTCTCAGCGGTTTATTCTTTAACGCCTGAGATTATCTTCTGTCTCTAGGATTCCTTCTCAGAGGTCTCAACACTTTCTTCGTCTCAGCTGAGATTGACTCCTGTCTCAGCAGTTTTCTTGTAAACGATCTCAGTGGTTTCTGCTTCACAGTTGAGACTATCTTCAGTCTTAGCAGTTTCTTCACAGCGGTCTCAGTGGTTTTACCTTAGTCAATTTGTCTGACTTTAGGTCGATGAATATTGAACTGCCTTCAACAATTGGTAGGCTGAGCTCGACGAATTCTGAACCTCAAGCTTTTGAATTTAGCTCAATGAGTGGTGAGCTGGGCTCAATGATCTGTGAGCTGAGCTCGAGGAACTGTGAGCTGAGCTCGAGGAACTATGAGCTGAGCTCGACTAAATTTGAATCCTAAGCTCTTGAGTTTAGCTCAAGTAATGGTGATCTGAGCTTGATGATCTGTGAGCTGAGCTCGACGAACTGCAAGCTGAGCTCGACGAAATTTAAATCCTAAGCTCCGAAGTTTTGCTCAAGGAATGGTGAGCTGAGCTAGACGATCAGTGAGCTGAGCTCGACGAACGTAGCTGAGCTCGACAAACGTAGCTGAGCTTGACAAAATTTGAATTCTCTAGCTTATTATTTTTGTTGACCTGTCCAATCATGGACTACCTGCATGCATGAACTCAAGGACACATCAAATACATTATGCCCCTTAGCATGATTGGTGATGCCTCTTCAAATCCTGAGGAACATTGTAGGGCACAATTCCCAACAATCTCCCCTTATTTGAAGAAAGCAGAACATCCATCCATACTAAGGTGCATCAACACAAAAAATGTCATGATAGGCCTGATGAGACTTTATTATGATAACTAGACATCCCAGTACAGGATAACTCCCCCTACATAAGATGGCTTAACACTGATTGAATGAAAATAATACATGTGAATTTTCAATCATTGATAAGGTAAACATTATGATTAAGATATTCCTAACCACTAACTAATTTTAGAGAGTTATAGTCAGACAGCAGTAGGCTAAGCTTGTGATTATAAGAAGTATATCAAAGAATAACATATTTATTAAACATTGTCACATTAATATAGTCAGGGCCAACTCAAATTAATTTCATTGATAGAGATTTGAAAATTCTACATTGTTGATATACATTACAATTGATAAAATATTTTAAAGAAGCCTGACCCTAAACCTATATAGAATATTCTTTGATGAGCTTGCATCTGCATCCTTGGTTGCAGCAGTCTTCTTCAAGTTTTTCAGCTTTGTTCTTCTGCCTTTTGAAGTAAAGGAATGGCTTTGAAATATATTTGGAAGGCATTTTTTTAGGGTTGCTCTTCCTTACCAGATTTTCTTTGAATACTCTTTCCCTTAGAAAATTCCTTTCCAGATGCTTTATCCTTTCATCTGAGGGATATACACTATCAATATTCTTTAAGACTTATCCATGGCTTACCCAAGCATTTTTGATGATGGATTCAGAGGCATCACTTAGCTATTCATAATCTGGATCATCTCTGTTCTAAGCTCTCCTCTTGGCCATGAACTCTTCTACCATCTGAGTTCGTTCCCTTTTTCTTCTGGCAGCAAGTTGTGCATATTTGAAACTTTAGTTTGTGCGGGGAAGTCTAGATCCTCTGGCCTTTTTTTATCCAGTAGGGGCAGGTGCAGTGCCACCCTAGTGCCTTGAATTATGTTGAATGCTTTATCTTCAATGAGTCCTGCTATCTTAGCATGGCTTCTATTCCCCCTTTTGCCTTCTTCAAAGATGGTTGTTTGTAGTAAGAAGGTCTTGGCTTCATTTTTGCTTGATGTAGATTGGAGTATTCTCTCATTGTCAGTGAGAAACTCATTTTTCAAAAGTATTGCCTGCTCCATAGAGTGGAGAGAAACATTGGTGACATGCTGATTTACATGATCTGCTGCACCCTTGATCACCTCATCAGTTGTACTCACAAAAGTTTTGACATATCCTATGTCATTTGCAGAGAATTTCTGGTTTGTTTTCATGAATTTCATGAGGGTGGTCAGTTTTATGCCAGCTGTTCCAGCCATATCAAAACAGGTTGTGACCTGTTTATTTAAGTGAGAGGTTTCTTCTTTACCTTCCTTGACTTCACTTAACAATTCATCCATTATCTTGGCAACTGAGTGGTCAACATACTCCTTGAGGGTTGTTGTCTGAGCATCCAGCAGTGCTTTGATATGATTTAGGAGTGGCTCATCAGAGATTTGGGTAGTGGGTGGTTGGTTTTCTGAAGGTGGAACTTCTATCAGAGCAGGGACCTATGAAGACTCCCCCTTAACTACAACACATGTAGAATGAGTCATTTCCTTAGTTAAAGTTTTATTAGCACTACAAGTTAAGAGGGTGTTAGTATTACCTGCAGTGGTGCAAACTCATCTAATCTGTTGACAACTTTGTCCAAGGTTGTCAAATCCATCTCATTATGCTCCCCCTCAGACTAAGCATCCTTATCTGGGCTGGACTTAGCAAGATAAGTATCTAATGTCTCAGGTGGATCATGGTTATCTTCTGCAGTAGGGATATCTTCAATTGTTGCAACACCATCAGTGTCAGCAATGACTGCCTCATCTTCTGCAGCTGCCTCTTCTTTAGTAGCATTCTTTGAAACTTGTCCTGACCTAGGACTGACATGGATTTTATCAACATACACAACAGTATCTGTGAGTTGAATGTTTGTTGAGGTGAGACTCAGGGTTATGTCTGTTTGCAGACCAATATTAGTAGGGGGTAGTTCCTAGCTCAGTTTTAGAGCAGGAGGAACTGTCTACTTCAACGACTTGTTGTCTTTTATCGCTTGAAGAGTCCTTTGTTTTTGTAGGATGGCTCTTGGGTAAGATCCTAGTGAATTTATCCAATATCTTTATGTCCATTCATTTTAGGTAGTGAATCTTTACTCCATGTTCTTGTTTCAATGTGTCAGGGTACGTGTTCACTGGGTATAGAGAAAGAATTCTGCCCATGTTTGTAGTGGGTAAACAGTATACTAATCTCTGGTAGATGAGAGTAGACCAAGAGGTCTTTCTATTCAAGATTATCCTGGTCATAACATCAAACATTGACCTGGAGATTGTGTCATGTGATCCAGGTTCTCAGATAAGGGCTTTCCCTACAATATCTGCTAGCATTTTTGAAAGACTTGATTTTAAGAGCCTAGACAACTAGGGGGTAAATAGGTTCTAATTTGTCCTTCAAAATTTTAGGCAAATAAAAAAAATCTATCTCAGCATAAATGAATTTACATCACAGAACACAACACAGCATACACCTACACACAACATTACACAAATTGCACACCAGATTTATAGTTGTTCCCCAAATGATTGGTACATCCACTTTCCCCCTTCGCTTATCTAGCATTGTACTAGATTCGGCCTAACTTCCTTCTTTCTTCTCAGATCCGCAGATCTTACAGCTCAGAACCAAGAATGATTCCTACAACTCAGAGTGAATCCACACTCCTACAACTCGGGCACAAGCCCTACCTCAGCCTCTTTCACAGGACTACACCTCAGACACTCAACCCTACCTCAGCCTTTATAATTACAAGCTTACAACTCAGATCTTACAACAGATCCTACCAGAAATTGTTTGATTAAGAGATACAGAAATTTCACCAGATAGATCTCTTCACTAGTGTGAGCTTCTTGATCAGTTCGTGAATAAACTGATCTTCAGATCCAACCCGACTTAGCCGTTTCAAAGCTTCTTGATAGAACAAAATAAGGTTGATCTTCACTTGATGTAGAAGTTGATCTTCAGATAGCTTCCTTCTTGAATTCAAAATGAGATCTGAATATTACTTGCATACTATTCTGGATCTACCTTCGTTAGGGTTTCCCCTTTTCTTATTATAGAAAACTCGCTCTGAAGGATTCACTTCTTAGTGTTGTGTGTTCTCTTTTCCTTTCTTACTGTTGCATCGAACCAGTCCTTTATATAGAGTTTCCTCCTGATTACGAGCTGATCCGGTTTGTAACAGTCTTCTGACTGTTCTGACAAAGGTGTCAGACCGGTTGGTTATGATAGCTGATTCTTCAAATACTTTCCAACTCAGCATGAACCACTCAGCAAACTGCTTCACATGTGTGGACATAAATGGACTAAGTGTTGACATAAGACTTGATGATGTTGACACAACACTCCATGTGTCGACATAGTCATTCTTCTGGTACTCGACACATCATCTGTTAACTGCGTCGGCACAAGTCTTGTGTGTCGACACAATTATGCTTTCAGCGTTGACATAACTCCTGGGTGTTGACATAGCTTCTACTTTCAGTGTTGACATAACTCTTGGGTGTCGACATAGCTTCTACTTTCAGTGTCAACAGAACTCCTGGCTCAGTTGTCGACACAAGTCTGAGTGTCGACTCAGCTTCTTCTTTAGGTGTTGACACAATTCTTCACAAGTGTAGACATAAGTCTGGGTGTCGACACAGCTTCTTCTTTTGGTATCGACACAATGCCTGGGTGTCGACACAATTCCTTATAAGTGTCGACATAATTCTTCACAAGTGTCGACATAATTCTTCACAAGTGTCGACACTGGTACTTAGAAAATTTTCTTCCGATTTTTAAACCTGCAAAATGAAACTCAAACATACATCAAATACAAATTGATGTATATCATTGATTAAGATGAGGCTTCTCCAAATCTGGTACATATTAAAAGTGTACCCAACAATCCCCTTATTTGGAGAAGTCATAACCTTTACTCAAAGATATACATCACTCATTATAAAACACATAAAAAGAAATAAATGTACATACTTTTCACTGCAGGGTAACTTATAAACATTGCAAACAACTGAAATGAATAATGAAACTGATTTCATTTAATCAGAGAGAAATTTTAAGTTTACACAGTTTTCTTTATAACAAAAGCCAAAAGATTACATTGTTCTATACATAAGCCTAACTATCCTATAACTGACTAGGCTCCTTAATCACAATGCCTTTTCCCGATCTGATCTGAGCCTGCATAGTAGGTTCAGCATCATCAGCAGGTTTCTTTCCTTTCAGATCCTTCTTTTTCTGTTCTTCAGCCCTTATCCTTTGCCTTTCAAAATAATGAAAAGGCTTTGGGAAGTACTTGCTAGGCTCTAGAGCATTAGTAGGTAACTTCCCAGCTTTTGCTTTCCTTCTGTATTGAAGAATGGATTCCTGCCTGGCTTGATACTTGTTCCACTCTTGTGCATTATACCATTTACCCTTTCCATGGGTCTTGTCCTTCACAGCTTTCTAGGTAGTCAATATAATGTTCCTGGAAGTAGGGCTCCATTGCTTAAAATCAGGCTTCAACTCAGCCTGTTCTCTAGGCCTTTTTTTGGACAGTTGTGCTTCCTTTTGAGCTTCCTTGGCAACCACTAACATTTCCACTTTTTCAATAATAATATTTTTAGCCTCCTGTGGAGGGCTGTACATTAACTGAACTTCTTGGTGAACCATTTCAAAATCAGCTAGAAGGTAAATGACCTGAGCAACGTCAGGTTGACCTCCTTCAACATAGGCAGGTTGTACTCCAGACTCAACAACATTATCATCATCACATAAGGGTGAATATCCAAGAGTTGCTCTGATTCTATTTGATATCCATTTAGCATGATCTGAGCTGGCTTTGACTGACACCCTCTCCCCCTTTATGACTTCTCTTTCAAGATGATCTCTCAGATCATCCTTCTGAAATCTGACTTGGTTAACAAGATAATCTGTACCTTCTTTGTAATAATTCCTGAACTTCTGCAAGAAATCAGAAATATTCTTGTGAGATTTTGTAAATGTTTCCTGAACAACATCAAGATCATCTTTGATCTTCTTGGACACTTCAGCTTTGACAGTAGTTGTTAGATTATCAATCTTTGTTATAATGGCAAAGTGTGACTCTTTGAGATTATCATTCATCTGGATTTGATTCTCAAGAACATATCCTTGCTTAATTGCAATGTCTTCCACTTTAGTGTTGAGTTCTTATTGTTGCTTTGCCAAGTATACCACATCATTTCATCCCTTGTGAAAGCAATCTGTTATTTCCTTTTTATTTTAATTTACTTCAAATCTGATTGATTTGATATCTTGAGCCAGATGGAATTGCAAATCTTTATGTGTTTCATCCACATACCTTTCCAAAGACTGTCTTTGCTCATCTAATTTCACTTGCAATTGGACCAGTAGGGAACTGAAATCCATGCTTGGAGCAGGTGGTGGTGTGACTGTTTGTAAGGCCTTTTTATAGCATGAGCTCCGTTTCCTTAAAGCAAGTAACTTCCTTTTCTTAGCCATAGAGGCTTCTTCATCATAATAAGATTCTGAGGAACTTTGTATATTCACTGGTTCCTTATTAGTTGGGGCATGCTGAGATACCTCCCCCTCAGTTCCTGGTAGTTTGTTTTCTATGATTTGCTGCTCCCCCTCAGTCCCTGCTGTTAGTTATTCAAGGAATAGCTCATCCATAGTTACCTCTTGCTACATCTGAACAGGAGGAACAAAATTCGTTTGGAAAACAGAAGGTTCTCCCTGGACATCAAGATCTTTGTCCAGGTCATGCTCTATAAAGGAGATACTTACTTAATTATTTTGAGCAGAATCTTTTATCTTCTCATCTTGTGCTTCTTTCTCAACATTTAGCAGTGTTTCATTGTTGATATCTGACACTATTCCTTTGATGCCAAGTATCAGCAGCATGCTCACTATCTAGAGCAGCTTCAGTAATACCTCCCCCTTGGGCAGACATCTCAACTTATACAGTGTCTTGTACTACTGGTTCAGGATTTTCTCCCCCTGGAGTGGAGACTACCTGTTGCTCTAAGAGCATACTGCTCTCCACTTGATCTTGTGCTTCTTTTTATGGCTTGTCTTCATTTGAACTGAAGACCACTTCTACTTCAGAATCACTAGAGGATTCTTCTTATTGAAAAACCGTTTTCTGCTGTTTATCTTTCTTAACGTGTTTCTGTGGAGTAGATACTTCCTCTGTCAATACTCTATCCCATCTAGATAGAATTCTCATATCCATCCTCCTCAAGTGGTTGATTTTGGTTCCTGGAAGTTGGTTCAAAACATCTGGTATTATAGCAGATAGACATAAACTCAAAATCCTTCCCAGATTTGGTTTCTTTGTTCCTTCTCGAAGTTTATCAAAAACTATTGATTCTCAGTCTGTTTTTATTATGAAAATAATCCTTGTCATCAGACTGAACATGTGGATTGAAATTCTGTCATGACCACCAATCTTACACAGAATTACCTTGCCAACTACCTCAGACAGAAACTTTCCTTGGGAATTCATCCCTTTCCGGGCAATAGATGATCCAAACTTGATATTGGGATTTAGCTCACACCAACTTAGTGCTTCTTTAGTCTTGGATGGAACAATTTCTTCATCATCCTTAACCATGGGAAGTTAGAGTGTTTTCCTGATAGTCTTTAGTGTTAATCTAACTCGTGAATCCTGAACCGTGGCTTTGATCTTCTTCCCTTCTAAGTCCACAATAGCAGATGAATAGAATTCCATGACTTGCTTTTTCCAAATTTTTGTTGGATCTGAGACCAAGAATTCTAATCCATTATCAGAAATTAGGGTAATGACACCCTGGATTTCTTTTGAAGCTGTCGTGAATCCTCCATGAACCAGCTCATATCCTTCATTCACCTTATCATCTTGGTGAGGCGCCATTATCGAGGGAGATGGAAGAGAAAAGAAGAGAAGGTCTTTGTCGACACAAGGTACAAATCCTAGATTTCTGAAAGCGTAGTCGACCAAATTTTGGCTTTAGCTATTTATAGTGTTAGCGTAAAGTGCAGGTCAAAAGACGAGCCTTAGTCGACAAAAGTTTTACATGTGTCAACAGAAATGACCTAGGTCTTGACAAAACTTAGGTTTAGTCGACATGTCTAGATGTCGACATACTTGTGTCAGAGTCGACAGGGGCTGGTCATGTCTTGACATAGTTGTGTCAACAACAACTTTTGTGTGTCGACACGAAAAATCCTCTAGATATAAGGTCTCGACAAGGTTGTGTCGACACCTATTCTTCTGTCGACACAGATACTGTTTCTGTGTCGACACATCATTTTTCTTTGTCGACACAACATACTGAGTGTGTCGACACAATTTTGCTTGTGTCGACACAAACTTTGTACTTAGACAAATTTCCTTAGAAATTTTGTACGAACATATCCTTCTTATGGAAGCTTGTGGTAACCTATTGTAGTTTCAACACACCTAATTAAATTTTAAAATAATTGTATTTAATTTCTTCCAGAGGTTTTGTAAATATATCAGCTATTTGATTATTTGTATTCACAAACTCTAGACTAATATCTTCCTTCTCAACATGTTCTCTGATGAAATGAAACTTAATTTCTATATGCTTGGTATTACTGTGTGATACAAGATTCTTAGCAATAGAAATAACACTGGTAGAATCACAAAACAGTGGAATTCTACTTACCTTGATGTCATAATCTTTGTTGGAACACCCTATTACTAATTTGGGTCAGGATCACTATGTCTCTAGGAACCTTTGCTTGACCTTCTGTATAGCTTAATAGGTCAATTAGAATTGGGTCTAAGGGTTAGAAGTCTAGGTTTGGAAGCTGCCCTGAATATCAGGATTCTCAGTCTAAAGACTAAGTCATATCGTCGAGCTCAGCACGACGATTCATCGAACTCCGGTCGACGATCGTCTAGCTCAACTTCGACAGATCGTCGAGCTCCATTCGACGATCGCTGAGCTCAACTTCATAATATCGTCGAACTCCATTCGACGATCGGTGAGCTCAGGTCGACGATTTTGACTCTACATTGGATCTTTATCTCTGAGCTCAGTTCAACGATCTTTGAGCTCAGATCGACGATTATTTTGCTGCTGTGTGTTTTCAGATCGCTGAGCTCAGCTCGACGATAGCAGAGCTCAGTTCGACGATTTCAAATAACTTCCAGAATTCAAATTCAAATCAGTTAGGAGTTATTCTGCAATTAATTCAGAGATTTGCTAGCCATTTTCATTTAATTCTGGGCCAAGTTTCAAGGGATTTTTCAAGGAATATATCTGTGGACTTCCCTCCAGAAGAGATTATGCAATTAAGGATGCAATCAATGCAGACCGACGGCTATCCTCGACAGAGAATGATATTCTGTTCTGTATCAGAGAATAAAAGATAGAATTTTTTGAATCTCTCATATACAACACAAGAGAATACACAATACAGAGAGAGAATACTGATTACAGAAAAATATTCAAAAATCTTCTGTCACAAAGAATTCTGAAGAACACTCATCCAAGGAGATCAAGTCT
Organism: Platanthera guangdongensis; assembly: GCA_039583875.1. Lineage (NCBI taxonomy): Eukaryota > Viridiplantae > Streptophyta > Magnoliopsida > Asparagales > Orchidaceae > Platanthera > Platanthera guangdongensis. The sequence goes on from CM077163.1 coordinate 17,908,437, forward strand.
TCAGATCTCTGTAGTTTTCTAAGTGTTCAAGGCCAACATATTTCCAAGACTCCACACATTCAACATTTCAGCTATTGCTGAAATCATCTTCTGCTGGAGTTCAACCTTTGAAGGCCTATCACCCTCAGCAAAGCTTTTCTTCCTCAAGATTTCAAGGATTCAGGGGGAGCTTTGACATCAATCCACATAGTCTTATAAGTTGTTTGAGAAAGAGAAGACTTCCATCACTCTCTCACCCCCACTCTGTAAAGGGTTTTCAAACTCCCTTCAAAAGTTTGAACCTAGTTTTTGAGCACCTTGTCAAAAGCTCATTGGTGGCAAGACACCTGATCAAAAAATCTGCTTTGGTTTTTGAGTACCTTATCAAAAGCTCATTGGTGCTCAGGACACCTGATCAACTCATCCTGCAGTGGATTCCTACCTAGGGTGGTAGAAGAGTGGATGTACCCAAGTTTGGGGAACCACTATATTCCCTTGTGTCTTCTGGTTTTGCTTGCTTTCATTTTTGTTTATGGCCTTGATTTCTCTGTGCTTAGTTTTTGCTTAGCTTAGTGCTATGATTAGATTCTTTATTGCTTCCCTGCTCACACATATTACAACAATAGTTGTAAAAGTTTGTAAAAGTTTTTAAAACACCATATACTCTATTCACCCCCCCTTTAGAGTATATTCAGATCTAGTTGCACTTTCAATTGGTATCAGAGGCAGGTTGGTTAAACATACCATACCTGATTGGTTGTACAGGCTAATACCTGAACCCAAAGATCCCAACCTAGATCTGTTTTTCCTTTGTATTTTATTATTAGATTTTGTTTGCACAAATCATGGCCCAAAATAAAGATTATGCTAGCACCAGACCTCTAGTGTGCAATCTGTCAAAGTTTGCACTTTGGAAAGCAAGGATTAGACTTTACATGAATTCTATTGATGAAGATATTTTTAATTCTGTTTTGACAGTGTGTCCAAGACCCCCAGAGAATACAAGTACAAATGCTGTTTCACCTCCATCAGGAACAGATGCTGATATCAAAAAATGGAAAGTAGCTGATGCCAAGGCTATGAACATCCTAGCCCAGACAAGGTCAGATGACATATTTCAAAAGGTAGCTGAATGTAATTCAGCCAAGGAAATTTGGGACAAACTCTCAGAAATAGTCTCAGGTTCAGCTGATGAGAGAAAAGACAGAAGATCCCATCTCATCTCTCAATATGAGAACTTCAAGAAGGGAGAGACTGAGTCAGTGGGAGATATGTACAACAGACTAAGTCTAGTTGTCAGTGAACTAAGGATATTGGACAAGGAGATCTATCTAACAGAACTTAATGACAAGATCCTAATGTGCTTCCCCAGCACTTGGGATTCAAGAATCTGGCCAATTAAGGATGCCAGAAGTCTGAATGAGATCACCACTGAAGCTTTGTTGGGTAAGCTCAAATCTTATGAGCTACTTATCAAGAATAGAGAGGAAGAACAGAAGGATGCTTCACCAGCCACAAGAAAAGAGAAGACCATAGCATTCAAGGCAACTGAGGATGTGCCTGAAGATAAAGCCACAGGCAATGATGAACTACTCAGCTTGCTGGCCAAAAGATTCTACAAGATGGCCAGAAAGGACTTCAGAAGAAGATCATACAAGGAGCAGGATAAGCCAAGGTATGACAAGTCCATTGGTAATAATAAAGACATTATTTGCTTTGGTTGCAGGAAACCAGGGCACATAGTTCCTGACTGTCCAAAGAACAAGAACAAGGACAGAAGGGACAGGAAAGAAAGAAGGAAGGAGAAAGACTCCAAAAGGAATGGCAATAGCAAACCTTCTTCAAGCAAAAATAAGCATACAAGAAAAGGGTTTGTTGCTGAATCCTGGAGTGAGACAGAAGAGGAGTCAGAAGCCTCTTCCAGCTCCAGTGATGATGAGGATGATGCAGAAGAAAAGGAGTTCTGCATGATGACAATCAATGCCTCTCAGCACAATTCAGAGGAAGAGGAGTCAGAGTCAGACTCAGAGACTCAACCTGAAGAAGATCAGGTAATTAGTTCTTTTGATTTTAGTTCAGAAGATTTTAAAACTGAATTTAAGGCACTGTGCTTAGACCTGCTAAAGTCTGAGAAAGAGATTATCTCTCTCAGAAATCAATTATCTGAACACAATACCTTAAAGTCAGAAAACCTCAAACTCTCTCAGGAGTTGGAGAACTGTAGGGAACAGATAGCTTCACTGAAAAGTGAGCTCTCTGAGGCCAAGAAGCTTGAAGAATCCCTTAATGGGAGAAGCATCAAGCTGATGGACATCACAAGCACAATGAACTCTAGATTTAACAGTACACTGGGCTTGGGTGCTTCATCCATCAAACCTATAGTCCTAACAACTCCCATCAAATTCATTTCTGACAAGGGAAAGGGAGTTGTAGAGGTTGCTAGGAAAAATTCTGATCTGCCTTAGAAAACCAAATCCCAGCAGAAATCGTCGAACGTAGATCGACGATCGCCGAATGAAGATCGACGATCGCCGAACGCAGCTCGACGATCTCAGGAAAAATCGTTGAACGCTGATCGACGATCTCAGCCAAAGTCGTCGAACGCAGGTCGACGATCTCATATACCTGACCTCAGCCATAGTCGACCGTCGAACGGAGCTCGACGATCTGACCCAAGATCGTCGAACGCAGCTCCAAGATCGTCGAACAGAGGTCAGAGCTCTGGAAACTTTTTCAAAGGCAAATCAAAATTGAATCCTAAGGGTTTTTCATCCCAAACCTTTAACCCTTATACTGAATGGATTATACCTCCAAGGAGATATCATCCTGAAGGATATAAGAGTCAACCTGGGATGTCTTTCATATCAGAATTTAAAGGTTATCAACCTAGGCCCAAGGTAAACTGGGTCAAAAACAAATGAATTGTCTTATGTGCAGGTGAAGACCTATCCAACATCTAACCAGCAATGGTATCTGGATAGTGGGTGCTCTAAGCACATGACAGGGAATAAGGACAACCTCACATCCTTCAGAGCCAAGCTTGGACCCAAAGTTATCTTTGGTGATTCCAACTTTGGACAAACTAAAGGATATGGTGCAGTCCAGATTGGATCAGTAACTTTCAAGAAGGTAGCTTATGTGGAAGGACTGAAGCACAACCTAATCAGCATCAGTCAGTTGTGTGATGAAGGCTACCAGGTGACCTTCAGCAAAGCCTTATGCAAGATCAAGTCAGAGGACAACACAACAGTGTTGACAGGTAAAAGGAAAGGTAAGATCTACTTAGTAGATTTTCTTTCAACTGATGTAGATATTTGCTTGTTTAACTCTGTCTGTAGACCAAATGTTTTATGACATAAGAGATTAGGACACCTAAACCTTAGAACTATTGCTAGGCTATCCAAGGACAACCTTGTTAGAGGACTACCTTCTGGCCCCTACAAGAAGGAAGGACTCTACAGGGCTTGTCAATTAGGCAAGCAAACTAAAAACAATTTTAAGTCACTTAATAAGAGTGATTCACCTAGGATATTGTATCTGTTACACATGGATCTATTTGGACCCATCACAGTACAAAGCCTCGGAGGGAAATCCTACACTTTAGTAGTTGTAGATGACTTCTCTAGATTCACATGGGTGTTCTTTCTAAGGAAGAAGTCTGATAACTTTAAGTGTCTGACAGAGTTTCTCAAATGTATACAGATTGAGTTCAATACTCACATTGCCCTGATCAGAAGTGATCATGGGACAGAGTTTGATTCTCTTCTTATGCAAGAGTTCTGTCAGAGTGAAGGGATCAGGCATACTTTCTCAGCTCCTAGAACTCCTCAACAAAATGGGGTAGCTGAAAGGAAAAATAGAACCCTTATTGAATCTGCCACTACATTGTTGTCAGATGCTCATCTACCTCTATCCTTTTGGGCAGAGGCAGTGAACACCTCCAACTATGTGCTGAACAGAAGTCTGATACATAAACTAAAGGGAAATACTCCCTATGAATTACTCAAAGGGAAGAAACCTAAAGTTGACTATTTTAGAGTTTTTGGTTGTATTTGCTATATTCATAACAATGACAAGAAATATCTAGCAAAATTTCAAGCCAAAGCTGATGAAGGAATGTTTCTGGGATACTCCATGATCAGCAAGGCCTATAGGGTCTATAATAAATCATCTTTGAAAATTGAGGAATCTGCTCACATTTCATTTGATGAAACTAACATGTCTTTCAAGGAGAAGAATTCTTCTACCATAGAACCTTTGCAGGAACACTCTCTAGTTGAAGATATGAACAAGTTACAGGTTGTTCAAGAGGATGAAAGCAGTGAAGATGAAGGGAATGCTTAACACATTGAAGCACAACCTGAAGAGCCAGTTGTTGTACCTCAAAAGGAAACAACAACACAGGTTGGTGAACAATCAACACCCCCTGTTGATTTAGTAACATCAAGAGACCATCCAATTTCCCAAATAATTGGAGAAATCTTAGCTAGTGTGCAAACCAGAAATCAGGTCAACCAAAACCTGTTGCACACCTGCTTCCTATCTCAAATTGAACCTCAGTCCATTCAAGATGCAGAGCAAGATCCACACTGGATCATTGCAATGCAAGAGGAGTTGCATCAATTTGAGAGGAACAAAGTATGGGAACTAGTGCCAAAGCCTAAGGATCATTCCATTGTTGGAACAAAATGGGTATTCAGAAACAAACTGGATGATCAAGGAGTAATTATAAGGAACAAGGCAAGGCTAGTTGCTCAGGGATACTCTCAAGAAGAAGGAATTGACTACGACTAGACTTTTGCACCTGTTGCAAGATTAGAAGCCATCAGGATTTTTCTAGCTTATGCAGCTCACAAAGGCTTCAAAGTATATCAGATGGATGTCAAAAGTGCTTTCTTGAATGGAGACATCAAAGAGGAAGTTTATGTCAGACAACCTCCAGGTTTTAACTCTCCAACTTATCCTGATTATGTATTTAGATTAAATAAAGCATTATATGGTCTCAAGCAAGCTCCTAGAGCATGGTATGAGACCCTAGCATGCTTTCTCTTGGAAAATGGTTTTATAAGGGGTAGAGTAGACCAAACTCTTTTTATTAGAACCCATAAGTCCCATACCCTACTAGTACAAATTTATGTAGACGATATCATTTTTGGTTCTACTGACTCAAAATTGTGCAGAAGGTTTTCTAACCTAATGCATTCTAAATTTGAGATGAGTAGCATGGGTGAGCTATCCTTCTTCCTAGGATTGCAAGTCAAGCAACATGTTGAAGGCATCTTCATTTCTCAAACCAAGTATGCACATGAATTGGTTAAGAAATTTGGTATGTTTGAGGCATCTTGTATGAAAACACCCATGCCTACCAATGCTGTATTGGATGCTGATGAACATGGGAAACCTGTTGATCACACAACATATAGAGCAATGATTGGCTCTTTACTGTATCTTACAGCTAGTAGACCAGATATAATGTTTGCTACATGTATATGTGCTAGGTTCCAAGTAAGCCCTAGAGAGTCACACCTAACATTAGTAAAGAGGATTCTCAGGTATGTTAAAAGTTGTCCAAATCTAAGTCTTTGGTATCCAAAAGATTCAGCATTTGAGTTAACTGGATTCTCTGATGCTGATTATGCTGGATGCAGAATTGACAGGAAACGCACCAGTGGAACTTGTCAGTTCCTTGGTGACAGACTTGTCTCTTGGTTTTGTAAGAAACAAACATCTGTGTCAACTTCAACTGCTGAAGCAGAATATATGGCTGCAGGCAGTTGTTGTTCACAAATCTTGTGGATTCAAAACCAACTCCTAGACTATGGTTACAACTTAGAGAAGTCTAAAATCTTCTGTGATAACACAAGTGCTATTTCCATAGCTCAAAATCCAGTCCTCCATAGTAGGACAAAACACATAGAGATTAGACATCATTTCTTAAGGGATAATATTGAAAAGAATAAAATTGAATTACAATATATCCCAACTGATTTACAAAGGGGAGATATTTTCACCAAGCCTTTGGATGAAAAGAAACACACCTTCTTCCTAAATCAGTTAGGAATGTTAGATGGAGGAAGTCTTAAATAATCTCCAAGATTTTGAAAGCTTAAAAATTGACCAATACTAGGCAAACTTTCTGATTTTTCTTAGTGTCTAGAATTTTTCTGATCTCTGAACTGTGCTCGACGATTCACCCCAAGATCGTCGAACGGAGATCGACGATTTCCAAAATCGTCGAACTGAGTTCAGCGCCTCTCAGATAGTATGAACTATCTCTTCCGGTCAACGATCGTCGAACGACGCTCGACGATTATGTTCTCTGCACGATCGTCGAACGGAGCTCGACGCTCTCCAATATCGTCGAACGGAGATCGACGATGTTGAAAACTCTTCAGATTCCTTTAGAAGCCTCGATCGTCGAACTGAGTTCAACGATCTTCCCAATTCTGCGTCGAACCCTAATATAAAACTCTTTTTTTCGCCGTCGTTCTCTTTTGTGCTTTCGATTTCTCTGCAAGAATTTTCTTTCCCTCCAAACATCTCTACGCTTGGTCGTTTTGTTTGTTAAGTTTTTGCAGGTACAATGGCTGTGTCAGTTGCTGTCCTAGCTGCAATGAAGTTTGATGCCGGGTTTGCTATTGATATAGAATCTTTCAGCACCACTGACCAGATTTTCCAAGACATACTGGGTTTGTTTAAGGATCAGAATCTAACTGCCCTCATGACCACCAGGATTAAGCTAGCTTCAGATGAGATCAAGGAGTGGGTCTATACTGCTCATAATCAAGATAACAACACAATAGTTGGGTCTATTGCTGGAAATCAGGTACCCTTGACCCCCACAATTTTAACAGAAGTTTTTGGATTGAGAAATGGAGAAGAATCTGCTGAGTTATCTGGAGAGGAGTTTTCTGACCTGCTTGCCAGGATGGGTCATCCAGAGGGAAACCCTAGCAAGCTATTCAAGAGGAATCTGTCTGTTGAATACAGGTTCCTGGCAGATGTGGTAGGGAAAGTGCTGCTGGCAAAGCACTCTGCCCATGATACTATATCGAGACATCAGCTCTGTCTCATGGGAGCTCTGGTGGATAAGAAAAATTTGAACTGGGGAGAGGTCTTCTTTGACCTAATTAAGAAGAAAATAAACAAGAGTTTTGTTAATTTTGGAAGGATTATTGGAGTTTTTCTGCAGACCAGGTGCCCTGCCTTGCTGGTCTCCTCTGGAGTTCACATCAATGCCTCCAAGAGACTAACTTGTGCCCTCTTTGGCAAGTGGGACAGGCAAATAAGCAAGCCTAGCAGGCCCTCCTCCAGTGCTCCTTCAGGCACAAGGACTCCAAGAGTCACTCTCCCACAGGTCTCTGCTCCTGCAGATGACCTGGCTGCTGCTATTGCTACCTCACCTCCTCCTCCAATTCCATCCCTGTCCTTACCATCCACCATTCCAGCTCCATCCACCATCACCATATCCAGCCCATCTCCAACATCAACTACATCTCCAGACCCCATTCTACCTCCACCAGAGGACCAATTCCACCCTCTATTCTCCTACCCTCCACCAGATGTCACCTCTTCACCATCCATTCCATCCTTCATCCTTCTGGATGATTCCTATATGGATGATTCCCCATCCTCTCCTCCTGACTTACCTACGTCCTCCACTTCATTCCAAGATCTCCTCCACCACATCATTGCTCAACCAACATTCACCCCATCCATCTCCATTCCCTTGTCCTCCATATCCACCCTACCAACACCTCAGCCATCCATTACATCATTCCCAGCTCTTCCCTTCCAGCATCCCTAGCTGTTCCTATTCCATCTACCTCTGCTCCAGCTGTTGAGCAAGTAGACCTCTCAGCCCTAGCTGACAGGTTGTATGAGTTAGTTGCCCCCAGGCTGACTCTACTATTGGAGACCTCCTTGGCTCCTCTACACCTGTCAGTGGCAGCACTCTCTGCCAGGTTCTCCTCCCTCTTTCCTCAGGCAGCACCTACAGCAGTGTGCCTTGATACAGATGTATCTGCATCTAGGCAGGGGGAGATGCCATATGAAGAAAGCCTTCATGCTGTTGCTGCTGCTGTTTCTGAGACTGCTGCTCCTCCTCTTGCTGCTGCTGCTGTGCCTCCTACTGCAGTTCTTGCAACAGACCTCAGGCCTTTGCTTTCTGCTTTTGATTCTGCCTACTTTAGCTATCTGCCAGTGGTCCATGCTGTCCAGCCCCCAGAAGACTTATCCAAGGCACTTGTGCCATTGTCTTGCTGTGACCCTAGCATCCTCACTTCTTTTGTACATTCAGTCATTGCTGCTGCTTCTGTAGAAAGGACTGATTTTGCTTCTAAGATTGCTGATGCTGATGCTGCTGAAAATATTCATACTGATGCTGAAGTTCCAACTATTTCTGATGCACCAATCTCCAAGGACCTTCTTATGTCAGAGGCAACTGAAATTGAGCCTGCTGTAGTTTTTGATGATGTTTCTGAAATTGAGCCTGATGATGTTTCTGCTATTGTCAGTAAAGTTGCTGCTGCTATCACTTCTCCTGCTGCTGTTGTTTCTGCTTCACCTCCTCTATCTACTGCTGCCCCTATTGCTGCTGCTATCTCAACTTCTGCCTCATCTGCCTCTGTTCAGCTAAAGAAAGATTTGATGAAGAAAATAGATGCTTTATATGATGATCAGAGTTCTGAATCTGATGAGTTCAAAACAGACTCTGATGACTCATCTGCTACCATTGCCAGGAAAAGGAAGGCAAGGAGCAAGGCAATAAAAAGGGTTCCTCCTGCTAAAGTTAAGGATAATAATGATATCCCTTATTATATCCTTCATAATTGCCCTATCACAGATTACTGGATGCAGTATTCCAAGAACCAGCTGAAAGCCATGAAGAAAAAGAGAAAATATGAGAAGGGCTCATCCCAATTCCAGCACCCTCATCCTCCTCCACCACCTCCTCCTGATGCAGGTGCAGGTGGAAGCTCTGCAAGTCAACCCCCAGCCAGAAGCCAGGCTCCCTATCAACCTCATGCCAGATCTTACCAAAGGGAAAACCAATCTAGGGGTTCATATTCTAGGAGAGGAGGATACAGAGATACTCAAAGAGATGTTCAAGTATATTCCAAAGGGTACTCCAGGCAGCACCCATATTCTAGGGGAGGACATAGTTCTTCTGATACAACTTCAGGTCCTTTCCCTTATAAGCTGAAAGAGACTGTGTCTGCCAGGCCTCCTCAAGACAATCCTTCCAACAGGTATGAGCCACCTGTACCTTATGAGGACCCTGAGAATAATCCATCTGCTTGGAATGCCAGGATGAAGGAATTGGCTGCACTAGATCAGATTAAGAAGGCCAGAGATCAAGGATTAGATTCTTCCAACATTTCTACAATGTCTGAGCAAAGACAGAAGGAATTAGAGAAATATGCTTCCAGAAAATTCTTTGATGCTGACAGATACATGGAATTACATCCTGCAGCTGTGGTTCCCAGGCCTACAAAGCAAACTTATTTGGGTGCAGCAGATGACACCAGGTCCAACAAAGAAGCCCTCAATCCAAACAGAGAAATTAAATTGGTTAAAGGCAAAGAGAAGAAATGACATTGTAAGGTGACAGTTTCTGTGAATTCTGATTGCTATCTGGATGATATATATATCTCTGTGATGTTTTTGCAATGTCTAGTTGTTGTTTTTATGTTCTTCTGATTGTATGTTGTTATTCAAATTTTTCCAAAGTCTGTAAATAGTAATCCTAACCCAAATAGGGGGAGATTGTTGGAACACCCTATTACTAATTTGGGTCAGGATCACTATGAACCTTTGCTTGACCTTCTGTATAGCTTAATAGGTCAATTAGAATTGGGTATAAGGGTTAGAAGTCTAGGTTTGGAAGCTGCCCTGAAGATCAGGATTCTCAGTCTAGAGACTAAGTCATATCGTCGAGCTCAGCACGACGATTCGTCGAACTCCGGTCGACGATCGTCTAGGTCAACTTCGACAGATCGTCGAGCTCCATTCGACGATTGTTGAGCTCAACTTCATAATATCGTCGAACTCCATTCGACGATCGGTGAGCTCAGGTCGACGATTTTGACTCTGCATTGGATCTTTATCTCTGAGCTCAGTTCGACGATCTTTGAGCTCAGATCGACGATTATTTTGCTGCTGTGTGTTTTCAGATCGCTGAGCTCAGCTCGACGATAGCAGAGCTCAGTTCGACGATTTCAGATAACTTCCAGAATTCAAATTCAAATCAGTTAGGAGTTATTCTGCAATTAATTCAGAGATTTGCTAGCCGTTTTCATTTAATTCTGGACCAAGTTTTAAGGGATTTTTCAAGGAATATATCTGTGGACTTTCCTCCAGAATAGATTATGCAATTAAGGATGCAATCAATGCAGACCAACAGCTATCCTCGACAGAGAATGATATTCTATTCTGTACCAGAGAATAAAAGATAGAATTTTTTGAATCTCTCATATATAATACCAGAGAATACACAATACAGAGAGAGAATACTGATTACAGAAAAATATTCAAAAATCTTCTGTCACAAAGAATTCTGAAGAACACTCATCCAAGGAGATCAAGTCTTCAGATCTCTGTAGTTTTCTAAGTGTTCAAGGCCAACATCTTTCCAAGACTCCACACATTCAATATTTCAGCTATTGCTGAAATCATCTTCTGCTGGAGTTCAACCTTTGAAGGCCTATCACCCTCAGCAAAGCTTTTCTTCCTGAAGATTTCAAGGATTCAGGGGGAGCTTTGACATCAATCCACATAGTCTTCTAAGTTGTTTAAGAAAGAGAAGACTTCCATCACTCTCTCACCCCCACTCTGTAAAGGGTTTTTCAAACTCTCTTCAAAAGTTTGAACCTGGTTTTTGAGCACCTTGTCAAAAGCTCATTGGTGGCAAGACACATGATCAAAAAATCTACTTTGGTTTTTGAGTACCTTATCAAAAGCTCATTGGTGCTCAGGACACCTGATCAACTCATCATGTAGTGGATTCCTACCTAGGGTGGTAGAAGAGTGGATGTACCCAAGTTTGGGGAACCACTATATTCCCTTGTGTCTTCTGGTTTTGCTTGCTTTCATTTTTGTTTCTGGCCTTGATTTCTCTGTGCTTAGTTTTTGCTTAGCTTAGTGCTGTGATTAGATTCTTTATTGCTTCCCTGCTCACACATATTACAACAATAGTTGTAAAAGTTTGTAAAAGTTTTTAAAACACCATATACTCTATTCACCCCCCTGCTCAAATCTAGTTGGTGCTTTATCAACAATAACTGTGCACAACAACTACCTGCAGCTACATACTCAGACTCAGTTGTTGATATAGCAACACTTGTTTGCTTCTTACTACACCATGACACTAGCCTTCCTCCTAGGAATTGACAAGTTCCTGTTGTACTCTTCCTGTCTTCTTTGCATCCTGCAAAGTCCGCATCTGAGAAACCTGTTAGTAAGAAATCTCTATTCTTAGGGTACCAAAGGCCTAGATTAGGTGTGCACTTAAGATACCTCAAAATTCTTTTAACTACAGTATAATGAGATTCCTTTGGGCAAGCTTGGTACCTAGCACAGACACATGTTGCATACATGATGTTAGGTCTACTAGCAGTCAAATAAAGTAGGGAGCCAATTATCCCTCTATACAAAGACTCATCAACAGGTTTCCCTGCCTCATCTTTGTCTATAGGCATACTTGTTCCCATTTTAGTTTTCATGGTGGAGGCTGAGTCCATACCATATTTCTTAATCAACTCCTTGGTGAACTTAGACTGAGATATGAACAATCCATCATCAGTCTGTCTAACTTGAAGTCCCAAAAAGAACTTCAGCACACCCATACTGCTCATCTCAAATTTCACTTGCATAAGGTTGGCAAACTTCCTACAAAGGTTGTTTTCAGTTGAACTAAATATAATGTCATCAACATATATCTGGATTAGGATTATCTTGCCTTTAGATTCCCCAAAGAATAGAGTTTTGTCTATCTTTCCTCTAGAGAACTTATTCTCAATAAAAAAGCAGACAAGGTTTCATACCAAGCCCTTGGGGCTTGTTTCAAACCATATAGAGCTTTCCTAAGCCTATATACATAATCAGGATAATGAGAATCTACAAAACCTGAGGGTTGTTCAATATAGACTTCCTTTTTAAGTCACCATTCAAGAATGCTGACTTTACATCCATCTGATATACCTTAAACCCTTGATAGGCAGCATAGGCCAAGAACAATCTTATAGCCTCCAACCTTGCTACTGGGGCAAAGGTTTGATCAAAGTCAATCGCTTCTTCTTGCCTATAGACTTTTGCTAACAATCTGGCCTTGTTCTTGATTATAGTGTCATTCTCATCAAGTTTGTTTCTATAGATCCACTTGTTTCCTATGATGTTGTGATCCTTTGGTTTAGGAACCAGTTCCCATACATTACATCTTTTGAATTGAGTCAGCTCTTCTTGCATAGCATCAATCCAGTTTGTGTCTAACATGGCTTCTTCAAAATTTCTGGGTTTTATTTGTGACAAAAAGCTAGAACATAGGACTGTGTTCATACTTTTGCTTCTTATTAGAATACCTTGAATTGTATCACTAATAATTTGGTGTGCTGGATGATCCTTCAAGTGTCTTCTTGTTGGAGGAAATCTGTCAATCGTATGGCCTTCTTCAGTTTCCTCAACATGATGCTCCTTATTGTCTTCTTCATCCAGTGAGTCTTGTTCTCCCCCTGGACAGCAAGCATCATTTTCCTCATCCAGCCTAGCAGGTACCTCTTCATTGATGGTCAGCTTGTCCAAGCTGTCTGTTAGACCTGTAGAACTAAATGAAGAACTAGAAAATTCACTGTTAATCAACTTAGATTCATCAAATACAACATGGACATATTCCTCTACAACTTGGGTAGTTAAGTTGTAGATTCTGTATGCCCTACTATTATTGTTGTACCTAACAAATATCCCTTCTAGGGATTTGGCAGCAAACTTTGTTTGGTAGTGCTTATCATTAACTAATACATAACACTTGCTACCAAAGATTCTAAAGTAAGGAATGTTTAATTTTCTGCCTTTCAAAGTTTGATAGGGGGTCATCTTATGTTTCTTATTGATGAAGGCTCTATTGACAACATGACATGCAGTATTTATTGCCTCAGCCCAGAAGTACTCAGGGAGAGTAGTGTCACTAAGTAGTGTTCTACTTGCCTCAATTAGAGTCCTATTCTTTCTTTCAGCAACTCCATTTTACTGAGGAGTTTTAGGTGAGGAGAATTCCTGATGAATCCCAAGTTCATCACAGAACTTTGTTATACATTCAGACTGAAATTCAGTTCCATGGTCACTTCTGATTTTGACCACTGAACTGTTATGTTCATTCTGAATTTATCTAACAAAAGTCTGGAAAATAGTTGGGGTTTCATATTTCTGGCTCAAGAAGAAAACCCATGTGTATCTAGAATAGTCATCCACAATAACTAGTGTGTATACTTTCCTACCAAGACTATGAACTGGCATATGACCAAAAAAATCCATATGCAAGAGATATAAACATCTCATTGAATCTTTGATATCAAGTGCATGGAAAGAGGGCTTAGTCTGTTTGCCCTTTTGAAAAGCTGAACATACACCCTCTTTAATGCACTTGACTTGAGGATCATTCCTCACTAACCCCATGCTAAACAGCTATCCTATTGACTTATAGTTCAGATGGGCAAGCCTCTTGTGCCATTTGACACATAGTGAAGCTTTTTCTCCTACAACTAGACAAATAGGTGAGTTGTCAAACTCACAATCTAGGTTAAGACAATATACATTCCCTTTCCTAGTGCTAGTCAAAATGATCTCTTGATCACTTGACCTTCTTATTTGGCACTCCCCTTTGAGGAAGGAGATGTCATAACCTAGATCACTAAGTTGACTTATGCTGATCAGGTTATGTTTTAGACCCTTCACATAAGCTACTTTAGTGATAGTAATTGAATCACTAAAAATGTTACCAAATCCTTTGATGATTCCTTTTTCTAATCCACCAAAGATTACTTTGGGTCCATTCTCTATGGGTACATAGTCTCTCAACATTCTTCTTGTTCCAGTCATGTGTCTGGAACATTCACTATCCAATTACCATATAGGGGTATGGTGACTTGGATTTACCTGCATCAAATACAGAATCACTTACCCTTAGAACCCAAATTGTTATTGGGTCCTAGGTCATTGTTAGGTTGAAATCCTGCAGCTGTTCGTACAGGTAGACTACTCTTGGTTTTAACACTTGTGTTGAACCAACAATCCCTAGCAAAATGACCCACCTTGCCACAGCACCAACACTCATACCTATTATACCTTCTCTTAGGTACAGACTTTACTGCATTGTTGCCAGCAGTTCTGTTGAGTGTAGGTGCTGGATACCTGTTTGTTGGTTGCATCACTTTCCTAAAAAAATAGGGGGCTTTGTAGCTAGTGGCTGTGATGGGGACTTACCTTTTCTATGAGAATTGGTGGCCCTATTTTTCCCTTGAAACCTAGACCAGTCTTTCCTTTATGATAAATGAAATTATTTATTGGGGGCAAGACTGATTTTGGCTTAGAGAATTTAGCCACTAACTCTCTTTCTCGCTGAAGTTTTACCTCAAGTTTCTTGATGTGATTTTCCTTGAAAGAGATTGTGCCCATCTGAATAACAGTAATGTTTTTCAGTTTGGCAATCTCCTTCAGTTTTGAATCTATCGACACGGCTGAATCTGATGCAGCCTGCTTCAGAGACTCAATCTCCTTGGTCTGCTCCTTAATAAGAAACTTGCTCCTCTTCAGAGCTTGAAACAACCCACCATACTCATTAATAAGTTGATGTACATCCCCTTCAGATTCAGAACCATCCACATCTCTTGATGCAGAAGTTTCTGATTTTGATGCAGTGCTGTAATCTGAAGCTGAGGGAGAAATGTATACCTTACTAGGACAAGGCTGATCCTGGCACTGATCATTTTCTGATAGATCCATCATACCTCTACAATAATAGTCTTATGCTTCATTTATGTAGTCCAGTATTTGTAGGAATTCTAGTTCCCTAGAATCCTCTTCTGTTGAGATCAGCCCAATATATGCTTCTGCATCATCTTCTTCTCCTGATCCTGAAGATGAAGAGTCTGTCCAGCTCTTCTACTTCTGAGCAACAAGGGATTTCTTCTTCTTTCCTTTCAATTAATGCTTCTTCTTTTCTTTAGATTCAGTCCTCTTGTCTGGACAGTCAGCTATGACATGTCCAGGCCTGTTGCAACAATAACAAACAATCTTAGAATTAGTTTGTTTACTAGGTTTTGAGGCATACCTGTCCTCCTTGGGAGTCTTCTTTTTCTTGTAATACCCATCCTTAGAAAAGGATGTTTATGGCCTGGTTCTCCATTTCTTCTTTTTCATGAACCTTTGAAATTGCCATGTAAAGGCAGCAAAGTCCTCATAAGTGGTGTGGCTATCTGATGTGTTGTTGTCAAGATTTTCTTCTTCAGCCTCAGCACTCCTTCTGGGTGGAGAAGGAGACTTTCTCCAACCCTTCCATGTGCCTTCAGCCTTGAAGGCTACAGACCTTTCTTTGTACTCAGGCCTGCTTCTTTTCTCCTCCTCTTTTCTGGCAGTGAGCTGCATTTCATATGATAGCAGCTTTCCAAATAGTGTGGGTGGAGGTGTATCAGCAAGCTTGGCTGCTTCTCTGATGCCACATATCTTTGTGTCCCAGTCCTTTCTTAGTGACCTGAGAAACTTGTCATTCAGTTCATATATGCTGAATACTCTTCCATATGTCTTCAGCTCATTGACAATCCTGAAGAACTTCTTGTAACATTCAGCTATGCTGTCAGTCTTGGCTTGTCTAAAACTCTCATATTTTTGATTTAGCATAGATTTCCTATCCTCTCTGAATTCTTCTATTCCCTCCATGTAGACAATCAGAGTGTCCCACATTTCCTTAGAGGTTTTACAGTGCACCAGATTTTGAAATGTGGCATCATCTATAACACTTACAATAATATTTTGTGCTCTTTTGTCTAATATTGGCAGGATGATCTCATCCTTGTCATTTCAGAATAGCTCTTGATGGTTTTAACATTTGCATCCAGACCTGATACCTTCATTGGAATGAAGGGACCCTCTTGTACTGTGATGTAGATTCTTGGATCAGATACTTCGATAAACAACCTGACCCTTTCCTTCCATATGCCAAAGCATTCTTTCATGTAGATATGTAGTTTCATATATCCAAATTCCTTCTGATTCTCTATTGAACCCATTCTTGAAATCTATTATTTGCCTTGGAGATCCACTCAGACTGTTAGGTCAATCTTTGAGTAACCTCCCTCTGATACCACTTGAAAGACTTGATTTCAAGATCCTAGACACCTAGGGGGGGGGGTGAATATGTTCTAATTTGTCCTTCAAAATTTTAGGAAAATAGAAAAATCTATCTCCGCACAAATGAATTTAAATCACAGAACACAACACAACATACACCTACACACAACATTCCACAGATTGCACACCAGATTTATAGTGGTTCCACAAATGATGGGTACATCCACTTTCCCCCTTCGCTTATCTAGCAGTGTACTAGATTCAGCCTAACTTCCTTCTTTCTTCTCAGTTCCGCAGATCTTACAGCTCAGAACCAAGAATGATTCATACAACTCAGAGTGAATCCACACTCCTACAACTCAGGCACAAGCCCTACCTCAGCCTCTTTCACTGGCCTACAACTCAGAGTGATACCCCACTCCTACAACTCAGGCAAAAGCCCCACCTTAGCCTCTTTCACAGGCCTACAACTCAGAGTGAAACACCACACCTACACCTCAGGCACTCAGCCCTACCTCAGCCTTTATAATTACAGGCTTACAACTCAGATCTTACAACAGATCCTACCAGAAATTGTTTGATTAAGAGATACAAAAATTTCACCAGATAGATCTCTTCACTGGTGTGAGCTTCTTGATCAGTTCTTGAATAAACTGATCTTCTGATCCAACCCGACTTAGCCATTTCAAAGCTTCTTGATAGAACAAAATAAGGTTGATCTTCACTTGATGTAGAAGTTGATCTTCAGATAGCTTCCTTCTGGAATTTAGAATGAGATCTGAATCTTCCTTGCCGACTGTTCTGGATCTGCCTTCGTAAGGGTTTCCCCTTTTCTTGTTTTAGAAAACTCTCTTTTAAGGATTCACTTCTTAGTGTTGTGTGTTCTCTTTTCCTTTCTTACTATTGCATCGAACCAGTCCTTTATATAGAGTTTCCTCCTGATTACCGACCGATCTGATTTGTAAAAGTCTACTAACAGTTCTGACAAAGGTGTCAGACCGGTTGGTTATGACAGCTGATTCTTAAAATACTTTCCAACTCAGCATGAAAGACTCAACAAACTACTTCACATGTGTCGACACAAATGGACTAAGTGTCGACACAAGACTTGATGATGTCGACACAACACTCCATGTGTCGACATAGTCATTCTTCTGGTATTCGACACAACATCTGTTAAATGTGTCAACACAAGTCTTGTCTGTCGACACAATTCTGCTTTCAGTGTCTACATAACTCCTGGGTGTCGACACAGCTTCTGCTTTCAGTGTCGACATAACTCCTTGGGGTCGACACAGCTTCTGCTTTCAGTGTTGACATAACTCCTGGCTCAGGTGTCGACACAAGTCTGAGTGTCGACTCAGCTTCTTCTTTAGGTGTTGACACAATTCTTCACAAGTGTCGACACAAGTCTTGGTGTCGACACAACTTCTTATTTTGGTGTCGACATAATGCCTGGGTGTCGACACAATTCCTCATAAGTGTCGGCATAATTCTTCATAAGTGTTGACACTTGTACTTAGAAAATATTCTTCTAATTCTTAAACCTGCACAATGAAACTCAAACATACATCAAATACAAATTTATGTATATCATTGATTAAGATGAGGCTTCTTCAAATCTGGTACATATTAACAGTATACCCAACAAGTTTTCCTCTCTGGTTGAAGAATTTCCTCTTAAGAGATCCAGGTTTGACATCACTGCATCCACACCACCTGAGAGCATTGTCTCTATCCGTGAGGGTGGGTTCTTCTTCCTCACTAGGGTCGGCGGTGGTTATATGAAGGGCTTTGCCCAGTCTCTTAGGGTTTACCATTATCTTGATATCCTCAATCTTAGATTTAAGAGAGTCTTGAGGGGAGGACACTTTAATGTTTGAGAAGAATTCAACTACTTCCTTTCTAAGAATGGTGGAGGGTTCGGAAATGGTGTATTCCAGGCCTGTGATTTCAATCATCCTCATCAAAGCCTTAATCTCTAGGGAGGCATGACTAAATCCATCACTCACAATTTCATATCCCTCCTGGAGCTCCTTTATCACATTTGGCACCATTGAAACAGTGCAGTAGGACGCTGAGAGAGTTCCGGTATCGACAGCTAGGGTTAAGGCTTTTTAAGAGTGGTGTGGCTTTTTGTTTTTTGTCACCTTTATATTTATATCAAAAAACTTTAATTACTTTATCATTAGGATACCCAATTAAACATTTTAGCTTAAATTAGTATATTTCGGTTTTAACAGGTTGCGCTATGTTCCTATTATGAACTAGAGCATTTAACGCTTCTATTTTACCTCGCAGCTTTTCTTCCATTTATTCAATACTTGTTTAATTTGTAGCTTCCTTTATTGACTGGATGTACAATCTACTTGACACACCCTTAAAAAATTATTAATTTTTTAATAAAAGGGGGACCTATCATGCTGATAAGTCAGTTTTATTAGCAACCTAATTATGCACTGATTTACCTTGAGGCTTGCTAATAAGTTATTTGAACTTGAGAGTAAGGGCTGCATAATTTAACAGTGCAGATAATTATAAAGAATAACTGAATCACTGTTATTTATTTGGTGTGCTTGATTAGGCTCATCCTAAGCACATCTAACTTAATTTATCAATTAGTAAACTTAGTCTCTATATATAATAGAGGGAGACTTACCTTGAGGCTAGCTTCCTCTAGCTTTTGAGGGTGACATACTTGATAGCCTCAACCTTAATTTGTTTCATTTCATGGATCATATTCCTTGAGCAATCATCCTGTCCCAGTCATTTGCCTGAAACACTCATTGTACAAATACCAAGTATTATCCAAACATGTATTTGGACTATCCTGCAAAGAAAGATTACTTACCCTTAGGCACCCAGTGATAATTGGGTCCTAGGTTGTTGTTAGCATCATAAAACATTTGCCCAACTGTTTGCCTGGGCTGAATACCTTTCTTCCCACTAGTCACATTCAGTTTGTGCCAACATTTCATGGCAAAGTGACCCACTTTCCCACAACACCAACATTTATGAATGTTGTACCTTCTCTTTAGGACAACACAGAATTACTGTCCATGAGAGATGTGAGCAACACCAGACTTTGCTAGATGAGAATTGCATGATGCTACCCCCTTCTTCCTGAGCTAAGGTGTTGAAGAACAAAATACAGCTGGTCCAGGATGGGCCATATGTATTTTTGGAGCTTGCCATCTAGTGGACTCTCTCATTTCCTTAGATAAAGGATATTTGGATCCAAATATAAAGAACTTACCCTGAGCATTGTGGCTAGAGTGGACAATATCACTCTTTCTGAGATCATGTGTCTTCACCCCACTGGTGGAGCACACATTAGATTGATCCCTCTGGAGTGGTGCAAACTTGGCAGTTTTACAAGGTAAATTCACTTTTTGAAATACTGTCACTCTATCAGGGTTATTTGATTTGACTTGATAATTAGTGTGATCAATACCCAGCTTCTCAAAGGTTTGGCAAGTTGCAGCTTTTGACAACTTACTAAGAGATTGAGAAGGGTTAATCATAATCCCTAATCTCTCGACAAATTTCTGTTCTAGATATTTAATATGTTTAGATTTTTCTTCTAGAACCATGGAATGACACTCATGAATTTTTTTGAGTTCAGACACCTCATGAAATTTCTTATCAAAATCAATAGATTTATTGTAATAAAGAGTTTGATAAGGATTGAGGACTTCAATCTCCCATGCTTGCCTTTTGGCAAGAGTTTTGCTCTTCTTTAGAGCATCTAGGAGTAGTCTGTACTTGTCAATCAATTGATTGACATCAGTCTCAGATTCTGAGCAATCTTTATCAAAGGATGAAGATGCACTAGTATCTGGACTGGTTTCATAGTCAGAAGAAGATGATGAAATGGATAGAGGATGTACCTTGATTGATCTTATATGCAACTCATTTCTTTATTCATTTATTTCCATCAACACATGACATTCACAGTCTTCTTTATCCTCCTCATTGTCACTGCCAGAGTGTGACAAAGGGGCCCTTATTCCTATCTTGGTAGTAGAATATTCTTCTTCTTCTTCTTTTGGATCTGCACTAACAGAGATCAGCCCTATATAGACTTCTTCCTCATAATCTTCTGATTCTGAGGAGGAAGAATCTGTCCAGCTTTTCTCCTTCTTAGCCACAAAGGACTTCTCCTTCTTCCTATCCTTGTGGTGATGGTGATGCTTCTTCTTCTTCTTCTCATCCTCTTCCTTGCTCCTGACTGGGCAGTCAACAATGACATGTCTAGCCTTACTGTAAAAAAAACAGAGGACTTTAGATGAAATCTGTTTACTAGATTTAGGGCCATACCTATCCTTCTTGGAGGACCTCCTATGACGAGATGATCATGAGGGTCTGTTCTCCCAGTGCTTATTCTTCATGAACTTTTGAAGTTTCCTGGAGAAGGCTGCAAACTCTTCATCAGACATGTGGTTGTCTGAGGAATAAGTATCAGACATTTCTGAACTTGTCTCAGCTTCTCTTCTTGTTGGAGAAGGAGTCTTCCTTCTGCTTCATCTTGGGGCTTCTGCCTTGAGGGCCACTGTCTTATCCTTGGTCTTGGACTGACTTTCCTTATCCTCTTCTTATCTAGCATCCATCTACATTTCATAAGACTGCAGCTTTCCAAAGAGTGTTGGTGGAGGAGTGACTACCAGCTTAGGCATTTCCCTACGGACACATATCTTGGTGTCCCAATCTCTAGTGAGGGATCTAAGGAACTTGTTATTCAGCTCATAGTTGCTAAAGACCCTGCCATAGGTTCTTAGTTAATTAACTATCCTAAAGAACCTTTTAAAATAGTCAGCTATTGTTTCAGGTTTGCTTTGCCTGAAAGCCTCATACTCTTGATTGAGCATGGACTTCCTATCATCTCTAACTTCCTTAGAGACTTCCATGAAGACCACAAGGGTGTTCCATATTTCCTTGGAGGTATTGTAGTGTACAATATTTTGGAAGGTTGAGTCATCAATGGCATTGGCTATAATATTTTGTGCCCTTTTGTCCATGGTGGACAGAATCACCTCATTTTTGTCCATCTCTGTATATGCCTTGGGCACTCTCACAGTTGGATCTATGGTGGAAGCCTTTATCGAGATAAAGGGACCTTCCACTACTATTATATAGATCCTAGGGTTAGATGCTTCCATGAATAATCTGACACTTTGCTTCCAGAGACTAAATCCTTCCTTCCTGCAGATTGGTAGCTTCATGGCCCATAACTCCTTATAGTTCATTCCAGACCCCATAATTATATCTTCTAGCTAACCTTGGACGTATAATAAAATTGATTGATCCTTTTGAGTAACCTCCCTTTGATACCACTTGAAAGTTATTTAACTTAAGGTTAGCTAGTCACCTAGAGGTGGGGGGGGGGGTGAATAGGTCATTGAAATTTTTAAGTTTTTTCACTAGTTTCTTACTAGGTGACCTAAATCTTATCCTTAGTACCTATAATATAAGAACAAAACAAACACCACAACCAAGCACACAGTTATTTATAGGGTTCCCCAATTAGGTACATCCACTTTCCCTCCCATATATCCAACTGATTTGTTGGACTAGGCACAAACTCCAACAATATACTCCTGAGAGCTTACACCTCAGGCCCTCATCTTTACACACAGATTCTTTTCAGAATCCTAACTCAAAACCATAAGGGTTTCTACCTTAGAGCCCTGTAGAGCTCCTACAGCTTAGTGGTCCAATGACCACCTACCGCAGCCATATTTCTAAGGCCTACATCTTAGGCTCTTCAGCCCTATAACTTCAGGAACAAAGCCCTACTCTCGGAGTGTTGCAGGACGCCTACAACTCAGTACCCTTCTAGGTACCTAAAATTCAGCCTCCTTCAAGACCTACACTTAGTGAAACATTTGTCACCGACAGCTCAGTGACTCACCAGTCACCTACCGCAACCTTATCACTAAGGCCTACTACTCAGGCTGGGAGGACAACCATACTCTTAGATCCATACTAGGATCCTACCTCAGTACCCCGGCAGGGCACCTACCTCCATGACTAGTTAGTCAAACACAGCTCAGGACAAAAGGCCCTACAACTCAGATTCAAGTAAACTAAATCCTACAGTAGTTTATACAAGATGAAATAAATTTAAGACAACTGCCTTAGAGATAAATCTCTGAGTCTACCTTGCTGGACTGAGCAAATATCAGTCCAACCCACTTGCTATAGAAGGAATGAGTCTTCTTCTACAACTAACTCCTTTGCTACACTAGTGAATAACTATCTGCTGTTGAAGGCAAACAACACTTCACACAGCTAACGTCTTGCTGAATAGATGAATCAGCAGCCTTGTTCTGGAGAGAATAATCTTGCTGAACTTGAAGAGCTTCAGCTTTCTTTCTTTGCATTCTAGCTAACTCTGCTGGACTTTTGCTTTCAAGCTTATTGGAGAAGATGAATCCAGTCACCCCTAGTTTTCTTTTTTATGTTATGCGTTTATTCTTATAACCCTAATCCTTTTCTTTTTTACTTTCTATATCTGATGATGTGAATTAACGACACAATTGAGGTGTGGGCCCAGCCAAGGATTGGTGAGCGCCACCTCGCTCAGAAAAGGACAAGCTAGCTTTCATCACTACTACAACTTTCACGCAATAGCTTCATGTAATTTGACTTTGTTTACTTCTTGGTGACGTCAGAAGTGGTCATCCTGGTGCTGCTGTAGCTTTCCTGCAACAACTTGAAACACTTTCACTTGTTGACTTTTGGTGACGTCAGCAGCGGTCATCACCTTTTAGACTTAGAAAAATTCTAGAACTTCATTAAGCGTTGAGTGATGTTAAGTCACTCAAGGCCATCTGTCCTGGCTCTCAATGCTTCTGGACTTGGTGAATTTTCACCGACATTGTCTCAGCGGTTCTTTCTCAACTATCTCAGTGGTTTATTCTTTAACAGATAAGACTATGTTATGTCTCGCTACTTCCTTCTCAGCGGTCTCAACGCTTTCTTCTTCTCAGCTAAGATTAACTCCTGTCTCAGTGATAATACGGTTTGCAGTCAATTTTATTAGGATATTTTCGGGGTTTTAAAGCAAATCATGTCTTGTAAAGTACTTGTTTTGATTCCCCTTTGTATATATTTTTGTCGCTAATGCATTTTTTCTGCTTTTTGCAGGTTTTCACGGCTTTCAGCCGAATTTTGCTGTGACACGCCCCAAGGTCACGCCCTACCCGGGCGTGTACCTAGGGCGTGTAACCTAGAGGAATGAAGCAATTGGTCCGAAACTGCATTCCGTGGAAACTTAGTGTACACGCCCTCGGTCACGCCCGTGTCACACCCGACACGGGCGTGTACTAGAGACGTGTCCCCAGGTTCCGAGGAATCGCCGCAGCGCGCTCGTTTTTCCCGTTCCACCGTCGCACCGAAAGTGTCAAGCCCCAGGGTCACGCCTGACCCGGGCGTGACATATGGGCGTGTACTTCAGCAATTCCGCCCGTCACCTCCAGCATTCAATTTCAGCTCAACAAAGTCACGCCGCAAAGAACACGCCCCAGGTACACCCCCTACTAGGGCGTGACTTGTGGGCGTGTACCTCAACTACTTCGTCAGAATTCAATTCCTGCCCGAAAAAGTCGCGCCGAATGTGTCACGCCCCAGGGTCACGCCCGACCAGGGCCTGATAGGGGGGCGTGACCCGACCCGAAAAATTCTATAAATAGAGCCCAACTCCAGGGGTTCAGGGAAACCTTTTGCTTTGAGAGGGGAGGTTCTGTCCTTTGTATTTCTGAACTTTTAAGCATGTCTTTTCATTTTTAGTTCGTAGCTCTATCTTTATGCTTTCCCTGTATTAGTTCGTAGCTTCGTTCTGTAGTATAATGTTAATGATAGTGTAGCTTACCTTTCCATGCACTTGTAACCTCTAGTTTTCAAGCTGTAAGATCTTTGTTTCCATTAATAAAAAGTATTGTTTTCTTTTTCGTTTCTGCTCTGTTTTCATTATTCTTCTTCTACTTATCCCCTCTCTTTCACCTCACCATGATTAACTAATCATCCATGTACTCGATCTTAATGATCCGAGGTTCGAGTGATTAGGTTATGATGCTTTGAATCTTACCTTTTCTTTTTAGGTTTTATCTTTGAATTACTCTTGATTTATCACGGGTTGGAGGTATATCATCGATATATACTCTCCACCTTTGCTTTCATTCTGGGCTAGCCGAGAGGCCAAAAGTTTGAAATGAGCACTCAAGAGTAAAGGGAGTTGTTCGCACCCCTCGAGAGAGGCAGACGTTCAAATCTCCCGGATTGGAGTAAAATCCATTAGAGGGGTTCACCGCGTAAAGCGAGTTTTAGGCCTCCGATTTAGGCGAAAGTCGGTCGGACCTTCCTAAACTCAGTTAGGCACGGCCTTCGAGAGAAGCGTGTCAATATTCATGGAACCTCCACGGTCAAGGACCTTTACCCTAATTAGCTTAGGTTTATTTATCGTATTTTTCTAACCACTCTTACCGAGGTGATTTCTGATCGAGTGCATTTTCCCCTTCATCGTTACTAAGCTTAAGTTAATCGCTCTTTTAGCTCTCTTTAACGTTTCATGCAAGTAGCTCTCTTTCATTGCAAGTAGTTCTCTTCCTTTAGCACGATTAGCTTTCTTCTAAAAAACTTAATTTTTCCGTCGATAAAATAATAGATTTCGTGTGAGTAAGCTTACTCAACTGTTCCCGGATTTCAATACGACACTTGTGTCACCTTGCTGCATTTCGATAGGTATACTTGCCTTGATGAATTGTTAGTTTGGTTATTTTCTCCTTGCAGATATCTAAGAGACAATCAAGTTTTTGGCGCCGTTGCCGGGGATTCCTCGCTCGTTGATAAATTGAAAACATGAATATATTAATTTTATCACTTCTCTTTCTCAGCCTCCTTCTTAAATTTTTTCCGCCTACTCACTTGAGTTAAATGGCTGGACTTTGTTAAGTGTGCGTATTTTTAATTTTTCCGCCTACTCACTTGAGTTAATTGGCTGGATTTATTTCAAGCAAGTGTGCGTATTTTTATTTTTCCGCCTACTCACTTGAGTTAATTGGCAGGCTTTATTTCAGTAGAGTGTGTTTACTTTCTGTAGAGTGGGTGTGTTTTAATTTTCTATTGAGTGCGTGAGTGTAGCTTTTATTTTCCGCCTACTCGCTCAGAGTTAAATGGCTGGATTTTAATTACCGCCGACTTAATAGAAACACACATCACAAATTTTTCTACACCACCTAACTCTCTCGAAAAGGGCAAAGTGGCTCTAAATGCCACTATCTTGTCTAGTACCTTGCGAACCCTTCACCGGGTAGCCCTTGGGAAGTTCGGGAGTTAAAACATAAAAAATCTATTTCAAAAAAATTTTCGAACTTCATTAGCTCTTTTATTTTCTAGTCTTTCTTCTCCTCTCTTCTTCTAGTGTATGACCCGCGGAAGTCCGTCGGTTACTTTGGACCTGGACCACGAAATTGATCGTACTCTTCGGAGAAGATCGCGATTTCAAGGCCCTACTACCCAAGTGCCGGTTGAGGATTCCGAGTCATTTTCTACCTTAAGAATGGCAGAACCCAATGTGGAGGAAGTCGTGCAAAGGCCTATGTCCTATTATGCACGACCGAATCTCGAGGGTACAGAATCTAGTATAGTTCGCCCTGCAATAGCAAATAATAATTTCGAACTGAAGCCTAGCATAATTCAAATGGTGCAGCAGTATGTGCAATTTGACGGGCTTCAAGATGAAGATCCGAACGCACACCTAGCCAGCTTTCTTGAGATTTGCGACACCTTCAAGATAAATGGTGTCACAAATGATGCTATTAGGCTAAGATTATTTCCTTTCTCTCTTAGAATTAAGGCTAAGCAGTGGCTGAACACCCTTCCTAAAAATAGCATAACTACTTGGACGCAATTAACTGAAAAATTTTTGGCCAAGTATTTTTCGCCTGCTAAAACTGCCAAACTTAGGAATGACATTTCTTCCTTTGGACAAATAGACTCTGAGACCCTTTACGAAACCTGGGAAAGATTTAAAGAATTATTAAGACGATGCCCACATCACGCTCTGCCTGTATGGTTGCAGGTGCAGACGTTTTATAATGGGCTAAATCAAAGCACGAAGCAAATGATAGACGCAGCTTCTGGCGGTACTTTAAACCATAAGACCCCGGAAGCAGCTCTTGAGCTGTTTGAAGACATGGCCATGAACACTTACCAGTGGAATGTGCCTAGGTCCCGCCCAAACAAACCTGCAGGTCTCTTTGAAGTGGACAACGTCTCCAACCTCGCACTACAAGTCGAAATATTAAGCAAAACAATTACGGAGATGACTGCTACCTCCGCCCCTCAGGTATGAGAATCTGCAACTCCTCCCGCCGAACATTTGGATTATGTAAATAATATGCCTAGAACTGCTTTTAATAATTTTTCTGCTGCGAATTATCATCCTCCTGGTTTTAATTTTCCGAATAGTTATAATCCTGCGTTAAGAAATCATCCGAATTTTTCGTGGAGCAATCCATCGAATGCTGTGCGCCCGCCACCGCAAAGTGATTTTTCTGCACCACCACCACCTCCTCAAAGTTTTCCAAAACCTCCAAATTTGGAGGAAATGTTTTCAAAATACATGAATGTTAATGATGCTACGATTAGAACGTTAACCGGAAGTGTTAAAAATTTAGAAAATCAGGTAGGACAGCTCACTAAAATGATTTCTGAGCGACCCGTGGGTCTCTTCCTTCCAATACCGAGCCCAACCCGAGAGAGCAAGCGAAAGCTATAACTCTTCGGAGTGGGAAGAAAGTTCCCGGTACGATAAGTGAAGAGCCCGAGACAATCTCCGCTTCCGCTTTAAAAAATCAAAACTCCGTTCCCGTTTTAAAAATTCCACCCTCTGCCGAAGAAATTATCACTCCTATTTTAGAAAAACAACTCACTCCACCACCCACCTTTAAAAATAATCCATCCCCTCCATACCCTTCCGAACTTAATAAACAACGACAGGATGATCAATACACCCGTTTTTTGGAAATGTTTAAACAAATCCACGTAAATCTGCCTTTCCACGAAGCCATATCCCAGATGCCGAAGTACGCAAAATACCTTAAGGATCTCCTAACTAACAAGAAGAAGTTAGAGAACCTTTCGCATGTCACGTTAAATGTCGAAGGCTCGGCGGTTTTGACAAACGAATTACCGAAGAAAATCAGTGACCCGGGTAGTTTCTCTATCCCATGTGTCTTTGGTGATCTCTTTGTCAAACACGCTTTAGCCGACCTAGGTGCGAGTATTAATCTTATGCCCTTCTCGTTGTTTAAAAAGTTAGGAATTGGTAGTCTCAAACCCACACGCATGAGTATCCAGCTCGCCGACAGATCAGTCAAATACCCATTAGGAATAGTGGAGGACGTCCTAGTCAAAGTTGACAAGTTCATCTTCCCGGTGGACTTTGTCATTTTAGACATCGAAGAAGACGTCGAGGTTCCCCTGATCCTTGGCCGACACTTCGTTGCCACCTCCCGAGCTATCATTGATGTAAGCAATGGTAAGCTCTTCCTTCGAGTGGGCGACGATGAGGTAACTTTCTCTATCACCCCCTCGATGAAGAACACACTAGCTAATGATGACTCCTGTTTTTTCATGGATACCGTAAGTGAAGAATCCTTCTCTCCCACCTCTGATTTTGAAAAAGAATTTTCCCATTTTTGTTCCTCTCCTACTCTTCCAACTGAATCTCTACACCTAAGTGAAGAATCCTCCACCCGCCCCTCTGATTTTGAAAAAGAATTTTTTGATTTCTATTCCTCTTCTACTTTTCCAACTGAATCGCTGCACGAAGCCACCATGGCCGCTAGCAACACCCCTTTTAGTTTTACATATAAAAAAGTGTACGAGGACATAGTTTTTGAAAAAGAACAAATTTCGAAAACCTCGTATGATGACCCCCCTACCTTGGAACTGAAAGAACTACCAGAGCACCTTCAATACGCTTTCTTAGAAAAGGACTCCAAGCTGCCTGTCATAGTTTCGGCCTACCTCACGGATGCACAAAAAGATAAACTTCTTTCAATTTTACAAAAGCATCGCCAAGCTATTGCTTGGCAGATTTCTGATATTAAGGGCATAAGCCCATCGTTTTGCACTCATAAAATCTTAATGGAAGATAATTCACGTAACTCTATACAACCTCAGCGCCGTATAAACCCAAACATGAAAGACGTAGTTAAGGGCGAGGTTATGAAATTGTTAGACGCAGGAACTATCTATCCTATATCCGACAGTAAGTGGGTTAGCCCAGTACAGGTAGTGCCAAAGAAGGGAGGGATAACGGTCGTAAGTAATGAAAATAATGAATTAATCCCGACTCGGACGGTGACCGGATGGCGAATGTGTATAGATTACCGTAAGTTGAATGACGCCACCCGCAAGGATCACTTCCCCTTGCCGTTCATTGATCAGATTTTAGAACGACTTTCCGGACATAGCTTTTATTGTTTTCTCGATGGCCTCTCGGGGTATCTTCAAATCCCCATCTCCCCCGAGGACCAGGAGAAAATTACGTTTACTTGTCCCTTCGGCACCTTCGCCTACCGAAGAATGCCGTTTGGATTGTGCAATGCGCCAGCTACATTCCAACGATGTATGCTCGCCATCTTTGACAAGTACGTAGAGAGCATTATGGAAGTTTTCATGGACGATTTCTCCGTGTTCGGGAATTCCTTCGATAGTTGCTTAGAGAACCTTGAAAAAGTCTTAGAGCGATGCGAAGAAACTAACCTCGCCTTAAATTGGGAAAAATGTCATTTTATGGTGAGGGAAGGGTTAGTTTTGGGACATAAAATTTCTGAAAGGGGTATTGAAGTAGACGTTGCGAAAATAGAAGTTATCGAGAAGCTGTCGCCACCTACGAACATAAGAACTATAAGAAGTTTCCTGGGTCATGCGGGTTTCTACCGCCGCTTCATAAAGGACTTTTCCAAAATCACCAAGCCCCTTACCCATCTCTTAGAAAAAGATGCCCCATTCATCTTTGATGACCTCTGCCTAGCTGCCTTCAATTTAATAAAAGAAAAATTAGTTAATGCCCCAATCATGATAGCTCCGGGGTGGGATCTTCCATTTGAGATAATGTGTGATGCGAGTAGTTTTGCGGTGGGAGCCGTACTAGGTCAACGTATTTCCAAAAACTTCCACCCCATTTATTATGCTAGTAAAACACTCACATCTGCACAGGAAAATTACACCACAACCGAGAAGGAGCTATTAGTTGTAGTTTTCGCTTTTGACAAATTTCGCCCTTATATTACTCTTTCGAAAATTATTGTTTTTACGGACCACTCGGCCCTCAAATATCTTCTCTCTAAAACGGATGCCAAGCCTCGCTTGATTCGCTGGGTCTTACTCCTCCAGGAGTTTGACTTAGAGATCCGTGATAAGCGAGGTGCCGAGAACTTGGCCGCCGACCACCTTTCGCGCCTAGACAACCCGTTTATAGAACAATTAGACGAAAATTCTTTTCATTACTATTTCCCTGATGAGAAGCTGTTCATAATTAACACATCTCCTTCTCCTTGGTTTGCCCGCATCGCCAACTATCTAGTGGCCCGTGTGCTCCCAAAAGAGTTTTCATCTCAGCAAAAGAAGAAATTCTTTTCTGAGTTGAAGAACTACTTTTGGGAGGATCCGCATCTTTTTAAAGTCTGTGCAGACCAAGTAATCAGGAGGTGTGTTTCCTTTGATGAAGGATTGGATATTATTAAATATTTGCATGAAGGACCGACAAGTGGGCACTATCAAGCTGCTCACACCGCTCACAAAGTGTTAAGCGCAGGTTTTTACTGGCCTACCCTGTTTAAAGACGCGCATGCCTTTGTGAGTAGGTGTGATAGTTGCCAACGGTCGGGGAATATTTCGAATAAAAATGAAATGCCACAAAATTATTTCCTACAGTGCGAAGTTTTCGACCTCTGGGGGATTGATTTTGTCGGCCCTTTTCCTTCTAGCTTCGGGAATAAGTACATTTTAGTTGCCGTTGATTATGTTTCGCATTAGGCCGAAGCCCAAGCTCTTCCTACGAATGACGCCCGAGTCGTAGTTAATTTCCTAAAAAAATTATTTTCTCGATTTGGTACGCCGCGCGCTATCATTAGTGATAGGGGTTCCCATTTCTGTAACACACAATTTTCAAAAATTCTAACTAAATATGGCGTTACTCATAAGCTTTCCACTGCCTACCACCCCCAAACTAACGGACAAGTCGAAGTAGTGAATAGAGAAATAAAAAGAATTTTAGAAAAGACTGTTTCAACATCTAGAAAAGACTGGTCAGCCAAATTAGACGATGCTCTATGGGCCTACCGAACAGCGTACAAAACCGCCCTCGGATGTACGCCATATCGGTTGGTTTATGGAAAATCGTGTCATTTACCCGTAGAGTTAGAACACCGCGCCTTTTGGGCCTTACGATTTTTAAACTTCGATCCCCACTCTGTCGGCGATTTTCGAAAATTTCAACTTAACGAACTCGACGAGTGGCGCTCTTACGCATATGAAAATAACAGACTTTATAAAGAGCGGACAAAACGTTTGCATGATCGACATCTTAGGCACCCAAAAATCTTTAAGCCGGGCGACCAAGTTCTTCTTTATAATTCTCGTTTACGTTTATTCCCGGGTAAATTAAAATCACGTTGGTCAGGGCCTTTTACTGTTTTAGAAGTCTTTTCTTATGGTACTGTTTTAATTTCCCACCCTGATAAGGGTACTTTCAAAGTAAATGGTCAGCGTCTTAAACTGTATTTCTGTGATGATGTCAGTCTCAACCCTGTTAACTCTATCTTTCCGGTCCTGACATTTGATTAATCTGAACTTTATTTTTCTCATAAACTTTGAACTTTATTCGAACTTTATTGTTAAACAATATTTGGGACAATCGTATTTTGATGCGTCGAGCTCAAACGACGCTTTAAACAAAGGGCACTCTTGGGAGGCAACCCAAGTTATCTTTTTTTGTTTTCTTTATTTTTCACTTTTTGCCCCGAATGGCTCCGGCAAGCTGAAACTTCTGCGATCGCCTGCTCCAATGGTTCTGCTTCCATGACAAAGTCCGCCGGACGACGTTTCATGAAGATCCACAGCACAGGCATGGAGGAGCGGCATCACTCAACTTGCCCTGCATAATAAAACCGGGGAAGTACCTGTTTTTTTTCCATTATGTCTTTCATTTCTGTCCTTTACTTTTCTCTCGTTCTCCAACCTCCTTCTCCATTGCGGACAATGTAGATTTTAAGCTTGGGGGAGGACTTCCTCCTTCTTTTTGTTTTGTAAATATCCAAAACATCCAAAACAAAAAAATTTATATAGCTGCATTTTGGTATTTCAATAGTACCCCATTTTTATGTTTTGTTTTTCGCAAACTTCTTTATAAACAACGCAGTTAATTCTAATTTTTCTAATCAATTTTTTTAATCATATTTCACAAGTAAAATGTTGGTCATGCTGTGTTTCTAATTCACGGTAGCATGTTAAGGTAAAATATTTCTCTAAAACGTGCATTTCTATTATGGTTTTCCGTTCTTTATTTTCTTTACTTTCTCTAAAAATCTATCATCCATTATTTTCCTTTTCGTCTTTAGATAATTTTTGTAAGAACAAATTTTGAATAACGTAGTAGATATGAACGATCCAAGTCACATATTATTCTTATTTTCAAGATAATTTCATCAATCTTCTTTTATTATCTTGAACTTGCTTTTTGAAATTTATCGACTCTATGTTTTAAATAAATTTAAAAAAAAAGCTTGAAAATGATTTAGGCCATTTTTGTTTACGTTTGAGCTTTCCTGCCAACCTAAAATCTTTTACCACTAGTTTGCCGCTTTTGAGCCTTTTTTCCAAATTCATTTGATAACTCCACACAGCATTTCATTTTCACCAAAGCCCAAATTCCTACCTATCTAATCACGCTAATTTTTTTTGATAGGAAATTTTGTGTTATCTTTGGAGACAATCAAGTCTTTGGAGAAATTGTTGAAAAAAGTGTACTCAAAAGCAATGCATTGAAAAAAAAAGAAAAAATGAATGAAAATAATAATACAAAAAAAGGATAAATAATTATAAAGAAAAACAAAAAAATAAATTTATTTATACATATTTTGTTTAAAATAAATTTATTTTTTTGAAACTCGTTGTTTTGGTTTAGTGTGATTTTTAAGCCTCCATGTTTATATTTGAATTCCACTACTATTCATATTCCTAAACCAAACGTTTCGGTCCTTTTAAGTCCTTTTGATTCACGCCTTTTTTTAAATTTTATTTAACAACTAAGAAAAGAAGAAGAGTAAATAAGTTTTAGTTTTGGATTTAAACATAGATTTTTGTTATTTAATTGATATAATTATAATGCGTTGCTTGGATCTAGTAATAACTTAATACGTTCTTTTCATTTTCATTGCCTTGCTCAAATCTATTTAAAGAATTTCATCAAAATTCTGGATGATTTATTTTTATTAAGTAAAGTTTATAAAAGTTTAACCATACCTAAATAATTGTTTTAGATTTACGTTTTACATTCTCCCTGCCAAGAATTTCGCATAGTACTTGTGTAAGTATGATTAAAACTTTTTGAATTAGTCACTTTTTATGATTAGCTAGTCTTTATATCTTTGCTTGGGGACAAGCAAAACTTAAGCTTGGGGGAATTTGATAATACGGTTTGCAGTCAATTTTATTAGGATATTTTCGGGGTTTTAAAGCAAATCATGTCTTGTAAAGTACTTGTTTTGATTCCCCTTTGTATATATTTTTGTCGCTAATGCATTTTTTCTGCTTTTTGCAGGTTTTCACGGCTTTCAGCCGAATTTTGCTGTGACACGCCCCAAGGTCATGCCCTACCCGGGCGTGTACCTAGGGCGTGTAACCCAGAGGAATGAAGCAATTGGTCCGAAACTGCATTCCGTGGAAACTTAGTGTACACGCCCTCGGTCACGCCCGTATCACACCCGACACGGGCGTGTACTAGAGGCGTGTCCCCAGGTTCCGAGGAATCACCGCAGCGCGCTCGTTTTTCCCGCTCCACCGTCGCACCGAAAGTGTCACGCCCCAGGGTCACGCCTGACCCGGGCGTGACATATGGGCGTGTACTTCAGCAATTCCGCCCGTCACCTCCAGAATTCAATTTCAGCTCAACAAAGTCACGCCGCAAAGAACACGCCCCAGGTACACGCCTTACCAGGGCGTGACTTGTGGGCGTGTACCTCAACTACTTCGTCAGAATTCAATTCCTGCCCGAAAAAGTCGCGCCGAATGTGTCACGCCCCAGGGTCACGCCCGACCAGGGCGTGACAGGGGGGCGTGACCCAACCCGAAAAATTCTATAAATAGAGCCCAACTCCAGGGGTTCAGGGACACCTTTTGCTTTGAGAGGGGAGGTTCTGTCCTTTGTATTTCTGAACTTTTAAGCATGTCTTTTCATTTTTAGTTCGTAGCTCTATCTTTATGCTTTCCCTGTATTAGTTCGTAGCTTTGTTCTGTAGTATAATGTTAATGATAGTGTAGCTTACCTTTCCATGCACTTGTAACCTCTAGTTTTCAAGCTGTAAGATCTTTGTTTCCATTAATAAAAAGTGTTGTTTTCTTTTTTGTTTATGCTCTGTTTTCATTATTCTTCTTCTACTCATCCCCTCTCTTTCACCTCACCATGATTAACTAATCATCCATGTACTCGATCTTAATGATCCGAGGTTCGAGTGATTAGGTTATGATGCTTTGAATCTTACCTTTTCTTTTTAGGGTTTAGCTTTGAATTACTCTTGATTTATCACGGGTTGGAGGTATATCATCGATATATACTCTCCACCTTTGCTTTCATTCTGGGCTAGCCGAGAGGCCGAAAGTTTGAAATGACCACTCAAGAGTAAAGGGAGTTGTTCGCACCCCTCGAGAGAGGCAGACGTTCAAATCTCCCGGATTGGAGTAAAATCCATTAGAGGGGTTCACCGCGTAAAGCGAGTTTTAGGCCTCCGATTTAGGCGAAAGTTGGTCGGACCTTCCTAAACTCAGTTAGGCACGGCCTTCGAGAGAAGCGTGTCAATATTCATGGAACCTCCACGGTCAAGGACCTTTACCCTAATTAGCTTAGGTTTATTTATCGTATTTTTCTAACCACTCTTACCGAGGTGATTTCTGATTGAGTGCATTTTCCCTTTCATCATTACTAAGCTTAAGTTAATCGCTCTTTTAGCTCTCTTTAACTTTTCATGCAAGTAGCTCTCTTTCATTGCAAGTAGTTCTCTTCCTTTAGCACGATTAGCTTTCTTCTAAAAAACTTAATTTTTCCGTCGATAAAATAATAGATTTCGTGTGAGTAAGCTTACTCAACTGTTCCCGGATTTCAATACGACACTTGTGTCCCCTAGCTGTATTTCGATAGGTATACTTGCCTTGATGAATTATTAGTTTGGTTATTTTCTCCTTTCAGATATCTAAGAGACAATCACTCAGCGATTTTCTTCTCAGCGATCTCTGCGTTTTCTACTTCATAGCTGAGATTATCTTCAGTCTCAGCGGTCTCAGTGGTTTTGCCTTAGTCAATTTATCTGACTTTAGGTCGACGAATGTTGAACTGCGTTCAACGATTGGTGGGCTGAGCTCGACGAATTTTGAACCTCAAGCTTCTTAATTTAGCTCAATGAGTGGTGAGATGAGGTTGACGATATGTGAGCTGAGCTCGATGAAATGTGAGCTGAGCTCGACAAAATTTGAATCCTAAGCTCCTGCGTTTAGCTCAAGGAATGGTGAGCTGAGCTCGACGATCTACGAGCTGAGCTCGACGAAATTTGAAACCTAAGCTCCTGAGTTTAGCTCAAGGAATGGTGAGCTGAGCTCAACGATCTCTGAGTTGAGCTCGACAAACTGAGATGAGCTTGAAAAAATTTGAATTCTCCAGCATATTATTTTTGTTTACTTGTCCAATCATGGACTACCTGCATGCAGGAACTCAAACACACATCAAATACATTATACCCCTTAGCATGATTGGTGATGCCTCTTCAAATACTGAGGAACATTGTATGACATAATTCCAAACACCAATATTCCCTCTAGCTGCTCAGCAAGGACAAGGACATGGTCGAGGATGAGGACTACATGGTAGGAACTGAAAGTCTTTGAATACAAGGGTAGTTAATCACCTAGAGGGGTATGAATAGGTTATTAAGGTATTTTTATATTCTTTTGACCTTTAACTGATTATGTTGTGTGTTATTATATGATTGTTGATGCTTTCAAGAATATCACCTAGATGATACAATAACATTATAGTGGTTCCCCAGTGTATGGGTACATCCACTATCCCTCCTACCTTTCTAACAAAATGTTAGACAAGACACTTCTTCAATAACCTGGCTCCTTAGAGATTATAACACGATCCCACCAAATCACACAGTCTCCATAGAGACCTACAACACAGACACTCAACCCACCCGCTCAGTAATCACCTGATCACCTAACACATGCATAAATTCCCCACAACATAGGCTGGAATCACAGCCTTATCACATAGATCCAAGACCAGATCCTAAAACTCAAATCTTATCCCAGATCCTACACTATGCCTTTATAACTTAGACTTACAATACAGATCTCACCAGATCTAACTCCCAGCCTTTATAAAAAAAGGCTTACAATACAGATCACAACCAGATCCTACAAAGATTGAATTTGATATAGAAAAAAATAATATACTCCAGAGATTGATTATCTGAGTCTACACCTTCTTGAACTGAGAGAATCTTAGCCCAATTTTCTTCTCAGCAATAAGGATGAAGATCTTTAAGAATCTGCTACTTATGCAAGAAATAATCTCATAACCTTGATTCTGATTCTGCTGATGAAGGAGAGAGAGAGGAGATATCTTGTATCAGCTAACCTGTTTTGTAGAACACAGATTGCTCTACCTCTTCTTCACAGATCCAGAGATTGATCTTTAATTTTGGCTTGGCTTGGATCTTAAAGCAACTTCTGCTAGGGCTGGCCTTGGTTGATTCTTCTTCCTTAAAGAAATCATTTGATCCACCTATAGCTGATGTTGATTGCCGTAGCTACCTAAGAGACACTTCAGATTCATTGGATTGATGTTCTTGTCTTTGCAACATTGGCGGGAGAAGAAGACGAAGTCCCGCTCCTCTATTTAGAAATGAATTTCTCTCAGAAAATTTTTCTCGATCCAGATCTCCTTCTCTATGTATAATCCCGTCATCCAGCGATATGATTGGCACGCGTCATTTCTTTAACGGTTGATTATATCCTTAGTTTTATAGAATGAGACTAACAACAATGTTAGTGATGAGTTGCAGCTCTTCCATAGTCATTTTGAACTTTATTGACTTTTGTTGACTTTGCTGACGTCAGCCATTCTGGACTTAGAAAATTTTAGACAAGTATCCAGGCAATGAGTGCATTGAGTGAACAAGCTTTACTCAATAAATCTAGACTTAAAAAATTACCCGCTTTGCTAGGCGTTGAGTGAGTAAGCTCCACTCAACGCTTTTTTAACTTAGTCAACATCTCAGCTTGTCCAGGCGTTGAGAGCGTTGATTGTATAAGCCTAACTCAATGCTTTTGTACTTAGCCAAATCTCCTTCTGTCTGAAGGTGTTGAGTGAGCTGGCCTAACTCAACGCTTTTTGCCTTTGACTCTAAAATCTAGCAATGAGTGCATTGAGTTTATAAGCTTCACTCAACGATTATGAACTTAGAAGAATTCTTCTCTGCATGAAGGCATTAAGTGTGTTGACAACACTCAACGATTCAGGACTTAGATGAATTCTGCTATGCATGAACACGTTGAGTGTGTTGACTACACTCAACGATTCTGGACTTAGAAGAATTCTGCTCTGCATGAAGGCCTTAAGTGTGTTGACTACACTAAATGCTTTCTCCCTTTGGCATTGATAGCAACAACATGACTCAACGCTTTTATCCTTTTGGCATTGAGTGAGCTGACTTCACTCAATGCTATTGTACATAGACAGAATTTTATGTCATTCTTCCAAGGCTTTTACTGAATCAGCATGGCGTTGACTGAACTGACTTCACTCAATGCTTTTGGACTTAGTCAAATTTCTTTGACAGATTTCCTTTAGCTTTGACAGAAATGACATGACTCAATGCTTTTGGCTATATGACATTTAGTGAGTTGACTTCACTCAATTCCTGTGTACTTAGACACTTTTTGCCTTACCAACACTTAAATCTTTGACTGCCAGCCTTCTCTCAAGGCTATTAGTTACATGGAGTTGAGTGAACTGACTTCACTCAACGTCTGTGGACTTAGTCATTTTTCTTCACTATCACTGGCTTCTGATTCATCTGGCATTGAGTGATCATGCTTCACTTAATGCATATAGACTTAAGCAATTTCCTGCCTTTCCAGTCAGCTTCTTTGAGTCCACCTGTTAATGTCATTTGGACCACCTGTCCAATCAATATGATATAGACTAACCTGCATTCATGAACTTAAAAATTCATTAGATATAATTATGTGTATATCATTGAATTTTTTGACTTCTCACAAATCTGATAAATTGGGATCAATGGACCCAATAATCTCCCCCTATTTGAAGATGTCAAAACACCACTTCAAAAATCTTTGTCAATGATATACAATAACATATACAACAACAATAGACAATAATATATTAACACAAGAGATTTAATGGTTACCACATTACCCATTTTTCTACTAGTATGGTGATCATCACCTACTCCCCCTGTGTTACTACAAGATTCACCTTTTTCCCTTTGTAGGAGAACACCACCTGCTCCCCCAATTTTGCTGCATTGATACATAGTCACCTTAGTCACCTTCTTCCCCTTTTGACTTCATCAGACAGAGGGAGAAGCTGTCCATCTGTGATTATCTTCTCCTTTTTCTGATTATAGATAATCAACTAGTGCAGAACTTTCTCCCCATCAACAAGAGCATATTCTACCAAGACTTTGAACATTCCAGCCTTGATACCATTTTCTGGTCTACACAACCTGCAAGATGATGTAGTTCCTGCAACAAAACAACATGAAGAGCAACTGAAGCTACACTAATTTCAATATACCCAACTCAAACTTGAACGTGTTGAATTTTGTTTCATCTAATGGCTTGGTGAAAATATCAGCCACTTGCTTGTCTGTTGGTACAAACTCAAGACTAATATCCTCACATTCCTCCTGCTCTCTTATAAAGCGATATCTAATCTCTATGTGCATAGTCCTGCTATGTGAGACAGGATTCTTAGCTATAGAGATTGCACTAGTAGAGTCACAGAATAAAAAACTTCTACTTAACTGAATGTTATAATCCTAAAGTTGATGTTGTATCCACAACAACTGTGCACAACAGCTCCCTGCAGCTATACATTATGATTATGTAGTAGAAATAGAAACACTTGTTTGCTTCTTACTGCTCCATGACACTAGTCTTTTTTCTAGACGCTGACAGGATCCTGATGTGCTTTTACTGTCTTTTCTGCATCCTGAAAAGTCTGCATCTGAAAAACCTATTAGTTCAAAATCTCTATTCTTAGGATACCAAAGGCCAAGATCCGGTGTGCCCTTCAGATATCTCAAAATTCTATTAGCAGCTGAGTAATGAGATTCTTTATGGCATGCCTAATATCTAGAACAGACACATGTAGCATACATAATGTCTGACCTACTAGCAATCAGGTATAGAAGGGAGATAATTATCCCTCTATACAAAGTTTGATCAACAAGTTTGCCTGTCTCATCCTTGTCTAAAGACATGTTTGACACCATGGGAGTTTTCATGGTGGAGGAATTCTCCATCCCAATTTTTTTTAATCAATTCCCTGTTAAACTTAGACTGAGATATGGATAATCCATTCTCAGTTTGTCTTACTTAGAGACCCAAGAAGAACATAAGTTCACTCATAATGCTCATCTCAAACTTCCCTTGAATTAGTTTGACAAATTGTTTTGCAAAGGTTGTCATTAGTAGATCCAAAGATAATGTCATCAACCTATATCTGGACTAGGATGATCTTGCCTTTGGATTCCCTAAGAAATAGGGTCTTGTCTATCTTCCCCCTTGAGAATTTGTTCTCAATGAGGAAGCTAGACATGGTTTCATACCATGCTCCAGGAGCTTATTTCAACATATATAAAACTTTTCTAAGTTTATAAACAAAATTAAAATGGTTAAGAATAACAAAACCTGGAGGTTATTCAACATAGACATCTTCCTTCAAGTCTCCATTCAGGAAAGCCAACGTAACCTCAATTTAATAGACTATGTATCCTTGATATGCAGTATATGTAAGGAATAATCTGATGGCTTCTAATATTGCTATAGGGGCAAAGGTTTGATCAAAGTGAATACCTTCTACCCGTCTATACCCCTGAGCTACAAATCTAGCTTTGTTATTAACTGTAATGCCATTTTCATCAAGTTTATTCCTATAGAACCACTTGGTTCCAATGACATTATTTTCTTGTGGTCTAGGAACTAGCTTCCAGACCTTACACCTCTTAAATTGGTTCAGTTCTTCTTGCATGGCTGCAATCCAAAACTGATCCATTTTTGCCTCTTCAAACTTTTTTGGCTCTACTTGTGACAAGAAACTGGAATACATTATTATGTTAAGACATCTGCTACTTGTCACTACACCTTGACTTGCATCACCAATGATCTGTTGGCCCGGATGATCCTTCAAATGCCTGATAGCTGGAGGCAGTCTTCCTTCAGCATTCTATGCTTAATAGTCTCCATCTTGTTTTACATCATCCACATCTTGTGTGCCTTGTGCTTTCTCTGAAATGCACACACTTTCATCTTTTTCTTGAACTACAGGTTCAACTTCCTTAACAGTCACCTTGTCCATGACCACTTTTATGCCTATAGGACAAGAAAAGAAGCTTGACAGCTCATTGCTTATCATGTTTGATTCATTAAACACTATATTAACTGACTCCTCTACAACTTGACTTATTAAGTTGTAGATCCTATAGGCCTTACTATGATTGTTGTACCCAACAAAGATCCCTTCATAGGACTTAGCAGCAGACTTAGTTATATAGGATTTCCCATTGTTAAGCACATAACATTTGCTCCCAAAAATTCTGAGATATGCAAGGTTTGGTTTTCTACCCTTCAATATCTTATAAGGAGTCTTTTTATGACTCTTGATGATAGAAGCTCTGTTGAAGACATGACAAGCAGTGTTTACTTCCTCAGCCCAGCAATATTCTGGGAGAGATGTGTCATTCAGAAATGTCCTTGCAGCTTCTATGAGAGTCCTATTCTTCCTCTCAACAGTCCCATTTTGCTAGGGTGTTCTTGTAGAGGAAAACTTGAATCCCAAGTTCTTCACAAAACTTTGTCATGCATTCAGATTAAAACTCAGTTCCATGATCTCTTCTGATTCTGACCACCGAACTGTTTAATTCATTCCGTATTTCTTTGACAAATGTCTTGAAAACATCGTGGGTTTCATACTTTTTTTCTTAAAAAGAAAACCCAAGTAAATCTGGAAATGTCATCAATTACCACAAAGGTGTAGACTTTCCTACCAAGAATATGAACTGGCATATGACCAAACAAGTTTATATGCAGGAGGTACAAACACCACACAGGGTCTTTAGTCTCAATACTTTTAAAAGAAGCTTTGGTCAGCTTGCCCTTTTGGCATGCATAGAAAATGCCTTCTTTAGTGTATACTATTTTAGGACAATTTTAACTAGCTCTTTACTAAAGAGCTTTCCTATGGTCTTATAGTTCAAATGAGATAGTCTCTTGTGCCATTTGACACAGTGTGAGACTTTCTCATTTGCAACTAGGCATATGAGAGAGTCTGAATTTACACAAAGAAAATTTAAACAATACTCATTCCCACTCATAGTGCCTGTCAAGATGACCTCTTGGTCACTTGACTTCTTGATGTGACACTCATCCTTGTGGAATGAAATGTCATGGCCAAGCACACAAAGTTAGCTTATGCTTATAAGGTTATGTTGTAACCCTTCCACATAAGCTACTTTGTGAAAGTGACTAAGCCATTTGAGATCTTACCATAACCTCTGGTAATCCCTTTGTCTGATCCACCAAAGATCACCTTTGGTCCATCCTTCACTGGAATGAACTCTCTCAAATTGCTTTTTGTTCCAGTCATGTGCCTAGAACAACCACTATCCAAGTACCATATGTACATCCCCATATTCGTTGGGTGGGACCCAGATGCACCAAGGACCTGGATTAGGCGAGCCTTAGGCTAGCTTTGGGCTGAAACCAGATCAGATAAGTAAGTAGGCGAGAAGGTTCCCTCCCAGGGCAGGCGAAACGGCTTGCGCCTCGGGTCGACGGGGGCCCATCGGTCCTTGGAGTGAGTGATGCTTCTCCACTCAATGCCCCTTTAGTCTTTTGGTTCCCGCCCGGGGTAGGCTGGAAGGCTTGTGCGCGAGACAAGCGGGATGCCCGCAGAGATCAGCATAAAGGCTTTTGCTAGGTAGGGTCCAAAGGTGAAATTACCTGAATGCCCCTAGGTCTGCATTTCGCTCCTCAAAACAGCGGAGTTTGGTTGTTAGCAGACCAGCCTAGGGTATTTTTGTAATTTTAGAGCAGTGGAATTACGTTTTTTGTAGATCAGATATTAGAAATCTATAAATAGACCCACATAGTTCCTCAGAAAGCAAGTTTTCATCATTTCTCAAATCTCTTAGTGCTTGCTAAGGTACTCCTAGTACAACAATTGACTTTGGAGGTGAAGCGCTCAGAGATCTTCTGTGTTAGTGCAGGGACCTCCCAACTGAGGCTCAAGGTCAATTTATAGTTCCTTGTTACCAGTCAGGGGTCCGCGTTTGGGAGAAGTAGGTGTCAGCTACCCCCCAAGGTCCGAACTCTCATTGTGGTGAGTTTTTGCATTCAACATTTCGAGTGCGGTGAGCGTGGACCATAGCTGACACAGGAAAATCTCAACTCAAGTCTCATGGCTGGAGATGAAGGAGAAGGCGCTGGCTTGGGAGGTTCTCCCTCTCAGGGAAGTGGGGTGATGTTGGAGATGTTGGAGGACTTCAGGCGGGAAGTCCTCCAGACCATCGACTTGGCCTTCTCGGCAAGAGGTGAGTGGGCGACTCCTCAGGTCCCGGTGGTGGCCGCTCCATCACTGGGTGAAAATGCTCCCAAGCAGCTCCCTGGGAAGGAGGTTCCGACAGAGGTTGATGACAGGGATGTCGCCATGCAGGAGCTATTTCTCGGGTAGGCTAGTGCGAACAGGGCTAGCGAGCTGATGTCGCGAGATGATCCCTCTCGGCAGGCTGGGGGAGGGAACCCTTTTAGTGAGCTTATCACCTCGGCTCCGGTTCTAGATGGGTTCCGGGAACCAAACATGTACTACTACATGGACAGGGATAACCCCGTGCAGTATGTACAGTGGTTTGAGGATGTCGTTTCCATAAGTCAGATGTCGGATGCCTTCAAGTGTCGGCTCTTTGCCATCACTCTGAAGAAGAAGGCGAGGGCCTGGTTCCATCAACTCCCTGCAAGATCAATTTACTACTTCGAGAATTTGCGTCAAGGGTTCTTATTG
Source organism: Platanthera guangdongensis (assembly GCA_039583875.1). NCBI lineage: Eukaryota > Viridiplantae > Streptophyta > Magnoliopsida > Asparagales > Orchidaceae > Platanthera > Platanthera guangdongensis. The sequence goes on from CM077163.1 coordinate 17,951,347, forward strand.
AGGTTCCCAACATCAAAGAAGAGAAAGAAGCCAACTAAGTGGTTGTTTGCCATCAAGTAGAAGCCGAAGGAGATGCTGGGACACTATGTTGATACGTTCCAAGAGGAGATTCTGCAGGTTTAGGATATGTCGGGATACACTATGATGCTTGCCTTCACCCTTGGGTTGCCGTCAAGCTTCTTTAGTATGGTGTTGGAGAGTGTCCCCACCCTCTCCTTCGAGGAACTAATGGAGAGGGAGGCAAAGGAGATCGAGATCGAGGCGGCCAATCCGGTATTTGCCAAGAAGCTGGCCAAGTTGGAGGAGGATAATGTGAAGGAGTCAGGAGCAGGGAGGCAGAGGGAGCAGAGAGAGGAGAGAAGAAGGGAGGAACCCCATGGACAAGGGCAACATCAAGGTTGGGGGCTGCACGAGCAGAACAACAAGTTAGGCTGGAGGCCCCGAGAAGGTCACCCTCAGGGGCAGGGTGGTGGCTTCCAAGGAAGGTACAACAACCGCGAGCAAAGGAGGTTCAATCAGCTGGCATGGAGGCATGGACAGAGGGCCCCCCTCCCGCCACAATAGGAGGCTATGGAGATCGTCGGAGGAAGTGGAGGAAGGAGAGGAGCTCAGGGAGGAGTGAGGAGAAGAGAAGGCAGGGTGGCATTGCCTTTTTATGACTTCCATCAGGAGGAGGGTCACGCAACGACTACTTGCTCTGAGTTTCTGGAGATGAGAGGGCAAGGGGGGCAAGTTTGCAGCAGCCGCCCATGAGGATCAAAGAAGGTTTGACATAAGGTGGAGAAGATAGATGTGAGGACAGGTGGATGTGGGAGCCCGAGGAGGGATCGAGGTGATCCATGGGGGAATAGGGATTGAAGCCACCCACAGGGGGAGCATCCAAACTATGTATCGAAGGAGCATCGCCTCGACTTCCCAGACTCTACCTAGGAAGAAAAGATAATTTTCTCAGCAAAGGACATGCCCGACTAAGAAGCCCCATTCTGTGATGCCTTAGTGATCCATGCGAAAGTAGAAAATTTCATGGTCTCCAGGATTCTGGTAGACAATGGGATCTCCATGAATGTGATCATCAAAAAAGCTTTTGATGAGATGAAGGTGGAGACTCAGAGGATTCTAGCCTCAGATAGACCATTATTTGGGTTCTCGGGGGAGCAGAAGGAAGTTGAAGGAGGGGTGGAGCTACATGTATTGTTGGGGGAGGGGGTATCGAGGAACTGTCAGTTTGTCATCGTTGATGCTCCAAGCAGCTATAACACAATCTTTGGGCGCCCTCTCATCAACATCTTTTATTGCGTCCCCTCCTCGTTTCATTAGTGCCTTAAGTTCAGTAGTGGAGGAGTGCAAGTCAGGATCAGGGGGGATCCAAAGGTGGCGAGGCAATGTTATGTGACTTCCATCAACACCATATCATGGATAGTAAGGGCCGATGAGCTCGAGAAGGAGATGGTGATGCAAGAAGAAGCTGTAGAGGAAGGAGGGGTGAGCCTAGGAGAGGTTGATGAAAAAATAGTGGAGGAAGGAGAGGTGATCCTAGGTCAGGGTGGAGAGAAAGCTTCAGGGGAGGAAAGGGTAAAGGGAGACGCTGGGTGTGAGGCCCAAGGGGGTGGAGATGTGGAGTGGCCGGGGGAGAGCCTGTAGGCAATGGAGGTTGAGAAGGCAGGAGGAGAAGAAGAGTTAGGGGAAGATGAGGAGAGAGACGACAGGGAGCAGTAACGGCTGGAGCCGGCAGAGGAAGTAGTGGAGATGGAGGTCTTCACCTAGGCGGGAAAGCCAGAGAAGGTAAGGGTTAGTGGCAGCTTGAGCCTTGACGATAGGGCAGGGATGCAGGAGTGCATCCAAAGGAACGTCGACGTCTTTGCCTGGAGCACGACGTACATGCAGGGCATTGTTGCGGATGTGGCTTGCCACCGTCTGAACCTGGATCCCAAGATGCATCCCATCCACTAGAAGATGAGTACCATTGACACCGAGCTGGAAGAACCCATACACGAGTAGGTCAAGAAGCTTCTCGATGCAGATTTCATCTCGGAGATCCAATACCCAGGCTGGATATCCAATGTGGTAATGGTAAAAAAATGGCATTGGAGATGGTGTAAGTGTGTAGACTTTTCTCTATTAAATAAATCATGCCCTAAGGATTTCTACCCCCTGCCTCAGATCGACGCGCTGGTTAATTCAATCGTCAGTTTTTCTATTATGAGTTTTTTTGGATGTTTTTTCAGGTTACCATCAGATCTGAATGCATCCCCCCGACGTCAAGGATGTCTCCTTCATCATAAGGGAGGGATACCTCAACTACAAGATGATGCCCTTTATGCTAAAGAACGCATGTGCTACCTACCAACGCATGATGGATCGGGTGTTCAAAGGTTAGAGGGGTAGGAACCTAGAGGTTTATGTTGATGACCTCATGATGAAGAGTGGGGATGTGGGTTCACACTTACTTGACCTGGAGGAGACATTCGCGACCTTGCAGAAGTTCAAGATAAGGCTAAATCCACAGAAGTGTGTCTTTGGGGCAAGCCAAGGCAAGTTCCTTGGAAACCTTCTGACCCCAGAGGGGGTAGAGCACAACCCAGACAAGGTGAAGGCTATCGTAGAGTTGGAATCACCTCACAATGCCAAAGATGTTCAGCGTTTAACCGACAAGCTCGCCAGGTTGAGTCGGTTTCTCTCCCGAGCCGGGGAGAAGTGTTCACCCTTCTTCAGGATGCTTTGGGGGAACCAAAAGTTTGAGTGGACAGAGGAATGCGAGGAGGCTTTTCGGGCATTGAAGGCTCAACTATCCCAGGCACCGCTCCTTCAGATCCCAAAGGATGTGGAGGACCTAGCCTTATATCTTGGGGTAGGGGCAGAGGATATAATTTCTGTATTGGTAAGGGAAGAAGGGAAGAAGCAGATGCTGATCTACTACTTCAGTAGGATGCTGAATAAGGCAGAGCTCCGCTACCCCATCCTAGAGAAGTTGGATTTCTCTCTGATCATCTCGTCTAGGAAGCTCATGCCATATTTAAAAGCTCATTCAATTATGGTGGTGACGGACCATCTATTGCACATGATTTTGATGGGGTGGAGCACTCCGGGAGGTTGGCTAAGTGGTCCATCGAGCTCAGTGAGTTTGACATCTCCTTCGTACCAAGGCTCTCCATCAAGGCACAAGTAGTGGCTGATTTCTTGGCTGACTACGTCGTAGAGCTGGAGGGAGAGGAAGCACTGCCGAGGGAGGAATGGAAGATGTTCGTTGACGGAGCCTCAGGGAAGCATTCCCTATGGCAATGGGTAGTATTGGTAAGTCCTCAAGGGGTCACCATAGAGCAAGCAGGGACACTGCACTTCCTGGTTACAAACAATCAAGCGGAATATGAGGCTATCATAGCCGGGTTACAGTTGGCTAAGGATCTCGGGTTTCATGACGTAGAAGTGATCACATACTCGCTAGTGGTGACGTTGAAAGATATGGTACCTAAACACCTAGAGGGGGGGCGGGGTGAATAGGTGACCTAAACCTTTTTGAAACTTTGTTGGCAGCAAAACAGTTATCTCACAGATTTCTACAGCTAACAGCAATAACAAAATATAAACTGCTAATCCACAGCACAGCACAGCACAGCAGACACACAAATTTATAGTGGTTCCCCAATCTTTGGGTACATCCACTTTCCCCCTTTGCCTATCTAGCAGTGTACTAGATTCGGCCAAACTTCTCCACTATCTCAGAACCCAACTAGGTTCCTACACCTCAGGCCCAAAGCCTTACACTCAGCCACCAAGGCCTACACTCAGCCACCCAGGCCTACACTCAGCCAATTAAGGCCTACACTCAGAGTTCTTCAACTCCTACACTCAGGCAACCAAGCCCTACCCTCAGCCTTTATAATATAGGCTTACAATTCACTCAAATCCAATGGATCCTACAAGTTAAAATTGAATTACAATAACTAACTCTACAACTCAGAAAATAAGAGAGGAGTTGAGAGTTTCTTGAAGAGTTCTTGGAAGAACTCAGCTAGATCCAAACTGACTTAGCTTCCTTCAAAGCTTCTTGAGTAGAACTGAATTAGTCTGAATCCTCTGCAGTTGATCCTTGACCTCTGCTTCTTGAGATCCAGATGATTTTGAATCCTTCTTGTCAGCCTTAGTTCCAAAGACTGAATTCTTGATTGGAGCTCTCTCTCTCTCCAACTTCTTAGATCTACTGTTGGACAACAAGATCTTCTTGTGTTGATACTCTGTGTACCACTTTTCTGATTACTTGAATAATCTGATCTATTACTTCAAATGGCTTCAACAACTTTTTATTAACACCTTATCAACCTGCTTTCTGTAAACAGTCTGTGCCTATTTATAGGCCTTCTTCATGGTAACCGGCTGGTCCGGTTCATAACTGACTTCTGACATCTCTGACAAGTGCTGTAAACCGGCTGGAACGGCAGCTGTCATGTCATCCAGTCAATTCTTGAAATTCTCTAACTGTCAGATAGTGTCGAGACTTTCTGTTCTTAAGTGTCGACACTTATAGACCAAGTGTCGACACATGTTGTGTAAGTGTCGACACAAGTCTACAAGGTGTCGACACAACTCCTTGTATGTCTCGACACAGATTCTTCTTCAAGTGTCGACACTGAAATTAAGTGTCGACACAAGTACTTGATCTTCTGTATCTTGTAGTATTCTTCTAAGTGTCGACACATCTCCTTTGTGTCGACACATCTTCATGTGTTGAAACTGTCAAGTGTCGACACTGCTTCTTGGTGTCGACACAAGTCTTCAATTTTGTTTCTTCAGCTGAGTGTCGACACATTCCCTTAGTGTCGACACTTGTACTTACAATATTTTGTAAACTTTTCTATTCTTTGCTAAGTGTCGACATAGCTCCTTGTGTCGACACTTTCTTCAAGTGTAGAGTCTTCAACTAAATGTCGACACATTGTGCTGGGTGTCGACACTTTCTTCAAGTGTTGACTCTTCTGGTTGTGTGTCGACACATTGTGCTGAGTGTCGACACATACTTCAAGTGTTGACTCCTTTGAGTGTGTGTCGACACATTGTGCTGAGTGTCGACACATACTTCAAGTGTTGACTCAGCTGATTGAGTGTCGACACATTGTGTTGAGTGTCGACACTTGTCCTTAATCTCTGCAGAATTTTGCTGAGTGTCGACACAACTCCAAGTGTCGACACTTTCTGATGTTGACTCAGCTCTTCTAGGTGTCGACACTTCTGCTAAGTGTCGACACAGCTTTTCTGCATCCTTCTTCACTGAGTGTCGACACAGCTCCAAGTGTCGACACTTTCTGTCTGGTGTCGACTCAATTACTCCAAGTGTCGACACTGCTTGTCTGGGTGTCGACACAAGCTTTCTCAAGTGTCGACACTTTCCCTCTGGGTGTCGACACATGGACTTAGAAACTTTTAGCTTCAGTCCAGTGAATACCTAACCTGCACAAGTAACTCAAACAAACATCAAATACATTATGATGTATATCATTGAGTTAGGTGAGGCTTCTTCAAATCAGGTACATTTGACCAATGTACCCAACAATCTCCCCCTATTTGGAGAAGTCATAACCTTTAGTCAATGATATACACCACTCATAATTAAAAATTAGAAAATGATGTAAAGCAGGTATATGTCAACAGGGTAAACTTAAACATGTAATAAAGCACACATGTATACTCATTAAACATTGCAGAACAGACAAGAAATAGACACATGCTTCTGAACAATCATGAGATATATTTATCAAAAATTGTTCTAACATTGTTTTAATACATTTCCATTGTTTTACAAAAATATTTCATATGTAAAAGATTACAACAATGTTTCTTAGTCTAATCTTAGTCTAGTTCTGATCAGGTTCTTTTATAACTATTCCTTTCCCAGCTTGTACTTTGGCCTTTACAGCAACAGCAGCAGCAGGCTCAGCATCAGCAGGCTTCTTGCCTTTGAGATCTTTCTTATCAGCCTTGATCTTTTGCCTCTCAAAGTAATGATATGGCTTAGGAAAGTACTTGCTAGGCTCCACAGCTGTAGGAGGTAGCTTTCCTAACTTAGCCTTCCTTCTATACTGGACAATGGCTTCCTGCCTAATCTCATGCTTCCTCCATTCTGCTTCTGAGAACCATTTGTTCCTTTCATGAGCATTGTCCTTGGCTGCTTTCCAGGCTGTGAGAATGATGTTCCTAGAAGTAGGGCTCCACTGTTCAAAATCTGGTTTTTGCTCAGCTAGTTCCCTAAACTTCTTCTTTGACAGCCTTGTCTCTTCTTCTTTGTCCAAAGCCTCTTGCATAGCTGCTGTTATAGGTTGAACAACCTTTTCCAGAACAACATTTGACTTTCCAGCAGTTGGGCTATACATTGTGCTTACATCTGCATGAATCATTTCAAAATCTGGAGGTGGATAAATGACTTGAGCTACTTCCTGTTGCTCACCTCCAAGATATGCACTTTGAATTCCTGATTCAGCAACATTATCATCATCACACAGGGGAGGATAGCCCAGTGTAGCTCTGATGGAGTTAGATATCCATTTGGCATGGTCAGAGCTAGCTTTGACTAACACCCTCTCCCCCTTTATGACTTCTTGTGCAACATGGTCTCTGACATCATCCTTTTGGAACCTGATTTGGCTGTCCAAGTACCTGATTCCATCCTTAAAATAAGGTCTAAGCTTTGTAAGCTGTTCAGAAATGACCTTCTGTGAATCCTTGATTGCAGTCTTAACAACAACAATTTCATCTTGAAATACTTTATCAAATTCAGCCTTAACTGCAGCAGATGATGTTGAAGGTTCAGCAGTCTTATTTTTCAGTTCAGTGACTATGGCATTGTGAGAAGCTGTCAGATTGTCATTCATTCTCAACTGATTCTCCAGCACATAGCCTTGCTTCAGTGCGATATCATCTACTTGAGACTTTATCTTCTCTTGGTGGGTTGCCAGATAGACCACTGCATTACCACCCTTTGAAAAACATTCAGTCATCTCCTTTTTATTAAGGTTCATTTCAAACCTTATTGACTTGATTTCCTGTGCCAGATCAAATTGTAGGGTCTTGTGCCCTTCATCAACATAAGTCTCTATAGCCTTCCTTTGCTCATCCAGCTTGATCTGTAGTGCAATCAGTAAAGCACTATAGTCAGCAGTTGGAGCTTGCTGAACTATGGGCTGTGGGGCAATGGATTGCAAGGCTTTCTTGTAACTCTGACTTCTCCTCTTGAAGACATAGAGTTTCTTCTTTTTAGCTTGTTCAGCCTCATCTTCCTCAAACTCTGAAGTACTGGCGATATCAACCCTGTCCTTAGGGATTGATGGTTTGTCAGCTTGCACATCAAGTGCTTTCTCACTTTCTTGCCTGACAGGCTCTTCCACAACTTGCAGTTGCTCCCCCTCAGCAGCAGCACCCTTCTCTTCAGCAGCAGCAACTTTATCCATGTCAAATTCCTCTTGTTCTAGATTTAGAAATAGATCTTCCATGGTAAATTCTACTGGTGACTGTGCAGGAGAAGTACTGGGTTCATCAACTACTTTATCAGGAACCACTTCTAGGATAACTGATGTGTCTTGGAGAACAACATCTGGTTCTTGATTTGCTTGCTGAGTTTGCTGATGGACATCAGACAAATCAGAATCTATTACAGAAAAATCTAAAGTATTGAGGTCAGTAAGTACCTCTTGGATAATGATTGTGGCTTGCTCACTGTCCAGAGTAGAGGGTTCTTCTACTGCTGGAAGCTCCCCCTGGCTTGGATCCTTATACTTGGGGCTAGCTGGAGGCAGCTCCCCCTGGATTTTAGCTGTCTCTTGAGGAGTAGGAGACTTCTCTGCAGCCACTTCCTCTTGACTATCAGGAGTGAAAACAACTTGTTCTTCACTACCTGAACTGCTGGAGGACTCCTGTGTCACAGGAGCTATCTTCCTTTTCTTCTTTGGAGGTGAATCTTTCTTAGAAACTTGCTTCTCTGGGGTTGGTATTTCTTTAGATAGTACTCTTTCCCACCTGGAAAATATCCTTTGATCCATCCTTCTCATATGGTTGATCTTGCTACCAGCAGCATTGCTCATTACCTCTGGTATTGTACCAGCCAGGTAGAGACTAAGTATTCTGCCCAGATTGGGCTTCTTCAGACTTTCTTTAATTTTCTCATACACAACCATTGACCAGTCTGTTTTGAGGTTGAAGATAATTCTGGTCATAACACTGAACATGGAGGCTGACACCCTGTCATGCCCTCCAGTCTTGCTGAGTATAACTTTCCCCACAATTTCAGACAGGAATTTTCCTTGGTTATTCATTCCTTTCCTGTTGAATACAGATCCTATCTTCAGCTTAGGATCTAGACCACACCAGGTAAGTGCTTCCCTGGTCTTAGATGTAGTCACTTCCTCTTCTGCTTGAATTTTAGGTAGCTGAAGTACCTTTCTCAGAGTTTTGGGTGAAATCTTGACCTTGGTTCCATGCACTCTTGATTTGATTCTGTAACCTGAGTCATCTACAGAAGCTCCAGTAAGGAATTCAAGAACTTCCTTCTTCCATATTTTGGTTGGTTCTGAAACCAAGTACTCCAATCCAGAATCGGTGACTAGGGTTACCACCGATTTGATTTCTTGATCGCCATCGTCGAACGCGCCACGAACCAGTTCATAGCCTTCATTGACGTTCTCCTCGAGCTTGGGAGCCATTAGGGTTTGTAGAATTAGTCTTTAGAAAAGAGAAATGTCGACACAGTAGTTTGGTCTCGAAACTCTGAAAGCGTGTCGACAAACAAAGACAGAATCCTATTTATACCTTTCTGGTTTGAAGACGAACAGGCGGGATGGATTACTAAAGATGTGTCGACACTGGCAATAAGTGTCGACACTGACTTATAATGTCTCGACACACATGTGTCGACACAAGTTTAGTCAACAGATTTTATGTGTCGACACTTGGTTCTGTGTCGACACCACACTACTCGACATGTAGTCGAGACGTTACTTAGAAAATTCTGAGTAAAACTTAAGTGTCGACACCTCATTGGATGTGTCGACACCAACTCGACATGTGTCGACACTAACATTCTAAAGTGTCGACACCAACTTCCTAGATGTGTCGACACCATTTTCCTGAAGTGTCAACACTTACTATTCTGTGTCGACATAGACTTGTCTATGTGTCGACACCTTTTTACTTAGCCAATTTTTAGTTCTGTAAACTTAGTCTAAGTTTATCATACCTAGTTCAATTTTGAACCTATTGAACTTAGCTTCTTCTAAGGGCTTAGTAAACATATCAGCTATCTGATTATCAGTTTTAACATATTCAAGTGCAATATCATTTCTTTCTACATGCTCCCTAAGAAAGTGATATTTAATCTCAATATGTTTAGTTCTACTATGTGATACAGGATTATTAGCTATTGAAATAGCACTTGTAGAATCACAGAAAAGTGGAGTTCTACTTACCTGAAATCCATAGTCTTCTAGCTGATGTTGAATCCACAGAAGTTGAGCACAGCAACTTCCTGCAGCTACATATTCTGACTCAGCTGTGGAGATAGCCACACTGGTTTGCTTCTTACTACTCCATGAAATGAGTCTTCCACCTAGGAATTGACAGGATCCAGTTGTGCTCTTTCTATCCTCTTTGCATCATGCAAAGTCTGCATCTGTATAACCTGTTAGATCAAAATCACCATTCCTAGGGTACCAGAGGCCTAGATAGGGAGTGCCCTTTAGATATCTCAATATTCTTTTGACTGCAGTCAAGTGAGACTCTTTAGGGCAGGCTTGATACCTGGCACAAACACATGTAGCATACATGATGTCTGGTCTACTTGCAGTCAAGTATAGTAGGGAGCCAACTATCCCTCTATACAAGGTTTCATCTACAGGTTTCCCTGCATCATCCTTGCTAAGAGACAAACTTGACCCCATAGGAGTCTTCATGGTGCTGGATGAATCCATACCATATTTCCTTATGAGTTCTAGGGTGAACTTGGACTGACAAATGGATAGACCACTTTCAGTCTGTTTAACTTGGAGACCCAAGAAAAACTTCAGTTCTCCCATACTACTCATCTCAAATTGACCTTACATAAGTTTTGCAAACTTTTTGCAAAGGCTGCTTTCAGTAGACCCAAATATAATGTCATCTACATATATTTGGACTAGTATGACTTTGCCTCTAGATTCCCTAAGGAATAGAGTCTTATCTATTTTCCCCCTTGTGAACTTGTTCTCAATGAGGAAACTAGATAGGGTTTCATAACAAGCTCTAGGAGCTTGCTTTAACCCATACAATGCTTTCCTAAGTCTATAGACATAGGCTTTATTTGGCGCGGCTGTGGCGGACGGAGACGGCGGGTGGAGAGGAGGGGATCGAAACGGAGGGGGAGAGGAGGGGATCGAAACGGAGGAAACCTGCGGCTTTTCCTCCTTGCTGCGGGAGGAGACGCGGCAAAAGCCCGGCGAGGCCGTTTGTTTACCCGCTGTTCCGGCGGCATTTGCGGGAAACGCCCTGCAGAAACGCCAAAACAAATGAAGCCATAATGTGGAAGAGTAGGATCAACAAAACCTGAAGGCTGCTCCACATATACTTCTTCCTTTAGATTACCATTTAGGAATGCTGACTTGACATCCATTTGGTATACCTTGAATCCTTGATAGGTTGCATAGGCCAAGAACATCCTTATGGCTTCTAGTCTGGCTACTGGAGCAAAGGTTTGATCAAAATCAATACCTTCTTCTTTCCTATATCCTTTAGCAACCAATCTTGCTTTATTCTTAATGATGACCCCTTGTTCATCAAGCTTATTCCTGTAGATCCACTTAGTTCCAATTATATTGTGATCTTTAGGTTTAGGAACCAGGTCCCAAACCTTGCACCTTTTGAACTGATTAAGCTCTTCCTGCATTGCTTCAGTCCACTGTGGATCTTGTATAGCTTCTTCAAATTTCTTTGGTTCTATTTGAGACAGAAAACTTGAATATACTACAGCATTCTGATTTCTGCTCCTTGTCTGAACACCTTGTCTTAGATCTCCAATAATCAGCTCTACTGGATGATCTCTTAGATGCCTGTTGGTTGGAGGCATTCTTACTTCTGGTTGTACTTCAACAGCATCTTCATCATGCTAATTTCCTAGTACTTCTTCAGCTCCTGGTACATGTAGTTCTCCCCCTAGACATAAGCCATCTTCTTCTACTTGCTGTCTTGTAGCAGGTACATCTTCTATGGTTAGCTTGTCCATCTTCTTAGTAAGACCTGTGGGGCTGCACACACTACTAGACAACTCATTGTTAATAAGTTTTGTCTCATCAAAAACTACATGCACAGACTCCTCTACAACTTGTGTAGTCAAGTTGTAGACTCTATAAGCCTTACTATTATTGTTGTACCCAACAAACACTCCCTCTTGGGACTTGGCAGCAAACTTAGTTAAGTAAGACTTCCCATTGTTAAGTATGAAGCATTTGCAACCAAAAATTCTGAAATAGGATAGGTTTGGTTTCCTGCCATTCACAACTTCATAGGGGGTCTTATTTAACCTTTTAGTGATGGTAGCCCTATTTATCACATGGCATGCAGTATTAACTGCTTCATCCCAGAAATACTCTGGCAGTGATGAATCACTTAATAGGGTCCTACCAGCCTCTATCAAGGTCCTATTCTTCCTTTCAGCAATGCCATTTTGCTGAGGTGTTCTAGGTGAAGAAAATTCTTGAAATATCCCAAAGTCTTCACATAGTCTTGTCATGCTATCAGACTGAAATTCAGTGCCATGGTCACTTCTAATTTTGACCACTGTACTGTTTAGTTCATTCTGAATTTGCTTGACAAAGTTATGGAAAACACTAGGTGTTTCAGATTTCTGTCTTAAGAAGAACACCCAGGAAAACCTTGAGTAGTCATCTACAACTACAAAGGTGTAGACCTTCCTACCTAAGATGTGAACTGGCATTGGACCAAAGAGATCCATATGCAAGAGGTATAAGCACCTCACAGCATCTTTGTTTTCAATGCTCCTAAAGGTGGATTTAGTCTGCTTGCCCTTTTGACAAGCTGAGCAAATGCCATCTTTAACACACTTAACTTGAGGACCATTCCTCACTAACTCTTTGCTAAAGAGTTTGCTAATAGTCTTGTAGTTAAGATGAGCTAGCCTCTTGTGCCACTTGACACAATGAGAGACTGTCTCATCAGCTACAAGACAAACAGGAGAACCATTGTTCTCAATCATGATGTCTAGACAGTAGACATTCCTCTTTCTATATCCTATCAAAATGATCTCTTGATCACTTGACCTCTTGATATGACAACCATTTTTAACAAATGAGATGTCATACCCTACATCACTTAACTGACTTATACTTATAAGGTTGTGTTTCAACCCTTTAACATAAGCCACTTGAGTAATGGTAACAAGGTTTGAAGAAATGTTACCAAACCCTTTGATGATTCCTTTTTCAGAACCACCAAAGGTCACTTTAGGACCATTTTTGATTGGAATATAGTCCTTCAGTAGTCCCCTTGTTCCAGTCATATGTCTGGAACATCCACTATCCAAGTACCATGTTGGGGTATGGCCACTTGAATTCACCTGCAAAACAAATTAATGAACCTTAGAACCCAAAGTAAACTTGGGTCCTTGGTGATTGTTAGTTTGCAACATGACATAGCTACCTACTGGCTTTCCACCAGGTAGCTTGCTACTCCCATTGGCACTTGCATTGTGCCAACAGTCCAAGGCAAAGTTGCCAACTTTGCCACAGCACCAGCATTCAAACTTGTTGTACCTTTGCTTAGGTACAGACTTGGCTGTCTTGACTACAGCAGGCTTATTGAATGTTGGGGCTTTGCCCTTGGACTTGGACTAATCCTGAACAGTCCTAGCTGGTTTAATAAAACCCAATCCAACCTTTCCTTTATGATGAACAAACTCATCAATCAAGGGTAGCACTGATTTAGGTTTTGAAAACCTAGCAACTAGCTCTCTTTCCTTCTGAAGATTGATCTCCAGTCTCTTAATTTGATCATTTTTATAGGTGATAGTTCCCATCTGAATCACAGTAATGTGTTTCAGCCTGGCTACCTCATTGAGCTTTTGATCAAATTTCTTTTCAAAATCTGTTGCAGCTGCCTTGAGATCAGCAATCTCCTTTGCCTGACTTTTGGCTAGGGTCTTGCTTTTCTTATAGGCTTGAAACAGTACTTTATATTCATCTAAGAGCTGATGAATATCTCCCTCAGATTCAGAAGCACTTCCATCACTTGATGAAGATGAATCTGACTCTGAACTAGAACTGGAATCTGAACTTTGAGTTGGACTTTGTACCTGACTAGGTCCTGGCTGCTCCAGGATTTTGGTACTTTCAGTCAATGCCATCAGTCCTTGGCACTGACACTCTTCTTGTTCATAGATTGATTCCATGATCTGCATATACTCTTCTTCTTCCTCAGCAAATAGCCCTATGTAGGCTTCAGTATCTGTCTCAGTGTCTGAAAAAGAAATGTCTGAAAGAGTCTTCTCATTCTTTGCAACAAAGGACTTCTCCTTCTTTCCTTTGAAGGGAGTCTTCTTTTTGTCACTGGATTCTTTTCTTCTCTCAGGACAATCTGCAATAACATGACCCTGTCTATTGCAGCAGTAACACACTATCTTAGACCCAGTTGCCTTGCTAGTCTTTGTCTTTTTCTTGTCCTTCTTTGAAGGCTTCTTCTCCTGATACTGAACTTCTTTCCCTTTGGAAAATGAAGGTCTGGACCTCCACTGTTTCTTCTTCAGGAATTTCTGAAAATGTCTGGTGAATGCAGCAAAGTCTTCATCACTTTCACTGCTTGTAGACTTTGTGCTAACAGACTCATCAGATTCTGATTCAACTACCTCTGGAGGAGAAGTTGATGACTTAGTCCTGCCCTTTCTAGGTACTTCTGACTTGAAGGCAACAGTCCTTTCCCTGTGCTCAGTCCTTGTTGATTTTTCCTCCTCTTTTCTCACTGACAGCTGCATCTCATAAGACAACAACTTGCCAAACAGTGTGGGAGGAGGAATTTCTCCCAACTTTGCCATTTCTCTGATGGCACAGATCTTGGTGTCCCAATCTTTGGTTAGGGACCTTAAGAACTTATCATTCAATTCATAGTTAGTGAACTCTCTTCCATAGGACATGAGTTCATTAACAATTCTATAGAACTTCTTGTAGCATTCAGTGATGCTATCTCCTCTTCCTTGCCTAAAGCTCTCATACTCTTGATTAAGCAAGGACTTCCTATCTTGCCTAACTTCTTCAGAACCTTCCATATAGACAATGAGAGTATCCCACATCTCTTTTGCTGTTTTACAGTGAATTAAGTTCTGAAAAGTGGCATCATCAATGGCACTTACTATAATGTTTTGTGCCCTCTTGTCCATAGTGGCTAGGACAATTTCATCCTTAGTCATCTCAGAGAAATCCTTTGGAGTTCTCTGTGTAGCATCCAAAACTGAAACCTTCATGGGCACATATGGCCCCTCTTTGACTGTGATGTAGATTCTAGGGTCAGAGGCCTCCATAAATAGCCTAACCCTTTCTTTCCAGATCCCAAAGATCTCTTTTCTGCATATGGGCAGTTTCATTGAACCCAATTCCTTGTGATTCTCTGAAGAACCCATGTTTCTTGATTTTCTTGAAACTGTGTTCTGACTTACACTGAATCTGCCAAACTGGATCTCCTCAAACAGTTAGTCCTTTTTGAGGAACCTCCCTCTGATACCACTTGAAAGATATGGTACCTAAACACCTAGAGGGGGGGTGAATAGGTGACCTAAACCTTTTTGAAACTTTGTTGGCAGCAAAACAGTTATCTCACAGATTTCTACAGCTAACAGCAATAACAAAATATAAACTGCTAATCCACAGCACAGCACAGCACAGCAGACACACAAATTTATAGTGGTTCCCCAATCTTTGGGTACATCCACTTTCCCCCTTCGCCTATCTAGCAGTGTACTAGATTCGGCCAAACTTCTCCACTATCTCAGAACCCAACTAGGTTCCTACACCTCAGACCCAAAGCCTTACACTCAGCCACCAAGGCCTACACTCAGCCACCCAGGCCTACACTCAGCCAATTAAGGCCTACACTCAGAGTTCTTCAACTCCTACACTCAGGCAACCAAGCCCTACCCTCAGCCTTTATAATATAGGCTTACAATTCACTCAGATCCAATGGATCCTACAAGTTAAAATTGAATTACAATAACTAACTCTACAACTCAGAAAATAAGAGAGGAGTTGAGAGTTTCTTGAAGAGTTCTTGGAAGAACTCAGCTAGATCCAAACTGACTTAGCTTCCTTCAAAGCTTCTTGAGTAGAACTGAATTAGTCTGAATCCTCTGCAGTTGATCCTTGACCTCTGCTTCTTGAGATCCAGATGATTCTGAATCCTTCTTGTCAGCCTTAGTTCCAAAGACTGAATTCTTGATTGGAGCTCTCTCTCTCCAACTTCTTAGATCTGCTGTTGGACAACAAGATCTTCTTGTGTTGATACTTTGTGTACCACTTTTCTGATTACTTGAATAATCTGATCTATTACTTCAAATGGCTTCAACAACTTTTTATTAACACCTTATCAACCTGCTTTCTGTAAACAGTCTGTGCCTATTTATAGGCCTTCTTCATGGTAACCGGCTGGTCCGGTTCATAACTGACTTCTGACATCTCTGACAGTGCTGTAAACCGGCTGGAACGGCAGCTGTCATGTCATCCAGTCAATTCTTGAAATTCTCTAACTGTCAGATAGTGTCGAGACTTTCTGTTCTTAAGTGTCGACACTTATAGACCAAGTGTCGACACATGTTGTGTAAGTGTCGACACAAGTCTACAAGGTGTCGACACAACTCCTTGTATGTCTCGACACAGATTCTTCTTCAAGTGTCGACACTGAAATTAAGTGTCGACACAAGTACTTGATCTTCTGTATCTTGTAGTATTCTTCTAAGTGTCGACACATCTCCTTTGTGTCGACACATCTTCATGTGTTGAAACTGTCAAGTGTCGACACTGCTTCTTGGTGTCGACACAAGTCTTCAATTTTGTTTCTTCAGCTGAGTGTCGACACATTCCCTTAGTGTCGACACTTGTACTTAGAATATTTTGTAAACTTTTCTGTTCTTTGCTAAGTGTCGACACAGCTCCTTGTGTCGACACTTTCTTCAAGTGTAGAGTCTTCAACTAAGTGTCGACACATTGTGCTGGGTGTCGACACTTTCTTCAAGTGTTGACTCTTCTGGTTGTGTGTCGACACATTGTGCTGAGTGTCGACACATACTTCAAGTGTTGACTCCTTTGAGTGTGTGTCGACACATTGTGCTGAGTGTCGACACATACTTCAAGTGTTGACTCAGCTGATTGAGTGTCGACACATTGTGTTGAGTGTCGACACTTGTCCTTAGTCTCTGCAGAATTTTGCTGAGTGTCGACACAACTCCAAGTGTCGACACTTTCTGATGTTGACTCAGCTCTTCTAGGTGTCGACACTTCTGCTAAGTGTCGACACAGCTTTTCTGCATCTTTCTTCACTGAGTGTCGACACAGCTCCAAGTGTCGACACTTTCTGTCTGGTGTCGACTCAATTACTCCAAGTGTCGACACTGCTTGTCTGGGTGTCGACACAAGCTTTCTCAAGTGTCGACACTTTCCCTCTGGGTGTCGACACATGGACTTAGAAACTTTTAGCTTCAGTCCAGTGAATACCTAACCTGCACAAGTAACTCAAACAAACATCAAATACATTATGATGTATATCATTGAGTTAGGTGAGGCTTCTTCAAATCAGGTACATTTGACCAATGTACCCAACAGACGTCACCGATTAGGGGAGAATATGAAGCCCGGGAGCCCACCCTCCTGAAGTACTTATCCAAGGAGAGAGTGATTATTGGTGGGTTACGAGCATTCTCAATCCAGCATATCCCTAGGGAGGAGAATGAAGCGGCTGACCGATTGGCCAAGTTTGGACCCCATAGGGGAGGGGGAACCTTGACCGAGCTGTTACACCCGGCAATTGAGGAGGGGGAGTTGATGGAAGTGGATCGACGACCCTCGTCGGTGGAACCCTTCATAACCTTTTTGACTACAGGCAGCCTTCCTGAAGGGACCAAGGAAGCGAAAGGCATTCGGCACAAAGAGGCACACTACCTCATGCATGAAGGAGGATTACATTGGAAGATGTTGTCAGGCCTCTTGGCACGATGTGTGGCAAAGGAAGAGATCCCAATGATTCTAGAAGAAGTTCACTCCGACGAATGTGGTATCCATTCGGGGGGGGGGTAGGACGTTAGAAGCATGAGTGGTTAGGTTGGGGTATTTCAGGCCCTCCATGAGGAAGGATGCAGTGAAGTTTGTATGGAGGTGCCAAAAGTGTCAGCTATATGCCCCTTTAACTCTTACCCACTCAAAGGCTCCGAAGCATCACGAAGCCATGGCCTTTCACCATCTAGGAAGTGGGCTTGGTCAGTCTGTTTTCACCAGCGAGCGGGCATGGAAGATTCATTTTTGTTATGATCGACTACATTTCAAAGTGGCTCGATGTCAAGGCATTGGCCAAGTTAACCTCCCAAGTCATCAGGAACTTCGTTTGGGGAGAGATCATCTGTAGGCATAGATTGCCTTAGGCCATCGTCACAGATAATGGGCCGTAGTTTGCCAGCGAGGAGTTCATCAGCTTCTGTACCCAACTAATGATCGAACTCAGGTTTGCCTCCGTCCACCACCTAAGGAGCAACGGCCTGGTGGAGGTGGCAAACAAGATCATTGTAAAACTGATCAAAAAGAGGGTGGAAAACTTGAGGGGGAGTTGGGTGGAGCAACTCCCCTCGGTGTTGTGGGCTTTGCATACAACCCCAAACACGGACACTGGAGAGACTCCTTTCAAGCTCTCACATGATTGTGAGGCGGTCCTACCTATGGAGTTTGAGGTTCTATCCCCACGTGTTGCGGCTGCCAGCAAAGGAGATGAGGAATGGAGGGAAGAAAATTAGGGTGAGCTACAGCTCTCGCTGGACATGATTGAGGAGCTCCACTATATGGTTACCGTCAGGCAAGAGGAGATTAAACGAAGGATTGCCAAGTACTTCGACAAGCATGTTAGGATAAAACATTTCACAGAGGGGGATCTGGTCTTGAAGAACGACGACGCTGCTGGAAGGTTGGCAGCCGTTGGTAAACTCAACCCCAATTGGGAGGGACCCTATAATGTAGAAAAGTCCATGGGGTCAAGGGGATACCGCCTCCAGAATGCGGAAGGGGTATCCATGACAATAATATATTATTTTAATAATTGCTTCTTTGCTAGTTATGATGTATTTCTGGTTTCGATGGCACTAAGTAGACCGCTGTCCAGGATCCCATGAAGCTGGCAGGGCCGAAGGCTCACTCGGTGGCCAAGGGAGGGATGACGGTTGTTTGGAAGACCCCGAGAGGATTCCGCTGCGCAGGCTCCCATTAGTTGGCATGGCTGGAAGGCACACTCGGCCCCCAGTAGACCCGTTGTTAGGCTCTCACTAGCTGACAGGGCCCATTGGCCGGTAGGGCTGGAAGGCGCACTCGTCTCCGAGCAGACCAGCTATCAGACTCTCACTAGCGGACAAGGTCGTAGGCTCGCTTGGGAGGAATGTGATAGAGTTTGATTGTTTGCAAGACCCCGAGAGGATCTCGCTGCGTAGGCTCCCATTAGCTGGCAGGGCTAGAAGGTGCAATTGGCCCCGAGTATACCCGCTGTCAGGCTCTCACTTGTTGGCAGGGTCGTAGGCTCGCTTGGGGGGTGTGGGGGGGGGGGGGTGGGTAAGGGAACACCCCGAGAGTATCCTGCTGCTTAGGCTCCCATTAGCTGGGAGGGATGGAAGGCGCACTCGGCCTCGAGTAGACCCACTATCAGGCTCTCATTAGTTGACAGGGTCGTAGGCTCACTTGGGCGAGGTGGGGGGGGGGGGGAGAAAGAGGTTAATAGTTTACAAGATCCCGAGAGGATCCCGCTGCGTACGCTCCCATTAGATGGTAGGGTTGGAAGACATACTCGGCCCCGAGTAGACCCGTTGTCAGTCTATCATTAGCTGGCAGGGTCGTAGGCTCGCTTGGGGGTAAGGGAACACACCGAGAGGATACCGTTATTCAGGCTCACATTAGATGGCAGGGTCAGAAGGCGCACTTGGCCCCTAGTAGACCCACTGTCAGGCTCTCACTAGCTGACAAGGATGTAGGATCGATTTGGGGGAAAGGAAAAGAGGTTGATAGTTTGCAAGACCCTAACAAGATCCCGCTGCTTAGGCTACCACTAGCGGGCAGGGCTGGAAGGCGCACTCGACCCCCGCTAGACCCACTGTCAGGCTCTAATTAGCTCGCAGGGTCGTAGGCTCTCTTGGGGGGAAAGAGAATTGTTTTATGATTTCTAGTGGCACAAGATAGGCCAGCTGGTCGGGCTCCCATCCAGCCGGCTGGGCCAGAGGCATACCCGGTAACGAAATGGAAAGGAAAAATAACTAAATTAAGGTCGGCTCCCGCCTTCAGGCTCTCACCTAGCTGACGAGACAACTGGATCCAGAACGAACATCGCAAAGAGCCTCACTACCAGGCTTGCAGATAGCCAACACCAGTTGTAAGGGGAGAGAGGGGAACTCATGGCCTTTAGGCATACAGCCTCTCGGCAAAGGCTTCTCGGCACGACGACTCGACACACCCCTCTCGGTAAAGCTTGCTTAGTCTACACAATGAACGAGCCGCGGTCATCGCCTAAGAGCCTAGGGTCCAATAACAACACAAAAAGGCGGATGAACAGGAATTAAAGGCCCTTTGGCAAAAAGTAGAAATCAAACTTTTTATATACATGTATCCTGAAACATTGCATGTTCCTAGGCATCTCGCCCATTACACAAAAAAACAAAAAAGAAATGAAGGAAAGAAGAAAATTACAAGGTAAATGGAGGAGTTGGACGAGAGGCCGTCGGGCAGAGTCACTGGGGTTCCCGCTGGAGCTCTCGCTGGAAGATTGCCGCCAGACCCGTCGCTCTGGCCGAGATCCAATATGTAACACCCCCATCCGTCGCATGACATATAATAGAAGGTCTAGCTGGAACCCGACGCCATATACCACAGACAGTCGGAAGGGTTACCAAATGCATAATCAAACCAACCAATTAAGACTACTCGTCCTAATCACAGAGCATTCTAGCGGAAGTTTTAAAGTTGAAAGAACCCAAAATTAAATCCATCAATATGAATGTCCACAGCTACAACAACAGGAATGAAACCCCAAATACACAGAAACGGGTACATGGCCTTATGGCCTTACAAATATTCATTTAATAAAGAGTGATTTACATACATCGGCTCGCAGGCCGGCCACACATGATAAATATAAGGATATCTATTCTACGGCCTTCTAGGGCCAGCACAGCAACATGGGCTCCAGCCCGCTATTTGGCGCTCAGCTCCTCAGCACCTGCAAGCACATACCACCGCACTGTGGCAAATAAAGCAACGGTCAGCTAAAGCCGACCAAATTATAACGACCCCGCCCCTTACTCGGGACGGCGGTGCTCTTTCCCTGCATAACATTAGCCTAATAATATATATATATATATAGCGTAATTATAATTCGCCACAGGTGTAGGCTCGTACGGCCAAGCACCCCGTGCACTCAGGGCACATTCATGGTGAACCCTGACCCATCAGTGCATTCACCACCACCCCCGGGATGACAACAACATGTGAGCATTTAGCCTTTCTAACCACCGTCTAAGGCTCCGACTATGCCAACGGCCAGTCCCCGTCTTCGGGTCTCTCGCACCGAACCACATAGCCTAGGTCCAATTCCACTTGCCCGTTGCTCACGCCGCGTGTCCTATTTAAGTCCTATGTGCGGGCCAAACTTCTCTCGGATCCCAAATTTTACAAAACAATCTCATAACCCAGTTATGATCAAGGTCAATTCCCAGACCGCCAAGTTAGCAGAACACGTTTCCGCTCAGTTTTCAGGGTGCGCCTTGAAGCTAACCTCCAAGGATCCCTGCTGCAATCTACCGCGTAGAAACCCGATAACCCAAAGCACGGAGTCTTCTCTGGCAAAACCACAACAAATGCAACATCACCGATCCAGACAAAACACGTCCGGGTAGGCTTCACACACAATGCTTATGCCCGTACTTACGATTCCGGGCTCTATATGAGACACAAGGGGGACTATTCACATCAACCCCAAGGAACACCACGCACTCGCCGCACACTCGCGGGAGCGGGGTTCCCTATGAAAAATAAAGAGCTTCAAACGCTCAAGTTGAGAATCGTTACCCTTGTAGTCCGTTTTGTCGCCATGGAAAAACTACGCAGTTAGAACACTTCACAATGACCTTCCCTCCACGGATCCGCTCTCCGATTTCGAAACGGTGCTCCGATGCTCCGCCGGCGGCCGGAAACCTCCTTCTTCTTCCTCTTCTCTCTCACTTTGGAAGAGGAGAACTATGGAGAGAAAATGGGGAATTAACCTCCTATTTCCTGCCTAAATAGAGCAGGGACTCATCTGAGCCGTCAGATCTAAATTAAAGAAAATGAACAGCTCGGATCTGTACAAAATTTCCCAGACTTGGGCCGCACACGGCTTGGCACACGGCCGTGTCCAAGGCCGTGTGCCTCGATCCAGGCACGATCGTCGAACTGAGAAACGCACACGGGCCAAGACACGCCCGTGTCTGACCTGACACGCCCGTGTCGGGTTCCTCGACACGCCCGTGTTCGTGGGCGTGTCACGCGTAACCGCCATGACAACGGACATGACCCATCAGGACACGGGTAGGGACACGGGTTGGCACACGCCCGTGTCGGATGACACGCCCGTGTCATCCGGCCTTGTTTCTGGACGTGTCCTTCTCGGGTTGAAAACGGCCAAAATCACCTGCCAGACACGGCCTTGGACATGCCCGTGTACCCCTAAAAGCACCAAAACCCCCTTTTTTTCGCGACCGACTCGCACACAATTTTCGGGGCGTTACAAATCTCCCCCACTTAAGGAATTTCGTCCCGAAATTAAGCAAAGGTACACAAAAGCTAAATGATACCTGAATGGAATAACTCGGGGTATTCCTCCAACATAGCTTGCTCTCGCTCCCAAGAAAGCTCCTCACGCCCGCAATTATTCCAACGGACTTTAACCATTCGGACCTCGTTGTTGCGGAGTCGTTTGACTGCAACATCTCCAATTCGTACTGGCCTGACCCTTGTTGTTAACTCATAATCAACCGGTACCTGATTGTCTGCAACGATCTGCGAAGGATCTTGCACTGCCTTACGCAACACCGATACGTGGAATACGTCATGCAGCCCACTCAGCTCCGTCGACAGCTTTAATCTATACGCCGCCTCGCCAACACGCTCCAGGATTTCAAATGGTCCAAGGTATCTCAGACTCAGCTTCTTCAAGCGTCGAACCCGCGATACACCCTTGAACGGATTGATTTTTAGATATACCATGTCGCCAACGTTGAACTCCACTCTTCTATGTTTGGCGTTGTAATACTTTGACTGTCTATCCTGAGCAATCTTTAACCTTTCCTGAATTGTCTGTATCACTGAAGTGGCATCTTCCACCGCTTGACGTTTATACAACTTCGATTCGCCTGCCTCCAACCAAGACAACGGCGTACGACACTTCCTCCCATACAAGGCTTCGAAAGGCGCCATTCCAATACTTGCCTGAAAGCTATTGTTGTACGCAAACTCCACCATGTACAGGTGATCCTCCCAATGCTTCCCGAAATCTAGGACGCACATGCGAAACATGTCCTCCATAGTCCCGTTGACTCTCTTGGTTTGACCATCTGTCTGCGGGTGAAAGGCTGTGCTGAACTTTAGCTTAGTACCCAACAAATTATGCACCAACCTCCAGTCATTCGACGTGAAGCGTCCATCTCGATCACTAACAATACTTCTAGGCACACCATGCAATCGTACAATATTATCCACGTAGAGTTTGGCTAACTTTTCCACTGGATCTTCCTTTCTGACTGGGATAAAGTACGACACTTTTGTCAACCTATCTACGACCACCCAAATGGCGTCGTTTCCCTTATGCGACTTCGACAAACCGTGCACAAAATCCATAGATATGTCGTCAAACTTCCATTCTGGGATAGGAAGGGATTTCAAGAATCCTCCGGGCTTCTGACACTCCGCTTTCACCAATGCACAAGTACGACACTTGGCAACATAAAGTGCCACATCCTTCTTCAAACCCGTCCACCAGAATAATTTCTTCATGTCTCTATACATTTTCGTGCTTCCCGGGTGGATTGAGTACTTGGTATGATGAGCCTCATACATCAACTCTTCCCGAATACTATCCGCACTAGGAACGCATAGTCGACCGTCCTTCCTTAGCAACCCATCTTCAACCACAAATTGGGAATTTGACCCGTCCAAAGCATCATCCAATATCTGCTTCATGCTGCTATCCTGAACCAAAGCCCGCCGAACTCTATCCGCTAGGTCACACTGCACCTCTGTCCAAAACAGTTTCGCCTCGACACTAGACTTCTTATCGACACAAGATATCTCCAACGCCTCCAACTCTTGGACCAATCCTCATCATGTACCGATAACCAATTGGCTTGTGCGGGAATCTTACGACTCAACACATCTGCCATTGCATTTCCCTTTCCAGGCACATAGTGTATCTTGAAGGTGTAGTCCCCTAAGAACTCCATCCACCTCCGCTGCCTCATGTTCAGATCCTTTTGGTCCAACAGGTACTTCAAACTCTTATGATCGGTGTAAATATCCACCTTCACACCGTACAGATAGTGCCTCCAAAGCATTAGAGCAAATATCATGGCCGCTAACTCTAAGTCGTGGACCGGATAATTCCTCTCATGAACCTTCAGTAGTCGTGAACCACAAGCTATCACTCTCCCATGCTGTAACAGAACACAGCCCAAACCACTGCCTGAAGCATCACTATAAATCTCGAACCCTTCGGTTCCACTTAGCGAACATAAAATAGGCGCCGTGGTTAACCGCCTCTTCAACTCTTCAAAAGCCTATTCGTACTCCGGAGACCACACAAACTTCTGATCCTTTCTTGTCAACGTCATGAGTGGTAGTGCTATCCGCGAGAAGTTCTCTACGAAGCGCCTATAGTAGCCAGCAAGCCCCAGAAAACTCCGGACGTCTGCCACCGTAGTCAAAGTAGGCCACTCCCGTATCGCCACTATCTTCACCGGATCCACATCTATTCCTTCTCCACTGACAACATGACCAAGGAACACTATCGAGGATAACCAGAATTCACACTTGGAGAACTTTGTATATAACTGACTTTTCCTCAATGTCTCCAACACCATGTGTAAATGCTTGTAGTGGTCCTCCTCGCACCGCGAATATACCAGAATATCATCGATGAATACTATCACGAAATGATCCAGGTATTCTCTGAACGTCCTATTCATCAGATCCATAAACACGGATGGCGCATTTGTCAACCCAAACGGCATGACCGTGAACTCGTAATGCCCAAACCGTGTACTGAATGCTGTCTTTGGGATGTCGCTCTCCCTTATCCTCAACTGATAGTAACCAGACTTCAAATCTAACTTCGAATATACAGTTGACCCAACCAACTGATCAAACAGATTGTCAATCCTGGGAATAGGATACTTATTCTTCTCCGTTAGTTTGTTCAATTCCCGGTAATCGATACAAAGCCGCAAGCTCCCATCATTCTTCTTAACAAAGAGGACTGGTGCGCTCCAAGGCGACGAACTTGGACGCACATAACCTTGGTCTAGCAACTCCTGCAGTTGCACCTTCAATTCTGCCATTTCTCTTTGGGCTATCCGATAGGGGGAGCGTGACACCGGTTTGGCACCCGGTACCAGCTTTATAGTAAAGTCTATCTCCCGCTGAGGAGGGGCTCCTGGGAGATCATCTGGAAACACATCAGGATACTCGGACACAACTGGGATGCTGTCCAAACTAGGCTTAGGCGTCGAAGTCTGCACTAGAGTGACATACAGTTCTGCCCCAGACCGAACTTCCTTGTACACCTGAAGGGCCGACATCAGAACTTTCCCTGACCCCTTCATGCCCGCAAAAGTAGTCTCCCGATCAGTGTCCAGACCCAACTTGACTTCTTTACGGTTGCAATCAATGTATGCACTCTGCTCCGAGATCCAATCCATACCGAAAATTACGTCGAACTCCATCAATGGTAGAATCAACGCCCGCAAATCAAACTCCCGGTCTCCAATTCGAATCTTCACAACACAAATCCTATCCGCACGCATTGAGCACCCATTAGGCAACAACACATCCAACTTGTTTTATGCCATCAAGAACGGAACTCCGATGCGCGATATAAACTTTTCAGACAAGAAGGAATGTGATGCTCCCGTATCAAAAAGGGCTCTCGCCGGAAACCCAAAGATTAACACAAAGCCTAGCACTAACAAACGTAAGCTAACAAATACGAAGGTAACAATTATAAAAGTTAAACCACTGCAATTTAACTCATACCTGTCACCACGTCTGCTTGCTTTATGGCCTCCTGCAGACCAAGGTTGTAGACTCTAGGCTGGGCTGGAGCATGATGCGATGCGGTTGACTCCACCGCCTTCCCTTTATCCTCATAAGTCGCTCCAGGTCTCCTCTCGGACTTTGAACGTCCGCTCCAACACTCCCGAGCAAAATGCCCCATCTTCCCGCAGTTGTAGAAAGCTCCGGGGACTCGACTTGTAGTTGCCCCCGACGCATTATCCGAAGGGGCTGAGTTCGAAGTCCTCCGCTTCTTGTTCCATCTGCGGAAACCTATCTTGTTACTTGGCACCTTGAACTCGGTCTTCCTTTCTCCTGGGTCCCTCTTCTCTTGAACTTTCTTCGCAACCATTTCCAACGATCGGGCCGAATTGACCAAGGCTGGGAAGCCCTGCACCTTAGGCCCAACAAGGAGTAACTGTAAATCGCCGCAAAGACCCTCATAGAATCGGTTGGTCTTCCTCTCTTCTTCTGAAAACATAGCACCAGCATAACGACCCAACCGTGTGAACTTATGCAGATAATCGCCCACGCTTCTAGATCCCTGAGTCAACCCAAGAAATTGATTCTCCAACTCCAACTTCTGAGTAGAGGGTACAAATCTAGCTAGGAACAATCTTGAAAAGTCCTCCATCGGCACATCCGCAAGTTGCCTTCCAACTAGAAGATGAAACTCCATCTCGTCCCACCACAGCCTCGCTTCACCCTCCAAAAGAAAAGTCGCTATGGTGGTCTTCTGCCACTCCTCAGTCATTGTGGCCGTCAACACCCTCTTTATGGAAGAGAGCCAGTCTTCAGCTTGAGTTGGCGTTCCAACCCCATTAAACCTCAGAGGATTAAAGCCCATCACATGCTTTAGCTGCCTCGCCGTAGTTCTCCTCGGCTATACTAACTCAACTGCTGCGTGTTCCACCACTCTCGGCTCTGCCGCCCTAACCGGTTCTTGCTCATTCGCAGGAGGTGCGCGATGCATTTTCCCTGCATGTTGGGCATTTATCATTGCGAACACTGCCTCAGCCACCATCCTGATGGTTTCTGCTGCAGGAGGTGTAGCAGGCACGTCCCTTAGTGCACTACTTTCCGCTGATTGCAGACGCTCTGACTGACCAGCACCGCTCCCAGCTACCTATAGTAGCAAAGACACATGATTAGATGAGAAACAAATTGCTAAAAGCAATCATTGGAACACTCAGGTTCCACCAAACAAGTGTATTTTTCATTTCTAAGTGGACATTCATGGGTTCTTTTTGATGTTATAACGATGACACATACATGTGCTCACCACCCCTTAAAAGAATTCGCCCACGAATTCATTTAAGCCTGACCGTAACCAGAAGTCTGATACCAAATTGTAACACCCCCATCTGTCGCATGGCATATAACAGAAGGTCCAGCTGGAACCCGATGCCATATACCACAGACAGTCGGAAGGGTTACCAAATGCATAATCAAACCAACCAATTAAGACTACTCGTCCTAATCACAGAGCATTCTAGCGGAAGTTTTAAAGTTGAAAGAATCCAAAATTAAATCCATCAATATGAATGTCCACAGCTACAACAACAGGAATGAAACCCCAAATACACAGAAACGGGTACATGGCCTTATGGCCTTACAAATATTCACTTAATAAAGAGTGATTTACATACATCGGCTCGCAGGCCGGCCACACATGATAAATATAAGGATATCTATTCTATGGCCTTCTAGGGCCAGCATAGCAACATGGGCTCCAGCCCGCTATTTGGCGCTCGGCTCTGCAGCACCTGCAAGCACATACCACCGCACGGTGGCAAATAAAGCAAGGGTCAGCTAAAGCCGACCAAATTATAACGACCCCGCCCCTTACTCGGGACGACGGTGCTCTTTCCCTGCATAACATTAGCCCAATAATATATATATAGCGCAATTATAATTCGCCACAGGTGTAGGCTCACACGGCCAAACACCCAGTGCACTCAGGGCACATTCATGGTGAACCCTGACCCATCAGTGCATTCACCACCACCCCCAGGATGGAAACAACATGTGAGCATTTAGCCTTTATGACCACCGTCTAAGGCTCCGACTATGCTAACGGCCAGTCCCCATCTTCGGGTCTCTCGCACCGAACCACATAGCCTAGGTACAATTCCACTTGCCCGTTGCTCACGTCGCTTGTCCAATTTAAGTCCTATGTGCGGGCCAAGCTTCTCTCGGATCCCAAATTTTCCAAAACAATCTCATAACCCAGTTATGATCAAGGCTGGTTCCCAGACCGCAAAGTTAGCAGAACACGTTTCCGCTCAGTTTTTCGGGTGCGCCTTGAAGCTAACCTCCAAGGATCCCTGCTGCAATCTACCGCGTAGAAACCCAAAAAACCCAAAGCACGAAGTCTTCTCCGGCAAAACCACAACAAATGCAACATCACCGATCCAAACAAAACACATCCGGGTAGGCTTCACACACAATGCCTATGCCCGTACTTACGATTCCAGCTCTATATGCAACACAAGGGGGACTATTCACATCAACCCCAAGGAACACCCCGCACTCGCCGCACACTCGCGGGAGCGGGGTTCCCTATGTAAAAGAAAGAGCTTCAAACGCTCAAGTTGAGAATCGTTACCCTTGTAGTCCGTTTTGGCGCCATGGAAAAACTATGCGGTTAGAACTCTTCGCAATGACCTTCCCTCCACGGATCCGCTCTCCGATTTCGAAACGGTGCTCCGATGCTCCGCCGGCGGCCGGAGACCTCCTTCTTCTTCCTCTTCTCTCTCACTTTGGAAGAGGAGAACTTTGGAGAGAAAATGGGGAATTAACCTCCTATTCCCGGCCTAAATAGAGCAGGGACTCATCTGAGCCGCCGAATCTAAATTAAAGAAAATGAACGGCTCAGATCTGCACAAAATTCCCCAGACCTGGGCCACACACGGATTGGCACACAGCCATGTCCAAGGTCGTGGGCCTCGATCCAGGCTCGATCGTCGAACTGAGAAACGCACACGGGCCAAGACACGCCTGTGTCTGACCCGACACGCCCGTATCGGGTTCCTCGACATGCCCGTGTTCGTGGGCGTATCACGCGTAACTGCCATGGCAACAGACATGACCCATAAGGACACGGGTAGGGACACGGGTTGGCACACGCCCGTGTCGGATGACACGCCCGTGTCATCCGGCCGTGTTTCTGGCTGTGTCCTTCTCGGGTTGAAAACGACCAAAATCACCTGCCAGACACGACCTTGGACACGCCCGTGTCCTAGGCCGTGTACCACTAAAAGCACCAAAACCCCCTTTTTTTTCGCGACCGACTCCCACATAATTTTCGGGGTGTTACACAATACCTCATCTTCGCCCGGAGATTCTCCCTCCCCTGCAGGCTTGGGGATGGGATCGAACATCCAGGGTAGGACCCCTCGTTCGGTGAGGGTATCACTGTTGGTTCTACCATGGTGATCTGGAAGTGATCAAGCATGTAGCTTCACTGCCAATGCAGTATGAGACTATGGGGTCGCACATAAGAGTTTTGGAGAAGTTGGATAGGTTTGTGTCCGCCTTACTCATATGTGATATGAGTTAAGGAACAAGACTATGATGATATGGACGTAGTGGATTTTCATTCCAGGACCTGCATTGCGAATATGGGTGTCCCGGGATGTTGTCGGTTGAAGCTAAGGAAAATTCATAGATTATGGGTAAGTGATTTCGACGAATAGGCTGAATTCGACGAGTATCATTGTGACCATTCAACGATTCGTCAAGTATTAAAGTAATAATCGCTGATTCGTCGAGTATCGTCGTGTCGTCTTACCGATTCGTCGAGTATCGTTGTGAGCTATCACCGATTCATTGAGTGTCATCATGGATCCATCACGATTGGTGTGTATCACTATGGTCACTCGCCGATTCGTCGATTATCAAGTTGATACTCGCCGAATACTATCTCGACCGATTTTGTTTCTTCTAAGTTTATTTTTGGCGGGTCTGCAGTTATCAGTAATCTTGATTCGATGTATAAAAGGGTTTTAATGTTGAACCGGAGAATAGAACTGTTCATTCGACCTAACCTCGCGACGACATTTTCTCCCATGATGGAACTGTTCTGCTCCTGTGACTTACGCCGGCAGCCGCTTGCCTTCGTTGATCCCGTCGACTGCTGACAGCGTATCTCATCATGACAGAAGTGTTCCATTCCGAGATAGCCATCGATCTTCACCGACTGCTGACAGTCGCACGTCGCCGCTATTGCAACCGACTGCAGCTTGTCGCTGCCGACTGTCTACAGGCGCTAGCCGCCACCGGAAAGCATTTCCTAGGCATTATCTTCATCATTAACGCCTCTCCTTAGACAGATCCAGCAATCCGTGGAGACGTTGAGGGCAAACCTTTTTTGACCTAGATCTTATGCGACAAGAGTCTAGGGTTCTTCGTGCTCATCTCCATACCCGTAGAGGCGTGGACACTATTCTACTCTCGAAACTCCGGTCGTTTCCGTTCTTTGGAATCAATCGGAGCACCTAGGTTGAGTATCGTCTCAATCTAGTAAAGGTACAGATTTATTTACTACAATATTACTTTTTGGTTAATGATCATCGCAAGACCCACAAAATTGCTTTAGGGTTTTCCTTGTTTTATCTTAATTCTGATGTGCGCACAAATGTTGTGGCATCCCAAGTGAAAACCCAATAGTGGTATCAGAGGGAGGTTATGCAATGATCATTGTTTCAGAAGTTGCCAAATCCATGGCGTTTGGATTTGGAGAATTTTGAAATGTAAAATGCCTAAGTCCATTCTTGGAATCCCACCAAGAACGCATATGATTTCCTTATTGCTACTCTTTAACAGTAACCGTCACTCTTGTTGGTTTGTGAAACCAAGTATGTGCTAGATTTTGGAATCTCATACATAAAGTGGCGTGCTTGTCTACTATGTAAGTGGAGTTTGTGTTGTTCATGTCCTATGCATATAAATCTGAGGATTTAGAAGTGTTCTAGATGTTCATATTTAGCAAATCTCATCAAGTGTTGATGATACTCTTGTGCACATTTGGGATGCATTTGGATTATGGTGTTGAATGTTTACGGATGTGCACATTGGTTAAATGTTAACCATAATTAAAGAGTTAATCGAATATAAAGAATACCTTAAGAAATATTAAGTATTCAGATGCCTTACGATGGGTGACACTCCTCCTTTCTTGATCGATGAAGTGTGGGCTTGCCAAAGCAAGGTGCATTAATCTATCTTGGTTTGGGTGCGTGTTGGAACACCCTATTACTGATTTGGGCAAGGATCACTATGTCCTTAGGAAAATTGTTTTGACCTCCTTGTATAGTTTTTAAGGTCAATTAGATTGAGTCTAAGAGTTAGTATTTAGGCTTGAAAGCTGCCCCCAAGACCCTCATATCAGATACTCAAAATTCAGGAGACTAAGTCACTTTCGTCGAGCTCAGGTCGACGAATCGTCGAACTCAGTTCGACTATCTCTGAGCTCAGTTCAACGAGTCGTCGAACGCCATTCGACGATCGTCGAGCTCAGATCGACGTTTCTGTCTCTAGTTGTTTTCCCAATCTCTGAGCTCAGGTCGACGATAGTTGAGCTCAGATTGACGATTTCAGTTTCCAGTCTAGTTCCAGTCTCTGAGCTCAGGTCGACGATATTTGAGCTCAGGTCAACGATTTTCTGGAGAGATCGACGATTCTCAAGATTCAAATTCAGACAGTTTTGGTATTCTATCTTATTTATTTCCAGCATTGATTTCAAGGATCTTGTGCCCGTTTTCAATTAATCTGGAGCAAGTTTCAAGGGAGATTTAAAAGAATGCTTTCTAGTACTTTCCTCCAGAAACAAAATTCATTTAAGGAAGTCATTAATGAGTGGCTAACAGATATATTGGAGACAGAGGAACAATTCATTTTTTTTCGGATCTAAGGAATATACAGAGATTTTATTCTGCTACTCATAACAGTTACACACTTAGAAAGAAAAAAAAAGATACACAGAAAGTGAACAAACATCTTTACAGACAGACACACAGACAAAATTTTTTCAGAACTCACACCACTGAAGGAGATCAACATACAGAAAAGAAGATTTTCTAGATCTCTTTTTTACTCAAGTGTTCAAAGGCTTCATCCATCAAGACTCCAGATACTACACATTTCAGCAACTGTTGGAATCAGCTTTTGCTGGAGATCTCATCGACTGAAGGCCTATCACCCTAGTGCAAAGCTTCTCTTCCTGAACAACTTCCAGATCTCAGGGGGAGCTTTGACAACATCATCCACTAGTCTTCTCTTTGATTGTTGACAGAGAAGAACGTCTCACCTCTTCTTTTTCTGCTGTAAAAGGGTTTCTCAAAACTCCCTTCAAAAGTTTTGTGCTGGTTTCTGAGACCTTATCAAAACTCAGTGGTGGCAAGACACCTGATCTAAAAATCTGGTTTGGTTGAGCACCTTATCAAAAGCTCATTGGTGCCCAGGACACCTGATCAACTAATCCTGCAGTGGATTCCTACCTAGGGTGGTAGAAGAGTGGATGTACCCAGATTGGTTGGGGAACCACTATAGCTCCTTGTGTCATCTTGTTTCTCTTTTCTTTTGTTTTCTGGTTGTGCTCTGTGATATCTTTGTGATAGCTCTGTGATAGCTTTGTGATTGCTCTATGATTAGATAGTTGTTATGCTTGCTTTATTTTATTTTCTTCCCTGTTCACTTAGGTAAACAACAAAAGTTATAAAATGTTTTTAGTGAGCACCATACTCTATTCACCCCCCCCCCTCTAGAGTATATCAGATGTAACCTGCACTTTCAATTGGTATCAGAGGCAGGTTGGTTAAAATACCACACTTTAGTGGTTGCACAGGCTAACACCTGAACCCAAAGATCCCTCTAGTTAGATCTGTTTGTCTTAAGTTTTTTATTAGATTTATTTCTTCACAGAACATGGCCCAAAACAAAGATTATGCTAGCATCAGACCTCCAGTGTGCAATCTATCTAAGTTTGCACTTTGGAAGGCAAGGATAAGATTGTACATGAATTATATTGATGAAGATATCTTTAATTCTGTTTTGACAGTGTGTCCAAGACCCCCCAGAAAATACAAGTACAAGTGTTGTTCCACCTTCGTCAGGAACAGATGCAGAAATCAAAAAATGGAAAGTTGCAGATGCTAAGGCAATGAATATTTTAGCCCATACTATGTCTGATGAAATATTTCAAAAAGTAGCTGAATGCAACTCAACAAAAGAGATATGGGACAAACTATCTGAAATAGTATCAGGATCTGCAGATGAAAGGAAAGATAGAAGATCCCATCTCATAACTCAGTATGAGAACTTCAAGAAAGGAGAAACTGAGTCAGTTGCTGATATGTATAACAGACTCAGTCTTATAGTCAATGAACTGAAAACCTTGGACAAGGAGATCTCATTGACTGAACTCAATGACAAAATCCTAATGTGCTTCCCCAGCACTTGGGGCTCAAGGATCTGGCCAATCAAGGATGCCAGAAGCCTAAATGAGATCACTACTGAGGCTCTTTTGTGAAAGCTCAAGTCTTATGAGTTGCTCATCAAGAACAGAGAAGAAGAGCAGAAGGCTGCTTCACCAGAAATCAGAAAAGAGAAATCAATAGCATTCAAAGCTATTGAAGATCTGCCTGAAGACAAGGTCACAGGCAATGAAGATCTGCTACGCTTACTGGCCAAAAGATTTTATAAAATGGCCAGGAAGGACTTCAGGAAAAAGTCATCCAGAGGGCATGAAAAGCCAAGGTATGATAAGTCCAATAACAAGGAAATTATCTATTTTAGATGCAGGAAACCAGGCCACATTGTGCCTGACTGTCCAGAAAATCAGAATAAGGACAAGAAGGACAAGAAAGAAAGGAGAAGAGACAAAGACTCTAAGAAAAATAGCAATGACAAACCCTCCTCTAGCAAGAACAAACATACCAGGAAGGGGTTTGTAGCTGAAACCTGGAGTGAAACAGAAGAAGAATCAGAAGCTTCATCTAGCTCAAGTGATGATGAAGATGATGCTGAAGAAAAGGAGTTCTGCATGATGGCTATCAATGCCTCTCAACACAATACTGATGCAGAACAAGAGTCAGAGTCTGAGTCAAAAACTCAATATGAAGAGGATCAGGTAATAGACTCATTTGATTTTAACTCAGAGGACTTTAAATGTGAATTTAAGGCACTTTGTTGAGATCTATTGAAATCTGAAAAAGAAATTATTTCTCTCAGAAATCAACTGTCTGAACAAAGCACCTTAAAATCAGATAACCTCAAACTCTCTGAGGAGTTGGAATGCTGTAGGGAGCAGATAGCCTCACTGAAAAGTGAACTGTCAGAGGCAGAGAAGTTTGAAGAATCCCTCAATAGGAGAAGTATCAAACTAATGGACATCACAAGCATAGTGAACTCAAGATTCAATAGTACACTAGGATTGGGTGCTTCATCCAGCCAACCTATAGTATTAACAACCCCAATCAAGTTTATCTCAGATAAAGGTAAGGGAGTTGTAGAGGTGGCTGAAGAATTCTGATTTACCTAAGAAAACGAAAGTTCAACAAAAAACGGCGAACGAGTCTCGACGATCGCCGAATGGAGCTCAACAATGTCAGGCTAAATTGTCGAACTCAGGTCGACGATCTTTGAACCCTGAACTCTGGCATAGTCGATCTTCGAACGGAGCTCGACGATCTGACCCAAGATCATCGAACTCAGCTCAGAGATCGTCGAACAGAGCTCAGAGTTTTGAAAAATCTTTCAAAGGCAAATCAAACTTCAATCCTAGAGGTCCTACATCTCAGAGGTTTAACCCTTATACTGAATGGATAATACCTCCTAGGAGATATCGTCCTGAAGGCTATAAGAGTCAACCAGAGATGTCTTTTATTTCAGAATTTAAAGGTTATCAACCTTGGCCCAAGGTAAACTGGGTCACAAATAAATAAATTGTTTTATGTGCATGTGAAGACCTATCCAACATCAAACCAACAATGGTATCTGGATAGTGGGTGCTCAAAGCACATGACAGGAAACAAGGAGAATTTCACATCCTTCAAAGCCAAACTTGGACCCAAAGTAATATTTGGTGATTCAAACTTTGGACTAACAAAAGGATATGGTGCAGTCCAGATTGGCTCAGTCACATTCAAGAAAGTAGCTTATGTGGATGGACTGAAGCACAACTTAATCAGCATCAGTTAATTATGTGATGAAGGCTACCAAGTGACTTTCAACAAATTCTCATGCAAAATCAAATCAGAGGACAACACAACTGTGTTGACAGGTAAAAGGAAAGGTAACATTTATCTTGTATATTTTCTTTCAACTAAGGTAGACATATGCTTGTTCAATTCCATTTATAGACCTAATGAACTATGACATAAAAGATTAGGACATATAAACCTTAGAATCATTGCTAGGCTATCCAAGGACAACCTTGTTAAAGGACTACCTTCTGGCCCCTATAAGAGGGAATGACTTTGCAGGGCTTGTCAATTAGGCAAGCAAACCAAAAATAGCTTCAAGTCACTTAATAAGAGTGATTCACCTAGGATTTTATATCTGTTACACATGGATCTCTTTTGACCCATTACAGTACAAAGCTTAAGAGGGAAATCTTATACTTTAGTAGTTATAGATGACTTCTCTAGATTCACATGGGTGTTCTTTCTGAGGAAGAAGTCTGATAACTTTAAGTGTTTGACATAGTTTCTCAAATGCATATAGAGCGAGTTCAATACTCACATTGCCCTAATCAGAAGTGATCATGGGACAAAGTTTGATTCTCTTCTTATGCAAGAGTTCTGTCAGAATGAAGGGATCAGGCACACTTTCTCAGCTCCTAGAACTCCTCAACAAAATGGGATAGCTGAAAGGAAAAATAGAACCCTTATTGAATCTGCTACTACATTGTTGTCAGATGCTCACCTTCCTCTATCCTTTTGAGCAGAGGCAGTGAACACCTCCAACTATGTTTTGAATAGAAGTTTGATACATAAGCTGAAGGGCAAGACTCCCTATGAATTACTCAAAGGGAAGAAACTTAAAGTAGATTATTTTAAAATTTTTGGTTGCATTTGTTACATTCACAATAATGACAAGAAATACATAGCAAAATTTCAAGCTAAAGCTGATGAAGGAGTGTTTCTGGGATACTCCATGATCAGTAAAGCTTATAGGGTGTACAACAAATCTACTCTTAAAATTGAAGAATCTGTTTATGTATCCTTTGATGAATCTAACATGTCTTTTAAGGAGAAAAATGCTTCTACCATAGAATCTTTGCAGTTACACTCTCTTGATGAAAATTTGGACAGGTTACATATTATACAAAAGGATGAAAGCAGTGAAGATGAAGAAGATATTTAACATCTTGGAGAGAATCTTCTTGAAGAGCCAGTTGTTGTTCCACAAGAGGAAATAACAACACAGGTTGGTGAACAATCAACACCACCTGTTGATTTAGTAACATCAAGAGACCACCCAATCTCCCAAGTGATTGGAGACATCTCATCTGGTGTGCAAACCATAAATCAGGTCAACCAAAGACTGATGCACACCTGCTTTCTTTCTCAAATTGAGCCTCAATCCATTCAAGATGCAGAGCAAGATCCACACTGGATCATTGCAATGCAAGAGGAATTAAATCAATTTGAAATGAACAAATTTTGGGAACTAGTGCCAAGGCCAAAGGATCACTCCATTGTTGGAATAAAATGGGTGTTCAGAAATAAATTGGATGATCAAGGAGTCATTGTAAGGAACAAGGCAAGGCTAGTTGCTCAAGGATACTCTCAAGAAGAAGGGATAGACTATGACTAGATCTTTGCACCAGTTGCAAGGTTAGAGGCCATAAGAATCTTCTTAGCTTATGCAGCACACAAAGGATTCAAAGTATATCAAATGGATGTAAAGAGTGCTTTTCTCAATGGAGACATCAAGGAAGAAGTCTATGTTAGACAACCCGCAGGTTTTATTTCTCCAACTCATCCTGATTATGTTTTCAAATTGCATAAAGTATTATATGGTCTAAAGCAAGCTCCTAGAGCATGGTATGAGACCCTAGTATGCTTTCTTCTGAAAAATGATTTTATAAGGGGTAGAGTAGACCAAACTCCTTTTATTAGAACCCATAAGTCCAATACCCTACTAGTACAAATCTATGTACATGACATTATCTTTGGTTCTACTAATCCAAATCTGTGCAAAACGTTTTCCAACCTAATGCATTCTAAATTTGAAATGAGTAGCATGGGTGAGCTTTCCTTCTTTCTAGGCTTGCAAGTCAAACAGCATGCTGAAGGCATATTCATCTCTCAAAACAAGTATGCAAAAGAATTGGTTAAGAAATTTGGTATGTCTGAAGCATCATGTATGAAAACACCTATGCCTACTAATGTTGTATTAGATGCTGATGAACATGAGAAACCTGTTGATCAGACAACAATAGAGCAATGATTGGCTCTTTATTGTACCTTACAGCTAGTAGACCTGACATAATGTTTTCTATATGCATATGTGCTAGATTCCAAGTGAGCCCTAGAGAGTCATATTTAACCTTACTAAAAAGGATTCTTAGGTATGTGAAAAGTTGTCCAAATCTAGGTCTCTGGTATCCAAAAGAGTCAGCATTTGACTTAATTGGATTTTTAGATGCTGATTATGCTGGATGCAGAATAGACAGGAAAAGCACCAGTGGAACTTGCCAGTTTCTTGGTGACAGACTTGTCTCCTGGTTTTGCAAGAAACAAACATCTGTGTCCACATCAACTGCTGAAGCTGAATATATGGTAGCAGGTAGTTGTTGCTCATAGATCTTGTGGATTCAAAATCAGCTCCTAGACTATGGCTACAACTTAGAGAAGTCAAAAAATTTCTCTGACAACACTAGTGCTATTTCTATATGAATGTGCAGCTAGATCTGATATACTCTAGAGGGGTGGGGGGTGAATAGAGTATGGTGCTTAAAAACTTTTTACAATAGTTGTTGTAATATGAGTGAACATGGAAGCAAATAATAAATATAAACACAGCAGCTATCTAATCACAATCTACAAAAGAAACTAATCACAGATTACAGCCATAAACAAAAATAAAGACAAGCAACCAGAAGACACAAGGAGCTATGTGGTTCCCCTAAACTTGGGTACATCCACTCTTCTACCACCCTAGGTAGGAATCCACTGCAGGATGAGTTGATCAGGTGTCCTGGGCACCAATGAGCTTTTGATAAGGTGCTCAAAAACCAAATCAGATTTTTTGATCAGGTGTCTTGCTACCAATGAGCTTTTGATAAGGTGCTCATAAACCACACACAAACTTTTGAAGGGAGTTTGAAAAACCCTTTACAGAGGTGGGGATGAGAGAGTGATGGAAGTCTTCTCTTTCTCAAAGCAGCTGAGAAGACTATGTGGATATTAATGTTGTCAAAGCTCCCCCTGAGTTCTTGAGATGTTCAGGAAATGAAGCTTTATTGTAGGGTGATAGGCCTTCAGAAATTGATCTCCAACAAATGATGATTTCAGCAACAGCTGAAATGTGAGGTGTCTGGAGTCTTGAATGATGATGGCCTTGAACACTTGACTCAAAAGAGATCTGAAGATTTCAGATTTGTCGATCTCCTTTTGGTGATGGTGTTCTTATGTGAATCCTTTGAGACAGAGAATGTCTACAGTTCTTTTTCTTTTTCTCTTGAGTGATTGTTGTTGAGAAAGATGTTGTTCCAAAGAAAAATTGTAGCAGAGAATCTTTTGCTCTTGTTCTTGTTCACTCTCTTCTTGTTCTTGTTGTTGTCAGGGATTCAAAAATCTTATCTTCTATTCCTTTTTGTTCTGAGTAGAAAATGATCCTCTGTCAAGAATAGCCGTTGGCCTGTCATTAATTGACTTTCTTAATTGTAATTGTCTTCTGGCGGAAAGTCCAAAGAAACATTCCTTGATAATTCCTTGAAACTTGCTCCAGAATAAATGAAAAACGGCTATAAAATCTTCTGAATTAATTGCTGAGAATAACTCCTTAACTGTTCTGAATTTGAATCTTGAAATTCATTTAACTCTTCAAAAAAACGTCGAACTGAGCTCCACTATCATCGAACTGAGCTCAGCGATTTGGACTTAGACAGCAACAGAGATCGCCGATCTGAGCTCGTCTATCGTCGAACTAAGCTCAGAGATAGAGAATCAATACTGGAGTCAAGATCGTCGAACTGAGCTCGAAGATCGTCGAATGGAGTTCGACGATTTGTTGAAGTTGAGCTCAGCGATCGTCGAATGAAATTCGACGATCCGTCGAAGTGAGATCAATGATCGTCGATTGGAGTTCGACGATTCGTCGTACTGAGCTCGACGAAATGACTTAGTCTCCAAACTGAAAAATCTTGGTCTTGAGGGAAGCTTCCAAACCTAACTACTAACCCTTAGACTCAATTCTAATTGACCTTTAGATCTATACAATGAGGTCAAAAACAGGTTTCCTAGAGACATAGTGATCCTGACCCAAATTAGTAATAGGGTGTTCCAACAATCTCCCCCTATTTGGTTTAGGATTACTATTTACAGAAATTGAAAAAATTAAAAACAACATACAAAGCAACAATATAACAAACAACAACAATGCAGAATCACAGATATATCTCAGATAGATCAGAAATCAGAATAATTGTCACCTTATAGAATTATTCTTTCTCCTTGCTCTTTATAAGTTTAATTTCTCTATTTGGATTGAGAGCTTCTTTCTTTGATCTTCTGTCATCAGCTGCACCTAAAGAAGTTTGTTGTTTAGGCCTTGGTACCACAGCTTCAGGGTGCAGCTCCATATATCTTTCTGAATCAAAAAATTTGCTGGAAGCATATCTTTCAAGTTCCTTCTTTCTTTGTTCTGACAATGTAGTGATTCTGGAGGTGTCTCTGCCTTGCTCTCTAGCTTTCTTGATTTCATCAAAGGCAGCTAACTCTTTCATTCTGGCAGTCCATGTAGTAGGATTATTTTTTGGATCCTCATATGGCATTGGAGGTTCATATCTGTTGGAAGGATTATCTTGAGGAGCTCTGGATGAGACTACTTCTTTCAGGTTGTAGGGAAAAGGGCCTGAAGTGGTATCAGATGAAGCTTGTCCTTCCCTTGAGTATGGATGTTGTCTTGAATAGCCTTTAGAGTAAACTTGGAATTCCCTCTGGTTTTCTCTATAATTTCCTCTCCTAGATTGATATCCTCTGGATTGGCTTCCCCTATATTGAGATCTTGCATGAGGCTGATAAGGGGTTTGGCTTCTAGCAGAGGGTTGAGCAGCTGAGCTTCCACCTGCACCTGCATTAGGAGGAGGTGGTGGAGGAGGATGAGGATGATGAAACTGAGGAGATCCTTTCTCATATTTCCTTTTCTTCTTCATGGCTTTCAGTTGGTTCTTGGAATATTAAATCCAATGTTTAGTAATGGGGCAGTCATGAAGAATGTAGTAGGGAATGTCATTGGTGTCCTTTACTTTGGCTGGGGGAACTCTTTTCATAGCCTTGCTTCTTGCTTTTCTTTTCCTGGCTATAGTGGCTGAGGAATCATCAGAATCAGTCCTATATTCATCACTTTCAGAGCTTTGCTCAACATATAAAGCATCAATCTTTTTCATATATTCTTTCTGTTGTTAGGTTGAAGCAGAGGAAACAGTGGTGACAGCAATTGTAGCAGTAGCAGAAGTAACAGCAGAAATAGAAGTTCTAGGGGGAATACTTTCAGAAGATATAACAGCAGTAATAACAGCAACAACTGGGGCAGCAACAGATACAGATAAAATAGTTTCAGCATCAGCAATAACATCAGTAATAGTAGTAGGATCAAAATTAAATGCCTCTGTCTGCATATCCTCAGAAACTAAAACATCAGCAGTAGCAACAGAAATAACAACATTTGCAGCAGCATAAACTGAATTTACAAATGAATGTACAATACTGGTGTCACAACTTAAGAAGGGCACAATGGCCTTGGAGAGGTCTTCATATGGCTGAACAGCAGTGCTTACTAGAAGATAGCTAAAGTAAACTGAATCAAAATCTGATAATAAGGACCTGAGGTCCACTGAGAAGACTGCAACTTGTGGAGGTGTTGAAACTGGAGCTTGAGTTGAAGAAACATCAGCAGCAGGGACTGAAGAAATGG
Source organism: Platanthera guangdongensis (assembly GCA_039583875.1). NCBI lineage: Eukaryota > Viridiplantae > Streptophyta > Magnoliopsida > Asparagales > Orchidaceae > Platanthera > Platanthera guangdongensis. The sequence continues at coordinate 17,992,035 of CM077163.1, forward strand.
CAGCAGCAGCAGCAGCAGGCAATATAACTTCATGAGGCATCTCCCCCTGCCTAGATTGAGAGACAGTTGGATCAAGGCACCCAAAGGAAGGGATAGCCTGAGGAGGAAAGATGGAAGATAGCCTGGCAGAGAGGGCTGCAACTGACTGTAGAAGTGGATACAAGGAGGTCTCCAAAAGAAGTGATTGCCTGGGAGCTAGCAGTTCATACAGCTTGTCAGCTAAGGCTGGAACATCTACATGCTCAACAGGGATATGAGTAGAGGTAGATACTGGAGGTGGAGCTACTGGTGATGGTGGTGGAGAGCTGGTGGATGATAGAAGTGAAGTTTGAGGTGTGGGGATTGTGGAAATGGAAGAAAGTGGAATGGAGATAGAAGGTGTGAAGGAGGGTTGATCAATGATATCTTGTAGAAGTTGTTTGAAGATGTGGATGAGGAGGGTAGATCAGGAGGGGATGAAGGTGAATCATCCATAAAGGAATCATCTAGAAGTGTGAAAGATGGAATGTTGGAAGACGGATCAATATCTGGTTGAGGGTAGTGATGTAATGGATGGAAGATTTCTTCTGTTATTGGAAGAGTTGGGATTGGAGATGGAATTGATGTAGGAGATGGGCTGGATATAATGATGGTGGATGAGATTTGAATGGTGGAGGTGACTGGTGGAGATGGAATAAGGGTTGGAGGAGGAGAGGCAGCAGGCAAGTCATCTGCAGGGGCAAAGACTTGAAGGGAAGAGACTGTTACAGTCCTTGTGCCTAAAGTAGTGCTTGCAGAGGGCCTGCTGGGCTTCACTATTTGCCTGTCTCATTTACCAAAGAGGGCACAGGAGAGCCTCTTAGAGGCATTGATATACATCCCAGATGAGACTAGCAGAGCAGGGCATCTGTTTTGGAGAAACAGCCCTAGAATCCTTCCATAATTAACAAAGTTCTTATTTATTTTCTTCTTGATCAGATCAAAGAAGACTTCTTCCCAGTTTAACTGTTTCTTATCCACTAAGGCTCCCATCAAGCACAACTGATACCTGGAGATGGTATCATGTGCTGAATGCTTGGCCAACAGAACCTTTCCCACTACATCAGCTAAGAACCTGTATTCCACAGCTAAGTTCTTCAGCAGCTTGCTAGGTTTGCCTCAGAATGACCCATTCTAGCAAGTAAATCAGAAAATTCTTCTCCTGACAACTCAGCAGAATCTCTTCCAGAATTCAATTGAAAAACCTCTGTCAGAATGGTAGGTGTCAGAGGTACCTGAGTTCCAGAAATTGAACCAACCACTGTATTTTGGTCCTGGTTGTGGGCAGTATAGACCCACTCCTTGATCTCATCAGCAGGTAGCTTGATTCTGGTGGACATGATAGTAGCTAATTTTTGCTCCTTGAACAGTTCTAGAATGTCTTGAAAAACCTGATCACTGGTGTTGAAAGAATCCATGTCTATGTCAAATCCGGCATCGAACTTCATTGCGGCTAGAACGGCAACTGAGACGACCATTGTTACCTGCAAAAATCAACAAACAAAACGACCAAGTGTAGAGATATTTGGAGGGAAAGGGAAATTTTTGCAGAGAGATTGAAAGCGCAAAAGGAGAACGACGGGCGAAAAATGAATTTTATATTAGGGTTCGACGCAGAAAAGGAAAGATCGTTGAACTCAGTTCGACGATTGGGGCAGCTAAAGGAATCTGAAAGGTCTTCAATCTCGTCGATCTCCGTTCGACGATATTGGAGAACGTCGAGCTCCGTTCGACGATAGTTCAGAGAACAAAATCGTCGAGCGCCGTTCGACGATCGTTGACCTGAAGAGATAGTTGAACACTATCTGAGAAGCGCTGAACTCAGGTCGACGATTTCAGAAAGTGTCGATCTCCGTTCGACGATCGGGGGGAAAATGTCGAGCGCAGTTCAGAGACCAGAAATACAATCTAGACACTTAGAAAAATCAAGATGTTTGCCTAGTCTTGGTCAATTTTTAAAGTTTCAAAATCTTGGAACTTATTTTAGACTTCCTCCATCTAATATTCCTAACTAATTTAGGAAGAATGTGTGTTTCTTTTCATCCAAGGGTTTGGTGAAAATGTCTCCCCTTTGCAAATCAGTTGGGATATATTGAAGTTCAATTTTATTCTTCTCAACATTATCCCTTAAAAAGTGATGCCTAATTTTTATGTGTTTTGTCCTACTATGGAGGACTGGATTTTGAGCTATAGAAATAGCACTGGTGTTATCACAAAATATTTTTGACTTCTCTAAGTTGTAGCTATAGTCTAGGAGTTGGTTTTGAATCCACAAGATTTGTGAACAACAACTGCCTGCAGCCATATATTCAGCCTCAGCAGTTGAAGTTGACACAGATGTTTCTTTCTTGCAAAACAAAGAGACAAGTCTGTCACCAAGAAACTGACAAGTTCCACTAGTGCTTTTTCTGTAAATTCAGCATCCAGCATAATCAGCATCAGAAAATCTAGTTAATTCAAATGCTGAATCTTTTGGATACCAGAGACCTAGATTTGGACAACTTTTAACATACCTGAGAATCCTTTTTACTAATGTTAGGTGTGACTCTCTAGGGCTCACTTGGAATCTAGCACATATGCATGTAGCAAACATTATGTCTGGTGTACTAGCTGTAAGGTACAGTAAAGAGCCAATCATTGCTTAATATGTTGTCTGATCAACAGGTTTCCCATGCTCATCAGCATCCTATACAGCATTGGTAGGCATAGGTATTTTCATACAAGATGCTTCAGACATACCAAATTTCTTAACCAATTTATTTGCATACTTGGTTTGAGAAATAAAGATGCCTTCAACATGTTGTTTGATTTGCAATCCTAGAAAGAAGGATAGCTCACCCATGCTACTCATTTCAAATTTAGAATACATTAGGTTGGAGAACCTTCTGCACAAATTTGAATCAGTAGAACCAAAGATAATATCATCTATATAAATCTGTACTAGTATGGTATGGGACTTATGGGTTCTAATGAAAAGATTTTGGTCTACTCTACCCCTTATAAATTCATTTTGTAGAAGGAAGCATGCTAGGGTCTCATACCATGCTCTAGGAGCTTGCTTGAGACTATATAATGCTTTGTTCAGCTTAAAAACATAATCAGGATGGGTTGGAGAGATAAAACCTGGAGGTTGTCTGACATAGACTTCTTCTTTGATGTCTCCATTTAGAAATGCACTTTTTACATCCATCTGATATACCTTGAAGCCTTTGTGTGCTGCATAAGCTAAGAAGATTCTGATGGATTCCAATCTTGCAACTGGTGCAAAAGTCTGGTCATAGTCTATGCCTTCTTCTTGAGAGTATCCTTGAGCAACTAGCCTTGCCTTGTTCCTTACAATTACTCCTTGATCATCAAATTTGTTTCTGAACACCCACTTTGTTCCAACAATGGAGTGATCCTTAGGCCTTAGCACTAGTTCCCAAACTTTGTTCCTTTCAAATTGATGCAACTCTTCTTGCATTACCATGATCCAGTGTGGATCTTGCTCTGCATCTTGAATGGATTGAGGTTCAATTTGAGATAGGAAGCAAGTGTGCAACAGGTTTTGGTTGACCTGATTTCTGGTTTGCACACCAGCTGAGATGCCTCCAATTATTTGGGAAATTGGATGGTCTCTTGATGTTACTAAATCAACTGGGGGTGTTGATTGTTCACCAACCTGTGTTGTTGTTTCCTCTTGTAGTACAACAACTGGCTCTTCAAGTTGTTTCTCTTCAATATGTTGAATGTTTTCTTCATCTTCACTGCTTTCCTCTTTTTGAGTAATCTGTAACTTGTTCAAGTCTTCATCAAGAGAATGTACCTGCAAAGGCTCTATGGTAGAAGTATTTTTCCCCTTGAAAGACATGTTAGTTTCATCAAATGATATGTGAACAGATTCTTCAATTTTAAGAGATGATTTATTATATACCCTATAGGCCTTACTGATCATGGAGTATCCCAGAAACACTCCTTCATCAGCTTTAGCTTGAAATTTTGCTAAGTATCTCTTGTCATTATCGTGAATATAACAAATACAACCAAAAATTCTAAAATAATCAACTTTAAGTTTCTTCCCTTTGAGTAATTCATAGGGAGTCTTGCCCTTTAGTTTATGTATTAAACTTCTGTTCAGCACATAGTTGGAGGTGTTCACTGCCTCTGCCCAAAAAGATAGAGGAAGGTGAGCATCTGACAACAATGTAGTGGCAGATTCAATAAGGGTTCTATTTTTCCTTTCAGCTACCCCATTTTGTTGAGGAGTTCTAGGATCTGAGAAAGTATGCCTGATCCCTTCTCTCTGACAGAACTCTTGCATAAGAAGAGAATCAAACTCTGTCCCATGATCACTTCTGATCAGGGCAATGTGAGTATTGAACTCAATCTGTATACATTTAAGAAACTCTGTCAAACACTTAAAGTTATCAAACTTCTTCCTCAGAAAGAACACCCATGTGAATCTAGAGAAGTTATCTAAAACTACTAAAGTGTAAGATTTCCCTCCTAAGCTTTGTACTGTAATGGGTCCAAAACGATCCATGTGTAACAGATATAAAATCCTAGGTGAATCACTCTTATTAAGTGACTTGAAACTATTTTTAGTTTGCTTGCCTAATTGACAAGCCCTGCAGAGTCCTTCCTTCTTGTAGGGGCCAGAAGGTAGTCCTCTAACAAGGTTATCCTTGGATAGCCTAGCAATGGTTCTAAGGTTTAAATGTCCTAGTCTCTTATGCTATAAAACATTTGGTCTACAAACAGAATTGAACAGGCAAATGTCTACATCTGTTGAAAGAAAATCTACTAAGTAGATGTTACCTTTCCTTTTACCTGTCAACACAGTTGTGTTGTCCTCTAACTTGATCTTGCATAAAGCTTTGCTGAAAGTCACCTGGTAGCCTTCATCATATAGCTGACTGATGCTGATCAAGTTGTGCTTCAGTCCTTCCACATAGGCTACCTTCTTGAATGTTACTGTCCCAATCTGGACTGCACCATATCCTTTTGTTTATCCAAAGTTTGAATCACTAAATATGACTTTGGGTCCAAGCTTGGCTTTAAAGGATGTGAGGTTGTCCTTGTTTCCTGTCATGTGCTTAGAGCACCCACTATCCAAATACCATTATTGGTTTGATGTTGGATAGGTCTTCACCCGCACATAAGATAATTCATTTGTTTTTGACCCAGTTTACCTTGGGCCTCGGTTGATAACCTTTAAACTCAGAAATAAAAGACATCCCATGTTGACTCTTATAACCTTCAGGATGATATCTCCTTGGAGGTATTATCCATTTAGTATAAGGGTTAAAGCTTTGGGATGAAGGACCCCTAGGATTGGATTTTGATTTGTCCTTGAAAGAATTTCCAAAGCTCTAATCTCTGTTCGACGATCGTGGAGCTACGTTTGATGATCTTGGGTCAGATCGTCGAGCTCTGTTCGACGGTCTACTATGGCAGAGTTCAGGAATTTGAGATCATCGACCTGAGTTCGACGATTTTGCTTGAGATCGTCGATCTGCATCAGCGATCGTCGATCTCCGTTCGACGATTTCTGCTGGAACTTGGTTTTCTTAGGCAGATCAGAATTTTTCCTAGCTACCTCTACAACTCCCTTCCCTTTATCAGAAATAAACTTAATTGGGGTTGTTAGAACTATAGGTTGGCTGGATGAAGCACCCAAGCCCAGTATACTATTGAATCTGGAGTTCACTGTGCTTGTGATGTCCATCAGCTTGATACTTCTCCAATTAAGGGATTCTTCAAGCTTCTTGGCCTCTGATAGCTCACCTTTCAGTGAAGCTATCTGCTCCCTACAGCACTCCAACTTCTCAGAGAGTTTGAGGTTTTTTGACTTTAAGATACTATGTTCAGATAATTGATTTCTGAGAGAAATAATTTCCTTCTCAGATTTTAGTAAGTCTAAATATAATGCTTTAAATTCAAATTTAAAGTCCTCAGAATTGAAATCAAAAGAACTAATTACCTGGTCCTCTTCAAGTTGAGTCTCTGAGTCTGACTCTGACTCTTCTTCATCTGAATTATGTTGAGAGGCATTGATTGCCATCATGCAGAACTCCTTCTCTTTAGCATCATCTTCATCATCACTAGAGCTAGATGAAGCTTCTGATTCTTCTTCAGTTTCACTCCAGGATTTAGCAACAAATCTCTTCCTTGTGTATTTGTTCTTGCTTGAGGAGGGTTTGCCATCGCCATTCTTCTTGAAGTCCTTATCTCTTCTTCTTTCTTTCTTATCATTTCTGTCGTTATTTTTGTTTTCTGGACAGTCAGGCACAATATGACCTGGTTTCCTGCAACCAAAGCAAACAATTTATTTATTATTTGACTTATCATACCTTGGCTTATCATGCTCTTTATATGATCTCTTTCTGAAGTCCTTTCTGGCCATCTTGTAGATTCTTTTAGCCAGTAGACTAAGCAGCTCAACATTGCCTGTGACTTTGTCTTCAGGCTGATCTTCAGTTGCTTTGAAAGCTATTGTCTTTTCTTTTCTTGTGGCTGGTGAAGCTGCCTTCTGCTCTTCTTCTTTGTTCTTAATGAGCAGCTCATAAGACTTGAGCTTGCCCAAGAGAGCTTCTGTTGTAATCTCATTCGGACTTCCGGCATCCTTGATTGGCCAGATTCTTGAGTCCCAAGTGCCTGGGAAGCACATTAGGATTTTGTCATTAAGTTCAGTCAGTGAGATCTCTTTATCCAAAGTCTTGAGTTCATTGACTATCAGACTGAGTCTATTATACATATCTCCAACTGACTCAGCTTCTCCCTTCTTGAAGTTCTCATATTGGGATATGAGGTGGGATCTCCTGTCCTTTCTTTCATCAGCTGATTCTGAGACAATTTCAGAGAGCTTATCCCAGATTTCCTTTGCTGAATTACATTCAGCCACCTTTTGGAAAATGTCATCAGACATCGTCTGGGCTAAGATATTCATAGCCTTTGCATCTTTTACCTTCCACTTCTTGATATCAGCATCTGTTGCTGATGGAGGTGGAACAGCATTTGTGCTTGTGTTCTCTGGAGGTCTTGGACAAACTGTCAAAATAGAATTAAAAATGTCCTCGTCAATAGAATTCATGTATAGTCTAATCCTTGCTTTCCAAAGTGCAAACTTAGACAGATTGCACACTGGAGGTCTGGTGCTAGCATAATCTTTATTTTGGGCCATGATTTGTGAAGAAATAATCTAATAACAAAATCAAAACAAGCAGATCTAACTAGGGATCTTGGTGTTCAGGTGTTAGCCTGTGCAACCACTGAGATGTGGTATATTTAACCAACCTCGCTCTGATACCAATTGAAAGTGCAGCTAGATCTGATATACTCTAGAGGGGGGGTGAATAGAGTATAGTGCTTAAAAATGTTTTACAACAGTTGTTGTAATCTGAGTGAACAGGGAAGCAAATAATAAATCTAAACACAGCAACTATCTAATCACAATCTACAAAAGAAACTAATCACAGATCACAGCCAGAAACAAAAATAAAGACAAGCAACCAGAAGACACAAGGAGCTATATTGGTTCCCCTAAACTTGGGTACATCCACTCTTTTACCACCATAGGTAGGAATCCACTGCAGGATGAGTTGATCAGGTGTCCTGGGCACCAATGAGCTTTTGATAAGGTGCTCAAAAACCAAATCAGATTTTTTAATCAGGTGTCTTGCCACCAATGAGCTTTTGATAAGGTGCTCAAAAACCACACACAAACTTTTGAAGGGACTTTGAAAAACCCTTTACAGAGGTGGGGATGAGATAGTGATGGAAGTCTTCTCTTTCTCAAAGCAGCTGAGAAGACTATGTGGATATTGATGTTGTCAAAGCTCCCCCTGAGTTCTTGAGATGTTCAGGAAATAAAGCTTTGTTGTAGGGTGATAGGCCTTCAGAAATTGATCTCCAGCAAATGATGATTTCAGCAACAGCTGAAATGTGAGGTGTCTGGAGTCTTGAATGATGATGGCCTTGAACACTTGACTCAAAAGAGATCTGAAGATTTCAGATTTGTTGATCTCCTTTTGGTGATGGTGTTCTTGTGTGAATCCTTTGAGACAGAGAATTTCTACAGTTCTTTTTCTTTTTCTCTTGAGTGATTGTTGTTGAGAAAGATGTTGTTCCAGAGAAAAATTGTAGCAGAGAATCTTTTGCTCTTGTTCTTGTTCACTCTATTCTTGTTCTTGTTGTTGTCAGGGATTCAAAAATCTTATCTTCTATTCCATTTTATTCTGAGTAGAAAATGATCCTCTGTCAAGAATAGCCGTTGGCCTGTCATTAATTGACTTTCTTAATTGCAATTGTCTTCTGGGGGAAAGTCCAAAGAAACATTCCTTGATAATTCCTTGAAACTTGCTCCAGAATAAATGAAAAACGGCTATAAAATCTTCTGAATTAATTGCTGAGAATAACTCCTTAACTGTTCTGAATTTGAATCTTGAAAATCATTTAACTCTTCAGAAAAACGTCAAACTGAGCTCCACTATCGTCGAACTGAGCTCAGCGATTTGGACTTAGACAGCAACAAAGATCGCCGATCTGAGCTCGACTATCGTCGAACTGAGCTCAGAGATAGAGAATAGATACTGGAGTCAAGATCGTCGAACTGAGCTCGAAGATCGTCGAATGGAGTTCGACGATTTGTTGAAGTTGAGCTCAGCGATCGTCGAATGGAGTTCGACGATCCGTCGAAGTGAGCTCAACGATCGTCTATTGGAGTTTGAGGATTCGTCGTACTGAGCTCGACGAAATTACTTAGTCTCCAAAATGAAAAAGCTTGGTCATGAGGGCAGCTTCCAAACCTAACTACTAACCCTTAGACTCAATTCTAATTGACCTTTAGATCTATACAATGAGGTCAAAAAGAGGTTTCCTAGAGACATAGTGATCCTGACCCAAATTAGTAATAGGGTGTTCCAACACTATAGCACAAAATCCAGTCCTCCATAGTAGGATAAAACATATAGAAATTAGGCATCACTTTTTAAGGGACAATGTTGAGAAAAATAAAATTGAACTTCAATATATCCCAACTTACTTGCAAAGGGGAGATATTTTTACCAAACCTTTGCATAAAAGAAACATACATTCTTCCTGAATCAGTTAGGAATGTTAGATGGAGGAAGTTTAAAATAAGATGCAAGATTTTAAAAATCTAAAATTGACCAAGACTAGGCAAACAATTTTATTTTTCTAGTGTCTATAGGTTGTTTATGGTCTCTGAACTGCGCTCGACGGTTTTCCCAAAGATCGTCGAACAGAGATCGACACTCTTAGAAATCGTCGACCGCAGTCCAGCACTTTCCAGATAGTGGTAGGCTATCTTCTTCCGGTCAGTGATCGTCGAACGGAGCTCGATGCTCTCCAATATCGTCGAACGGAGATCGACGATGTTGAAGATATTTCAGATTCCTTTAGAAGCCCAGATCGTCGAACGGAGTTCAACGATCTTTCTTTTTCTGCGTCGAACCCTAATATAAAATTCATTTTTCGGTCGTCGTTCTCTTTTTGCTCTTTCATACTCTCTGTAGAATTTCCATTTCCCTCCAAACTTTTCTACACTTGGTCTTTTGTTTGTTCATTTTTGCAGGTAAAAATGGTCGTTCCTGTTGCAGTTTTGGCAGCAATGAAATTTGACACTGGATTCGATATTGATATGGACTCGTTTGAGACCAGTGATCAGATTTTCAAGGATATTCTGGATTTATTCAAGGATCAACAACTAGTACACATCATGACTACAAGGATAAAACTGGCTGCAGATGAAATCAAAGAATGGGTGTATACTGCTCACAATCAAGATCAAACTACAGTGATTGGAACTATATCAGGAAATCAGGTATCTCTTACTCCTGCTCTATTAACAGAGGTTTTTCAATTAAGTACTGGTCAAGATTCTCTTGAGTTGTATGGAGAAGAATTTGCAAGTATGCTTGATAGGATGGGTCATTCAGCAGCAAACCCTAACAATCTACTTAAGAAAAATCTGTTAGTGGAATATAGGTTTCTAGCAGATGTTGTTGGAAAAGTCCTGTTAGCCAAACATTCTGCCCATGATACCATATCCAGGTATCAATTCAATTTAATGGGTGCTTTGGTGTATAAGAAACAGCTGAATTGGGGAGAAATTTTCTTTGATCTAATTAAGAAGAAGGTGAATAACAACTTTGTCAACTTTGGAAGGATTCTAGGGCTATTTCTTCAAAGCAGATGCCCTGAGCTGCTTGTTTCAAATGGGATGCATATCAATGCCTCTAAGAGGTTAACCTGTGCCCTCTTTGGCAAATGGGACAGGCAAATTGCAAAGCCAAGCAGAGCCCCTGCAGTCACCTCATCTTCAGGCACTAGGACTGATTCAGTCACTTCCCCTCAGGCACCTGCCCCATCAGAAGATCTGCCTGCCTCCTCATCTCCACCTTCTCCACCTACTGTTCCCTCAACAATTATCACATCCACCATAACCATCTCAATTTCATCCCCCATATCCATTCCATCTCCAAACTCAATTCCTTCACCAACACCAGGATCCACTAAAGATGTCTTCCATCCATTACATCATTATCCACACATCACCATTGACTCATCATCTCACCTTCCATCCTTCACTCTCTTAGATGATTCCTACATGGATGATTCTCACTCCTCACCCCCTGAGCTACCCTCCTCTTCTACATCTTATCAACAACTACTTCAAGAAATACTTGCCCAACCATCTTTCACCCCATCTATCTCCATTCCATTAACTTCCATCTCCACCATTCCTATATCTCAACCATCAATTCTACCATCCACATTCACACTTTCTCCAATCACATCTATAGTTCCTCCTACATCCATCTCTGCCACACTCAACTCTACCTCTACTCAAGCACCACTTGAGCAAGTAGATCTCTCAACCATAGCAGATAAGCTTTATGAGATGTTAGCTCCAAGGCTATTACTCCTGCTGGAGACCTCCCTGGCTCCACTTCTGAAATCAGTTCAGGAGTTATCTGACAAGCTCTCTTCCCTATATCCTCCTCAGGCAATCCCTTCTATTGGGTACCTTGATCCAGTAGCTACTGAATCTACGCAGGGGGAGATGTCATATGAAGTTCAGAGATTGCCTGCTTCAGAGACTCCAGCTCTAGTTCCAGCTCCAGTAACTACTGTATCTACTGCTTTAGAAATTCCAGTTCCTCCTCCAGTTCCAGTTATCACAGTTGACCTCAGGTCACTGCTGTCAGAATTTGATACTGTTTACCTCAGCTGTCTTCCAGAGCATAACAGTGAAGATCTTACTAAGGCCATTGTGCCTATTTATACCTGTGAGCCCAGCATAATAGCTTCTTTTATAAATTCTTTCAAGGCTGTGTATAGTGCTCCTTCAGTTTCTGTTATCTTTTCTGCTGCTACTACTATTTATGTTTCTGCTGATGTGCTTATGACAGAGGCTAATGGCTCTGAGCCTGCTGTTTCTGTTGTTAGTATTTCTCAATCTGTTGTTTCAGTTACATCAGTTTCTGCTGTTATTATTACTGTTGTTGCTTCTGTTGTTTCTTCTCTTCAAACCCAACAACAAAGAGATTGATTCAAAAGGCTTGATGAACTATATAACAATCCTCAGAGCTCAGATAGTGATCAGTTTAGAACTGATTCTGATGATTCCTCTACAACCATTGTAAGGAAGAGGAAAGCTAGAAGCAAGGCCCTAAAGAGAGTTCCCCTGGAGAAAATTAAATCTTCAAATGATATTCCATACTATATTTTGCATAATTGTCCAATTACAGAACCATGGATGCAGTTTTCCAGAAATCAACTAAAGGCAATGAAGAAGAAGAGGAAATATGATAAAGGATCATCTCACTTCAATCCTCCTCCTCCTCCTCCTTCACCAGATGCAGGTACTGGTGGAAGTTCTGCTTATCAGTCTTCAGTTTCTAAAAGTCAAAGTACCTCTCAGTTTCAAGGAAGATCTCAGTTTCAAAGAGGATCTCAATCTAGAGGCTACCAGTTCAGAAGAGGACACTATAGGGGAAATCAAAGAGAATTCAGAGTTTATTCTAGACAGCATCCTTATCATAGGGAAGGACAAGGTCCCATGGACACTACATCTGGTCATTTCCCTTATAAGTTAAAAGATCTAGTTTCTTCCAGAGCTACTCCTGATGTTTCATCAAACAGATATCAACCTCCTGTTCCTTTCGAAGACCCGGAAAATAATCCTACTTCTTGGACAGCAAGAATGAAAGAGTTGGCTGCACTAGATCAAATTAAGAAGGCAAAAGAACAAGAAAAAGACACATCAAATATCACCACTCTATCAGATCAGAGAAAGAAAGAACTTGAAAGATACTCTTCCAGTAAATTCTTTGATTCAGAAAGCTATATGAAGCTGCACCTAGAAGCTGTAGTCCCCAGGGCAAAACATCAAACCTTTCTAGGTGCAAATGATGACAGAAGATCCAAGAAAGAAGCTCTTAACCCAAACAGAGAAATAGTTCTCAAAAAGGGCAAGGAAAAGGAATAATTTTGTAAGCTGACTGTGTTATCTATTCTGTCTTTCTGATGAGATTTTATTTGTGTTTCTGCAATGTTGTTTTTGATTTTGTATATGCATTGTATGCTTTTATTTCCTACGTCATGTAAATAGTAATCCTAACCCAAATAGGGGGAGATTGTTGGAACACCCTATTACTGATTTGGGCAAGGATCACTATGTCCTTAGGAAAATTATTTTGACCTCCTTGTATAGTTTTTAAGGTCAATTAGATTGAGTCTAAGAGTTAGTATTTAGGCTTGAAAGCTGCCCCCAAGTCCCTCAAATCAGATACTCAAAATTCAGGAGACTAAGTCACTTTCGTCGAGCTCAGGTCGACGAATCGTCGAACTCAGTTCGACTATCTCTGAGCTCAGTTCAACGAGTCGTCGAACGCCATTCGATGATCGTCGAGCTCAGATCGACGTTTCTGTCTCTAAATGTTTTCCCAATCTCTGAGCTCAGGTCTATGATAGTTGAGCTCAGATCGACGATTTCAGTTTCCAGTCTAGTTCCAGTCTCTGAGCTCAGGTTGACGATAGTTGAGCTCAGGTCGACGATTTTCTGGAGAGATCGACGATTCTCAAGATTCAAATTCAGACAATTTTGGAATTCTATCTTATTTATTTCCAGCATTGATTTCATGGATCTTGTAGCCATTTTCAATTAATCTGGAGCAAGTTTCAAGGGAGATTTAAAGGAATGCTTTCTAGGACTTTCCTCCAGAAACAAAATTCATTTAAGGAAGTCATTAATGAGTGGCTAACGGATATATTAGAGACAGAGGATCAATTTATTTTTTTGGATCTAAGGAATATACATAGATTTTATTCTGCTACTCATAACAGTTACACACTGAGAAAGAAAAAAAAAGATACACAGAAAGTGAACAGACATCTTTACAGACAGACACACAGACAGAATTCTTTCATAACTCACACCACTGAAGGAGATCAACATATAGAAAATAAGATTTTCTAGATCTCTTTTTGACTCAAGTGTTCAAAGGCTTCATCCATCAAGACTCCAGATACTACACATTTCAGCAACTGATGGAATCATCTTTTGCTGGAGATCTCATCTACTGAAGGCCTATAACCCTAGTGCAAAGCTTCTCTTCCTGAACAACTTCCAGATCTCAGGGGGAGCTTTGACAACATCATCTAATAGTCTTCTCTTTGATTGTTGACAGAGAAGAACATCTCACCTCTTCTTTTTCTACAGTAAAAGGGTTTCTCAAAACTCCCTTCAAAAGTTTTGTGCTGATTTCTGAGACCTTATCAAAACTCACTGGTGGAAAGACACCTGATCAAAAAATCTGGTTTGGTTTTTGAGCACCTTATCAAAAGCCCATTGGTGCCCAGGACACCTGATCAACTCATCCTGCAGTGGATTCCTACCTAGGGTGGTAGAAGAGTAGATGTACACAGATTGGTTGGGGAACCACTATAGCTCCTTGTGTCATCTGGTTGCTCTTTTCTTTTATTTTCTGGCTGTGCTCTGTGATAGCTTTGTGATAGCTCTGTGATAGCTTTGTGATTGCTCTGTGATTAGATAGTTGTTGTGCTTGATTTATTTTATTTGCTTTCATGTTCACTTAGGTAAACAACAAAAGTTGTAAAACATTTTTAGTGAGCATCATACTCTATTCACCCCACCTATAGAGTATATCAAATCTAACCTGCAATTTCAGTGCGAGTGAATAATTGTGATATCCCATTGTTGACATCAGGTCTAGCTCAACTGGTGACCTCAAAGTTTGAGTGCCCCGAGGCATAGGGTTGTAATACAACATACGATGGATGCGAATAAAGAGTTATTCACCAACTATACAAGAATTGCATAGTGATGCAATTGGCAAGCATTGTCTACCTAAATAGCTGCATTGTGAGAGAAAAGCCAAAGTTGACTCATAGTGTTAGTAAAATATGCATCTTGTCCACTAAAAGAGTTACTCGCATAAAATCTTTGAATTGATATCGAGGGTTATCGATTTGATAAAAATAGTGAGAGTTATTTTGATTAAAGTCTTAATAGAAAGAGAAAATTATATTTTGAAATGTAGTACTAATTTGCTTTGCATTGATCCTTATAAAATTTCCATGGCAAGTGGTTCACACTCTACCGTGTCCCTCAGAGCGATCCTTGAGAAGGAAAAGCTGAGTGGAACAAATTATTTGGACTGGTACAGGAACCTGAGAATTATTTTCAGGCAAGAGGGCAGGCTCTATGTTTTGGAAGGGGAATCCCTTGATGAGCCTATCGGTAATGCACCCCATGCTAATAAAGATGCTTACAAGAAGTACCTCGATGACTCCTTAGACGTCGAATGTCTCATGCTTGCGACCATGAACTCTGAGCTCAAAAATCAACAAGAGAGTATGGGTTGCAGGGAAATTGACGAGCATCTCAAGAAAATGTTTCTAGGGCAAGCTTGTTAAGAGATATTCAATGTCACTAAGGCGTTGTTCCAGTGCAAGATGGGAGCTCAAGACCTAGTAGGGACTCACATACTCAAATGATTGGGTATATTGTGAACCTTGAAAGACTAGGGTTCACTCTAGGACAAAATTTGGCTACAGACCTGATCCTGCAATCATTGTCAGACAGTTATGAACAATTCGTCTTGAACTATAACATGAATAGAATAGACAAGACACTGCCCGAACACCTAGGTATATTGCGAACTGTCGAGATAACCATGAATAAGGTCAAGTCTGCTAGCCCCATACTGATGGTGCATAAAGATAAGGGAAAGGCCAAGGGACTTAAGAAGATGAAGGTGGGCTCTGGAGCCCAAATCTTCTACATTGAAAAAGAAAGGTTCAGGGAAGGAGGGAATGTGCCACCACTGTGGCAAGGCTTGTCATTGGAGGAAGAATTGTCCATATATTGAGGGTCTGCAAAAGATGAGGGGAGGTATGACTTTTGCTTCAGGAATTTATGTTATAGAGATAAACTTTTCTTCTCCTTCATCCTAAGTATTGGATATAAGATGTAGTTCTCACATTTGTATAAATGTGCAAGAATTGGGAAGGAGAAGAATGCTAAGTAAAGGAGAGGTGGACCTGCATGTTGGCAGTGGAGCAAGCATTGCTGGTGTTGTTGTGGGGGTTTACTGTCTTTCTTTGCCCAATGGGCTATTTTGGAACTGGATAACTGTTATTATGTTCCTGCAATAACTAGTAAAATTATTTATATTTCATGTTTAGACATGATTGGATTTACTTTTCTTATTAAGAATAATTGTTGTTCTATATTTAAGAATGATGTTTGTTATGCTGTTTCCCAAACGTTTAATGGTTTATATGTTTTGAACTTATAACATCAGATCTATAACATAGAAAATACTAAAAGACTAAGAACAAATGACTCGAACCCTACGTACCTTTGGCATTATCGTTTGGGCCATATAAATGAGAAATGTATATCCAAGCTCCATAAAGATGGGTTACTGGACTCATTTAATTATGAATCATTTGAGAGATGTGAATCTTATTTATTAGGCAAGATTACTAAGGTACCTTTCACTGGCTTCAATGGGAGGAATGATGATCTCTTGGGTATAGTACATAGTGATGTATGTGGACCCATGAGTTCTATGGCTAGAGGTAGGTACTTCTACTTTGTTACATTTACTGATGATTTCAACAGATACAGATATATGTATCTTATGAAGTGCAAATCTGAAACCTTTGAAAAGTTCAAAGTGTTTAAGAATGAAGTAAAGAACCAATTGGGTAAGAAGGTGAAAGCGCTCTGATCTGATCGTGGTGGCGAATACCTAAGTCATGGGTTTTGTGATCATCTGAAAGAATGTGGTATTGTATCAAAGCTCACTCCACCTAGGATACCACAACATAATGGTGTGTCTGAGCGGAGGAATCGTACTTTATTAGACATGGTGCGATCGATGATGAGTCATGTAGATCTTCATGTTTCCTTTTGGGGTTTTGCATTAGAAATTGTAGCTTTAACACTAAATCATGTTCCAATGAAAGCGGTTCTAAAGACACCATATGAGATATGGACTGCGAGGCGTCCTAGTATGTCGTTCATTAATGTTTGGGGTTGTGAGGCATACATGCGACGTCAAATGCCTCACAAGCTGGAACCCAAATTAGATAAGTGTTGTCTTGCGGAGTATCCTAAGGAAACTAAAGTATACTATTTCTACCTACCATATGAGGGAAAAGTGCTTGTCGCGAGGACTGGTGTCTTTCTTGAGAAAGAATTCTTAAGTAGAAAAAATGTTAAGGTAGAACTGAATTGGAACATGAGTCAGGACTACAAGTTCTTGTAGCTGGAGAGCCTGCTCAAGAAACACAAGTTTCCCGTAGATCTGCTAGACCAAGGTTTGAGCCTGAGAGATATGGATTCCTCGTGTCACAAATATGTAATGTGTTTCTTATGGATCATGATGATGAGCCAGCAACCTACCATGAGGCTATGTGTGGATCGGACTCCGAGAAGTGGCTTGACGTCATGAAATCTGAAATGGACTCCATGTATGAAAACCAAGTATGGACTTTGGTGGAACCACCTGAAGGGGTAAGACCCATAGGGTGCAAGTGGGTCTTCAAGAAGAAGACCGACACGGATGGGAATGTACAGACATTCAAAGGGTAACTTATGGCTAAGGGTTTCAAGCAAATTCATGGTATTGACTATGATGAAACTCTTTCCCCTGTTGCTATGGTTAAGTCCATCATAATTCTGCTTACTATTATATTGTTGCGTATTATCACTACGAGATCTGGCAGATGGATGTCAAAATGGCTTTCCTAAATAGAAACCTCCTTGTGGAAGTGTATTTGACACAACGCGAGGGTTTTGTATCTCCATGTGAAGCCACTAAAATATGCAAGCTTCAGAGATGCATTTATGGATTAAAACAAGCTTTTTGAAGTTGGAATCTTCATTTTGATGAAAAGATTAAAGAGTATGGTTTTATCAAAAATGAGGATGAACCGTGTGTTTAAAACAGATTAGTGGGAGCATAGTTGTCATTCTGATATTGTATGTAGATGACATACTGCTTATCGGGAATGACAAACCAAACCTATAAGCTGTTAAGAACAGCCTAGTGAACTGCTTTTCAATGAAAGACTTGCGTGAAGCGACTTATATACTTGCTATTAAGATCTACAGAGATAGATTTAAGAAGTTGTTGGGTTTTACCCAAAGTATATATATTGATAAGGTGTTGAAATGGTTCAACATGCTTGAGTCTAAGAAAGGATTCTTACCCATATCTCATGGTGTGAGTCTCTCTAAGAACCAATGTCCCAAATCTTGTTAAGATAAGGACCGTATGAAGTTGATTCCATATGCTTCCGTAATCGGGTCAATCATATATGCAATGATATGTACTCAACCCGTTGTCTCTTATGCCTTGAGCATGACTAGTAAGTATCAGTCTGTTCCCGGTGAAAGTCACTGCATTGTCGTCAAGAATATCCTTAAGTACTTGAGAAGGACTAATGATACGTTCTTAGTATTTGGCGGAGAGGAAGAGCTCATTGCAAGTGGTTACACGGATGCCAGATTCCAAACTAATAGGGACGATTCAAGTCTCAGACAGGGTTTGTGTTTTGCCTAAATGGAAGTGTTGTTAGCTGGAAAAGTTCCAAGCAGGATACAGTCACTGATTCTACTAATGAAGCCGAGTATATCCCCACTGCAAATATAGCGAAGGAGGCTGTATTGATTAGGAAATTCATCGGCAAGTTAGATGTAGTTCCTAGCATTGTTCGTGCCGTGGATCTCTACTGTGACAACAACGATGCAATTGTACTTGTTTCAGAACCTAGATCACAACAGCGCTCCAAGCACAAACTTTGGCCGTTCCATCTAATTCAAGAGATTGTCGATCGAGGAGATGTAAGCAAACGCAGAGTGCCGACTGAGGAGAATATTGCGGATCCACTGACAAAGCCACTTGCACAGAGAAATCATGACGACCATGCTAGATCAATGGGTATACAATACCTAAATGATCAACTATATTTTGAGTTTTGTGGATTGTATGTTTGTTGGCTGTAATATTTCATTTGATGAATAAAATTACTATATACATTTCATTTTATATATTTTGGCAAGTTCTTTTATTGTGTTATTATTTCTATTATGATAGAGTAATTAAGTGTATAAATTCCCTTAGAATGTTTGCTTCCATAGGTCAAGTAATGACTTGAAGTGAGAACCTATGATCTTAGAAGCTTCATTCTTAAAAGTTCTTGGTCGTTGTTTCATCTTAGAAGCTAAGGGCGATGATAATACCTTTAAGACTAGCATGTGCGTTGACTGATGACTCGTCCTCATAGGTCATGATATTCTGATATCAAGTCATCACATGGGTATTTATTATGAACAAGTTGTACTTGATAGACCCACTGTGAGAATACTTTGTGGATTGTTATATAAACATATCACAAGTATGGCTTAAGTAGCAATGTTGTTTGTGGTCCTTTGACCTGAAATCACAGCACTCATTGACTAAGAAAGAGCGTGCTTTGATGGTATCAAAAGTCCAGTCTTGACAAAGTTGGATGATAAGGTGGATATTGGGTACATTACGAATCATTTGGGTGATTGTGTGTGAGCAGAGATGGGATTTGTCCTCCTATATGACATGAGTTGCATCCATGGGCCCCTTGATGGAATGAGACTGAGAAATGCATGGTCATGCTTGGTTGAGTCAATATATGATATTGGACTCACCAATTTATGCAAGTACATTCTAGATCAAGAAAACTAGGATTGAACCATTATGAGGGCGGCACGATCTATACCTCTAGTTCTATGCGGATGTTAGGGATGAAGGGACATGACACCATTGATACATTGGCTTGTGAGTTTTAAAACTCTTATTGCTTGGAGAGAAATGATGCATTGCTAGATGCTGCTCATTGTTTGTGAAGCTTTTGTTTGATACTTTATAGATCAAGTGGGAGACTATTGATTCTACTATGGTGATCTGGAAGTGATCAAGCATGTAGCTTCACTAGTAATGCAATATGAGCCTATGGGGTCGCACATAAGAGTTTTGGAGAAGTTGGATAGGTTTTTGTTGGCCTTCCTCATATGTGATATGATTTAAGGACCAAGCTTATGACGATATGGACGTAGTGGAATTTCATTCCGGGACCTGCATTATGAATATGTGCTGCTCGGGATGTATTTGGTTGAAGCTAAGGAAAATTCATCGAGCATGGGTACGTGATTTCGACGAATGGGATGAATTCGACGAGTATCGTCGTGACCATTCAACGATTAATCGAGTATTAAAGTAATACTCTCCGATTCGTCGAGTATTGTCGTGTACTCTTACCGATTTGTCGAGTATTGTTGTGAGCTATAACCGATTTGTCGGGTGTCATCATGGCTCCTTCATGATTCATCGTGTATCACTGTAGTCTCTCGCCGATTCGTCGATTATTAAGTTGATACTCGCTGAATACTATCTCGACCGGTTTTATTTCTTCGAAGTATGTTTTTGGAGGGTCCGCAGTTATCATTTCTCTTAATTTGCTATATAAAAGGGTTTTTACTGTTGAACCGAATAATAGAACTGTTCATTCAATATAATCTCGTGACGATGTGTTCTCCAGCGATGGAACTATTCCGCTCCCGTGACTTACACCGGCTGCCGCTTGGCGTCGTTGATCCCGTTGACAATTGACAGCGCATCTCATCGCGAAGGAAGTGTTTCGTTCTACGATAACCATCAATCTTCGTCAATTGCTGACGGTCGCACGTCTCCGCTTTTGCAACCGACCGCTAATTGTTGCCGCTGACTGTCCATAGTTGCTAGATCTCACTGAAAATGTTTCCAAGGCGTCGTCTTCGTCGTTGCCGCCTCTCCTTAGACGGATTTAGTAATCCGTGGAGACATTGAGGGAAAACCTTTTTCGACCTAGATCTTGTGCGACAAGTGTCTAGGGTTATTTGTGCTCGTGTGCATACCCTTAGAGGCATGGACACTATTCTATGCTCGGAACTCAGGTCGTTGCCATTCGTTGGAATCAATCGGAGCACCTAGGTTGAGTATCGACTCAATCCCGTAAAGGTAGCAATTTATTTACTACAATATTACTTCTTGATTAATGATCATCGCAAGATTGACAAAATTGCTTTAGGATTTTCCTTGTTTTATCTTAATTTTGCTGCACGCACAAATGTTGTGCTACCCCTAGTGAAAAGACAACACTCGCCACCTTCATTCAAGAAGCTCGAGTCCGACAGCACATCGATCACAATCGTAGTCTCCTTCTGCGCATTCTCCTGCATAATCACTTTAATTTCGTATTCTAAGAAGTGACGGCTTTTGAGCCTCTCACCCAGGGATGGTCGGGCCGGCACCTTGACTCCCTGCGCAACCTTGAGCTCTGTCGTCAGCAGCTTATTCTCGTATTCGAGGTTGGCCACACTCGCCCTCAGAAGTTGGGTCTGGGCGGAATCCTACGAGGATTCAGGGTTAGAATTAGTATGAGATTACCGTAAGGCAAAAGGCCTTTGAAGGTTTACATACCTCAATCACCGGGCGAAGGGAGAGAAACTGTTGGGAAGCCGCCAGTTCGGCATTCAGGGTGGCCGTCTCGGCAACGACGGTTTCCCTTGATTTGATTGCGTCAATAAGGTTACACTCGAGGGTGATGCCGCGACACACAGTCTTGTATGCGAGCACACACACCTGTATCTGGGCTCTAGCGGTGTCGAAGGTAAGAGAACGTGTAAGCTCCTGGTCGAACGCACAGGAATCCTTTCGATTGTAAAGTACGAAGCCTAACGTGAAGGCCTCGTTGGTGACCGTGTCTTGCTCCGCCCAGATCGGGAGAACTGAGATGAATGAAACCCATTTGGCTTTGGTGTCACATCGGATTAGGGGTTGCCCCTCTTCATCAAGGAACTTTCTGCCAAAGCCGAAGTTCCGATGCCCTTTCGGGACTGGCTTGGCGGGGGCCTCGACGGGGATCTCAGTAGCTTCCCCTGCGGCAATCTCTTCACCAGCAGCATGAGTGGTCTAGGCCGGGGTCTCGATGAGGGACTTGCCCTTATCCCTCGCGCTTATTTTATTCTTGGAGGGAGCCAGAGGATGGGAGTTGGGCTTCCACTTTCGGCCACTTGGCGCGGATGAGAAGTCGGGCTCCTTTCGACAAGCTTGGACGGAGGATTTGGCGAGAGCCAGGGTGCTGGAGAAATCCCTGGCCTCACCGAAGGTCTAGAAGAGGGGAATGTCTCGTTCACCTTCGAAGGCGTTAAACGATTAAAACTCATACCCTATGATGAAGGATCGCGAAAATGGGCCGAAAGCGTACCTTCTCTGGGAGGGACTGGTAGAAGAGAATCTAGGCCTCGCCGAAGGAACTGGACGTCGAAAGCCTTTGACCCAAAGAACTCGACAAGGGAGCTCTCTCACCCCACAAGGGCAGGAGGCTTGTAGGTCGCCTCATCGTATTGAATGGGCGCGCGGGTAATGTTGCTGAAAGGCCCGGAAACGAAGACGAATTTCTACGCCCAATTATGGTTTTTGTTGGCAAGACCACCCATCTTCACCGACTGCCCCGAAAAGAAAGCCGCCCCACCGTTTTCACGGAAGTTGAACAAGTTCTGAAAAACAGGAAGGCTGAACTCGATCCTTTCCGCCTGTATGTAGCAGGCAAAATCTTCCAGGATTGCGATAATGTTGGGGTTGAGCTGGGCTTGCACTACCCCGTAGTAGCAAAGGGCCTGACAAACCTCTGGCCAAAGGGGTAGGCGGAACCCCACCTCAAAATGCTCCAAAAGGATGGCGAGCTCCCCTTCCGGTGCAAGGTTGACCCTGTCCTCGTTCCCAGGGTTTCGCACAGCGAACTTCGGCGGTATGAAGTTTTTTGTTATCGAGATGTATTCCGCCTGTGTCAGTCAGTACGACGGGAAGTGGTGGTCCAGGAAGGTTTGCGCACACTTAGAGAAGCCCTTGGTCTCGTCAGGCATCTTGAAAAAAGGAAGAAGGGAAGAGAAAAGACTAGTAGGCGAGATGCTCTGAGTTGTAGAGGGCAGTGCGAGCAAGGTATAGAGAAAGACAAAGGCACAGAATCAGGAAGAATTAAATTCGGTTGGTGGACTTGCCTATTTATAGAAAGAGAAGTAATTATTAGGGATCTTCTGGGCGGCAGTTGACTCTTCGTATTCCACCCCACCTCACTGACGTCTCTCGCACCTGTAAATGACAAAAAACTTCCGGGAGCAGCCCCGGGTAGTAACAAGGCATCATACATATACGAAACACAGAAAAGGTGTGAAAACCAAGCACTCAGTAGGATAGATAAAATAGCAAAGAACATATAAATAAGTGTCAATGGAGTCTTGCCGGGCGAGAGCCTTAAAACAAAAATAATTAATAAACAAATGTTTTGGGAGTACAACGAGGGAAGGGTTGGCTGAGAGGTTGTGGGTAGGCAACGCGAGAACCTACGAGGTTCAATACTTCTCCCAATGCCATCATCCCCGACCTCACCTTCCCGATCTCGGTGGCACCCGAGGATAGTGGTAGGTGGTCAGGGCAGTGAGCCCCTAGTTGGCCAAGCACAGATGATCCCGCACTCGCACGATATTCCTTCCAGAGGATGTATCCTAGCATTCAACTTGGCGCTCTATTCACCGAGAAGGTGAGTGTAGTCCCTCTCGATCACCGACATCCGCCGCCTAGAACGACTTTTAAAGTCTCATCAACGCTAGTTAGTCGGGTTGGCGCATCGCGACGAGCTTCATCAGGACTTCTGTTATTCGCTTTTGTCGGGTTCTGCCGCTCTCGTCAACATATAGATATTCCTCCATGTCACTGGGATAGTGCAAAGGCGAGATTGCCCCCATCTTCTTCATTCGCTTCCGCCTCCACAACAGTCGGATCTAGAGAGAAAAAATCTAGTCAAAATCAAATAAGGGCGAAAAGACTGGGCCAGGACCGCTTACCTATAGCAGGGGGTGGGCTCTCAGTAGCAAATTGGTGAGAAGGACCTTGCTGCCCTTTTGCGCATTTCCCAAAGGGCAGATGTATAGATTTTCCCCATCCCAGGAGGTGCCTCGAGTGCTCCAGGGTATTGCTTATGGCCAACTGGAGGGCAGCGATCTCTTCTTCCGTCGGCAGCCGAGACCCTGCTGTGGGTGCATCTGGTATAGGAGCAACCCTCCCCGGTGAAAGGGGACGGCCGACTACTGTGTTCTCAGGATCGTTGGGCGCGGGAGTTCTGGGGCTCCAGTGGGTGAGCCTTGGGCTGTCGAGAGCAGGTGCTGCGAAAAAACAAGTCATTGAGAGGAAAGAGGGTCATACACGATGAATGTCGAAGTAGGTTACCGGGATGGATCACGTGTTGTTCCTGGGTAGTCGGTGGGATGGCCTCCAAGACCAGTTGCGGGTTCTCGCCCGGGGGGGGGGGGGTGAGTCGACTCAGTATCTGCCGGAGGGTTCTCGACAGCAGTTTCTGGGACCTATCAACGAGAAGGGAAATATGTCATACGCGACAAAACAGGACTACACCAAAACGTGAAGCGAGAGGAGTACCTCTGATGGGGAAGAAGGGTTCTTGGCATGATCGGGAGTCGGGGAGGGAGAGGCCAAATCTTTCTTCGAGTGGTCTTGCCTGACCGACTTAGCCTTCCTTTTCTTATTCGGCCGGGAAGGCGAACTGGCCGGCCTCTCGTGTATGAGCCAGGGGGCAACCCCGGCGTAGCTGGCACGGGCTCTCTCCTAAGTCACTATGAGGCAATCTTGGAGTTCTTTCGAGAGTGGCTTCTCGCTTCCCTTGGCATACATCTTGACAGCCTTGCGAGAGCTAAAACTAAAGGTGAAGGCAACAATGATGACCTGAGAACTGGCTCGGCGACATATTTATACAGGACTGGGGTGAGGCCCACCCAAGATTTCATACTAGGTCAGCAAGCACTCAGCGAAGATCTAGGGTTGGATATGTCTTTCTGAGCGCAAGGCTAGCTCACAAAGAGCGGGGATTGGGTACAATCTCATATTCACTGGGTGGGACCAAGATGCCCCAAGGACCCGGATTAGGCGAGCCGTAGGCTAGCTTTGGTCTGAAATCGGATTAGATAAGTAAGTAAGAGAGAAGGTTCCCTCCTAGGGTAGGCAAAAGGGCTTGCGCCTCGAGTCGGTGGGGGCCCTTCGGTCCTTGGCATTGAGTGATGCTTCTCCACTCAATTCCCCTTCAGTCTTTTGGCTCCCGCCTGGGGTAGGTGGGAAGGCTCGTGCCTGAGACAAGTGGGAGGCCTGCAGAGATCAGAGAAAAGGCTTCCGCCAGGTAGGGTCCAGAGGTGAAATTACCTGGATGCCCCTAGGTCTGCATTTAGCACCTCAAAACTGCGGAGTTTGGCTATTGGCAGACCAACCCAGGGTATTTTGGTAATTTTAGAGTAGCGGAATTACATTTTTTGCAGACCTGATACTGTAAATCTATAAATAGACCCACATAGTTCCATAGAAGGCAATGTTTTCATCATTTCTCAAATCTTCTAGTTCTTTCTGAGGTACTCCTAGCCCAACGATTGGCTTTGGAGGGGAAGCACTCAGAGATCTTTCGAGTTAGTGGAGGGACCTCCCAACTAAGGCTCTGGGTCAGTTTCTAGTTCTTTGTTACCAGTCAGGGGTCCGGGTTTAGGAGAAATAGGTGTTAACTACCCCCAAAAGGTCTGAACTCTCGTTGATGCCAATTTTTGGCTTCAACACCATATAGGTGTATGGAAACTTTGACTAACCTGCAAAATATATTTATTTTACCTTAGGACCACAAATTTATTTGGTTCTAGGTGCATGTTACTCTCAAAATGAACATATCTACCAATAGTTTTTCTGACTGGGAGACTAACTTTAGCTTTAAACACACTAGGGTTATGCAGCAGTCAATGTCATAATGGCCTATCTTGCCAGAGCACTAGCATTCATGAAGGTTATACCTTCTTTTTTGAGCTGGCCTAATGACTGTGTAAACAATAGCAACCTTTCCAGAAGGAACAACAATGACCTTCTTCAAATTTCTTTCATCAACTATTTGAATAAAGGAGAGACTTTCAACATCTTTATTGGCTTTTTCTGAGTACCATTAGCAACAATTTGTTTTGCAGAAATCATTCTTCTGATGGCATCAGAAACACCTAAATCAGTCTTGCTATAAGACTGAACTTCAGTCTGAGTCTTTGTTGATTGAGTCTGAAGTTTGGCTACTGTCACAATCTTAAGAGTTGGGGCTAGAACACCAAAGATAAATGGTCCAGGGTGGGCCATTTGTACTTCTTCATGAGCAGCCTTGAAGGCACTCATCCTCATTCCTCTTCTCCTTACATTGGAAGATACATTAGTATCCTTCCAGGAAGAATTTCCATCCTTCCAGTGACCATACATAGAGTCCTAGTCATACATGTTAGTAGGGAGTATTACCCTTTTAAAAGGAATGTGTGGCTTAGATGGAGCTTTTCCCTTTCCTTTGAAAGAGATAGCTTTGTTGTTTCCCTTAAATCCAACTCCTCTCTTGTTTCTCTAAGAGGTGAAGGAATCAATAATGGACAACACTGCATTGGGCTTCAAAAAACATGCCACAATTCTCTTCTTCCTTTTGAGCTTTTCTTCTAAATCCCTAATAATATCATTATTATAGTTTATGGTGTCTATCTGTATAGTAGTTATATTCTTCAACTGACTAACTTCCCTTATTTTCTGTTCCAGTATGACTGTTGTCTCAGAATGTTGGGAAGCAGCAAGGTGTAGAGATGCAATCTCTTGAGCCTGCTTTTTATACAGCTGATTACTCCTCTTGAATGCTTCCAGAAGTTCACCATACTTATCAATCACTTGACTGATATCAATCTCAGATTCAGAATCACCTTCATCCTTAGATGAAGAGGATTCGGAACCTGGACCAGTCTTATAACTTGACTTGAGCTGAATGGAGATTTTACCTTAGATGGACCAGGCTGATCCTGGCAGGATTTTTCATCAGATCTTGCCATCATCCATATGTAGGCTTCCTCATCTTCATCTAACTCAAAAGAGGATGAATTATTCCAGCTTTCTCCTTCTTAGCAATGAAGGTTTTGTCCTTCTTTCCCTTCTTATGGTGATGAGTTTTCTCATCGGCCTCCTTATTCTTCACAGGACATTCAGCCACAACATGTTGATGGTTAAAACTCCAAAATTATTTACGGTCACGCGGCGACCCGGCCGTTTTATTTGAGAAAAAAGGCGGAAGTGATTTTATTTAAGAAAACGGGGCGCACGTATTTATTTATTTTGGATATAAAAAGGTGTGATCGAGTTTTAACGAAAGGAGGCAAGTGCACCTATCGTGAGTAGTACAGGATATTCCGGGTGGAATATCGAGGTCGTATTGTTCTCGGGTCCGGTTCGATTATTTCTACTCTTCCCTGGAGGGGACTATTATTTTACCGATAATTATCTTGTCGGGATATTTTATATATAATAAAAAGCAGAAAATGACAGGAAGAAAATGAAAGCAATAAAAAGAAAGCTTGAAAGTGGTGCCGATGAAGAGCTTAGCTCGATGGCACCGAAAAAACAAATGAACTAAAATAGACTTTAAATAAAAAGAGCTCCTAAATTTCTAATTAATTAAGGCGGAGACTTGGCCGTGGAGGTTCCACTAAAATGAGCTCACCTATCTCTAGGACTATCGCTCACCTAAACGCTAAGACTATTCGACCGAACGTTAGTCCGACGAAGGATTCCTCTTAACGCCCGCATTACGCTAAGAACCCCGCTATTGGGTGGGGAACCCAATCCGGTAGAGTTGGCGCGCCTCCTCTCTCGAGGGTTAGTGCGGAACTCTCTTTGCCAAGGGGTGATCTGTCCATACGCACGGCCTCTTGGCGAGCGTATGGAAAACGGAAATAGGGCCCACACATCGATATGTGGTACTACGCGTCGTTAACCCCGGGCAAACCTTAAGTACTTTTAATTAATTAGAAAGATTAGACCTTTAATTATTTTAAGCTATTTTATCTGTCCCAATGCTCTTCGATACCGAGGGCTAAGAACGGTTAGCCACTCATCGGAATGGGGACGGCTTGCGGGAAAAGCAGAAAAGAAAGCAGAAAAAGAAAGCAGTAAATGAAAGCAGTAAAATGAAAGCAGTAAAGGAAAGCTGAAAATTGCAAGTCCTACTCAAATGAGTAGGACTGAAGAAAGCAGTAAATTGCGAGTCCCGGCGCAAACGCGTGGGCGGGAGAAATGAAAGCAGTAAACCGCACACACGCAAGTCCTACTCAAATGAGTAGGAGAAAATAAATGCGGGTCCTACTCAACCGAGTAGGACAAAATAAATGCAACGCACGCACACACTCTCTCGACATAAATGAAAACACACGCACTCTACTGAAACGAAATCCAGCCATTAAACTCAAGTGAGTAGGCGGAAAAAAGGAAAACTACGAACTCACGCACTCTACAGAAAGTAAAATAAGCAGGCGCCATTTAACTCTTAACGAGTAGGCGGAAATAAATGCGCACAAGTACAGAAATGAAAAAAAACTAAGTTACCTAAAAATGAAAACAACTGCATTTCTACCGCTAGAATGCGGTAGAAATGCATAAAAAGCCAAAATAAAAATTAAACGGGAAGAAAGTTTTGCAAATAAACGCAAAAATGCAAGTGCTCGAAAAATAAAAACGAATACATTTCTACCGCTAGAATGCGGTAGAAATGCATAAAAAGAGAACAGAAAAATTAAATAAGGAAAAAGTTAAAATGAAAAACTAAGTGCGCGAAAAATTAAAACGACTATATTATCATTCCTATAACCCCGTAAAAACGCTAAAAAAGTGCGAATAAAGGAAAAAAGAACGAAAAAGTTTTACAAAAAAATAAAAAGCCAAGTTAAACAAATAGGAAAAACACTTTGAAAACAATTTTTTACGGGTTTATAACAATGAAATAAAAAGCTATATAAAAAAAAACTAAGTTAACCAAAACAAGTAAGAAAATGAAAACATAAAAGTAAATAAACTATACTCATACACTCACACACCCTTAGGAAAGAACGAAAAAACAAAGTTGAAACAAAGCATAAATAAGATTGTATAAGAGAGGGGCACATGGATGCATTCCAAAACCATGAAATGGGAAAAAATCTACATTTTTATTAAGTCTAAAAACGATTACAAAGCTAATACAAAAAAAGGAAAGAGAGAGGGAGAAAATCCCTTACAAGGGCCTTGGAAGCAATCCAGCAGCATTTCCCCTATACAAAATGGTGCCCAAAAGGGGAACAGGAATTCAGAGCAGAACCTCTGAATTTATAGAAAAAATTTACATGGGTCACGCCCTTGGTCACGGGCGTGACAGGGGGCGTGACAGTACTATTTGGAAGGCGGCCGGCGATTTGACGGGAAAGTGGACTTCGGGCTGGACACGTGGCGGTCTCGCAGTGGTCACGCCCTAGGTCACGGGCGTGACATGGGGCGTGTCAAGCAGGTGGATTTGGGCGCGGTGCGTCAAAAAGTCGCCGCGCGGGTCTTGTCGGGCTAGCTGGAAAGGTCACGCCCCAGGTCACGGGCGTGACACTGGGCGTGTCAGCTGGTGTCGACACTCGACGAATGTCGAGCTGAAAGTGTCGAGTTGAAAATCGTCGAGCAGAAATTGAGTCACGCCCCAGGTCACGGGCGTGACTCTAGGCGTGTCGGCTGGTTTCGACGATCGTTGACCTGAAAACGTCGAGCGGGTGGACACGGGCTTGGGTCACGCCCCCTGTCGGGTGACACGGGCGTGACCCCGGGCATGTCACGCTTTGCACTTCAAAATTTGATGATTGACTGGAATTTGACGTGTCACGCCCTGGTCAAGGGCGTGACCAATATGTCACGGGCGTGACATGTCAATTTTGGCAGATTTTTCATATTTTCCTGAAAAATAAAATAAAATAAGTTAGTATAATATTTACAAAAATAGGAGCATTTTATAAATAAAAATGACAAAAATAAATGAAAATAACTAAGTTAATGTACACAAAAATAGGTATATTTACAACTCATCAAATACCCCCATACTTAAGCTTTTGCTATTCCAGAGCAAAAGTTGGAGATGAACTTATAAGGAATAAAAGAAATCCTAAGTTTAGCTATCGCTTGACTTAATTAAAAGGAAGATCAAAATAAACATCCGGGGTTTAAAAAATTAAATCCTAATTTATGAAATGTTATGAATAGAGAAAGAGTTTCAAAAAGACTTCTAGAAAAAATAAAATAGAAATCAAAAATTATTTTTGTTAGTTTAACAAAGATGGATTGGATTTATATAAAAAACCTTTGCTTAAAAGAAGTTAAAGGAAATAATGCAATTTAAAAGTTATGCTCTCAAAAAAATTTTAAATTAAGTCTAGAATCATTGAAATGAGATTAGTGGTTTGGTGGTTTATGAAGAAGGCTTGAATATTGAGGCGAGGTAATTTTTTCTCGAACCTCCAATTTTTTTCTTTTTGGATAGTTAGGAAAACGAAATCTTATTTTCCTAACACATAATAAAAAAATTTTTTTCTTTCTTCATAAGGATAAAATTAACCCAATGTATATTTGTAGGAGTAATGAATTTTATCCTCTTACTCCATATATAATCTTTTTAAATTATTGGGTGCCTATGTTTACGGAACGAAATCTTATTCCCATTGACATAGGATCTTTTAAGGGATAGGGGGGAATCATGTTAATTAAGACACGAAAAAAAAATGGAAGTGGGTTTAGTTTTTCAAAAATAAAACTAGCTTTTAATCAAAAAGTTTTGAGAGCAACCTTTTTAAAATGAACGTTCCAATGTTTCTAAAAGCATGAAGTTGAAATAATTGAAATCCATGGATGTTATTTTCTAACATAAAAAACGAGCTTCTATTTATAAAATTAGAAGTGGTGGTGAAAAACAAGTTCCCTATTATAAGGAAAAGACATAAAAAATTCTTTAAGACTTAACCCCAGACACTTAAATCTATCGAACTTTAATTAATAAACGAATAGTGAACAAAGAATAACTAAAATTCGCATATAAATTAACTCGAAACTAGATTTTTGGAAAGCAAAAAGGGTTAAGATATGGTATATTCGAATTATTTTGTTACATAATTAACAAAACATTTTTTTTTTTTTTAGGGATTTTATCATTTTTTGTGTTTTAATTATTATCTTTTTAGGATTTTTTAGATTTTTTTATCTTTTTAGGGTTTTGGGTTTTTCTAATTTGTTTTAAATTTAGTTTTTGAGGATAAATTATTTACAAGAATGAGGAGAGAAAGAAGAGTTATTTACAAAGAAGATAGGGGGGAAAGAGAGATTTTTACAAAAAAGGCAAAGTAAAAACTCGATTGCGGCCCCGCGAACAGACTATTATTTGAATGGTTGGTTCGATGAGTCGACCGTCGCGGGCAAGCAAGACGCAAGTTTTTACAAAAAAGAAGATGAGGGGGAAAGAGAAATTTTTTACAAAAAAAATTTACGAAGTAAAAAGATTTTTTGAAATTTTTTTTTTTTGAGTTTTATGAATTTTTGTTGAAGTTTTATGATAATAAAAAAAACAAAAAAAAATTTTTAGATTTTAAGTTTTGCAAAATTTTTTTGTAGTTTTGATGAGTACAGAATAAAAAATTGCAGTATAGGAAAATACCCACATACTTAAACCCAACATTGTCCCAAATGTTGCAGTCTAAGTATGTGGAATGATAATATACAAAATAAAAGAAGTACAAAAAAGAAAAAAGGGAGGGTAGGAGCTTCCCTAAGACGAGCGCGGGAGGCCCAGGTTGAAACCCTGCATTAATATTAGAAGAGGAAAGAAGAGCAAAACAATAATAGAAAAAACAAAAAAACGAAAAATTCGGCTAAAGGGTTGCAGGCGGTAGGGGGGCAAGTGCGTGGGGGAGTCGAAGGTAGCTAAGGCCTTAGCTACGTGAGTGTGATGGAAACGCGCACCCCTAACGTGCACAAGAATGGAAGCGCGCCGAAGCGAAACAAAACAAAATAAAACAAGGTAAAAAAAATAAAGACAAAATATATACACTTGTATTTTTTGTGTTTTTAAGGACGTTTTTTATTTTTTAGTTGTTTTTTCATTTTTTTTTCGAATGTTTTTTTTTAGTTTTGTTTGGTTTTATTTTTTTTTTGTCTTTTTATTAAAAGAATGAAAAATAAAATTTTTTTGTTAAGTTTTTTTTTTGTTTTTTCATTTTTTTTGGGTTTTAGTTGTTTTTTATTTAGTTTTTTTTTTAGTTTTATAGTTTTTTTCAAATTTTTAATTTTTAAGGTTTTTCAAAATTTTTTTGGTTTTGTAAGTTTTTCAAAATTTTTTTTTTATAAATTTGTATATATATATTTTTTATTATTTATTATTATTATTATTATGATTATTATTATTATATTATTTTTGTTGGCCATTTTTAATTTTTGTTATATATAGATATAGGTAAAATTAATAGATTTCCAGGGTTTAAAATAACGAACCTAAAATTTCCCCGGCAACAGCGCCAAAAACTTGATGGTTAAAACTCCAAAATTATTTACGGTCACGCGGCGACCCGGCGGTTTTATTTGAGAAAAAAGGCGGAAGTGATTTTATTTAAGAAAACGGGGCG
Source organism: Platanthera guangdongensis (assembly GCA_039583875.1). NCBI lineage: Eukaryota > Viridiplantae > Streptophyta > Magnoliopsida > Asparagales > Orchidaceae > Platanthera > Platanthera guangdongensis. The sequence goes on from CM077163.1 coordinate 18,024,169, forward strand.
CGCGTATTTATTTATTTTGGATATAAAAAGGTGTGATCGAGTTTTAACGAAAGGAGGCAAGTGCACCTATCGTGAGTAGTACAGGATATTTCGGGTGGAATATCGAGGTCGTATTGTTCTCGGGTCCGGTTCGATTATTTCTACTCTTCCCTGGAGGGGACTATTATTTTACCGATAATTATCTTGTCGGGATATTTTATATATAATAAAAAGTAGAAAATGACAGGAAGAAAATGAAAGCAATAAAAAGAAAGCTTGAAGGTGGTGCCGATGAAGAGCTTAGCTCGATGGCACCGAAAAAACAAATGAACTAAAATAGACTTTAAATAAAAAGAGCTCCTAAATTTCTAATTAATTAAGGCGGAGACTTGGCCGTGGAGGTTCCACTAAAATGAGCTCACCTATCTCTAGGACTATCGCTCACCTAAACGCTAAGACTATTCGACCGAACGTTAGTCCGACGAAGGATTCCTCTTAACGCCCGCATTACGCTAAGAACCCCGCTATTGGGTGGGGAACCCAATCCGGTAGAGTTGGCGCGCCTCCTCTCTCGAGGGTTAGTGCGGAACTCTCTTTGCCAAGGGGTGATCTGTCCATACGCACGGCCTCTTGGCGAGCGTATGGAAAACGGAAATAGGGCCCACACATCGATATGTGGTACTACGCGTCGTTAACCCCGGGCAAACCTTAAGTACTTTTAATTAATTAGAAAGATTACACCTTTAATTATTTTAAGCTATTTTATCTGTCCCAATGCTCTTCGATACCGAGGGCTAAGAACGGTTAGCCACTCATCGGAATGAGGACGGCTTGCGGGAAAAGCAGAAAAGAAAGCAGAAAAAGAAAGCAGTAATTGAAAGCAGTAAAATGAAAGCAGTAAAGGAAAGCTGAAAATTGCAAGTCCTACTCAAACGAGTAGGACTGAAGAAAGCAGTAAATTGCGAGTCCCGGCGCAAACGCGTGGGCGGGAGAAATGAAAGCAGTAAACCGCACACACGCAAGTCCTACTCAAATGAGTAGGAGAAAATAAATGCGGGTCCTACTCAACCGAGTAGGACAAAATAAATGCAACGCACGCACACACTCTCTCGACATAAATGAAAACACACGCACTCTACTGAAACGAAATCCAGCCATTAAACTCAAGTGAGTAGGCGGAAAAAAGGAAAACTACGAACTCACGCACTCTACAGAAAGTAAAATAAGCAGGCGCCATTTAACTCTTAACGAGTAGGCGGAAATAAATGCGCACAAGTACAGAAATGAAAAAAAACTAAGTTACCTAAAAATGAAAACAACTGCATTTCTACCGCTAGAATGCGGTAGAAATGCATAAAAAGCCAAAATAAAATTAAACGGGAAGAAAGTTTTGCAAATAAACGCAAAAATGCAAGTGCTCGAAAAATAAAAACGAATACATTTCTACCGCTAGAATGCGGTAGAAATGCATAAAAAGAGAACGGAAAAATTAAATAAGGAAAAAGTTAAAATGAAAAACTAAGTGCGCGAAAAATTAAAACGACTATATTATCATTCCTATAACCCCGTAAAAACGCTAAAAAAGTGCGAATAAAGGAAAAAGAACGAAAAAGTTTTACAAAAAAATAAAAAGCCAAGTTAAACAAATAGGAAAAACACTTTGAAAACAATTTTTTACGGGTTTATAACAATGAAATAAAAAGCTATATAAAAAAAAACTAAGTTAACCAAAACAAGTAAGAAAATGAAAACATAAAAGTAAATAAACTATACTCATACACTCACACACCCTTAGGAAAGAACGAAAAAACAAAGTTGAAACAAAGCATAAATAAGATTGTATAAGAGAGGGGCACATGGATGCATTCCAAAACCATGAAATGGGAAAAAATCTACATTTTTATTAAGTCTAAAAACGATTACAAAGCTAATACAAAAAAAAGGAAAGAGAGAGGGAGAAAATCCCTTACAAGGGCCTTGGAAGCAATCCAGCAGCATTTCCCCTATATAAAATGGCGCCCAAAAGGGGAACAGGAATTCAGAGCAGAACCTCTGAATTTATAGAAAAAATTTACATGGGTCACGCCCTTGGTTACGGGCGTGACAGGGGGCGTGACAGTACTATTTGGAAGGCGGCCGGCGATTTGACGGGAAAGTGGACTTCAGGATGGACACGTGGCGGTCTCGCAGTGGTCACGCCCTAGGTCACGGGCGTGACATGGGGCGTGTCAAGCAGGTGGATCTGGGCGCGGTGCGTCAAAAAGTCGCCGCGCGGGTCTTGTCGGGCTAGCTGGAAAGGTCACGCCCCAGGTCACGGGCGTGACTCTGGGCGTGTCAGCTGGTGTCGACACTCGACGAATGTCGAGCTGAAAGTGTCGAGTTGAAAATCGTCGAGCGGAAATTGAGTCACGCCCCAGGTCACGGGCGTGACTCTAGGCGTGTCGGCTGGTTTCGACGATTGTTGACCTGAAAACGTCGAGCGGGTGGACACGGGCTTGGGTCACGCCCCCTGTCGGGTGACACGGGCGTGACCCCGGGCGTGTCACGCTTTGCACTTCAAAATTTGATGATTGACTGGAATTTGACGTGTCACGCCCTGGTCACGGGCGTGACCAATATGTCACGGGCGTGACATGTCAATTTTGGCAGATTTTTCATATTTTCCTGAAAAATAAAATAAAATAAGTTAGTATAATATTTTCAAAAATAGGAGCATTTTATAAATAAAAATGACAAAAATAAATGAAAATAACTAAGTTAATGTACACAAAAATAGGTATATTTACAACTCATCACATGTCTTGGCTTGCTATAGCAAAAACATATAATCTTATTAGAAACATTTTTGCAAGGTTTTATGTCATATCTGTCTTCCTTGGAAGGTTTTTCCTTGATTCAATAGTAGTCCTCCTTGTATTGAAAGGAAGAAGAAGTTCTGCTCTTCCACCCCTTCTTCTTCATCAACTTCATGAACTACCTTGAGAAAGCAGCAAATTCCTCATCAGACATATTATATTCCGATGTCTCTTGTTCTGAATCAACAGACTCAGCTGGCCTTCTTGGGAGAGAAGGATTCTTCTCTTTGCTTATCTTGGAACTATCTTCCTTGAAGGCCACAGTTGATTCTTTGGCCTGAGCTTTGCTAGTCTTCTCTTCCTCCTTCCTTGCAGTCATCTGTATTTCATATTACAGCAGCTTCCCAAACAAAGTGGATGGTGGAGTCTCTATCAGCTTTTCCACTTCTCTAATGGCACATATCTTAGTGTCCCACTCTCTAGTAAGAGACCTAAGGAACTTATCATTTAGCTCATAGTTACTAAAGGCTCGGCCATAGGTCCTTAGCACATTTATAGTTCTGAAAAACCTTTCATAGCAGATAGCTATTTTCTCCTCCGTGATCTGCTTGAAAGCGTCACACTCTTGATTGAGCATAGACATCCTATCATCTCTAACTTCCTCAGTAGCTTCCACACATATCACCAAGTGTCCCATATTTATTTTGAAATTTTGCAGTGCACCAAGTTTTGAAATGTAGAGTCATCAATAACACTGACTGTTGGGTATTGTATCCACACTAACACAGATTTGATAAAGTCATCCTTGAACTAAGATGAATTAAGTTGTTTTTGATGCTTGGTTTGAGTTATGTGTTTGCAGGAATCTTATGGGAAGTGTAAACCAATGTCAGTCTACAATGGGTCACCAAACATAGAATCATACAATGTAATCCCTCATTGTGTGTTCCAAAGTGTTGACTCATGTGTAGCCTCTCTATTGGGATACACTTCATATTCAAGCTCTAGGACTAAGTGAAAAGACTTGATGCTGGTCTCACCTTAGAAGAAGAGAAAATTCTATCAAGAAAATTTCCTAAGTATTATACTCGAGTAGTTCTATATTTACTCGAGTAAAATGTTGAATTCATACTCGTGTACTAATACTCTTACTCGAGTAGTTAAGATATATCCCGAGTCGTCCAATTATGGCTCTCGAGTAGTTAAGTCAACTACTCGAGTAGTTTCCTTTCACCTCTCGGGTTTACAAAAATTTTCTTCTCAAAATTTTTCTAAGTTAAATACTCGAGTAGTATTGTATAGTACTCGAGTAGTTTTATCTTCTGTCTCAAGTAGTTGAATTCTGACTCTCACGTAGTTCTCACTTACTCGAGTAGTCTAAGTCATGCACTCGAGTAGTTCATCTACTACTCGAGTAGTCCAGTGTTTATACTCCTGTAATCCTGAATTCCATTCCAGAAAATTTCTCTAAGTAAATTGTTCGAGTAGTCATCTCCATATACTCGAGTAGTTCTATTTGTCTTGAGTAGTTCAACTTCTATACTCGAGTAGCCCTGTATTCCAGTTCCAGAAATTTTCTAAGTCTTTATCCTGAGTAGTTTCTTAACTACTCGAGTAGTTCATTATAATATACTCGAGTAGTATTTCTTATACTCGAGTAATCTTATCCACCTCTCGTGTAAGTACTCAAGTACTCGAGTATGTTATTTTTATTACTTGAGTAGCTGATTCCTTTTCTTCTTACTTACTTGAGTAGTTGACTCCATGTACTCGGGTAATTATCTCATTCCCTCTCGTGTAGTTCTTCTCATATACTCGAGTTATCATCTTCTACCTACTCGAATAGTGTTGCATGTACTCGAGTAATCGTTTATATTTGGAGTATTTTACTTCGATGTTTTCGAAAATTCGTTAAGTACAGAATAACGGTTTTCTTAATGAACTTTGACGTGATTGGTCCACGTGTCCCTCATAATGACTCAATTATGTCTAAACTTTTCTGATCCTATAAAAGGTCTTGTCTAAACCGACAAACCCTAACAATTATTATCCTATGAAGATTATTCTAAAAAACGTTTGCAGCCGCTTCTGTTTCCTCTTTCTCTCTCCAAGAAACGAAAACCGTCGTTGTCGCCGTCGCTGATTCCCGACCGGCTAGGGTTTCATCCTTTGAGGATTCAGATCAAAAAGGGTTTCCAGATCGAGATTTGCTCAACTCCTCAATCTTCCGATTCGATCGTAGTGTGAAGCCAAGAAGTTTCAGATCCAATCTTGCCGAGATTTCTCTTCAACATTTTTATAAAGCCGCAAAGCCTAGAAGAAGAAATTTCTGGCCGACTGTTGCAGATCTGAAAAAGGGATCACTGTTTGTATTTCTATACAAAATTTATTTCATTCTTGTAAGAGAAATTTCTCCAAGTGTAGGGGTTTTTGTCTCCGAGATTGTAGGAAGTTTTACCTTCCAAGTGTAGATCCGCTTTGTGGATCGAGATTGTAGGAACATTATTTTGAGGGTAGGATTGATTTTCAATCCGAGATACTAGAGTAGCTGAGTCTAGTGTATTGCTAGATCGGTGAGGGAAAGTGGATGTACCCAAGGTTGGGGAACCACTATAAATCTTGTCTCGTCTGTGTTTGATTGGTAGATAGATTTGTGCATTGGTTTGAAATTTTTATTCCGCAAAAAGATGCACAAATCACCTATTCACCACCCTCTAGGTGATTTAGGTAGGCAACTATAAACTTTCAATTGCTATCAAAGGGAGGTTAATCGTTAAAAAGTTAACACCTTGATCAGATCTTTTAATAGTTGTCTTTTGAGATCTACCAAAAATGGACAAGGCTAAAGATTTTGCGAAGCTTCCTTTGTGCACCAAAAATATTTTTCCCATGTGGAAAAAGGGAATCAAGTTCTTTATATAAGCTGTGGATCCAAGGATCATCATGATAGTTGAAGAAGGTCCTTACATTCCCAAGACTGTCTCCACTATAGATACAACTAAGAAAATTCCAAAGAAACTTATGGATCTAGATAAGGATGAGATTGCACTTGTCTCATTAGACAAATAGGCAAAAAAAATATTATATCAAGTGCAGTCGATGATTCAATGCTGCAAAACCTGATTCACTGCCAGTCTGCAAAAGAGATGTGGCAGTCACTAGTTACCTTAATGGAAGGTACATAAGAAGTGAGGGATGATAGAAGATCCCTCCTTAATCAGAAGTATGAAGCTTTCCGACAAGTAAACAAAGATACCATTGCTGACACCTTTGAGAACTTCTTCATGATAGTGAACGGGCTAAGGGTCTATGGCAGAGTCTTCACTAATGGAGAATTAAATGATAAGTTCTTGAGATCTCTAACTAAGGAATGGGATAACAAGGTCTGTGCCATAAGGGAGTTTGGAAAACTGGCTGAGTGTAACGCCCCAAAACTCAAAAGAGCGACGGGGGACGTTTTGGGCCAGATTTGGAATCTAGCAGGAGGCACACGGCCTTGGATATGTGCATGTCCCAGGGCATGTCAGGCTGGAGTCGACGATTTGGTCGAGAGGTCGACGATTTTGGAGTCGACGATCGTCGAGAAGAGAACACGGCCTGAGACACGGGCGTGTCTCAGGGCGTGTCGAGCCTGTGTCGACGATCGGCCCGGGGAGTCGACGAATTTTGCTCGACGAAATGTCGAGACAAGGCACACGGCCTAGGATACGGGCGTGTCCAAGGCCGTGTCAGCGAGTCGGCAAATTTCGCTCGACGATGTGTTGAGAGAAGGCACACGGCCTAGGACACAGGCGTGTCCATGACCGTGTCGTGTGGTCGACGAACTTCTCTTGACGAAGTGTCAAGACCGTGAACACATGCCTGGAGCCCAGGCATGTTCGAGTAGACACGGGCTAGGACACGGGCGTCTCCAATACCCGTGTGACTCTCGGGTTGTTTTCTGGGCTGTGTCGATGGGGCACACGGCCGACCACACAGTCGTGTCAGTTGGAACACGGGCATGTCAGGTAGAACACGGGCATGTTGGATGCCCGTGTGTTGTTCCAGGCGCGTCGATTTTGACGGCGAATGGGGGAAACGGCCCTGGACATGGGCGTGTGCCAGGCCGTGTTCGGCCCAGTTTTAATATTTAAAGCCCGAATCAAGGCTGTTCGTTTCTTTAATTTGGGATCCAACGGCTGGGGGTTGTTCCTGATGGGATATACCCGGGATTGTACCTTTGAAACCCTCATTTCTTTTGAGTTGTTCTCTTTCTAAGTCAAGAGAGAGAGGAGAGCAAAGGAGGAAGAAGAAGAACCTAGATCCGGCCATTGGAGGAGCTTCGAAGCTCCAAATCGCGAGCCGACTTCGGATCTACGGAGGCAAAGAGAGTGTGGTGCATTTCATCCGCTTACATTTCCATGGCGCCCAAGAGGAACGCTAGGGTAACGATTCTCTTCTTGAGCATGTGAAGCTCACCTTCTTTGCATAGGAAGCCCGCTCTCGCGAGTTTGCAGTGAGTTGGAGGCGTTCCTTCGGGTAGATATGTAAAGTCCCCGTTGTGTAGAGTCCGTAAACGAGAACGGACATAGGCATGATCTGTGAAGCCTATCCGGACATGTTGGTCTGGATCGGTGATGTTGCATTGCATAAATGCCGGAGAAGACTCCGTGCGATTGGTTGTATTTCGGGTTTTCTACGTGGTAGATTGCAACAGGGAGTCTTGGGGATTAACCCTAAGGTGCACCCGAAAAACTGGGTAGATGCGTGATCTTGCCAACTTGGTGGCCTGGGAGCCAACATGAACATAACCGGGTTATGTGAAGTATGATGGAAATGGGACTCAGGAGACGTTTGACCCGCACATATGGCTTAAACTGTCTTTGCGATGTGAGCACGGGTTAGATGGAACTGTACCCGTTCTATGTCGTTCGGTTAGAGCCGTTGGCATAGATGATGGTCTTCGGCGCTCTATGGCTTAAATTGACGTGACCTATGCCAAGAAGACAAAAGCTCATATATTTGGCCATCAAAGTGGCGGTGGTGAGTCCAGAATGTCTATGGCTTAAATTGACGTGACATTGGCCGGTTCACTGAGAATGTTCCCTGAGTGCACGGGGTGTGTGGCTGTGCGAGCTTACGCCTGTGATGTTGTGACATTACTATAATGCCTGTTTATACTAATAAAATGCAGGGAAGGAGCATCGCCGCCCAGAGTTGGGAGCGAGATCATTATAATTTGGTCAGCATTGCTGACCGTTGCTCTTTGTTTGCCACCGTGCGGTGGTTTTGTTGCTTGCAGGTGCTGCTGGACCAAGTGGTCAATAGCGGGCTAAAGCTCAAATTGCAAAGCCGGCCCTCGAAGGCCTAATTGGAGTGTTTACTCTTTTACTCATGTATGACCGGCCTGCGTGCCATGCTTTGTAAAACATGTAATATTGAAGTAAACCATTTTGTAAGACCTTAAGGCTTGTACTTGTGTATGTATGACATTCCTATTTGGTGTATTAGTGGACATTCATGCTTTAGTGCTGGGTTCTTAATTGCAACTTATAAAATTTGCTTCCGCTTGAATGCTCTGTGTAGGACGTTATGATTAGTTGGATGGTTTCCATTTAGTAACCACCCGGTCTGTCTGTGGTATATGGCATCGGGCCCCGACCGGACCTACTGCTATATGCTATGCGGTGGATAGGGTGTGTTACAATTTGGTATCAGAGCCAGGTTCGTCATCGTTATAACAGTAAAAGAACCCATGAATGTCCACTTAGGAATGTAAATACACGTGTTTGGGGAACCTGCGTGTTCCTATAATTGTTGTTTGAAATTTTATTTGGTCGCCTAACGGTGTTTTGTACCACTATAGGTGACCAGAAGTGGTGCTGGGCCGTCAGAACATCGAGTTTCTGAGGCTAGCAGTGCACCTAATGAAGCTCCTGCAACACCTCTATCAGCTGAGACCATACGATTGGTGGCCGAAGCAGTGTTGGCCATGATTAATGCACAGCATACAAGGCAAACGCAGCAGCCCGCTCCTGCGATGGAGCAGGTACCGCTGCAAGCGGCTGAGCCGAGGAGAGTGGAACAGGTAGTAGAGGAACCGGTGGTGCCAAGGAGGGCAACCGAGAGACATATTAAGCATGTCATGAGCTTTAATCCTCCGGTATTCTCGGGGTTGGGAACCCCATCTCAAGCTGAAGACTGGCTCTCCAAGGTGAAGAGAGTCATGACAGCAACGGAGATGGAGGAGTGGCAAATGACCACCATTGATACGTTCCTTCTGGACGGTGAAGCGAGAATGTGGTGGGAAGGATTGGAGCTGCATCTATTGAGAGGTAGGCAAATTGTTGATGTCTCGATGGAGGAGTTCTCGAGATTGTTATTGGCTAGATACCTCCCTTCGGCTCAAAGGATAGCGTTGGAGAACGAGTTCCTGAAGTTGGTGCAAGGAGACAGTACCGTGGATGAATATCTCCATGAGTTTACTCGTTTGAGTCGATATACTAGGTCCACCATTGTGGATGAGGAGCGCAAGACAAATCGATTCTACGAAGGGTTGAGAGATGAGTTGAGGTTACTACTCTCGGGGCCGATGACACATGGTTTCTTTATCTTGGTCAACACGGCCCGGTCCTTGGAGAAGGACATGAAGAATGTCCAAGCGAAGAAGAGTGTTGGTGACAAGAAATCTGAGTTCAAAGTACCGACTACTTCAAAGTCCGGCTATCGAAGATTTCACAAGAAGCATAGGACTTCGGGTCCAGCTCCTTCTAGTGCTTCTGGGGCGACTACGAGTCTGACCCCGTGTGCATGTTTCACTTGTGGAAAGTCGGGGCACTTTGCCCGCGATTGTTGGAGCGGACGTTCCAAGTTCGAATGGAAGCCGGGAGCAACTTACGAAGAGAAGGGCAAGGCGGTGGAGTCGACCGTGTCCCACTATGCTCCGGCCCAACCAAGGGTGTACAATCTTGGCCAACAGGAGGCCATCAAACAGGCAGATGTGGTGACAGGTACGATTTATTTTATCGCAATTTCATTTCTTTAAATGCTTGTTATGCACCTATTACCTTACCACTGCTTGTTTAGGATTTGTTTTGATTTGTGAAAATCCGGCAAGAGCACTCTTCGATAAGGGAGCTTCACACTCCTTCTTGTCTGAAGGATTTATATCACACATCGGAGTCCCTTCTTCGATGGCGAAGGATAAGTTGGATGTGTTGTTGCCCATTGGGTGTTCGATGCGCGCGGATAGGATCTGCGGTGTTAAGATCCGTATTTGGAATCAGGAGTTCGATCTGCAAGCGTCGTTACTACCGTTGGTGGAGTTCGACGTTATATTTGGCATGGACTGGCTCTCGGAGTAGCGGGCCTATATTGATTACGGTCGCAAGGAAGTCAAGTTGGGAGCAAGTCGTGAGATGACTTTTACGGGCTTAAAGGGGTCGAGCAAGACATTGATGTCTGCTCTTCAGGTGGTGAAGGCGGTTCGTGCCAGTTCAGAACTGTTCTTTACACTAGTGGAGGTTGCAAAGCCGAAGCCCGCGTTGGATAGTATTTCAGTGGTATCAGAGTACCCTGATGTGTTCCCTAGAGATCTTCCTGGAGCCCCACCTCAGCGGGAGATAGATTTTACGATAGAGCTCGTACCAGGTGCAAAGCCTGTGTCACGCTCTCCATATCGGTTAGCGCCTAAGGAAATGATGGAGCTGAAGGTGCAACTGCAAGAGTTGTTGGATCAAGGGTATGTGCGCCCAAGTCCTTCGCCTTGGAGCGCGCCGGTCCTCTTTGTTAAGAAGAAGGAAGGAAGCTTGAGGCTATGTATTGATTATCGGGAGCTCAACAAACTGACGGAAAAAAACAAGTACCCAATCCCCCGGATCGATGATCTTTTTGATCAGTTGGTCGGGTCGACAGTGTACTCAAAGTTGGATCTCAATTCTAGGTACTATCAGCTGCAAATAAGGGAGATTGATATCCCAAAGACAACATTCAGTACGAGATACGGGCATTACGAGTTTACGGTCATGCCGTTTGGGCTGACTAATGCGTCGTCAGTGTTCATGGATTTGATGAACAGGACCTTCAGGGAGTACTTGGACCATTTTGTGATCGTCTTCATCGACAATATTTTGGTGTACTCGCAGAGTGAGGAAGATCACTTCAATCATCTTCATTTGGTTTTGGAGACGCTAAGGAGGAATCAGTTGTATGACAAGTTCTCGAAGTGCGAGTTTTGGTTATCCTCAGTGGCGTACCTCGGTCATATAGTGAGTGGAGAGGGTATTGCGGTGGATCCGGTGAAGATTGTTGCGATACGGGAGTGGCCTGAGCTTTCTACGGTAGCGAAAGTTCGGAGCTTTCTGGGGCTTGCCGGCTATTATAGGCGCTTCGTAGAGAACTTCTTGCGGATAGCGTTACCTCTCACTACTTTGACGAGGAAGGAGCAGAAGTTTATTTGGACGCCGGAGTGCGCGCGAGCTTTTGAGGAGTTGAAATGTCAGTTGACCACGACGCCTATGCTGAGTTCGTCGAGTGGGACCGAAGGTTATGAGATTTATAGCGATGCTTCGGGCAGCAGTTTAGGTTGCGTGCTACTGCAATACAGAAGTGTGATAGCTTATGGATCAAGACAGCTGAAAGTGCACGAGTGGAACTATCCAGTCCATGACTTGGAGTTAGCGGCCGTGATTTTTGCCTTGAAGCTGTGGAGGAATTATTTGTACGGTGTGAAGATTGATATCTACACCGATCACAAGAGCCTGAAGTATCTGATTGATCAGAAAGATCTGAATATGCGGCAGCGTAGATGGATGGAGTTCCTAGGGGACTATACATTCAAGATCCACTACATGCCTGGTAAAGGAAATGCGGTTGCGGACGCGTTGAGTCGCTGAGCCCAGCTCAAGCCAATTGGCTATCGGTGCATGATGAGCGGTTGGTGCCGGAGTTGGAAGAGTTGGAGATTGTTTGTGTGGATAAGCAATCAAGTGCTGAAGCAGTACTGAATTGGACTGAAGTCCAATATTACCTGGCTGATCGGATTCAGCAGGCTTTGGATATGGATGTCCATATGAAGCAGTTCATGGTAGAAGCTCTGGATGGGTCAAATTCCCAATTCGTTGTGGAGGACGAATTTCTTTGGAAAGACGGTCGTCTGTGCGTCCCAAGTGTGGGCAATTTGCGGGTGGAATTGTTATATGAGGCACACCATACCAAGTACTCAATTCACCTGGGGAGCAAGAAGATGTACCACGATGTAAAGAAACTATTTTAGTGGTCGGGTTTGAAGAAGGATGTGGCGCTCTATGTAGCGAAGTGCCAAACTTTCACCTTGGTGAAGGCGGAGTGCCAAAAGCCGGGAGGATTTCTAAAGTCCTTGCCTATTCCGGAGTGGAAATTCGACGACATCTCTATGGACTTTATGCACGGTTTGCCAAGGTCGCAAAAGGGGAACGACACCATTTGGGTTGTCGTAGATCGGCTAACGAAGGTGTCGCATTTCATTCCGCATAGGAAGGATGATCTGGTGGAGAAGTTGGCAAAACTATATGTGGATAATATAGTGCGGCTTCACGGTGTGCCCCGCAGCATCGTGAGTGACCGAGATGGGCGGTTCACGTCCAATGATTGGAGGCTTGTGCAGTAAATGTTGGGAACAAAGCTAAAATTCAGCACAGCCTTCCATCCGCAAACAGATGGGCAGACCGAGATAGTCAATAGAACTATGGAAGACATGCTTCGCATGTGTGTCTTGGATTTTGGAAAGCAATGGGAAGACCATCTTTATTTGGTGGAGTTCGCGTACAACAATAGCTACCAAGCGAGTATTCAAATGGCGCCTTTTGAGGCCCTATATGGTAGAAAATGTCGCACGCCGTTGTCTTGTCTAGAAACGGGTGAGTCAAAGTTGTATAAGCGATTAGAAGTGGAGGTTGCTACTTTGTTGGTGCATACCATTCGGGAGAGGTTGCTTATCGCTCAGGACCAGCAAGCGAAGTACTATAATGCCAAGCACAGGAACGTGGAGTTCGCTGTTGGCGACTATGTGTACTTAAAGATCAACCCATTCAAGGGTGTCTCGCGCGTGCGGCGATTGAAAAAGCTAAGCCCGAGGTACCTTGGGTCGTTTGAGGTTTTGGAGCGGGTTGGTGAAGCAGCCTATCGGTTGAAGCTCTTAGTGGAGCTAAGTGGTTTGCATGATGTATTCCATATTTCGGCGCTACAGAAGGTGGTGCAAGAGCCTTCACAAGTGATCGAGGTTGATCAAGTGCCGGTGGATAGTACGTTGACAACAAGAGTCAAGCCCGTGCGGATTGAGGACTCGGAGGTCAAGCGGCTACGCAATAAAGCGATCAGGATGGTCAAGGTCCGATGGGACAATTGCGGTCGAGAGGAGCTCTCTTGGGAACGAGAGCAGACTATGCTTGACGAGTATCCGGAGTTATTCCGCTCAGGTGAAATTTAATTTTGGTACATGTCTTTCCTTTATATAATTTCGTGGACGAAATTCTTTTAAGAGAGGGAGAGTTGTAACGCCCCGAAACTCAAAAGAGCGACGACTGACGTTTTGGGCTAGATTTGGAATCTTGCATGAGGCACACGGCTTGGGACATGGGCATGTCCCAGGGCGTGTTAGGCTGGAGTCGACGATTTGGTCGAGAGGTCGACGATTTTGGAGTCGACGATCGTCGAGCATATAACACGGCCTGAGACATGGGCGTGTCTCTGGGCATGTCGAGCCCGTGTCGACGATCGGACCGGGGAGTCGATGAATTTTGCTCGACGAAGTGTCGAGACAAGGCACACGGCCTAGGACACGGGCGTGTCCAAGGCTGTGTCAGTGAGTAGACGAATTTCGCTCGACGATGTGTCGAGAGAAGGCACACGCCCTAGGATACGGGCGTGTCCATGGCCGTGTCGTGTGGTCGACGAACTTCGCTCGACGAAGTGTCGAGACCGTGAACACGGCCTGGGGCCCAGGCGTGTTCGAGTAGACACGGGCTAGGACATGGGCGTGTCCAATATCCGTGTGACTCTCGGGTTGTTTTCGGGGCTGTGTCGATGGTGGCACACGACTCTCCTTCTTTGCATAGGAAGCCCGCTCTCGCGAGTTTGCGGTGAGTTGAGGTGTTCCTTCGGGTAGATATGTAAATTCCCCGTTGTATAGAGTCCGTAAACGAGAACAGACATAGGCATGATGTGTGAATCCTATCCGGACATGTTGGTCTGGATCGGTGATGTTGCATTGCATAAATGCCGGAGAAGACTCCGTGAGATTGGTTGTTTTTCGGGTTTTCTACGTGGTAGATTGCAACAGGGAGCCTTTTAGATTAACCCTAAGGTGCACCCAGAAAACTGGGCGGATGCGTGATCTTGCCAACTTGGTGGCCTGGGAGCCAACATGAACATAACCGGGTTATGTGAAGTATGATTGAAACGGGTCTTGGGAGAAGTTTGACCCACGCATATGGCTTAAAATGTCATTGCGATGTGAGCACAGGTTAGATGGAACTATACCTGTTCTATGTCGTTCGGTTAGAGCCGTTTGGCATAGATGTGGGGCTTTGGCGGTCTATGGCTTAAATTGACGTGACCTATGCCAAGAAGACAAAAGCTCATATGTTTGGCCGTCAAAGTGGCGGTGGTGAGTGCGGAATGTCTATGGCTTAAATTGACGTGACATTGGCCGGTTCACTGAGAATGTGCCCTAAGTGCACGGGGTGTGTGGTCGTGCGAGCCTACGCCTGTGATGTTGTGACATTACTATAATGCTTGTTTATACTAATAAAATGCAGGGAAGGAGCATCGCTGTCGCGAGTTGGGGGCGGGATCATTATAATTTGGTTAGCATTGATGAACGTTGCTCTTTGTTTGCTACCGTGCAGTGGTTTTGTTGCTTGCAGGCACTACTGGACCAAGTGGTCAATAGCGGGCTAAATCCCAAATTGCGAAGCCGTCCCTCGAAGGCCTAATTGGAGTGTTTACTGCTTTTACTCATGTATGACCGGCCTGCGTGCCATGGTTTGAAAAACATGTAATATTGAAGTAAACCATTTTGTAAGGCCTTAAGGCTTGTACTCGTGTATATACGACATTCCTATTTGGTGTATTAGTGGACATTCATGCTTTAGTGCTGGGTTCTTAATTGCAACGTATAAAATTTGCTTCCGCTAGAATGCTCTGTGTAGGACGTTATGATTAGTTGGATGATTTCCATTTAGTAACCACCCGGTCTGTCTGTGGTATATGGCGTCGGGCCCCGGCCGGACCTACTACTATATGCTATGCGACGGATAGGGGGTGTTACACTGAGACAGACCCACAAAATCTCTTCGGGAAGCTTATGTCATATGAGATTCAACTCAACACCAGAAAGGCTGAAGAAGAGAAGAGCAGGTCTGCATTCAAAGAGAAGTCTGTTGCTTTAAAGGCAGAAACCTCTAAGAAGACAAAGGTTGTTCCTCCTACTCCAGCACAAGAAGTTAGTGAAGAAGAAATCTCGAGCCAAGCACCTTAGGCTCTGAGCTATCAGAAGGAGAGTTCTCACTTCTCTCACGACAGTTCAAGAAATTCTTGAACAAGAAGAAGCAATGGAAAGATAAGGATGCCTCCTATAGAAGATCACAACATGATGGTGATCGTCAACGAAAAGGCTCAAGCAGCCATGACAGGTATAACTCTAAACAGAATAAACATGTTTCTACTAACATTATTTGTTATTGTTGTAATAAGTCAGGACACGTCATCGCTGACTGCCCTCACAAGAAGAAGGAGGGTGGTAGAAGATAGGAAAAGAAGTCCTCGTACAACAAGAAGAGGACAGAGAAGAGCTTAATGGCCAAAAAGGGCAAGACTCTTAGTGACTCTGACTCATCTGAGTCGAGTGAAGAAGAAGAAGCCTATTTTGGACTCATGGCTCAAATAGATGACGAACCAGAGCCCCAGTTCACTGGGAAGGTAAACTCTCACACTCCTCTTTCAGATTGTGAAGTTTCTAAACATGATTGTGAGGATAACTTTTCAGACGATGAGTTAGAACTCATGGCCCAATATAAGGATTTGATCATGGCTTACGACAAATGTCGTCGTGTCGTGAAAACTCAGGCTAAACAGATAAAGTCTCTCAAAGCTGAAGAGAGCATCTTGAGAGAGAAAATCGCAAAGATTGACTCACACGAAGTGAACTTCAATAATTCTTTTGAAGAATATAACAAGACTCTTGAGCATCTTGACCTTAAAGAGAAAATCATCAAAGAGTTGGAAGAACAACACGCCGGTGAAAAGAAACTTGTTGAAAGCTTCTCGAAACCTAAGACTGTTCTTCCATTCATTGTTGAATTCTTAGCTAAGGCCACGGGTGCTGGACTAGGCCATGAAGAAGCTCCTAGTAACTCTTCTAGGAAAAATAAGGCTCAACGGAAGAATAAGGCGCTAAAAAGGCCTTGGCCAAAGAGAAGGGGAAAGCCCCTCAAGATCAGACCTCTTTCAAAAAGGTCATATTTCCCTCAAATGAGTTTGATCTTGACTCATACTACAGACACTTTGCTAGGCCTGTGTATGTAGAGCCAAAGTCCCGTTATCTAGGATGGACGCGACCTAGAAACTTTGGTGAAAGTGTCTTTAAGGCACCTTATGAAGAAGTCATTCTTCAGAGCTATGGCCCTTTCAATCATGGATATAACTTCAAGAAGGCACCAATGGCAAAGCCTGTTGTAGAAAAGCCAGTGAAGGAGAAGAAAACATGTGATTGTCATCATCATGAAGCTTCTTTCTCCAAGAATGCTACCCCTGCTAGACCACAATTCCAAAAGGTCAAGCAGGAGAACATAAGGCAAAGATACAACAGATTTGACTGTTGGTGTTGTGGCAGAACTGGTCACTTTGCCATTGATTGCTGGTTTAATCCCAGAAATGCTGCAACCCCACATGTTGGCAATATGAGGAAGACCACTCCTAAGGCTAATATTCGTAGGGGGAGTGTTCTAACCCGTGACCAAGGACCCAAACATATTTGGGTTCCTAAGGCAAACTGATTTTGTTTGCAGGAATGTCCAAAGGTCACCAAAACGCTAATCCGGTATTTGGATAGTGGATGCTCTCGGCATATGACCGGGATAAGAAGCCTAATTCAGAAATTTATTCCAGTCGTGAACGGACCGAAGGTCATCTTTGGAGGTTCAGACCGTGGAATCACTAAGGCTACGGTATGATTACAAACGGTAATTTATCCTTCTTACATGTGTCTTACGTTGAAGGTTTGGAACATAACCTAATAAGAATAAGCCAACTCTGCAATAAAGGATACATAGTTGAGTTTCACGCTGATAAGTGCTTGATAAAATCTGTTAATAATATGGAAAAGATTCTATCCGGCACTCGAAGCATAAACATATTTTGCTTAAATTTCATTTGTATAGACTCTTCTAGACCAGTGTGCTTTTTAGCAAAAGATAGTGCGTCTCTTGATGACCAATGACACAAGAGACTAGCACATATTAATTACAAAACTATTAATAAATTATTTTCAATGAACTTAGTACGTGATGCCCCAAATGTCAAGTACGTCAAAGATAGACCTTGTCATGCATGTGTGAAAGGCAAGCAAAGAAGGGCTACCTTTAAAAGCGTCATTGGCAAGGATTCTAATAGATGTCTTCATCTACTGCATATGGACTTGTTCGGTCCACTGCAAATTAGAAGTTTGGGAGGTAAGGATTACACGTTGGTAATTGTTGATGATTACTCGCACTTTGCGTGAGTGTTCTTTCTGAAACACAAGTCAGATACCTTCGACATCTTTACTAATTTTGTCAAGCAAGTTCAGAATGAGTACAACTGCTCCATAGTCAAAATCAGAAGTGACAATGGAACAGAGTTCAAGTCTGGGGCCATGACAGAATTTTGTGAAAGCTTAGGTATCTTTCATGAGTTTTCCTCTCCTCATACTCCGCAACAGAATGGAGTGGCCGAGAGAAGGAATATGACACTCATCGAGGCCTACAGGACCATGTTGAGTGATGCTTCACTTCCGGAGTATGTTTGGGCTGAAGCCGTCAACAATGCATGCCACATGCAAAATCGAGCTCTCATAAACAAAAACCACGATAAGACACATTACGAACTTCTGAAGGGCGGGAAACCAACAGTCTCATATTTTAGATTTTTTGGCTGTAAATGATTCGTGCTCAACAATGGCAAGTATCATACTATAAAGTTTAGCGAAAAGAGTTTGTAAGATATTTTTGTATGTTATAGTAGCCATAGTAAGGCATACAGGATTTTTAATAGAAAAACCCTGGTCGTAGAAGAATCAATACATGTTGTATTTGATGAGACAAGCTTGCTGCAAAGCAACTGCTCTAGTGTGCTTATTGAAGATGAAGGTGCAAAGCTGAAAGAAATTAGCTTGGATGGACCGTCCGAAGAAAAAGGTGAAAAGTTCATCAAGATCACCACTCCAACCCCTATTGGAGGGGCTGATGATCAAGATGAAGAAGTCATCCAAGATGAAGAAGTCACTCCAGTGATAGAAGATAATCCAGATGCAAGGACTCTACAGCTCAGACATCTGAAGGATAATCCCATGGACAAGATCATAGGAGATCCCCGGGATGGTGTCAGAACTCGAAGAGGTACAACTAATGAGAATCTATATTTAAGTTTTCTCTCGCAGGTTGAGCCAAAGAAGTTTGAGGAAGCAAACTCAGACGCATCGTGGATAATGGCGATGGAAGAAGAACTAAACCAGTTCAAGCGTTGCAAGGTATGGAAACTTCTTCCAAGACCCAAAGGTAAGAATGTCATTGGGACAAAATGGGTCTACAGGAACAAGATGGACGAGGATGGAATGATTGTAAAGAACAAAGCCAGACTTGTCGCAAAAGGCTATCGTCAAGAAAAAGGAATCGACTTCGACCATACGTACGCTCCAATGGCAAGGTTGGAGGCAATAAGGTTATTCCTAGCATATGCTGCACTCAAAGGCTTCACTGTCTACCAGATGGATATGAAGTCTGCCTTCCTTAATGGTGACATAAAGGAAGAGGTGTATGTGGAACAACCTTCAGGTTTCATTGATTCTAACTTTCCTGATTATATTTACTTACTGCATAAAGCGTTATATGGTCTGAAACAAGCTTCGCGAGCTTGGTATGAGATGTTGTATAGCTTTCTACTTGAGAACAAGTTCATAAGGGGAAATATAGACAATACATTATTTCTTAGGGAAATTAAATGCAAGATTTTGCTAATGCAAATCTATGTCGACGACTTTATTTTTGGCTATACTAATGACAACCTCTGCAAGAAGTTTTCAATCTTATGCAAGGGAAGTTTAAAATGAGCAGTATGGGTGAGCTAAAGTATTTTTTAGGGATTTAAGTGAAACAGTCTGAATATGGAATTTTCATCTCACAAACCAAGTTCACCAAAGAGCTGATTAAGAAATTCAGAATGGAGAATGCAAACTCGATGAGGACTCCAATGGGTTCAACTATGTCTCTGGACAAGGATGAAAAAGGGAAACCTTTTGATGAAACCAAGTATAGAAGCATAATTGGATCCTTGCTCTACCTTACGGCAAGTAGACCTGACATAATGTTCTCAACATGTATCTGTGCTAGATTTTAGGTGAACTCTAAGGAATCTCACTATGCTGCTGCAAAGCGTATTTTGAGACACCTTAAAGGTATATCAAATCTTGGATTATGGTACCCAAGAAGTAATGAAAGCGAACTAATAGGTTTTTCAGATGCAGATTTTGCAGGGAGCAAAGACGACAGGAAAAGCACTTTCGGGATATGTCAATTCTTTGGAAGAAGACTTATCTCCTAGAGTAGTAAGAAGCAAAACTGTGTGGCAATTTCAACGGCTAGGTCAGAGTACATCTCTACAGGCAGTTGCTGTGCACAATTACTTTGTATAAAGAATCAATTTGAAGACTACGAGATGAAGATTCAAAACATTCCTTTGTTTTGCGATTCTTCCAGCGCAATAGCAATAGCCAACAACCCAGTCTCGCACAGCCGGACAAAGCATATAGAGCTAAGGTATCACTTCATCCGGGAGCATGTGGAGAATGGGGACATAGACCTTCAATATGTCTCTACAGATAGGCAAATTGCAGATATTTTCACGAAGCCGCTGGACGAGACCAAATTCTTATTCTTAAAAGTAGAACTTGGGATGCTCAATAAAGAAGACTAGAAGAAACTGGATTTTCAAGAAGGCACAAGGTTCAAAGGTCAGTCAAATACTGGAATTTTACAAAAGTTTAACTCTTTGACTCGAGTAAGATACAACCTACTCGAGTAAGAATATGACCTACTCGAGTAGCAGACTGACATACTCGAGTAGTCAACTTCACCTACTCGAGTACCTCAATCACCTACTCGAGTACTTCTCTACATCTACTCGAGTACTTTTGTATCCCTACTCGAGTAATTCCAGATTTATCTACTAGAGTAATTTCCTCAGTCGTGTATATGCCGAGTCTTTTTTTTAAAAAATTTTCTTATGGGCAAACAAAGGCTAATGCTACCTCTTCTATGATTTGCTTCAGTAATTTTCGATTAATTAGACCTAAAACTAGGGTTATATAAATACGAAAATACAGAAATATCCTACACGAAATCATTTCCGCTCTCTCGAGTACCCGACTGCCTCTTCATATTCCTCCATCGGTTGTATAGTCGCGCGATTTCCTTCACCCTGTCGACATTGTTTACGGTTTCTGCATCTCCAAGATATCTGAATCATGGCCGCCTCCTCTAAAATCGGTGTGGGTTCGGAATTAGTCGCCGCCAAGATTGCAGAACTCTCCGACGACTTCCATAATCTCATGATTTTGCTCGTCACCGCTGTAATAACATTCATACTCCAAGAACAATGTCGAATTCTATTCCCCGATGTTGCAGAATTATACAGGAATGTCAAGGTGAAGCGCCATGGGAAAGTTCTCAAATCTACAGTTCGAGGTATCAAGATCAAACTTACTCCAACCTCTGTTTCTCAACTTCTTCGGCTGCCTGTTTTAGATGCAGATGATTTTCTAGGTGATGAAGAATATGACAGAACTTGCTTATTTTGTGGAATTTCTGCTGATGCAAAATCCATTAGAAGGGCTGACATGAATGCAGAAGGTAAACTGCTGGTTGATATTATAGGAAAAGTTCTTCTGTTCAAGACAAACTCCATAAGAGATATCCCTCTGTATTTCTTTGAAATGATGCAAGTCATAGTCTGTAGAAAATACTTTCAGTTTTGCTTGCTCATCCTGAACAAAATTAAGGAGAGCATTAAATCCCCCAATTATGCAAGGATAATTTCTCAAATCCTTCATGAGATAGACCCCGAAACCTTCAACTTCTCTGAAGGCAGTATTCTTCACCACATGAAGAAGGTCTCCATCTCTTCCATTCAAAGATGGGAGCTCAAATTGAAGAATCCTTCTCAAGCTGATAAGGTTACTGAAGTTCTTAACACAGAGGACGAGACTCCATCTCCCTCTCCATCTCAGGTCCCCAGATCCTCTTGTGCACCTAATGAGGGGGAGCCTGCTCCTTCTGTTTCAGCCAAGATGCCAACTCCTCCACCTACTCCTCCACCTATTACCCCAAAAGACATTCCCTCAGATCAACAACTTCAAGAAACTCTCCTCTCCACTGAAACTGCCATCAATGAGATGATAGAAGAACTGACTGACAAAGATCATCCTCCTTCTCTCTCTCCCATATCAACATTCACTGACATACCCAAAGACCCCACTCCAGTGCAATCTCCAGCAAAATCTCCAGCAAAATCTCCTGCTGCAAATCAAGAACTGCCAGAGACAATTCTCATTTCAAATGAGCTTTCACCTGAGACAGTTGAAGCTCCTCTAAGGAACTAATATTTATCCATCCCCACAGTAACTGATGAAGGGGATGCCATGATACCCACTACAAGGGCTTAGAGCTCTGTTACCCTTACAAAAATAGCTCCATGGGTAGCTCCTCCTCTTCCTTCTATTCCATCTTCTTCTGCTCCTCCTGCTGCAATAGCTACTCCCTCCACAGATTTGCTGCCACAGATTGTCCTTCTCCTTAAAGAGCAGAAAACATACTTTGATACTTGTATTAAGACTGTCAGAGATAAGGTCACTGCTCTAGAAACTGAGATGAGCAGAGGATTTGCTGAAATTCAACATAATACTGATCAGCTCAAACATCTGTTCTAATTTGGTGGCAAAGCATTAGACCATACCATTACTATTGTTGGTCAAGTGATGGAGCAAGGTATCACCCTTGCTAATAATCAAATTGAGTTGGACAAAAGAGCTGAAGCCACAAAGATGAAGATCTGTGAAGAGGTTGGTATTTTCAAAGATGATGTTATCTCTCAACAATCTGCTGAAGTCAGAAAGGGGGAGAAGTTGGTGAAAGAGTATTTAGAAAAATCAGATGCTGCCATGCAAGAGCTTTGGAAAGTCAAAGTGAAAGAGATCCATGATGATGTACTAGCTCAAATTCAGAGTGTCAAATTCTACACCTATGACACTACTGTATGGATGCACAACCAGATCCTTCCTGAATTTGCTGTTGATCCTAATATTATTCCTCATCACCTGAAACCTCTAGCTGCTGCTGATGCTCATGCTCCTCCTCTGCAACCTAACTCATGATACCTACACTTAGGGTTGGGAAGATGATCCTGCAGTCATTTTCCTCCAAGCTCCTCCTGAGATTCAGACTTCCAAGAAGAAAAGAAAGTATGGTGAAGGTCCTTCTACCAGCAAGTCCATTCCAGTCTCTGATCCTTAGAAAAGAAAAGCTCCAGAATTTGCTGAGATATGGTCTCCCACTTCTAAGTCCCTCATTTTGGACACACTCAAACTTATTATGGACTACCATGAGAGCAAGAATATACATTACAGTTCCCAGGAATGGGAGTTATATGAGAAATCAATGACTAAGAAAAGATTATATGATTGAGAATTTGGAAGAAGCAATCCTGCTGCTCCTCTAAGACCCCCCCCCCCCCCAAGTATTATCCAAAGACTTACAACTATCAACGGAGACAACAGAAGAAGCAAGGCAAGCAGCATCATCAGATCTAGATACAAAGAACTTATGAGTTGTCGAAATGATTTTTGTTGATAATGACATTTTTGGATATTCACACTTATATAATTCTAAATTTTTGATCTTATTATCTTTTTCATAGTCCTTTGTTTGCTTAAAATGCTTTATATACTTAGCATTCTTTTTATGTCCATAATTCACCTTAGTGTAAAGGGTTCTAACTTCTACAAATAAGAGGAGATTGTTGGGTATTGTATCCACACTAACCCAGATTTTATGAAGTCATCCTTGAACTAAGATGAATTAAGTTGTATTTGATGCTTGGTTTGAGTTATGTATTTGTAGGAATCGTATAGGAAGTGTAGACCAATGTCAGTCTACAATGGGTCACCAAACACAGGACCATAAAATGTAATACCTCATTGTGTGTTCCAAAGTATTGACTCATGTGTAGCCTCTCTATTGGGATACACTTCATATTCAAGCTCTAGGACTACGTGAAAAGACTTGATGCTGGTCTCACCTTAGAAGAAGAGAAAATTCTGTCATGAAAATTTCCTAAGTGTTATACTCGAGTAGTTCTATATTTACTCGAGTAACATGTTGAGTTCATACTCGAGTAATAATACTCTTACTCGAGTAGTTAAGATATATCCCGAGTAGTACAATTATGGCTCTCGAGTAGTTAACTCAACTACTCGAGTAGTTTCCTTTCACCTCTCGGGTTTATAGAAATTTTCTTCTCAAAAGTATTCTAAGTTAAATACTCGAGGAGTACTGTATAGTACTCGAGTAGTTTTATCTTCTGTCTCAAGTAGTTGAATTCTGACTCTCGTGTAGTTCTCACTTACTCGAGTAGTCTAAGTCATACACTCGAGTAGTTCATCTACTACTCGAGTAGTCCAGTGTTTATACTCATGTAATCCTGAATTCCATTCCAAAAAATTTCTCTAAGTGAATTACTCGAGTAGTCATCTCTATATGCACGATTAGTTCTATTTGTCTCGAGTAGTTCAACTTCTATACTTAAGTACTCCTGTATTCCAGTTCCAGAAATTTTCTAAGTCTTTGTCCCGAGTAGTTTCTTAACTACTCCAGTAGTTCATTCTTATATACTCGAGTGGTATTTCTTATACTCGAGTAATCTTCTCCACCTCTCGTGTAAGTAATCAAGTACTCGAGTATGTTATTTTTATTACTCGAGTAGCTGATTCCTTTTCTTCTTACTTACTCGAGTAGTTGACTCCATGTATTCAAGTAATTATCTCATTCCCTCTCGAGTAGTTCTTCTCATATACTCGACTAGTCATCTTCTACCTACTCGAGTAGTGATGCATGTACTCAAGTAATCTTTTATATCTCGGGTATTTTACTTCAACGTTTCCAAAAATTCGTTAAGTCCAGAATAACGATTTTCTTAATGAACTTTGACGTGATTGGTCCACGTGTCACTCATAATGACTCAATTATGTCTAAACTTTTCTGATCCTATAAAAGGTCTTATCTAAACCGATAAACCCTAACAATTATTATCCTAAGAAGATTATTCTAAAAAAATTTTGCAGCCGCTTCTGTTTCCTCTTTCTCTCTCCAAGAAACGAAAACCGCCACCGTCGTCGTCGCTGATTCCCGACCAGCTAGGGTTTCATCTTTTGAGGATTCAGATCGAGAAGGGTTTCCATATCGAGATTTGCTCAACTCCTCAATCTTTCGGTTCAATCGATCGTGTGAAGCGAATAATTTTCAGATCCAATCTTGCCGAGATTTCTCTTCATCATTCTGATAAAGCCGCAAAGCCTAGAAGAAGAAATTTTTGGCCGACTGTTGCAGATCTGAAAAAGGGATCACTGTTTGTATTTCTATACAAAATTTATTTCATTCTTGTAGGAGAAATTCCTCCGAGTGTAGGTGTTTTTGTCTCCGAGATTGTAGGAAGTTTTACCTTCCGAGTGTAGATCCGTTTTGTGGATCGAGATGGTAGGAACATTGTTCCGAGGGTAAGATTGATTTTCAATCCGAGATAGTGGAGTAGCTAAGTCTAGTGTATTGCTAGATCGGTGAGGGAAAGTGGATGTACCCAAGGTTGGGGACCACTAAATCTTGTCTCGTCTGTGTTTGATTGGTAGATAGATCTGTGCATTTGTTTGAAATTTTTATTCCGCAAAAAGACGCACAAATCAATTATTCACCCCCCTCTAGGTGATTTAGGTAGGCAACTATAAACTTTCAACTATAATATTTTGTACCCTATTATCCATTGCAGCCAAGATGATTTCATCTTTAGTCATTTCTACATAACTCTTGGGATTTTTGATATTTGCATCAAGAACTAATACCTTTAGTTGAATGATTGGTCCTTCTTGTACTGTAACATAAATCCTAGGGTCTGATGTTTCCATAAACAATTTGACCCTTTCTTTCCAGATTCCAAAATTTTCTTTCCTGCATAGAGGAAACTTCATAGAATATAGTTCCTTATGGTTCTCTCCTGAACCCATACTTATCTTTTCTCAGCTACCCTTTGAGATCTACTCAGACTATTAAGCCTTTCTTGAGCAATCTCCCTCTAATATCACTTGAAAGTCTTTGAATACAAAGGTAGCTAATCACCTAGCGGGGGGGGGGGGGGTGAATAGGTTATTAAGGTCTTTTTATATTCTTTTGACCTTTAACTGATTATGTTGTGTGTTATGATATGATTGCCGATGCTTTCAAGAATATCATCCAGATGACACTGTAGCTTTATAATAATTTCCCAGTATATGGGTACATCCACTATCCCTCCTGCCTTTCTAACAGAATGTTAAATAAGGCACTTCTCTAATAACTTGGCTTCTTAGAGATTACAACACAATCTGACTGGATCACACAGTCTCCACAGTGACCTACAACACAGGAACTCAGCCCACCGACTCAGTAATCACTTGATCACCTAACACATGAACAAATACCCATAACACAGGATGTAATCACAACCCTATCACACAGATCGAAGACTGGATCCTACCACTAGATCTAATGTCAGATTCTACACTCTGCCTTTCTAACTTAGGCTTAAAATACAGATCTTTCCAGATCTAACTCTCAGCCTTTATAAACTAGGTTTGCAATACAGATCTTAACCAGATCCTACAGAGATTGAATTTTATATAGAAAAAAGATTAGACTCTAGAGATTGATTCTCTGAGTCTACAGCTTGTTCAACTGAGAGAATCTCAACACAATTTTATTCTCAGTAACAAGGATGAAGATATTGAAGAATCTGCTGCTTGTGGTAGAAGTAATCTCAGAACCTTGATTCTGATTCTGCTGATGAAGGAGAGAGAGGAGATATATTCTATCAGCTAACCTGTTTTATAGAACACAGATTGCTCTACCTCTTCCTCACAGATCTAGAGATTGATCTTCAATTTTGGCTCGACTTGGATCTTGAAGTAACTTTAGCTAGGGTTGGCCTTGGCTGATTCTTCTTCCTTGGAGAAATACTCTGATCCTGCTGTAGCTGATGTTGATTATTGCAGCTAACTCAGAGACCCTTTAGATTTGTCGAATTAATATTCTTGTCTCAACAACAATGGCAGGAGAAGAAGACGAAGTCCCGCTCCTCTATTTCGAAATGAATTTCTCTCAGAAAACTTTTCTCAATCTAGATCTTCTTCTCTATTTATAATCCTATCATCCAGCGAGATGATTGACACGTGTCATTGCTTTAACAGCTGATTATAGCCTTAGTTTTACAGAATGAGACTGACAACGACGTTAGTGTTGAGTTGCAGCTCTTTAATGATCATTTTGAACTTTGTCGACTTTGCTGACGTCAGCCATTCTAGACTTAAAAAATTTCAAAAAAGTATCCAAGTGTTGAGTGAACAAGCTTTACTCAACGAATCTAGAATTTAAAAATTACCTGCACTACTCGGCGTTGAGTGAGTAAGCTACACTCAACGCTTTTTAACTTAGTCAACTTCTCAGCTTGTCCAGGTGTTCAGAGAGTTGAGTGTATAAGCTTCACTCAATGCTTTTATACTTAGCCAAATCTCCTTCTGTTTGAAGGCATTGAGTGAGTTGGCCTCACTCAATGCTTTCTGCCTTTGACTCTGAAATCTGTCATTGAGTGCATTGAGTGTGTCTGCTTCACTCAATGATTTTGGCCTTACATGAATTTTTCTCTACATTAAGGAGTTGAGTGTGTTGACTACACTCAATGATTCTGGACTTAGAAGAATTCTGCTCTACATGAAAGTATTGAGTGTGTTGAGTACACTCAACGATTGTGGACTTAGAAGAATTCTGCTCTGCATGAAGGCATTGAGTGTGTCGACTACACTCAAGGCATTCTCCCTTTGGCGTTGACAGCAACAACATGGCTCAATGCTTTTCTCCTTTTGGCGTTGAGTGAGTTGACTTCACTCAACGCTATTGTACTTACACAGAATGTTTTGTCTTTCTTCCAAGGCTTTGACTGAATCAACATGGCGTTAAGTGAAATGACTTCACTCAATGCTTTTGAACTCAGTCAAATTTTTTGATAGATTTTATTTGGCTTTGACAGAACTAGCATGACTCAACGCTTTTGGATATATAGCATTGAGTGAGTTGACTTCACTCAACGCCCGTGGAGTTAGCCATTTTTCTGCCTTACTGGCACTTAAAGCTTTGACTACCAGCCATCTCTCAATGCTATTAGTTGTATGGAGTTGAGTGAACTGACTTCACTCAACGTATGTGGACTTAGTCATTTTTCTTTACTGTCACTGGCTCCTGGTTCATTTGGCGTTGAGTGAGCTTGTTTCACTCAATGCCTGTGGACTTAGGCAATTTCTTGCCTTTCCAGTCATCTTCTTTGAGTCCACCTGTCAATGTCACTTGTACCACCTATCCTATCAATATGATATACACTAACCTTCATGCATGAACTTAAACATACGTCAAATACAACTATGTGTATACCATTGACTTGTTTGACTTCTTACAAATCTGGGACATTGGGATTAATGGAACCAACAGGAACCCTAGATTTGCTAGAGAGCAGGTGTTCGCTTTGGTTATGACTTGGTGCCGGGACCCGTAGGACGTCATTGTAGGTAGCTTGTAATCAAACTCATTATGATATGCTTATAAACATCCGTCCTTAACTTACCTGAAATTGTGTTGAAAACCTAGTCTTGAAATTATTATACCTTAACATTTAGGCATCGTGACTGTTATTGGGAGGCTTGCCTATACCTTATTTGATACCAATGACACCCATTCATTTGTCTCAGTGGACTTCCTGTAGGATCTGAGTGGTGTGCGACATTTCACCGGAGTCTCTCGGAGAGTACGCCTTCCAGACGGCTCTGAGATGACCTCGTCCGCTAATTTTTACTTGGATGTGTACATTGGTGGGAAGCTTTTGGAAACCCATGTGTCGGTATTGGGGATGCCGGAATTTGATCTTGTTCCAAACATTACTTGGATGGATTTGCATCATGCCAGGATTGATTATGCAGCAAAGAAGATCACTTTAAGACAGAGAGATTCAAAGATTGTCTTTCAAGGTATTAGATTTTCACCCTGAATGATGTTATCATGAAGGTTGCACCAGCGATTCAGGATTTTCCTGATGTTTTTCCCAAAAAGCTACCTAGTTTACCCCTGCCTAGGGAAGTCGACTTCTAGATTAGGCTAGTACTGGGTATCAAGCTCGTCTCTTGGCCAACCTACAGGACGGGGTCGAAATAATTAGCAGGGTTTCGGGTTCAATTACAAGAGTTAATTGAATCGGGATTTGCTCGTCTCAGCTCATCACCCTGGGGATCTCCTATTTTTTTCGTTATGAAGAAGGATGGATCACTGTGATTTTGTGTAGACTACCGGGAGCTCAACCGACTAACGGTGCGAAACACCCTTACCTTGCCCCGAATCGACAAGCTATTCTATCAGCTAGTGGGAGCGCATCGGTTCTCCAAGCTATATTTACAGTTCAGTTACTATCCGTTGAGGATACATGAGGAAGATATCCAGAAGATAACTTTTAGCTCTAGATGTAGCTTATACAAGTTCATTGTATGTTGTTTGGACTCACAAATGCCCCTTCCGCTTTCATGAGCATGATGAACTTGTTGTTTGAGTTGTATTTGGATGTATTTATCATCATATTCATTGATGACATTATTGTCTACTCAAGGACAGAAAAGGAACATGTAGGGCACTTGACCTTAGTTTTAGAGAAGCTGAAGGAGCATTGTTTGTTTGTTAAGTTCAACAAGTGCGAGTTTTGGCTCTGATAAGTTTCTTTCTTAGTCTATATTATTAGTGGAGCTGGACTAGTAGTAGATCAGAACAAGGTGTGTGTAGTGAAGGAGTGGTCGTCTTTGAGGTCAGCAGCTGATGTGCGAAGTTTTCTCGAACTTGCTGGGTACTATCGCAAGTTTGTGGAAGGATTTTTGAAGATCGCCCTCCCCCTCATCGCTTTGACAAGGAACGGTGTACCTTTTGTATGGCCACCCAAGTATGAGGCTGCATTCCAAGAGCTGAAGGACCATATTACCTCTACGCCAATCCTCGCCCTCCCATCAGGGAAGAAAGGATTCCAGATTTATAATGATGCATCCTATCAGGGCATGTGGGTGGTATTGATGCAACACTTGTCCGTGATTGTGGACGCTTCTAGACAACTTAAGAAGCAAGAAGTGAATTACCCAGTGCATGATTTGGAGTTGAGAGCAGTGGTCTTCGCTTTGAATATATGGAGGCACTATCTATATGACGTCTACTATTAGATCTTCTCAGATCATAAGAACTTGAAATACATCCACACCCAAAAAGATCTAAACTTGAGACGGCGGTGGTGGATGGAGTTTCTATGTGATTATAAGTTTACATTGAACTACCACCCCAGGAAGGCAAACTCAATGGCAGATGCTCTAAGCAGGAAGGAACCTGTGTCGAGCCCCAAGTCTCGATTAATGGATATAGAGTTTTCTCGAGTGCTTGAAGAGATGGAGATTACGCTGGTGTCTAAGGCTTATATCGAGGCATATACAGAATTCCTGGCCACTATGAGTATAGTTTGTGACATCCGTGATCGTATTCGGGCAAAGTAAGGGAAGGATGCTGCTTTGGTCCTTTTGTTCCAAGCAATTGTGGGAGGATCAGCCAAGGGGTACACGCTAAATGAAGACCTCATTCATTTTTGTTGGGTCCATTATCCACAATGTTCCCTATAGTGGATTTCAAGAGGCATCACCATCAGGACTTAGAGCATAGTTGTATTTGATGTTGTTTAAGCTCATCATGTACAGGATGTTCCATGGAACAAGTCTAGACAGGTTGTCTAAGTGATGTAACATGTGGTCACAAAGTGACGATACTGGAAAGACAGGAAGTAGCCTAAGTGGCCAAGTCAGGTAAACTATTACTTATGTGGTGGGCTGACTGAAATTTGTCTAAGTCCACAGGCATTGAGTGATGAAGACACACTCAACACCATACATAAAAAGGCTGTGAGTTGAACTTAATCAAACTTTAAAATTCGTCGAACTAAGTTTAGAGTTCGTCGAGCTAAGATCAGAGTATGAGATTCTGAGTTCGTCGAGCTCAGTTAAGAATTCGTTGAACTGATTTCAGAGTTCGTCGAGCTTAGTTCACCATTCCGCGAGCTCAGTTCAGAGTATGGCAGACTTAGTCAGTTAATGGCTGAAGTTAAGAGGAAGATGTTTTTCTCAGCATAACCACTGAGACAAGTGTTTGTCTCAACATAACCGCTGAGACAAGTGTTTGTCTTAGCAGAGAACAAGAAAGAGCTGAGACAATTAAGCCAGTGTTTTTAAACACTGAAAATTGGCTAAGGCAAAATGTGTTGAGTGAAGTGTGCTCACTCAACACTCTCAACGCCTAAGTTGCAGAAAGCTTTTTCTAAGGCAAAAAGCATTGAGTGATGAAGACACAGTCAACGCCCTCAACGCCAGAGAAGCAGGAAGATTTTGCCTAAGTCAACAGCGTCGAGACAGCTGAGACAGCTGAGAAGTTCGATGAAAAAGCGCTGAGAGAAATGTTGCTCTCAGCAAAACCGCTGAGACAGGAGTTAGTCTCGGCACAACTGCTGAGACAAGCGTTGGTCTCAGCACAACCGCTGAGTCAAATGTTGATCTTAGCAAAATTTTTGAGACGGGATTTAGTCTCATCACAACCACTGAGACAAGTGTTGGTCTCAGCACAACCGCTGAGACAAGTGTTGGTCTCAGCACAACTGCTGAGACAATTGTTTGTCTCAGCTGTGAACAAAAAAGCGCTGAGACAGTTACGCAGAAAAATGGTTAAGACAAAAAGCATTGAGTGGAGGTTGCTCACTCAATGATGTCAACGCTTAGTGAAGATCGAATTTTTGTCTAAGGAGTTTGGCATTGAGTGATGCGCACACACTCATCGCCAAGCAGCAGATAGCTGATAAAGCAAGTTGGCGTTGAGTGAAGATGAATCACTCAATGCCTAGGAGCAGATTTCAATTCTAAGTAATTTGGCGTTGAGTGAAGGTTACTCACTCAATGTCATGAGACATAAAATTTGTCTAAGTGTTTTGGCATTGAGTGATGCTTACTCACTCAATGCCTATGCTAATGTTGTTTGATTTTTGTCAAAGTCCAGAGATGTTGAGTCATGCTGACGTCAGCAAAGTCAAAAAGTCAACCAAAATTCAAATGTTGCTGAAATGCTGCCAGAAATGTTGGCGACCAGCTGTTATAATCTTCGACAATTTTCGAGGAATATTTTCAACATTAAGAGTTGGGGCTCACACATGACAAGGAGCCGTTAAATCAATATTAAATGGATAGCATATGCTGAATGGCTAAATCTCGGCCATCAATCCTGGTGGTGGGACCCACTGCTCAAGAGCCGTTTGGTCAAAATCAATAAAAGGATAAAGGAGTACAGAGGAAGACAGCCTTCGGGAAAAATAAATCAGACAATTCTTCTTCTCCGCCATTATTGTGGAGCCGAAGAACAGGAAGCTCAAGTCAGCAAGACGAAGAGCAAGTTAGTTGTTGGTATCAACATCTTCAATAGCAAGATAGCTAGTGTGATCTTCATCTACACCAACAAGTTAGCTCAGAGGGATTCTCTAAGAAAAAGGTAGCAGCTTGGGCGGACCCTTGCTGCTGGTGCTTCACAGACCCAACCAACAAATACTAAAGATCATTCTCTTAGGGAGCTATGAAGAAGGAGATAGGGCTGAGCAGTTGACTCAGTTCAGAAAGGGCCAGAGAAGGTAATCTTCAAGTTACTTACAGCACAAACCATAGCAAGATCTTCATCCTTGTTGATGTGAAGAATGGAGCAGGGCTGGGATTCTTACAGCTCAGGTTGCAGTAAGATCTGTTGCAGTTACTTCTCTAGTTCTAGCTGGATAAAATCCCTAGTGCTGAGAAGAGGAAGTTAGGTCTAAGTATTTTCTTAGTCTAGATAAGTAGACTCAGGAAATATATTTCCTAGAGTCAAGGTTGGGCTGAGTTTATCTCAATCCAGGTATATTAGCACAGTGAAATTTCACTTGTAGCCAATCATCACTGTGCGAACAAAAAAAAGAGAGTCTGGAAATTGGACAACCTGAATTTTTTGTATTCCAAAAACGGTGTGTATTATATGGTATAACCTCCCTTTTATAGAATGGAGGAGATGGGAGAGATTAGAAATAAACAATGTGGGACTAAAAAATAACATGTACAAGTGGTTTAACATAAATACAAGCCGACCAAGCCACGCGGTTTGATGAATGGGCAAACTGCCAAGAAACCACCAGAGGGAGTCACCAAGACACCACAATAGATCGCCAGGTCGCCCGGTCTCCAAGACGATAGGGACTGATTGACAGACCGCCAGAGCCCCAACTGTAACAGGTCTGCAACCAAACCGCTGGAGAGAAACCGACTGACCGCCCGGACTGCAATCCGCGAGAGTCAGACCGCCAGACCGCCCGGTCTCTATTCTGCAACACTCCCCCTCAAGCTGGAGCATATATATCGATCATGCCCAGCTTGTCGCAAATGTGATGAAAAGAGGCGGATGCCGGATTGGTGAAAATATCAGCCAACTCTTTATCAGAGGTGACAAACAGAGTACAAATTTGTTCCTTCAGAATCTCTTCCCGAATATAATGGCAGTCAACTTCAATGTGCTATGTTCTCTCATGGAAGACCAGATTTTTAGAGATGTATATGACGGCCTTGTTGTCACAAAACATAGGTAGAGGATGGTTGTAGACCTCTACTAAGTCAAGCATGAGAGCTCGTAACCACTTCAACTCACACGTGGTTGATGTCATACTTCGATAGTCTGCCTTTGCACTAGACCTAGAGACGACCGACTGTTTCTTGCTTTTCCAGCTCGTAAGTTTCCCCCCTACAAAGGTGCAAAAACCTGATGTTGACTTGCAGTCTCCTTTGTCATCGGCATAGCTTGAATCAGAGTACGCTTCAACCATTAAATGTCCATTCTTCTGAAAGAGAAGTCCTTTCCCAGGAGTTGATTTAATATACTCCAATATCTTCAGGGAAGATTGTAGATGGCACTTCCTAGGAGCTTGCATAAATTGACTAACCTTGCATACAACATAGGCAATGTCGGGTCTGGTCACTGTGAGATATATGAGTTTACCAACTAGATGTCTGTACCTCGTAACATCAGAAAGATAAGGAGAGTGATTCGTCCAAATTTTATCTTCTCTAGTCGCCATGGGACATCGAGCAGGTATAGCCCCAGTCAAACCTGCCTCTTTTAACAATTTAAGAGCGTACTTCTGTTAGGAGAGGACAAGAGAATCAGGCTTCGGAGAAATTTCTATCCCCAGAAAGTATTTTGGAGAGCCCATATCCTTTGTAAGCAGGTGTTGCCGAAGATGCTTCTTTGTCAAGATTATCCCAGCTTGGTCATCTCCAGTAAGAAGAATATCATCCACATATACTACAAGCACCACAAGACCCAGAGAAGCTTTACGAGTAAATAGGGAGTGATCAGCAGAACTTCTCGTAAAACCTACGACCGCCACAATCCAGCTAAACTTGTCAAACCAAGCAGGAGTACTTTGTTTTAGGCCATATATAGCCTTATTGAGACGGCAAACATGTGTCTCCCCCTAAGAAACATACCCTGGAGGTTGCTCTATGTAGACATCTTCCTAAAATCCCAATAAAGAAAGGCATTCTTGACATCCAGCTGTGACATGGGCCAATCCTTGTTGACAGCCACAGAGAGAAGGATCCTAATAGTGCTCAGACGAGTAACTGGAGAGAAAGTGTCAAAGTAATCAATGTCGTAAGTCTGGGTAAAGCCCTTGGCAACAAGCCGAGTCTTGTAACGATCCACACTGCCATCGGGGATGAATTTCCCTACAAAGACACAGCGACAACCAACAACATATGTGCCTAAAGGAGGAGGAACCAGGGTCTAGGTACCCCATTCAGTGAGAGTAGCAATCTCTTCATCCATGCCAGCTTTCCAATGTGGAATGGTAAGGGCCTCCTGATAGGAACGGGGGGGGGGGAGGTGGAAGTGGAAGAGATAGCCAACGCAAACTTCCTGCGAGCAGGTGTTAGACGATCATAAGAAACAACGACAGTAAGAATATGCTTGGTACAAGCCCGAAGCCCTTTGCGAAGGGCAATGGGGTGGTCCAGGCCAGCAAGTTCCTCAGTATCCGGAGCATCCGTGGTGGAGAGAGCTGGCCCGAGAAGAGAGAGCGACGATGGAGAAGAGGAGGAAGATTGCGGAGGTGGAGAGGGAGGAGAAGAGGATGGAGATGGTGGAGGAGGAAATTCCTCGGTAGGAGGGGATGGGATGGAGGGAAGAGGAAGAGGTAGACTGGATGCCACATGGAGAGGAATGGAGTTGTTAGAGAAATATGGAGCATTCTCGAAGAAGGTAACGTTCGTGGAGACGAACTGCTTGCGAAGAATGGGGTCAAAACAACAATAGAATTTCTGAGTGATAGAGTAGCCCAGAAAGACACATTTGGTGGAGCGCGGGGAGAGTTTATCGCGGGTGGCGGAGGTGGCATGCACAAAGGTTGTGCATCCAAAGATACGTATAGGGAGAGGAAAATGATCCTTTCCTGGATAGAGAATGGAGAAAGGGGTTTGACCACAGAGAACGATGGAGGGAATGTGATTGATGAGATAGCAATAAATGAGAACAGCATAGCCCCGGTAGGAGCGAGGGACATGCATTTGTGTTAGTAAGGTGCGAGTAACATCAAGGAGGGGACGGTTTTTGTGTTCCGCCACTCCATTTTGTTGTGAGTTGTAAACATAACTTGTTTGATGAATAATCTCATGTTGCATACAAAAGCAGGAAAAAGCTTGACTAACGTACTCTTTGGCATTATCAGAGCGTAATACTTTAATAGAAACATCAAATTGATTTTTAATTAAGTGATAAAACGATGTCCGTACATCAAAAAGTTCAATGCATTCTCGTAAGAGATACACCTAAGTACATCGAGAGAAATCATCAATGAATGTAACAAAATAAGAGCTACCCCGACCAACGGTGAGGGTAGGAGCAGGACCCAGATGTCGGAGTGAACAAGATCAAACGGACGGGTAGAACCACGAACTTGCTTCGGCGGGAAGGAGGAATGGTGATGCTTGCCAAGCTGACAGGCGTCGTAGTTGAGAGGAGAACTGTGTGGAGGGAGGTGAGGTAGAAGCTGATGAAGAAGTCATGGAGGAGGATGCCCAAGGCGAAGATGCCATTGTAGGATATCTGTAGATGAGGGGGAGAAGGCTGACAAAGCAGAATCGTTATCGAGGAAGTAGAGGCCGCCGCTCTCAGTTGTAGTAGCAATCGTCCGTTGGGAGCTCGGATCCTGAAAAGAGCAAGAAGTGGGAGTAAATGTGATGGAGTATTGAAGTTGCTTGCACAAAGATGTAACCAACAATAAATTGTAGGGAAACTAGGGCACATAGAGAGGCCAAGCGAAGAGATGGAGTGACATGAACCACTCCCGTTCCATGAACTAGGGAGGGAGAGCCATCTACAACAAGGACCGGGGGCAACCGATCATGTGTTTCAAGGAGATAAAAGCCTTGTGGATTGCACGTCATGTGATTAGTTGCACCAGAGTCGATGAGACATTTACCTTGAGTAACCACATGAGTACTGCCTGAAGAAGTGACCACCAAAGCGGACGGCTTGGAAAAGGAGGTGGAAGAGTCACCAGAGGGGAGAATATTTGGATGTTTTAGCCAGCATCGATCCACAAGATGCCCGGTGCTGCCACAGTGAGACTAGAGGAAGCGCGAAGAACATCGACCACCGGAATGGTGGTTGCGACTACCAGAGATACTCCGTTGAGTCTGGTAAGCATATTGTTCTGGAGGAGGAGAAGACAGAAGTGGGTGCTGAAGAAGAGATGTAACTACGACAATACGTGCAACAGTTGTATCCAAGTTGGGAGAGTTCGCTTCACCCAAGATTTGTTGGCAGATCATGTCGTAGGAATCAGGAAGCAGTAGGAGGTAGCACACAACAAGAAGTTCTTGAAAGTGCTTGTGTTGTTCGGTGAGATCCACAGAGAAGGGGTGATGTTGAAGAATCTCAGCCCCAAGACCTTGGACCTGTTGATAAGCGGCAGCTAGAGACATAAAAGGACGGGCAAAGAGGTCCGCATACAAAGTATAGATGCGGGACGTCTGAGCCCCCTTCGAGTATAGAGAAGTAAGATGAAGCCATGCCTAGCTTCTTGACCATATCATCATGACGGATGACAGGAAGACACTCATCAGGAAGACTGTTAGAGAGCCAAGTGCGGAGAAGCGCATCGCTAGCATCCCAGTCATCAAACTCAGCGGAAGTGGGAGGAGGAGGGTCATCGGTAAGGTGGTGGTGTTTACATTGTGAGCAAAGGAGGAAGGTGAAGGAGACGCTCCAATCCGGGTAGTTGGAACCAACAAGCTTGGAGACGGTGCCAAGATTCCCGGAAGGAGTGTGAGAAGGAGGCGGAGTTGCCACAGGAGTAGCGGTGATGGTAGAAGAGCCGGAAAGGGCCATGGAAGAAGCTGCGCGGGTAGAGAGGAGAGAGAAAGGTCACGCGGAAAAAAAGAGGTCGACGCGGATAAACGGACGCGCGGGTAGAGAAAAGACCGCAGCAGACTCAAGGAAAGGTCCTGCAGTGGATAGAACAAGAAACCATAGCAGATAAAAGGAAAGAAGTCGCACGGGAAGAGAGCAGGCCGAGCAAACAGGAGACCGATGAGCCGCGAAAGCAGGCCACAGAGAAAGAGAGAGAAGAAGAAGGCCGCACAAATAAAGTGAAGCAACAAAGGAGGAGATGTCACGCAAACAAGCGGCAAGAAGGAGAAAAGTCGCACGGACAGAGGAAGGCACTGAATCAGGCGGACAAGATCGCGGGCTCTGATACCATGTGTAAACAAAAAAAAAGAGTCCGGAAATTGGACAAACTGAAATTTTTGTATTCCAAAAAAGGTGTGTATTACATGGTATAGCCTCCCTTTTATAAAATGGAGGAGATGCGATAGATTACAAATAAACAATGTGAGACTAAACAATAATATGTACAAGTGGTTTAACATAAATACAAGCCGACCAAGCCGCGCGGTTTGATGAATGGGAAAACTGCCCGGCAACCAACAGAGGGAGACACCAAGCTTCCACAATAGATTTCCAGGTCGCCCGGTCTCCAAGACACCAGGTACTGATTGACAGACTGCTAGAGCACCAACAATAACAGGTATGCAACCAAATCGCTGGAGAGAAACCGACAGACCGCCCGGACTGCAATCTGCCAGAGTCAGACCGCAAGACCACCCAGTCTCTATGCTGAAACAATAACTTCAACCCACTTTCATCCCGTAGGATCCAAGTTTGGATCTAAATGAAAGGTCTTTATGACCTGTGGCTTGGCTTAGTGTCGAGTGAATAGTCTTTGTGACCTGTGGCTTGGATTAGTGTCGAGTGAAAGTTCTTTGTGACCTATAGTTTGGCTTAGTGCCTAAGTAAAAGGTCTTTGTGTCCTGTGGCTTAGCTTAGTGTCGAGTGAAAGGTCTTTGTGACCAGTGGCTTGGCTTAGTGCAGAGTGAAAGGACTTTGTGACCTGTGGTTTGGCTTAGTGTCTAAGTGAAAGGTCTTTGTGACCTATGGTTTGTCTTAGTGAGGAGAAAAAGGTCTTTGTGACCTGTGGTTTGACTAAGTGCCTAAGTGGTAGGTTTGTGTGACCTCTGAGATCCTGCGGGATCTGAGGTGTAAGCTTTTAGGAGCAGTTTGGAGGAGTTTGTACCTAGTCCAACAAGGTAGTTGGATAGTTGGGAGGGAAATTGGATGTACCTAATTGGGGAACCACTATAAATCACTGTGTACTTTTTTGTGTTGTTTTCATTGTGCAGGTTATGTATATATTGAAAGCATAAAACAACTAAAAGCTATATCTCTTAAAGAAGATATTTAAAAGAACTAGAACAGAGACCAATAACCTATTCACCCCTCTAGGTGATTTAGCTATCCTTGAATTAAATAATTTCAACTGGTATCAGAGGGAGGTTACTCAAAAAGTACCTAACAGTCTAAGTTGACCTCCAAGGATAGCTACAAGGTTAAACTTGTGTGTTCAAAGTTGAACCATAAGGTGTGGAAATCTATGGAGCATCAAATTTGCAGAGAGGACAAGAACAACATTGGGATGTTGGCTGCTCTTGGTGAAGAATGTGAAAGTAGATGCTATGGACCGATAGCTACACCAGAAGAAGAATCATGCCAGGATCCTCCTGGTCAACATAAGGTATATTCCCCATCTAGGTCATCCTCAGAGTCTGGATATGATTCT
This sequence comes from Platanthera guangdongensis, assembly GCA_039583875.1. NCBI lineage: Eukaryota > Viridiplantae > Streptophyta > Magnoliopsida > Asparagales > Orchidaceae > Platanthera > Platanthera guangdongensis. The sequence continues at coordinate 18,062,799 of CM077163.1, forward strand.
TGTAAAGACTCTGATGTCTCCTCATCAAGTGATGATGATGGTCCTTTGATAGAGGATGATATCAATCAATTGTTTGACAATTATGTTGTCCTTCTGAAAGCTTTCAAGCCAAGCAGGCTGCTTGTTAAGAAACAAGCAGAGGAAATTGCCTCCCTCCAGCTAGCTGCTTCCCAGCAAGATGAGACTTCATCCTTGCTATCTCAGAAAGAGAGGGAAGTTGCTCATCTGAAGATCATGATAGATATCCATGTTGAGTCCATCAAATACAAGGACTCTAGGATCAAGGTTCTTGAAGAGAAACTTTAAAGGGAGAAGAGGATAGTGGCCAATTTCTCTAATATAGATGTTATTAAGAGAAAATCTGAATCTGAGTGGATTACAAAAGTTATCCAGTCTCAGAGGAGAGTCCAAGCCCCTGTTGTGCCACAGTCAACCTTTCATAAGTTAATCCTCCTTTCCAACAGGTATAGACAAGACCCTAGGGATGGTCACTGGAGGAATGGGAATCTTCCTTGTAAGACTACAAATGTCTCTTACAATGGAAGAAGAAAGGACAAGGGAATAAGTGCAGTTAAGGCTCCCCATGAACAAGTATAAATGGGCCATTCTAGACCATTTATATTTGGTGCCTTAGCCCCAACTCATAGGGGAAAGGCATTGTCTCTCACTCAAGCCAATCCGGCAAGGACTCAGACCAAGGGTCAGTCTACCAGTAAGACTAACTTGGCTAGTTCTAAAGATATAAACAGCTTGTCTTCTACAAAGAAGAGAGATGTAAATACCATTCAGGGAAAGCAAAGAAAGCCTGCTGGAAGAATAACCTTTAGTCAGATCCTTGCTGAAAGGAACTTGAAGAAAGTTATTGCTCTTCTTCCGTCTATTCAGTCAGCAGTTAACCACACAACAAGACCTGCTCAGAAAAGAAGATATAATATTCATGAGTGTTGGTGTTATGATAAGTTAGGTCATTTTGCCCTAGATTGATGGCACAATCCTTCTTTGTCTACAGTAAGAGTTAGCCTACCTATCAGAAATGCTGCAGGTTGGCAAGTCAGATTTCAGACTAATCAAAACCTAGGACCCAATAACTATTGGAGTCCTAAGGTAAGATAATTCTATTTTGCAGGTTAGTTTAAGTGCCCATCCCCCATGTGGTACTCGGACAGAAGATGTTCCAGAACTTGGACTAGAACAAGGAAGTTATCCTATGGTTCATTCTCCAAGGATAAGGATGTTGTATACATTCCTGAAGAAGGCTACAAGTGGTATCAGCTTGTCCCCAAGGACATTGCAGAAGCTGAGAGAGAAACTACCCAAGTGATGACACCTGCTGGAATAAGACAAGCTAATCAGTTTACAAGAAGAGCTGGATTACTCCAGCTATTGGTGATACAAGTCTGCACATTCCAATTGGAATAGCAGTGTAAAGAAAGACTTGGTATCAGAATGAAAGGATGGTTCATGGAAAGATCATTCTAGGTTCAAGTGATCTTAAAGGTCCAGCAGTGCAGGAGAACATTCAGCCTCATGAGAAGAGAAAGGTGGTAGCTGCACCAATGGTATCATCTGCAATCAGCTAGGGGGAGCAGAGAATCACAGCAGACCATCTCTTCCCTGTCTTTTCAGAAACCAAGAAGGGATTGATCAAGTGGTGATCAAGTGTGGAGATCAATGTAAAGATCAAGATAGTAGTAAGTGGGCTGAACACTCTTGTACTGCTAATCAAAAATCTGAAGCCAAAGGCAAGTCTGATGCTAAAGAAGCGGAGAAGATCTGGCTTAACAAAAAGAGACTATGCAAGGTGCAAGAGAGTTGCTAAGCATCAACATGGATGGAGCTCGACGAAATAACCTCCATTCATCCAACAGAGCTCGACTAAATCATAAAAATTCGTCGAACAGAGCTCGACAAAATCTGAATAATTCGTCGAACTCAAGATTGTCAAACAAAAATTTTATGGCATTGAACCATAACCTCCAGATAAGTAGAATTTCTTTTATATTGATATTCTACTAGTGTAATCTAAGTTGCTAGGAATCATGTCTGTCATAGCAGGACTATGCGTATGTAGATTAAGTATCAATAAATTTGGGAGCATAAGGAAGAACTCAACTCCTCAAGAGTTTGTCCTGACCGACAAGTGGCTGTCATGTTTATCATGCCACTAGATGAAGTCAAGTTCTACACCCTCTTGGTTGAGTTGGGTATGTGAAACTTAAGATAGCTTCAGCAGCTCCAAACTCTAGTTTGTGTTGCAGGATTTACTGTTCTTGCTGTTAGATAACTCCTTGATGTGACATCAAGACTATAAAGACCAGCATATGGTATCCAGACTGGCACAGACTAAAATGTCTACCAAGAATCTGACAAAGGATGCCTTAGTTGAGGGGAGCAGGCAGCTGCTGCAGTAGATCAACTGTTACAACTGCTGATCAGTTTGTCTTAAGGACAATGCATAGACCAAGGGGAGATTATGAGAAGAGGAACAACTTGTAGCCAGCTCAAGTGGATCCATGGTTCACTCAAGTGCCAAGGGGTTGCAGTGATGTGGTGTATCAATGATATCACCACAAGTGGATGCTGATTCTGTAGATAAAACAACTGCAAGTGGAACTATGTGTGCTGTAAGTTCAAGTTATGCAGTGTTGTGTTTTTTAATGTATCAACACAAAAGGTATGACTCCTAATCTTGCAGATTTATCACTAGGATAATTTCCTTAGTGTTATCAATATAGGACTTTGATTAGGATTAAGATGTAATCTCTCCCACGATCCTTTCTCCTCCCTCAATAGATATTCCTATTGAAGAGGATAGAAATGGGGAGCAGTGTAGAAGTACATAAGGGGGAGATATAGAAGGGGGAGATATAGAAGCATTACTTGATATGACTAGGTCATGTTAAGTCAGTGCATATTACTTGAATCTTTCAAGTAGTATGAGAAATGAGAAATGCAATAACTGACTACAGGTTAAGTCATAACTGTGTCAGTGCATATTTTGAGGTAAATGCTTCCGATGATGCTCCATTTAAATATTAAGTGGTAGAAAGAAGAGTGCATATTACTTGAACAATTGTTCAAGTAGTATGAGAATGCATTGACTTAACTTATTAAGTCAATACAATTAATTAGAGCACATTTTATTAATATAACATAAGCTAGCAGGTGTGTAGAAATGTCTACAACTGCATGAAATTATTCTGCCTATCATGATAATGCCTCTTAGTATTGCTGGGTGTTCTGCCTTCCTAAAATAGGAGGAGATTGTTGGGTCCATTTCCCATAATGTTCCCTAGAGTGGATTTGAAGAGGCATCATTATCAATACAAAGAGCATAGTTATATTTGATGTTGTTTAAGCTCATCATGTGCAGGATGTTCCAAGGAACAAGTCTAGACATGTTGTCTAAGTGATGTGACAGGTGGTCACAAAGTGAAGATGCTGGAAAGGCAAGAAGTAGCCTAAGTGGCCAAGTCAGGTAAACTCTTATCTATGTTGTGGGCTTACAGAAATCTGTCTAAGTCCACATGCATTGAGTGATGAAGACACACTCAACGCCATACAACAAAAAGACTGTGAGTTGAACTTAGTCGAACTTCAAAATTTTCGAACTAAGTCCACAGTTCGTCGAGCTAAGATCACAGTATGAGATTTTGAGTTCATCGAGCTCAGTTAGGAATTCGTCAAACTGAGTTCAGATTTCGTCGAGCTCAGTTCACCATTCGTTGAACTCTATTCAGAGTATCGCAGGCTGAGTCAGTTAATGCTTAAAGTTAAGAGGAAGATTTTGCCTCAGCATAATCGCTGAGACAAGTGTTTGTCTCTGCATAACCGCTGAGATAAGTGTTTGTCTAAGCAGAGAACAAGAAAGAGCAAAGATAGTTAAGTCGGTGTTTTCAAACACAGAAAATTGGTTAAGGCAAAAAACGTTGAGTTAAGCGTGCTCACTCAATGCTCTCAATGCCTAAGTTGTAGAAAGCTTTTTTTAAGGCAAAAAGCGTTGAGTGATGAAGACACACTCAACGCTCTCAACGTCCGGGAAGCAGGAAAATTTTGCCTAAGGCAAAAGCATCGAGACATCTGAGACAGCTGAGAAATTCAATGAAAAAACACTGAGAGAAATGTTGGTTTCAGCAAAACCGCTGAGACAGGAGTTAGTCGTAGCATAACCGCTGATACAAGTGTTGGTCTCAGCATAATCACTGAGATAAATGTTGGTCTCAGCAAAACCACTGAGATAGGAGTTAGTCTCTGCACAACTGCTAAGACAAGTGTTGGTCTCAACACAACCGCTGAGACAAGTGCTGGTCTCAGCACAACTGTTGAGACAAGTGTTTGTCTCAGCTGAGAACAAGAAAGCGCTGAGACAGTTAACCAGAAAAATGGTTAAGGCAAAAAGCATTGAGTGGAGATTGCTCAGTCAATGCTGTCAACGCATAGTGAAGATAGAATTTTTGTCTAAGGAGTTTGGCATTGAGTGATGCTCACACACTCAACGCTAAGCAGCAGATATCTGATAAAGTAAGTTGGCGTTGAGTGAAGCTGAATCACTCAATGCCTAGAAACAAATTTCAATTCTAAGTAGTTTGGCATTAAGTGAAGATTACTCACTCAACGCCATGAGACAGAAAATCTGTCCAAGTGTTTTGGCATTTAGTGATGCTTACTCACTTAACACCTATGCTAATGTTATTTGATTTTTATCTAAGTCCAGATATGCTGAGTTATGCTGACGTCAGCAAAGTCAATAAGTCAACCAAAATTCAAATGTTGCGGAAATGTTGCCAGAAATGTTGGCAGCCAGCAGTTATCATCTTCTGCAATTTCCACGGAATATTTTCAACATTAAGAGTTAGGGCCCACACACAACAAGTAGCCATTGAATCAAGATTAAATGGAAAGCATGTGCTTAATGGATAAATCTCGTCCATCAATCCTGGTGGTGGGACCCACTGCTCAAGAGCCGTTGGGTCAAAATCAATAAAAGGAAAAAGGCGTACTAAGGAAGACAACCTTCGAGAAAAAGCAATGAGGCAGTTCTTCTTCTCTGTCATTGTTGAGGAGCTGAAGAACAGGAAGCTCAAGTCAGCAAGACGAAGAGCAAGTTAGCTGTTGGTATCAACATCTTTAACAACAAGATAGATAGTATGATCTTCATCTGCACCAGCAAGTTAGCTCAGAGGGATTCTCTGAGAAAAAGGTAGCAGCTTGGGCTGACCCTTGCTACAGGTACTTCACAGACCCAACCAACAAATATTAAAGATCGTTCTCTTGGGGATCTGTGAAGAAGGACATAGGGCTGATCAGTTGACTCATTTCAGAAAGGGGCAGAGAATCTAATCTCCAAGTTACTTCCAGCACAGGCCAAAGCATTATCTTCATCCTTGTTGCTGTGAAGAAATGATTAGGGCTGGGATTCTTCCAGCTCAGGTTGCAGCAATATCTACTACAGTTACTTCTCTAGTTCCAGCTGGATAAAATCCTTGGTGCTGAGAAGAGGAAGTTAGGTCTAAGTATTTTCTTAGTCCAGATAAGTAGACTCAGGAAATATATTTCCTGGAGTCAAGGTTGGGCTGAGTTTATCTCAGTCCAGGAAGATTAGCACAGTGAAATTTCACTTGTGGCCAATCATCACTTCAACCCACTTTCATCCTGTAGGATCCAAGTGTGGATCTAAGTGAACGGTCTTTGTGACCTGTGGCTTGGCTTAGTGCCGAGTGAAAGGTCTTTGTGACCTGTGGCTTGGCTTAATGCCGAGTGAAAGGTCTTTATGACCCGTGGTTTAGCTTAGTGCCTAAGTAAAAGGTCTTTGTGACCTGTGGCTTGGCTTAGTGATGAGTGAAAAGTCTTTGAGACCTGTGGCTAGGCTTAGTGCCGAGTGAAAGGTCTTTGTGACCTATGGTTTGGCTTAGTGCCTAAGTGAAAGGTCTTTGTGACCTGTGGTTTGGCTTAGTGCCGAGTAAAAGGTCTTTGTGACCTGTGGTTTGGATAAGTGCCTAAGTGGTAGGTCTGTGTGACCTGTGAGATCCTGCGGGATCTGAGGTGTAAGCTCTTAGGAGCAGTTTGGAGGAGTGTGTGCCTAGTCCAACAAGATAGTTGGATAGGTGGGAGGGAAAGTGGATGTACCCAATTGGGGAACCACTATAAATCACTATGTGCTTTTCTGTGTTGTTTTCATTGTGCAGGTTGTGTATATCTTGAAAGCATAAACCAACTAAAAGCTATTGCTCTTAAAGAAGATATTTAAAATAACTAGAAAAGAGACCAATAACCTGTTCACCCTCCCCCCCTCTAGGTGATTTAGCTATCCTTGAATTAAAGACTTTCAATTTTCATGGTAGACTTTACATTCCCGCATGTAGTTGGATTTAGGAAGACATCTTGAGAGAGGCCCATTGTGCCAAGTTTTCGGTGAATTCAAGAATTGTCAAGATGTACAATGACTTGAGGAGGACCATATTTTGGCAAGGAATGAAGAGAGATGTCACGTACTTTGTTACATACTATCATGCTTATTAGAAGGTGAAGGTGGAGCACAAGAGCCCTAGAGGATTATTACAGTCATTGCCCATCCCCGAGTGGAAGTTCGAGGATATTTCCATCGACTTTGTTCACGGCCTTCCCCGATCTCGCTTCGGGATTGATTCAATTTGGGTGATAGTAGATCGCTTGACAAATGTTGCCAAGTTTATCCCGATGAGAAAGGAGGCGCATGTTGATCTGTTGGTCTATCTCTTTGTGGAGTAATTCATTCGGCACCATGGGGTGCCCAAGATAATAGTCTCATACCATGATCACCGCTTCACCTCTAAGAAAAAGAGGGTAGTTCAGACGTATATGGGCTCTCACCTTACCTTCAACATAGCTTTTCATCTCAGGCTGATGTCCAGTCTGAGAGAACTCTCATGACCATGGAGGACTTGCTGAGGTTATGAGTTTTGGATAGGGAGAGCCGTGAGAGAGACTTCAACCATTGGTAGAGTTTTTATATAATAATAGTCATCAATTAAGCATCATAATGATGCCTTATGAGGCACTTTATGATAGGAGGTGCAGAAGGCCTTTATCGTACGTCTAGGATGAGGATCCTAAGACATTGGGGGTGGAGTACATCGATGACACCGACACTGTGATTAGGTTGATTCGGGACCATATGCTAGAGGATCAAAGCCGATAGGCAAGGTACTATGATGTGAAAAACAGGATGGTGAAATTCTAAGTGGGTGACAAGGTATTCTTGAAGATTAGGCTGATGCGTGGGCTATCACGTATTCGTGGAAGGAAGAAGCTCAGCTCACGATATGGGTCATTATACCGTTTTGGAGAGGATCAGTCCCATTGATTATTGGCCGGAGCTACCACAGGAACTGGAAAATTTACATGACATCTTTCATGTGTCTTCCCTTCGGAAGGCACTGCTTTGGCCTGAGAAATTTGTCACCGCTACGTATGGCCTTTGGTAAAGGTCCTATGATCCAACCACAGGAAAGAGGAATACACTTGGGAGTCAATGGACCTTATGCAGCAATGCTACCCGGGATTGTTTCCATAAGGTAAATTCAAAACTTACCTTACATACCTCGTACTCTGATACCCGTAGACCTAACCTCAATTTCGGGGACAAAATTTTTTTTATTTGTTTATAGGATTTGTAACATCCCATTTTGAGCTACAACCCTCGTGCATGTTTGTGTCACCTTGGGTGGCTTAGACCCAGTGAAAATGTTTAAGAGAGAGAGAGAGCCTAAGGTCATAGGGATGGCTGGTAGGTTCAGACAGAATTAGAGAGAGATCCTAAGTTAACTCGACGAATCATAGAGTGGCATCGGTGAACCCGTCGAGGGGATTCGGCGTACCCATCGAGTGGACTCGGCGAACCCATCGAGTGGATTCGGCGAACTTGTCGAGTGGACTCGGCGAACCCGTCGAGTGATCCCGGCGAACCCGTTGAGTGATCCAGGTGAACCCGTCGAGTGATCCCGGTGAACCCGTCGAGTGATCCCGACGAACCCGTCGAGTGATCCCGACAAACCCGTCGAGTGAGCCCGATGAACCCGTCGAGTGATCCTGACGAATGGACTTGGCGAAAATTCATGCGTATTGCCTTATCATTTACGACATTGGAAACAGTGAGTGGTGTGGAATGTCTTTCTCCGATCACTCCTTTTGTTTTTTTTCTGATAAGACACATGAAATGACCTTGCCCATACTTATTTAAGTACCTATGACCAATCCTAGCTCTTCCCAAAGTTGGGATGTGGTTTTGATCCAATTAGAAAGTGACATATAACACATGTCATTCAAAGGTATGGAAGGACTCTTCCCATCACTGTTAACAAATTGAGTAAAGCTTTCCTCTTCCCAGATTTTTCCTTACCATTTCATAACAGAGACCGAAAGCTCTCTTGGAAGAACGAAGCAAGGAGCGAGTCGTCGGAAGCCGAGTGTCGTCATGTCATCAAGGAGAAGAACCCGGTCCATGGTTGAAAATCATGTGAGCTTCCTACCCTCTCCCTTGATGCAAGTCTTTAAATGTAAAATTAGGAGATACATCGACTCAAGAGATCTTGACTTTAGGAATTTAAAGGAGTATCCTAAGAGATGACCACACTAGAACTTCCGTTCTAGGGTATCGATCACCAGAAAAATATCATCAATCATATCCTCTCTTCAATACGAAGGCGACAGACTTGATTTTGTGAAGAACGGTGGTCTATTGAGGGAGAAAAGGAGGAGAGAAGTTGAACACATCTTGTACGTTGGCTAGAGGAAGAAGATGAATAGTTAATGTTCATCTGTCTTTAAGATATGTGCAAAGATTTCCTTATACTACTTAGACAGAAATCTGTCTTGTACGTGCGATGAGCTTCAAACATAATTTTAGGCATGATCTAGTCAGATTCAGGTCTCCAGCTCAACATGATAGTTTTAGCCCCTGAAAACACCCTTCCAACGAGTGGTTGTACAGTTTCTGGGAAACTCTGTAGCTCCCAAAAAGTGAGTTCAAAATTGCTATCCTGAAAATAATTAAGATGTAAGTGTAGGACAGATTCTGTCCAGCCTGCACAGCCGAGTTCAAACCTGATTTTAGGCATAATAGACTTAGATATGGACTTAGAACTTTATAGGAGAGTTGTAGTCCTTAGAAATAACTTTTTTGTAATTAGGTTAAACTTAATTTTTTGTTGTCTGTAACTCTGGAAAATCTAGTTTCCGTAAGTTGCATCGTAAATGTACAGATTTTGATATCTCATGAATTTCTCTAAATTTATTATCGGAAGCTTTGATAAAATTGGTAGATAAATATATTGATGACAATATGGACTCCCCTTTTTAGTTTCATAATTTTTGATATATACTTGATGTGAACTTGCCTATATTATGTTATAAATTATTGAACCGTAAATGGTTATCGTGATGATTCTAATGAGCTAAATTTTTTTGTAAACAATCAAGATGTTAACCATGACACATGGAAGAAATATTCAGGGGATTTGAGTTGTCATATCCACTTAATTAATCACTTGTTTTGTGACTTGTTGGTGATGGTAGAATATGTTGTATCCTAGGTTGTATTGTGTAAGGACGTGGTTGGAAATCCTTCTGAGCTTCTTGGCTTGTTGGTACATGAGGACTATAAGGAGTGTATGCCAATACACGGTTGTTGAATAATCCCGAGTTGAGGATTACTTATGTCAGGTCTACGGGCTTACCAATCATCACAATGACGGAAGCTGGAAGGTAGACCTTGGTCGGTTGGGCTGGGTTCTTTGGTGCTTACTTCCCAAAGACCCCTTTCGTGCCAGTTGAGATGGTTGGGCTGGGCTCTTGGATGTTTACTTCCCAAAGACCCTTCTGCTTTGTCTAGGCCAATTGCGTTGTAGCCAAAATCTGACGTCAACGAGAGTTCAGACCTTGGGGTGTAGCAGACACCTATTTCTCCCAAACCTCAGCTCTAGACTAATGATAAAGGACTAAGAACTGACCCAAAGCCTTAGCTGGGAGGTTCTTCCTCTAACCCGGAAGTTCTCTGAGCGCTTCCCCTCCAAAGCCAATTGCTGGGCTAGGAGAACCTCAGAAAGCTCTAGAAGAAAAAATGAGAGTATGAGAAAATCTGCATTCTGAGGTATCTTATGGGTCTATTTATTGATTTTCAATATTTGGTCTACAAAAAATATAATTTTGCTGCCCTAAAATTACTAAAATGCCCTTGTACTGGTCTGCCAATAGTCAGAATCCACTGTTCTGAGGGGCTAAATGTAGACCTAGGGGTATTTAGGTAATTTCAGGTCTGGGTCCCACCTGGCGGAAGCACTTCCTATTGAGCTTCTGCGGGGACCCTGCTCGCTCTAAGCGCGAGCCTTTCCGCCTACCCCGGGCGGAAACCAAACGACTGAAGGGCCGTTGAGTGGAGAAACGTCACTCAACGTCGAGGGCTGATGGGCTTCCGCCAACCTGAGGTGCGAGCCCTTTCGCCTGACCAGGGTGGGAGCTTTCCCTCCCGCCCTAGTTTAGCTATGGCCTAGACCTAAAACCTGCTCGATGAAAATTACTTAAGTTGAAGGCTCAGCTCGACGAATTTGTGTTCGACGAATAACATTCTCAGCTCGACAAATTGAACCTTCTCAGCTCGCCGAATTAGACCTTCGCGATTGTATGAATTAGAGTTCGATGAGTAGCGCTCGACGAACTAGCATTACTGGACCCCTTGGCAAGAGCCTTCCCACCTACTTATGGCGAGAGCCCTCCCACCCTCTTTCTTATCTGAACCAATTTTAATCCCAAAGCTAGCCCAATTCGGGTCCTTCGGGCGTCCTAGTCCCACCCAGCGAATATATGGTTATACACAATCCCCGCACTTTGCGAGCTAGCCTTGCTCTCAGTGTTGGGTACATTGGAAAATGTGTACCAGATTTGAAGAAGCCTCACCTTACTCAATGATATGCATCAAGGTGTATTTGATGTTATTTTGAGTTTATATGTGCAGGTTAAGAAAATGCAGGAATGCAGGAAAAAGTTTTGAAGTCCATGAGTCGACACCAGAAGAAGCTGTGTCGACACTTATGAAGGCTTGTGTCGACACTGGAGAAAAGTTGTGTCGATAACTGGAGTTAATTGTGTCGACGCTTGGAAAGGTTGTGCCGACATCAGAAAAAAACTGTTGTTGGAGTTACCATGGTGATCTATAAGTGGTCAAACATGTAATCTCACTGCCAACGTGATATGAGCCTGCAGGGTCGCACATAAGAGATGTTGAGAAGTTGGATGATTGACTGTGTTGGTAAAGGTTACCAATCACCGACCTGTATGGGGTTATGGGCAAAGTGTTGCCTTAAAGGATCGTCGGGTTGGGCAAATGTTGCCTTGAAGGATTGGTAAGAATAGTCGACCGAAGGTCGACGAGTATCGTCGACCGCGGGTCGACGATCGTTCGACGTGAATCGTCGAGTATTGTACTCTGATTCTCGCCGACTGATACTCGTCGATCCTAGGCGATTCTCGTCGATCCTAGGTGATTCTCGCCGATTGATTCTCACCGAATCTGCTAGTCGCCGACTGATTCTCGCTGATTGATTCTCACCGAATCTGCTAGGTGATTCTCGCCGATTTGGGAACCCTAAATTTCTGGGTGGTCTGCGGATAGAGATATTCCTAAGTATGTTTATGCCTTTGGTATACATAGGTACTTAGGGTTTTCGGGAATAAAAAAGACTGATCGAATCGGACCCCTTTGACCGAGACGAAATCGACGGAAGCGTTCCGCCGTTCTTCGAATTGTTCCGCCGATCCCGAATCCCGCCGGCGGAAGGGTTCCGCTGCCGTGCTCACTCCGTCGACCTCCTCCTCTTCGGCAATTGTCGCTGGTGTTGCTATTCCTGGCGCGGACCTAGCAGTCCGTGGAAAGGCAAGGTGCGGTCATTCTCCTTCCCGATTGTTCATGTGACAGAAAGGTCGGTGTTCTCCCGCTCGTGTGGATTTCTGCAGAGACGTGGATATCATTCCACGTAGAACTCGCCACCAGCAAGAACACGAAGCTTGGAGCATCTCCGTTGAGTTGTGACTCAACGCTACCGAGGTAATTTTTGCCTAGTTTTATGTTAACTTCTTGATTCAACTACCATGGCCCGATCCCATCTCTTTTGGGTTTTCTTGATGTTTTTATTCTTCCGCTGCGTGCACAAGTGTTGTGCCATCCTCATAGAGAAACCCAACAGTGGTATCAGAGCCAGGTTTCGGCCATGATTATTGTATTGGAAGTTTTGTTATTCCAGTGCGTGTAAACCTGGGGATTTAGAAGTGTTCTAAATGTCTAGATTTAGTCTTGGTACCCCGCCAAGAACGTCTGGGATTTTGTGGAAATTTCTAATTGTTAGAAATTGTAGTCTCCTTAGCAGTAACCATCCCTCGAGTTTGTTTTGGATTTTGAATCCAACATAGAGAGATGAGCTTGTCTACTGCTTTAAGTTGAGTTGTCTTTGCTTTTGTCCAATGCATGTAAATCTGAGGATTTGGAAGTTTCCGGATGTTCAGATTTAGCCCTTCCTTCTATTAAATGTTGATGATGTCAGGTTGTGCACATAAGGGATGCGTGTGGTTTTAGAAAAATTGTTTTTCTTTGGATGTGCACATTGATCAAATGTTGATCATGGTTAACTGTTAACCTATAATCGAAATCCCTTCATGAAATATTAAGTGTTCGGATGCCTTCCGATGGATGACACTCTTACTGCCTCGATCGATGAAGTGTGGGCTTGCAAATGCAAGGTGCATTAATCTATCTTGGTAAGGGTGCGAGCGGATAATTGTGATATCCCACTGTCGACATCGGGTCCAGCTTAACTAGGTGACCTCAAAGGTTGAGTTCCTAGAGGCATAGGGTTGGCATGCACCATATGATGGATGCGAAGTAAGGAGTTATTCACCAACCATACAAGAATTGCATGAGGATGCAATTGGCAAGCGTTGCTTACCTAAATAACCGCATCGTGAGAGGAAAGCCAAAGCTGACTCATTGTGTTGATGAAATACGGATCTTGTCCACTAAGATAGTAGATCACATGAACGCCCCGAATTATTAGTGAGGGCTATCATTTCGAATAAAATAGCGGGAGTGTTTTAATTGAAGTCCAAATTAAAATAAATTGTATTTGAAATTTTGGTACTGATTTTATTCTGCATAAATTCTTGTAGAATTCCATGGCAAGTGTTTCACACTCCACGTTGTCTCTGAGAGCTATCCTTGAGAAGGATAAGCTCAGTGGGAGTAATTACATGGACTGGTACAGGAACCTGAGAATTGTTCTCAGGCAAGAGCGAAAGCTCTATGTCTTGGAAGAAGAAGCCCCCGAGGTTCCGACCGGGAACTCTTCCCGTACTGAGAAGGATGCTTATAAGAAGTATACTGATGATGCTTTAGATGTCGAATGCCTTATGCTTGCCACGATGAACTCTGAGCTTCAGAATCAACATGAGAACATGGGATGCAAGGAGATTGACGAGCATCTCAAGAAAATGTTTCAAGGGCGGGCTCGTCAAGAGAGGTTCGACGTCACAAAAGCATTGTTTCAGTGCAAGATGGGAGTTCGAGACTCAGTAGGGACTCACGTACTCAAGATGATTGGGAATATAGAGAACCTTGAAAGGCTGGGTTTTTCTCTTGGTCAAGAGTTGGCCACAGATCTGATCCTGCAATCGTTGCCGGACAGTTATGAGCAGTTCGTCTTGAACTATAACATGAATGAAATAGACAAGACACTGCCCAAACTCCTAGGCATGTTGAGAACTGCCGAAATCAATATGAAGAAGGCCAAGCCTGCCAGCCCTATACTGATGGTGCATAAGGGCAAGGCCAAGGCCAAGGGCTCTAAGAAGATGAAGGTGGGACATAAGTCATATCTTGAGCCCAAGTCTTTTGCACTGATGAAAAAGAAAATCACGGTGAAGGAAGGGAAATGCCACCACTGTGGCAAGGCTGGTCATTGGAGGAGGAACTGTCCTTCGTACATTGAAGGTCTGCAGAAAATGAAGGGAGGTATGACTTCCACTTCAAATGTTCACATTATAGAGATAAACCTTTCTGCTCCTTCATCTTGGATATTGGATACCGGATGTGGTTCTTACATTTGTACAAATGTACAGGAACTGGGAAGGAGAAGATTGCTGAGTAAAGGGGAGGTGGACCTCCGCGTCGGCAATGGAGCAAGAGTTGCTGCTGTAGCCGTAGGGGTTTACCGTCTTTCTTTTCCCAGTGGACTTGTAATAGAACTAGATAATTGTTATTTTGTTCCGACCATAACTAGAAACATTATATCTATTTCATGTTTGGACATGGTTGGATTTTCTTTTATAATTAAGAACAACTGTTGTTCTATATTTAAGAATGATGTTTGTTATGTTGTAGCCCAATTGTTTAATGGTCTTTATGTTTTGAACTTGGACCATCTGATCTGTAATGTGGAAAATAATAAAAGACTAAGAACAAATGACTCGAACCCTACATTTCTCTGGCATTGTCATTTGGGCCATATCAACGAGAAGCGCATATCCAAGCTCCATAGAGATGGACTTTTGGACTCATTTGATTATGAATCATTTGAGCGATGTGAATCTTGTTTGTTAGGCAAGATGACTAAAGCTCCTTTCACTGGTTATACTGAGAGGGCTGAGGATCTCTTGGGTGTTGTACATAGTGATGTATGCGGACCCATGAGTTCCATGGCTAGAGGTGGGTATTTCTACTTTGTTATATTTACTGATGATTTCAGTAGATACGGATATGTGTATCTTATGAAGTGCAAATCCGAGACCTTTGAAAAGTTCAAAGAGTTCAAGAATGAAGTAGAAAACCAGTTGGGTAATAGGGTTAAAGCACTCTGATCTGATCGAGGTGGCGAATACCTGATTCATGAGTTCCGTGATCATCTGAAAGAGTGTGGTATTGTATCACAGCTCACTCCACCTAGAACACAACAACATAATGGTGTGTTTGAGAGGAGAAATCGTACTCTGTTAGACATAGTACGTTCGATGATGAGTCATGTAGATTTGCATGTTTCCTTTTGGGGTTTTTCTTTAGAGACTACTGCAATGACATTGAATCGCGCTCCAACGAAAACGGTTCTGAAGACACCATATGAGATATGGACTGGGAAGCGTCCTAGTATGTCGTTCATTAAAATTTGGGGCTGTAGGCATACGTGAGACGTCAAATGTCTGATAAGCTGGAACCCAAATCGGATAAATGTTATCTGGTGGGATATCCTAAGAAAACGAAAGGGTATTACTTTTACCTACCGTCTGAGGGCAAAGTGTTTGTCGCAAGTACTGGTGTCTTCTTGGATAAAGAGTTCTTATCAAGAAAGACTGAAAAGGTAGAGCTTGAAGAAGTTCAAGAACCACATGTACTGAATGAATCGGAATTAGATTCTGAGACAGGACTGCAAGATGTTGTAGCTAGAAAACCTGCTCAAGGAACACAAGTCCTACGTAGATCTGGTAGACCGAGGTTTGAGCCTGAGAGATATGGATTTCTCGTGTCTCAAATAGGTAATGTGTTGCTTATGGATCATGATGATGAACCAGCAACCTACCAAGAGGCTATGAATGGACCGGACTCCGACAAATGGCTTGAGGCTATGAAATCCGAAATGGACTCCATGTATGCAAACCAAGTTTGGAACTTGATGGAACCACCTAAAGGGGTACGACCCATAGGGTGCAAGTGGGTCTTCAAGAAGAAGACCGACATGGATGGGAATGTACAGACATTCAAAGAGCGACTGGTGGCTAAGGGTTTCAAGAAAATTCATGGTATTGACTATGATGAGACATTTTCCCTTGTTGCCATGGTAAAGTCCATAAGGATATTGCTTGATGTTGCTGCGTATTATGACTATAAGATCTGGCAGATGGATGTCAAAACGGCTTTCCTTAATGGAAACCTCCTTGAGGAAGTGTATATGACACAACCCGAGGGTTTTGTATCCCCAGATGAAGCCACTAAAACATGCAAGCTGAATAAGTCCATCTATGGACTGAAACAGGCCTCTCGAAGTTGGAATCTTCGTTTTGATGAGAAAATCAAAGAGTTTGGTTTCATCAAGAATGAAGATGAGCCTTGTGTTTACAAGTGAATCAGTGGGAGCATTGTTATCTTCCTGATATTTTATGTAGATGACATACTGTTGATTGGGAATGACATTCCTACCCTGAAAGTTGTTAAGAACAAACTAGGGAACTGCTTTTCAATGAATGATTTGGGTGAAGCGACTTATATACTCTGTATTAATATCTATAGAGATAGATCGAAGAAGTTGCTGGGTTTGACCCAGAGTACGTACATCGAAAAGGTGTTGAAGCGGTTCAACATGCTTGAGTCCAAGAAAGGATTTTTGCCCATGTCTCATGGTGTGAATCTCTCTAAGGACCAGTGTCCAAAGTCTTGTGAAGATAAGTACCGCATGAAGTTGATTCCATATGCTTCGGCAATTGGATCAATCATGTACGCGATGTTTTGTACTCGACCCGACGTCTCCTTTGCATTGAGCATGACTAGCAGGTATCAGTCAGACCCCGGTGAGTGTCACTGGAATGCAGTCAAGAATATCCTGAAGTACTTGAGAAGGACTAAGGATGTGTTCTTGGTGTATGGTGGAGAGGAAGAGCTCGTTGTAAGTGGTTACACGGATGCTAGCTTCCAATCTGATAGAGACGACTCCAAGTCTCAGTCAGGTTTTGTGTTTTGCCTGAATGGAGGAGCTGTGAGCTGGAAGAGTTCCAAGCAAGAGACAGTTGCTGATTCTACAACAGAGGCCGAGTATATCGCCGCAGCTAATGCGGCGAAGGAGGCTGTATGGATTAGGAAATTCATCGGCGAGCTTGATGTAGTTCCTAGCATTGTTGGTCCTGTAGTTCTCTACTGTGATAACAATGGTGCAATTGCACAATCTAAGGAACCTAGATCCCATCAGCGCTCCAAGCACATACTTCCTCGATTTCATCTTATTCGTGAGATTGTCGAACGAGGAGATGTGAACATTTGCAGAGTGCTGACTGAGGAGAATATTGCGGATCCACTAACAAAGCCTCTCGCGCAGAGAAAGCATGATGGTCATACTAGATCGATGGGTATACGATACCTAAATGATCAACTCTAGTGAGAATCTTGTGGATTGCATGTAAACATGTATTTTGTTGGCCATTTGTTCATATGATGAACAGTGTACCTAGTTTTTCTCTTACAATTAATGGCAAGTTCTTTTATTATGAGTTTTTCTATATGATACTTAAATGTTAACATAATAGATACCCTTAGAATGTTCGCTTCCATGGGACATCAAGTACGTGACTTGAATGTGAGAGCCTATGATTTATTTGAATCTTCATTCTTAAAAGGTCCCTGGTCGAGTATCATCATAGAAGCTAAGGGTGATGATTGTATATGAAGGCTAGCATGTGCGTTGACTGATGACCGGTTCTCAAAGGTCATGATATTGTGATATCAAGTCATCACGTGGGTACTTGTTAGTGAACAAGTTGTACTGGACAGACCCAACCTGAGACTACTCTGTGGATTGTCATCCAATCGTGTCACGAGTAGGTCTCAATTGATAATGGTGTTGTGGTCCTTTGACCTGAAGTCACAGCATTCATCAAGTGAGGAAGAGCATGCTTTGATGCCATCTAAAGTCTTCCTTGAGAAAGGTTGATGATAAGGGTGGTTGTTGGGCATGTTACGAATCATTTGGGTGTTTGTGTGTGAGCAGATATGGGATTTGTCCTCCTGTATGACAGGAGTTGCATCCATGGGCCCCTTGATGGAACTGGGCTGAGAAATGCATGGCCATGCTTGGTTGAGTCAATATGTGATATTGGACTCACCATTCTCTGGAAGTCTGTCCTGGATCAAGAAACTTGGATTGAGATATTACGAGCGTGACACGGTCCATGCCTCTAGTTCTTTCCGGATGTAAGGGACAAAGGGACAAAGACAATGCTGATACATTGGTCATAAAGGCTTATGAGTTATAAACTCTTTTTCTTGGGGAGCAATGATGCATTGCTAGATGTCGCTCATTGTTTGTGAGGTTTTTGGTTTGATACTTTCAAGATCAAGTGGGAGTCTGTTGGAGTTACCATGGTGATCTAGAAGTGGTCAAACATGTAATCTCACTGCCAACGCGATATGAGCCTGCAGGGTCGCACATAAGAGATGTGGAGAAGTTGGATGATTGACTGTGTTGGTAAAGGATACCAATCACCGACCTGAATGGGGTTATGGGCAAAGTGTTGCCATAAAGGATCGTCGGGTTGGGCAAATGTTGCCTTGAAGGATTGGTAAGAATAGTCGACCGAAGGTCGACGAGTATCGTCGACCGCTGGTCGACGATCGTTCGACGTGAATCGTCGAGTATTGTACTCTGATTCTCGCCGACTGATACTCGCCGATCCTAGGTGATTCTCGTCGATCCTAGGTGATTCTCGCCGATCCTAGGTGATTCTCGCCGATTGATTCTCACCGAATCTGCTAGTCGCCGACTGATTCTCGCCGATTCTAGGAGATTCTCGCCGATTGATTCTCACCAAATCTGCTAGGTGATTCTCGCCGATTCTGGAACCCTAAATTTCTGGGTGGTCTGCGGATAGCGATATTCCTAAGTATGTTTATGCCTTCGGTATAAATACGTACTTAGGGTTTTCGGGAATAAAAAAGACTGATCGAATCGGACCCCTTTGACCGAGACGAAATCGACGGAAGAGTTCCGCCGTTCTTCGAATCGTTCCGCCGATCCCGAATCCCGC
This sequence comes from Platanthera guangdongensis, assembly GCA_039583875.1. Taxonomy (NCBI): domain Eukaryota; kingdom Viridiplantae; phylum Streptophyta; class Magnoliopsida; order Asparagales; family Orchidaceae; genus Platanthera; species Platanthera guangdongensis. Next base: position 18,081,600 of record CM077163.1, read on the forward strand.
TGACGGAAGGGTTCCGCCGCCGTGCTCGCTCCGTCGACCTCCTCCTCTCCGGTGATTGTCGCTGGTGTTTCTATTCCTAGCGCGGACCTAGCAGTCCGTGGAAAGGCAAGGTACGGTCATTCTCCTTCCCCATTGTCCGTGCGACGGAAAGGTCGGTGTTCTCCCGCTCGTGTGGATTTCTACAGAGACGTGGATATCATTCCACGTAGAACTCGCCACCAGCAATAACACGAAGCTTGGATCATCTTCGTTGAGTTGTGACTCAACGCCACCGAGGTAATTTTTGCCTAGTTGTATGTTAACTTCTTGATTCAACTGCCATGGCCCGATCCCATCTCTTTTGGGTTTTCTTGATGTTTTTATTCTTCCGCTGCGTGCACAAGTGTTGTGCCATCCTCATAGAGAAACCCAACAACTGTCTCGACATATAGAGAAAGTGTCGACACATAGAGAAGATTAGTAAACATCAACTGTGTTGACACACAGAGGCAGTGTCGATACACAGGAGACTTTGTCAACATCAACTGTGTCGACACACAGGACTTGTGTCGACACACAACAGAGTTTCAACAAAGTTAAAGAGAAGAAGTGACTGTGTCGACACACAGGACTTGTGTCGACACACAGCAGAGTTTCAACAAAGTTAAAGAGAAGAAGTGACTGTGTCGACACACAGAATTAGTGTTGACACATTCTACAGAAGCTGTATCGAGAAGCAGTGTCAACACCAAGGGAGCTGTGTCGACACCACCAAGGCTTGTGTCAACACTTAGACTACTTGTGTCGACACATGATGAAGTTCAGTCTCGACACTTTGCTGATAGAGACAGAGTTTCAAGAATTGACTGGATGACTTGACAGCTGCCATTACCAACCGGTCTACTGCAACTGGCAGAGCTGTCAGCAGTTTGTTAGAAACCGGATCAGCCGGTTACTATGGAGGAAGTCTATATAAAGGCATTCTCCATGAACAGAATACATACATGAGAAAGGATATACACATACAGTTACTTAAAAATAGAAGAAGATTTTCGTTAGAAGATCTAAGAAGACATTCTGAAGTGGTGATCTACTTAGAGTTTGTCAAGAGAATTAAAAGAAGAATTCAGAAGAATCTTCAGAAGAATTTGGAGAGAGAGCTCCATCTATTGAAGTGAAGAAAGGGAATTATATCAACAAGTCTCTTAGGTGCAGATTCTGAACCAGTCTGCCAAGAAGGATTCAGATTGAGATCTGAATTTCAAGAAAGAAGCTGATTGAAGATCAACTTCAAAGGAGATCAACCCTACTGAGTTCAGATTCAAGAAGCTTTGAAGAAAGCTAAGAGTGGTTGTTCTCTACCATCAGATTCTTCCAAGAACTGATCAAGAAACCTTCCATCCTTTCTCTCTCCACCAGGGTGGTGGTATATTACAAGCTTAAATCTATTTTCTATTGGATCTTTATAAGATCTGAGTTGTAAGCCTGATTTATAAAGGCTGAGTTGTAGGAGATTAATTTCTCTGAGTGGTAGGCCTTGTTGAAGACTGAGGTAGGGCTGTGAGCCTGAGTTGTAGGAGATTGTTATCTCTGAGTTGTAGACCTTGTTGAAGGCTGAGGTAGGGCTGTGAGCCTGAGTTATAGGAGATTGTTATCTCTGAGTTGTAGGCCTTGTTGAAGGTTGAGGTAGGGCAGGTTGCCTGAGCTGTAGGAGTTTGGACTCACTCTGAGTTGTAGGAGCCTTATTTGGGATTTGAGCTGTAAGATCTGCGGATCTATGGTGAAGAGAATAAGTTAGGCCGAATCTTGCACACTGCTAGATAAGCGAAGGGGGAAAGTGGATGCACCCAGACCTTGGGGAACAACTATAAAATTGTGTGCAATCTATGGTTGTGTGTAATTCTGTGAATTCTTTGATTGTGGTAGCTGTAGAACTGATAGAATTAGTTTGATTATCTAAATAAATATTCTACATTAGTGTAAAAAGGAATTGCACCTATTCACCCCCCCCCCCCCTCTAGGTGTTTAGGAACCAATTCTTTCAAGTGGTATCAGAGCCAGGTTCCTCAAAGTTAGACTTAACAGTCTGAGTGAGATCTGTAAGGTAGAATTAAGTTAAAGAAGATGGGTTCAGGAGAAAATCATAAAGAACTTGGTTCAATGAAATTGGCTATCTGCAGGAAAGAAATATTTGGAATATGGAAGGAAAGTGTCAGATTATTTATGGAGGCATCTGATCCTAGAATCTATATAACAGTTAAGGAAGGACCATATGTTCCAATGAAGGTTTCTGTTCTTGATGCCAATCAAAGAATTCCAAAGGATTTTTCAGTGATGACTAAGGATGAGATAATCTTGGCAACAATGGATAAAAGAGCACAGAATATTATATTGAGTGTCATTAATGATTCAACATTACAGAATCTAATTCACTGTAAAACCTCCAAGGAGATATGGGACACATTGATTGTCTACATGGAGGTTCTGAAGAGGTTAGGCAAGATAAAAAGTCTATGCTTAATCAAGAATATGAGAGTTTCAGACAGGCCAAGTCTGAAAGTATAACTGAATGTTATAAGAAGTTCTATAGGATTGTAAATGAATTAATGTCTTATGGAAGAATATTCAGTACATATGAACTGAATGACAAATTCCTTAGGTCATTGACTAAGGATTGGGATACAAAGATCTGCGCCATAAGGGAAGTGACCAGACTGGCAGAGATTTCACCTCCAACACTATTTGAAATATTGTTGTCTTATGAGATGCAGTTGTTAGCCAGAAAGGAGGAGGAGAAAAATACAAAGGGTGACTTTAGAGAAAAGTCAGTGGCCTTCAAGGTAGAAGCCACAAGGAAGAATAGGAGAATGTCTCCATCTTCTCCTAAGAAAGATGCAGAAGTGATTTCAGAAAATTCTGATAATCACAGTACAGATAGCAGTAATTCTGATGAAGACTTTGCAGCATTCACAAGGCAGTTCCAGAGATTCTTAAAGAAGAAGCAGTGGAAATCTAAGCCATCCTCATCTCAGTCCAAGAATGACTATTATCAGAAGAGGAAATCATCCAGGAAGGACAGGAGTGGGAAAAAGCCCAGCAAGTCAACTACATCAAAAATTATTTACTATTACTGCAACAGACCAGGACATGTTGTGGCTGAATATCCAAATAAAAGGAAGGAATCTGCTGATAAAAAAAGTCACAGCACAAGAGAAAGAAGGAGAAATCCTTGGTAGCTAAGAAAGAGAAAAGTTGGACAGATCAATCAACTTCAGAATCTGAATCTGAGGCTGAGGCATATATTCGTTTGTTTGCAATAGAAGAAGAGGATGAGTTCATGCAATTACTGGACTCTATCTATGAGCAAGAAGACCATCAGTGCAAAGGATTGATGGCAGTGTCTGAAGAAGACCAGTGCCAGGATCAACCTGGCCCCAGTAAGGTAAAAAGTGTATCTGTAGATTATGATTACTTCACTGGGTTAGAATGAGATGCATCTCCATCAAGAGATGAAGATGGGTCTGAATCTGAAGGAGATATTCATCAGCTGATAGATGAATATGGGGATTTGTTGTAGGTACTCAAGAGAAGCAAAAACCTAGCCAAACATCAGGCTAAGGAAAGTGCAGCTCTTAAGTTGGCTACATCTGATTCAGAGAAGCTGCTGGATCAAAAGATGAATGAGATTGCCAAGCTAAAAAATATAACAGTTATTCAGATGGGAACAATCACATTCAAAAATGATCAGATTAAAAATCTGGAAAATAGACTTCAGAAAGAGAAGGAGATTGTGGCTAGTTTCTCTAAGCCAAACTCTATCCTACACTTAATAGATGACTTTGTGTCACAAAAGAGTAAGGCAGGAATAGGTTTTAAGAGAACTGCATGGGCTGCTAAGTCCAATAATAAAGGCAAATCCCCAGCACAAAACAAAAGATCTGCTGCCAACAATACAACTAAGATTGTACCTAAAAGGAGGTATAATAAGTTTGAGTGTTGGTGCTGTGGCAAGATAGGGCATTATACCTTAGACTGTTGGCACAACACCAGTGTCAAGGAGAATAACAGTCTGCCTGTTAGAAGAGCTGCATGCAGATTTGTTAAGTTTCAGGCTAACTTGAACCAAGGACCCAAAAGTTATTTGGGTTCTAAGGTTAAGTAATCTTTGTTGCAGGTGAGTCCAAGTTGCCATGCCCCTATATGATACTTGGACAGTGGATATTCCAGGCACATGACTGGAACAAGAGGATTGTTGAAGGACTACTCACCAATAATAAATGGGCCTAAAGTAATCTTTGGTGGATCTGAAAAAGGAGTCATCAAAGGGTTTGGTAACATTTATAACAACTTAATCACTATCACTCAAGTGGCCTATGTGAAGGGTTTGAAACACAACCTAATAAGTATAAGCCAGCTGAGTGATCTAGGATATGACATTTCATTTGTCAAGAATGGGTGTCATATCAAAAGGTCAAGTGATCAAAAAATCATATTGACTGGATATAGAAAAAGAAATGTGTATTGCCTAAACTTTGTGTGTGAGAATAACAATTCTCCTATATGTCTTGTGGCTGATGAGAAAGTCTCTTATTGTGTCAAATGACACAAGAGGCTAGGCCATCTGAACTACATGACTATTGGCCAACTCTTTAGTAAAGAGTTAGTGAGGAATGGTCCTCAAGTTAAGTGCTTTAAGTATGGAATATGCTCAGCTTGTCAAAAAGGCAAGCAGACTAGATCCTCCATTCATAGCTTAGAAACCAAAGACTCAGTGAGGTGCTTATACCTATTGCATATGGATTTATTTAGTCCTATGCCAGTTCAGAGCCTAGGTAGGAAGGTCTACACTTTTGTGGTTGTAGATGACTATTCTAGATTTTCATGGGTATTCTTTCTGAGGCAGAAATCTGAAACCACAAAGGTCTTCTACAATTTTGTCAAACAAATTCAGAATGAATTAGATAGTTCAGTGGTCAAAATTAGAAGTGACCATGGAACTGAATTCCAATTTTAAAGTATGACAAGGTTGTGTGAAGAATTTGAGATTCATCAGGAATTCTCCTCACCAAGAACACCACATCAAAATGGCATTGTTGAAAGAAAGAATAGGATATTGAATGAGGCTGGAAGAACACTATTGAGTGATACTTCTCTCCCAGAATATTTCTGGGATGAGGCAGTAAACACTGCATGCCATGTGCTCAATAGGGCTTCCATCACCAAAAGCCACAAAAAGACACCCTATGAGGTTATGAAAGGTAGAAAACCAAACTTATCCTATTTTAGGATCTTTGGTTGCAAGTGTTATGTGCTTAACAATGGCAAATCTCACCTAACTAAGTTTGCTGCCAAATCCCAAGATGGGTTATTTGTTGGGTACAGCAACAATAGTAAGTCTTATAGGGTCTACAATTTGGCTACTCAAGTTGTAGAAGAGTCTGTTCATGTCATTTTTGATGAATCTAGACTTATTAATACTGAGTTGCCAAGTAGTTCTTGTAGCTCTCCAGGTATACAGTAGAAGATGGACCAGCTTACTATCAGAGAAGATCCAACTGCAAAGCAGAATGAGGAAAATGGTAGTTGTTGTCCAGGGGGAGTACAAGACACTCAAGATGCTGATGAAGACCATGAGGTGCAGTATAATGAAGAGATTGGAGAAGGTTAAACTGCTGATAGATTACCTCCAGCAGTTAGACAGTTGAAGGATCATCCTGCACACCAGATCATTGGTGATCCAAGACAAGGAGTTCAAACAAGTAGCATGAACTTAATCATAGTTCTTTGCTCAAGCTTCTTATCTCAAGTGGAACCCAAGAGATTTGAAGATGCTATTTTAGACCCTCACTGGATTGATGTTATGCAGAAGGAGTTAAATCAATTCAGAAGGTGCAAGGTCTGGGATTTGGTTCCCAAACCAAAGGGACACAATATCATAGGGACAAAGTGGATTTATAGAAACAAGCTTGATGTGAGTGGGATCATAGTAAAGAACAAGGCAAGACTAGTTGCCAAAGGATACAGATAGGAGGAGGGCATAGACTTTGATCAAACTTTTGCCCCTGTGGCAAGGTTGGAAGATATCGGGCTATTTCTAGCCTATGTAGCATATCAAGGCTTCAAAGTGTTCCAGATGGATGTTAAGTCTGCATTCTTAAATGGAGACTTAAAAGTGGAGGTCTATGTAGAACATCCCTCAGGTTTTGTTGATCTACTCAATCCTACTTATGTCTATAGACTTAGGAAATCTTTATATGGGTTGAAACAAGCCCCAAGAGCTTGCTATGAAATGCTGTCTAATTTCCGCATTCAGAACAAATTCTCAAGGGGGAAAATAGACAAGACTCGATTTCTTAGAGAATCCAAAGGAAAGATTATCCTAGTCCAAATATATGTTGATGACATAATATTTGGTTTTACTGAAAATAACCTTTGTAGAAAGTTTGCAAAACTTATGCAAGGGAAATTTGAAATGAGCAGTATGAGAGAATTTAAGTTCTTCTTGGGCCTCCAAGTAAGACAGACTGATGATGGCTTGTCCATATCTCAGTCTAAGTTCACCCAGGAGTTAATTAAGAAGTATGGTATAGAGTCATCCACTACCATGAGAACTCCAATGGGGACAAGTGTGTCTCTAAGCAAAGATGATGCAGGGAAACCTGTAGATTAGTCTTTATATAGAGGGATAGTTTGCTCCCTCCTATATCTGACTGCTAGTAGACCAGATATCATGTATGCTACATGTGTCTATGCTAGGTACCAATCCCACACTAGAGAATCTCATCTTACTACTGTCAAAAGGATTTTGAAATACCTTAAGGGCACCCCTAATATAGGCCTTTGGTATCCTAGGAATATAGATTTTCTACTAATGGGCTTTTCAGATGCAGACTTTGCAGGATGCAAAGTAGATAGGAAAAGCATAATAGACACCTGTCAATTTCTACTAGGAAGATTGGTGTCATGGAGCTGTAAGAAGCAGACTAGTGTGGCAATTTCCACAGCTGAGTCTGAGTATGTTGCTGCAGGAAGTTGCTGTGCACAGCTGTTGTGGATACATCATCAGTTAGAAGATTATGGTATTCAGGTAAGTAGAAGTCCATTATTATGTGATTCTACTTGTGCTATTTCTATTGCTCATAATCCTGTTTCTCATAGTAGAACAAAGCATATAGAAATAAGATACCATTTTCTTAGAGATCATGTAGAGAAAGAAGATATTTCTTTAGAATTTGTTAATACTGATTTACAACTAGCTGATATGTTCACTAAGCCTTTAGATAAAACTAAATTCAATAATTTCAAAATTGAATTAGGTATGTTGAACATAAATTAGTTTAACAAATTTAGCTAAGTAAAATTGTGTCGACACAAGAAGTTGTCTGTGTCGACACATAGTAGTTGGTGTCGACATTCCAGGAAAGTGGTGTCGACACATCTAGAAAATTGGTGTCGACACATCTAGAGAATAGGTGTTGACTCTTCAGAGAAGTTGTGTCGACACATCCAGAAGTTGTGTCGACACTAAAAATCAACTGATCATCGAACGCAGATTCAACAACATTTCGTCGACCTCAAATCATCGACCTCAAATCGACGACTTCACGGGCTATTCGTCGAACTCGACCATGATAAATAGAATTGATGTCGAGATATTAGATGTCTGTGTCGACACTTTTCAACAGTGTCGACACATTAAGAGATTTTTGACATGACTTTTCACCTTCATTGTTTAGAAGGGTATAAATAGGTCAACAATAAACTATGTCGACACACTCTCCATTTCGTGACCAAAACCTTGTGTCGATAAATTCTCTCTTTTCAATTCAGGATTTCTCTCAACCCCAATGGCGCCAAAGCTAGAAGAAAATGTCAATGAAGGCTATGAACTGGTACGCAATGCCTTTGATAATGCGGAACCCGGAATTAAAGCAGTAGTAACCCTAATTGCAGAAAATGGTTTTGAATTTCTGATGTCTGAACCTACTAAGATATGGAAGAAAGAAATACTGGAATTCTATGGAGCAGCTACTTTAGATTCGACTGGACTTAAGAGCAAATCTACTGTTCAGGGAGCTAAAGTTAACTTACCTTGAAGAGCTTGAGGAAAACCCTTCAACTCCCAAGAAATCAAGAAGAAGAAGAAGAAGTACCCGCTACCAAGACTAGGGAAGCACTTCAGTGGTGTGGATTGGATCCCACCATGAAGATTGGATCTGCGATGAATAAAAAAGGGATGAATCTAGAAGGCAAATTCCTTTCAGAAGTGGTTGAAAAAGTCATTCTCTGCAAGCCAGGGGGACCTGATAGGGTTTCAGCCCATATGTTCAGCCTGATGACCAGGATTATCTTCAGACTGAATAGAGATTGGTCTGCAGTAATCTTTGAAAAGATTAAGGAAAGTATTTAGAATCCAAATCTGGGAAGAATCATGAGTCTATACTTGGCTGGAACAATTCCAGAAGTAATGGAACAAACTGCTGGTTCAAAGATCAACCATATGAGAAGAATGGACATAAGAATCATCTCTAGATGGGATAGAGTCGTAACAAAGGACATGTCTGATGAAGAGAGGCCAGAGATTCCTGAAAAATCACCTGCACAAGACATTACAGATGGTGTTCAGGTGTAGGGGGAGCCTCATCTTGAGGAAGAGCCAACCCACTTGGAAAGTGAGATGGCTACACAGACTATTCTTGAGGTAATCCAAGAAGTAAATTAATCAATTTTCAATAATGAGGATGAAACACTAACTGAACTTTTGACTGATGCTGACTAGACCACATAAATAAATAGTCAAGCACAAGATGTTGTCATGGAGGATACATCTACAGTTGCTGATGCTCCAGAATTAAGAATGCCTCCAGTCCTTACTCAACAAGAGTTTACCCTTGAAGAGTTGTTTCCAGATATAGTTCAAGCAAGAACTGAGGGGGAGCAAACTCAAATTGAGGGGGAGAAAGCAGAAATTGAGGGGGAGCAAGTTAACATTGATGGGGAGCAAGTAAGAACTAAGAGGGAGGAGCAAGTGACTCAGGGGGAGCAAACCTAGGACTGAACAGGAATTGCATCCTAGTCCTAAGGAAAGAGTTGATATAGCCAGTACCTCAACTTCTGAAGATGAAGCAGAAATTCAAGCCAAAAAGAGAAAGTTGATGGTTTTCAAAAGAAGAAGCCAAAGCTATAAGAGGGCATTGCAAACTGCTCCACAACCTACCCCAACAACTGATTATATCTCCTTATTAGTCTTATTGCAAGTGAAGTTAGATGAACAAAGGATTGCCATGGAGAAATATATGGATGAGACCCATAAAGATCTGCAATTCTCCTTGGCTCAAGATATTAAATCAATAAGATTTGAAGTAAATCAGAACAAGAAGGAAATGACAGATTGCTTTCACAAAGGTGGCAATACTGTAGTCTATCTTGCAAAACAACAAGTAGGCATAAAGACTAAAGTTGATGATATAGTTATTAAGCAAGGCTATGTCCTAGAGAATCAACTTAGAATGAATGATAATCTGACAGAATCACATAATGTGATTGTTACAGAATTAAAGAATATTGCTACTGCCTAGACTGAGGCAAGGGCTAAAGCCAAGTCAGATTTTGATAAGCAATTACAGGAAGGACTAGCTGCTGTACAAAAAGCTATTAAGAATTCTCAAAATACCATTTCTGATCAGCTACTAAAGTTTAGGTCATTTTATAAAGATGGTGTTAATTATCTAGATGAACAAGTCAGATTTCAGAAAGATGACCTCAGGGATCATATTGCAAGAGATGTCATAAAGGGGGAGAGAGTGTTAGTCAAAGCTGGCTCAGATCATGCTAAATGGATATCTAATAGCATTAGAGCCACCCTTGGATATCCACCCCTCTGTGATGATGATAATGTAGCTGAGTCAGGTATACAACCTGCTTATTTTAGAGGTGATCAACCTGAAGTTGCTCAGGTCATTAACCCTCCAGCAGATTTTGATATGATTCACCAAGAAGTGCAGTCAATGTACAGCACTCCAGAGGATACTAACAATATTATTATTGAGAAAGTGGAAATGTTTGGTGCTGACAAGGATTCTCAGAAGGAAGCTCTATTGTCTAAGAAAAAGTTCAGAGAACAGGCTGAGTTGAAGCCTGATTTTGAGAAATGGAGCTCCACTTCCAGGAATATTATTTTGATTGCCTGGAAGGCTGTGAAGAACAAGACCCATGATAGGTGCAAATGGTACACTGAGCAAGAATGGCAAAAGCATGAAGCTAGGCAGGAAGCCATTCTACAATATAGAAGAAAGGCAAAAGCTGGGAAGCTACCTACTAATGCTCAAGATCCTAGCAAATACTTCCCTAAGCCTTTTCATTATTTTAAAAGATAGAGAATAAGGGCTGAAGAACAAAAGAAGAAAGATCTGAAGGGCAAAAAGCCAGCTGAAGATACTGAAGCTCCAATACAGGCTCAGATCAAATCAGGCAAAGGCATAGTCATAAAGGAGCCAGATCAGCCTTAGATTAGATTAACTAGATTTTACAACAATGTAATCTTTAGTTGATTTATGTAAACAATTGTTAAGAAACTTTTAGAAGGTTAAACAAAACTATGATGAATGCTTACTGTGTTAGCATTATTATTCTGTGATGACATTTTATATATGTTTTGTTTAGAAGATTCTCTATTATATAATGTTTTTATACATCATTATGTGTGTTTATTATGAATGATGTATATCATTGACTAAGAGTTATGACTTCTCCAAATATGGGGAGATTGTTGGGTACATTGGAAAATGTGTACCAGATTTGAAGAAGCCTCACCTTACTCAATGATATGCATCAAGGTGTATTTGATGTTGTTTTGAGTTTATATGTGCACGTTAAGAAAATGCAGGAATGCAGGAAAAAGTTTCGAAGTCCATGAGTCGACACCAGAAGAAGCTGTGTCGAGACTTATGAAGGCTTGTGTCAACACTAGAGAAAAGCTGTGTCGACACCTGGATTTAATTGTGTCGACACTTGGAAAGGCTGTGTCGACACTAGAAGAAATTGTGTCGACATACAGAGGCAGTTTTGACACACAAAGTAACTTAGTCGACATCAATTGTGTCGACACACAGAGGCAGTGTCGACACACAGGAGACTTTGTCGACATCAACTGTGTCGACACACAGGACTTGTGTCGACATACAACAGAGTTTCAACAAAGTTAAAGAGAAGAAGTGATTGTGTCGACATACAGGACTTGTGTCGACACACAACAGAGTTTCAAAAAGTTAAAGAGAAGAAGTGACTGTGTCTACACACAGAATTAGTGTCGACACATTCTACAAAAGTTGTGTCGAGAAGCAGTGTCAACACCAAGGGAGCTGTGTCGACACCACCAAGTCTTATGTCGACACTTAGACTACTTGTGTCGACACATGATGAAGTTCAGTCTCGACACTTTGCTGACAGAGACAGAGTTTCAAGAAGTGACTGTATGACTTGACAGCAGCCATTACCAACCGGTCTACTGCAACTGTCAGAGCTGTCAGAAGTTTGTTAGAAACCGGATCAGCCGGTTACCATGGAGGAAGTTTATATAAAGGCATTCTCCATCAACAGAAGACATACATGAGAAAGGATATACACATATAGTTACTTAAAAATAGAAGAATATTTTCGTCAGAAGATCTAAGAAGACATTCTGAAGTGGTGATCTACTCAGAGTGTGTCAAGAGAATTAAAAGAAGAATTCAAAAGAATCTTTAGAAGAATTTGGAGAGAGAAAACTCCATCTATTGAAGTGAAGAAAGGGACTTATATCAACAAGTCTCTTAAGTGCGGATTCTGAACCAGTCTGCCAAGAAGGATGCAGATTGAGATCTGAATTTCAAGAAAGAAGCTGATTGAAGATCAACTTCAAAGGAGATCAACCCTAATGAGTTCAGATTCAAGAAGCTTTGAATAAAGCTAAGAGTGGTTGTTCTCTGCCATCAGATTCTTCCAATAACTGATCAAGAAACCTTCCATCCTTTCTCTCTCTACCAGGGTGGTGGTATATTACAAACTTAAATCTATTTTCTGTAGGATCTTTATAAGATCTGAGTTCTAAGCCTGATTTATAAAGGCTGAGTTGTAGGAGATTAATTTCTCTGAGTGGTAGGCCTTATTGAAGGCTGAGGTAGGGCTGTGAGCCAGAGTTGTAGGAGATTGTTATCTCTCAGTTGTAGGCCTTGTTGAAGGCTGAGGTAGGGCTGTGAGCCTGAGTTGTAGGAGATTGTTATCTGTGAGTTGTAGGACTTGTTGAAGGCTAAGGTAGGGCAGGTTGCCTGAGCTGTAGGAGTGTGGACTCACTCTGAGTTGTAGGAGCCTTGTTTGGGTTCTGAGCTGTAAGATATGCGGATCTGAGGTGAAGAAAAGAAGTTAGGCCGAATCTAGCACACTGCTAAATAGGCGAAGGGGGAAAGTGGATGTACCCAGACCTTGGGGAACCACTATAAAACTATGTGCAATCTGTAATTGTGTGTAATTCTGTGAATTCTGTGATTGTGGTAGTTGTAGAACTAATAGTATTATTTTGATTATCTGAATAAATATTCTGCCTTAGTATAAAAAGGAATTGCACCTATTCACACCCCCCCTCTAGGTGTTTAGGAACCAATTCTTTCACTCAGAAAGACACATCCAACCCCTAATATTCGGTGGGTGCTTATTGACTATAACACCCTCAATTTTTTCGATGCCTTTATTTGGTTTGTCGACGTCATTATTTTGACATCAGGGTGTTACCCTTTTCGTTTTGTTGGCAGCGCTGCACCATTTGTGCGTTTTTGCGTCCGTTGAGCTTGTTTATCCTAATTTAGGGATTCTGATGGGTTGGAAGGTTTTCCTTGGTATTAAGGTTGAGGTTTTGAGGATTGCACTTGTCCATTTTTGTTGCGTTCCGAGCATTTTGGAGTCTCGGCGCGTGTTTGGATCCTTATGAGGATTTTCTTGGCTTATGTAAGCTTTGATGATAGTGTTTCTAGAATGGTACATCTGATGCTAGGGTTTTCTTCGTCGTTTAATTCATTAAATTAAGCGCACTTGGGCCTCTGATTTGAACTCATATTTCCCTAGTTCAACCATTTGATTATGATAATTACTATATCAAAGTTGTAGGCTTGTTTTGATTCTCAGGAAACCCTCCAAAGGGGGTGGGTTTTCTTTGAACTCTTTTTCCTCATGAATTTTTGAGCGCTGAGCTGAGCTCGACGAATGTCAATCTGAGCTCGACGAACGTCGAGTGATTCTGGGTTCTGGGTTCGACGATTTTTCATGCGCAGTTCATCGAATGGAATTTTGTTCCTTTGCATTCGACGAATTATGAACTGACTTCGTCGAGCGGGTTTTTCCTTTGCGTTCGACGATCTTCGAATTGATTTCGTCGAACGGGTTTTGCGCTCGACGATCGGGATTGTTCTTCTTCCTTATTTTAGACAATCGGCTTTGTTCTCGAGAAATCTTTTTTGTACTCGAGAACAGTCCTCCTAGTTCTCGAGAAGTACTTTTTCTGTACTCGAGAACAACACTTCTGTTCTCGAGAAGTATCTTGTTTCTCGATAAGGTATGTTGTTATCGAGAGGCATCCTCCTGTTCTCGAGTAATAATTCCTATACTCGAGAAATATGTTCTTCCACCCGAGAAATCCACTAAGTTCTTTGGAAATTCTTCTCTGTTCTCGAGAATTTTCCTTCTTGTTCTCGAGAAAAGTCTCCTTGTTCTCGAGAATTGTCATTTTGTTCTCGAGAATAGCTTCCTGGTTCTCGAGAACTGTCTTTTTGTTCTCGAGAACAGTTTCGTGGTTCTCGAGAACTGTCACTCTATTCTCAAGAACAACTTCCTGGTTCTCGAGAACTGTCACTCTGTTCTCGAGAACAGCTTCCTGCTTACTGTTCATATGTACTTTGTGGGACTCTATCGGGTGTTTGGGGCATTTGTGGTGAATGGTGGAGTGTTTAGTCTCCCCCGCATTTAGACGGATAATAGTCTTTGGGGTTGTGTTCGGCTGAGTTGACCACCCTGCCCATTTCGGATTGTTTGGTGGAGTTGACCACAGGTAGCTAATAGGGGTTTATTTCTTTCCGGATGATTTAATCATGACTTTTTTCCACTTATAGTCTTGTGCGTTTGGGTTGCTTTGTGGAACGTGATGCTTCGCGTAAGTGTTTCTTTTTTTGGCTTTTGTACATTTTTGTTGTAATTGAATTAAGTATTTTCCTTTGGTCTTGGGTTGGTACCCCTCGACTTTATTTACTTTTGTCTTACTTTCTGCCATTAATTGTACATTCTTGCTGAGGTGTTCTGTTTTTGGAATGCATCAGGTTTAGAGCTATACCTGGTAGCTGTGCTAGTTTTGGAGTTTCTGAGCAACAGTGTTGGCTGTGTTCTTTGCCTTGCTGTAGTGGGGTAGTTTATTATTTTTGTTTATTCACTAGTTCAGACATACTTTACTTTTGTGGGTTCGTGTCAGTTTGTTGACGCTCACAGGATTGTTATGTTATTTTTGGATACTTGCTAGCTGCTTAACTTTCTTTCTGTGTGTTTGGGACACTTGATCTTTGGGATGTTTTATGCTAGGACTGCATGTTAGATATTTTTAACTTATAAAAACCTTTTATTAGTACATCATACACGCCATCTCTTTCGAAAATTAAGTCACTACTTTCTGGTTAGCATAAAGACTTTTAGCTAAACTCATTATAAATCTAAGGTATGCATACCATGAGTTGTTCCTTGGGGGATGTTTTCACTCATGTAGGATGTTTAATCTCATAAAAGAAGTATTATCTACAGCATATAACTACTTTTCTTGTGGACTAGATGAGCCACTAAGCTGAGGGATACGACTAACTACTATACTTAAAATTTATTTTTAACTCTAAATAACTAAAGAACCTTTCTTCATGGCTGAGTAGGAGTTTTGCATGAGCGTCCGTTGTTATCCCTTTCCGACGTTGCATCATGACGTGCATTTTTCCCTTACTTTGATATATATATTTGGCGACGAAAATGCGGGTTGTGACAGTTGGTATCAGAGGGAGGTTGGTTTGACAAATTGGTCGAACCAGCCAATCGCGTTTAGTTTGTTTCCTTCTTTCATTTATATACACACACCGATGTGTCATCAGTACGTCTTAATCGAAGCATAGTCACTACACTCATAAAATGATAAGAAGTATATGAGGCATATTATGTAATATTGGATGCATAATATGTGTTTGTATATGGATCCACCATAGGAGGCAACATGTGACGGTTATGTAGTATGGGATGCATAACCATCATCACATGGGTTCTCATTAGCACGTTTTCTTTTCTCGTTGCATGTGATGGTATGTAGTATGGGATGCATAACATTTCAAGTGTACACCTCTCATATATGCATTAAGGCCATTTTTGAATGCATGATGAGTCCGATTAATATAAGGTTTTTAAAACTCATCTGGGCTAGTTTTCACACGGTTGCACTTCACTTTTAGTTCTTTATCGTTCCTATTTCATATAATCTTTATTTCCATAGGAAGTGCACATTTATGCCCGTGGTTGTGTATTTTGTTATTTTTTTATAGTTTGTACTCCTTTTTGTGATTTCCTGGAATGTCTGCACATATCAGTGCTGGGTTTTTCCTTTCGGTACAGGGGTCGTGTGCGTGTTCCGGGATGGTTGTGAAACAGGAATACTGCGCACGATCATGGGATCTAATGCGCACGACCACTGGTCGTGCTCCCCTGATCGTGCGCACTACTCTACGTTTTCCAGAATCGACCTAGGGTAAGCGCACGACCACTGGACATACTGCGCACGACCACCGGTCGTGAGCCACTAATCGTGTGCATTGATTCCTCTTTTTTGGAGTCCTGTCTGGGTAATCGCACGATCATTGGACTTAGTACGCACGACCACTGGTCGTGCGCCACTACTCGTGCTTGTTATCCCAGTTCTTCTTCCTGATATTCCATGCCAGTGCGCACGAGCACAGGATATAGTGCGCACGATCACTGGTCATACGCCTGTGATCGTGCGCATTGTTCATTTCTTCTTTTGTATAAATAGTGCAGGTCTTGCCCTAATTCAGGAGAGGATCCGGAGCTTGACATTTCTCCATCGTTTTTCGCCTTCTCTGCTGTTCCCCTTCATCTTCCACCCTAGGGAGGTGCTCCGGGCAAGCTTTCACCGCCAAATCCAAGCCGGAGCTTCCTCTTGGCCTCCTCCATCATCTCTTGGGTTCATTACAAGCTTCAACGCCATAGCCATCAAGCAAAGGGAAGCTTGCAACTTTCGTCCGCTATCGTGAGACGAAGAAGATGGGCCATTGGAAGGTGGTGACAGCCCTTCTCTATCCCGGACGCAGTTGAGGACCGAGCTTGGACGCGGAATGACAACTCGACGATTCCAACCGTGAATCCTCAGTAAGACTTCGGATTCGGTCGATCTCTTGACTTGTTCTTCCATTATTGTTGTTTATGTATTGTTGTAAACCTCATTTATGGATGATGTATGCTTATGTGTAAAACGTTCTAATACAATTATGTCTATGTGATTGTATGTGTTCATTATTTACTTGAGGTGCGCCTATTATTCCATCCACCACCATCGACCCTTGTCGCACTAGCAATTGCTAGTGGCGTGCGTAGCGAAGAGGTGCTTACGACCCTCATTCTGTCGTTCTAACCACCTCATCCGCTAGCCTTCTCGTCCATCCGCCTAGTGATTCGGTGCATAGCGGCCCGACTAGTCTTCCATCCTGCCTGGCGAAGCATCGCATAGCGGCATTGCATACGAGTAGTTGTTAGTTTTTATTTTCTTTGTCCTCAACATCAAAACCCCCCTTAGTTAGCTCCGACCTGAGGACTTCAATCTCAAGTTCTCCTCGAAATTAACTCCACCTTACTGTGTTCCTTGTGAGATCGATACTTGGGAAAAGCCCCATTTTATATTACTTGTGCGACCAGTTCACTGCCGTGATCTTAAGCATCAAGTTTTTGGCGCCGTTGCCGGGGAACACAGTCGTGTGAGTTTATGGAGAGGGAGACGTGAGATTTCTTTCCTTTTCCTTTGTAAATCGCTTTTTTTTGTTCTATTTTTGTTTTGCCTGCCTTTTTCTTGTTTCTTTAGGCAATTGTAGTAATATATTGTTGGATTTAGTAATTTGCACAATTTATTTTGAATCTGTTGTTTCTACACCATGTGGGGATATTCGTATGCCCAATGTCGTTGGTGTGGTAAGCCTTCCCAAGCTAGTCATGAATGCCCTACAAGAGATATTGAGCATAAGCCTCAGCGCACAATGCATGAGATGATGTATTCGTACAGCCTTTCAAACACTATGCCCCGAGCTTATGGTCAATCGTCATAGCCACATACACCGTTCTCCTATTCCTCTCCGGCCCCACAAGGACCGCAGCGTAATGGGAGAAAGTGTTTGTATTATCGTAGAACAGATCATGTCCTGAAGGATTGTGTCGAGTACCTCTGTGTTATGGAAGAGGATGATGAGCCGGACATCCGGATCATCTCGACTCCTACCCTTGGTGGCACACCTTCATCATCTGGTTATGTATCCCTGTCACCTTCATTTGTTGAAGGGAATGATGTGGACACAACTGCCAGATGTGTGGCTGATCTAGGCTTCGACGTGGCTGAGCCCATCTCTCCTGTGCATACATCTCCAAGCGTGGAGCAGATTCTTTGTGAGGAACCTGCGCTTGACTTTTATTCAAGAAAAGTTCTTCCACCTTTTGTGCATTCTACTTCAGTCGCCTCTGACGACATTTTTGACGATGCAACACAAGTTGAGGCTTGTGATACATGGGTTGTTTCCACTCCCATGGAGGAGGACAACCTTCTTGGTGTCGAGGATTCTCCCTTGATACTAAAGAAGGAAGTCCAAGTCTTGGTGGAGGCCTCTTTGGATCCTGCCGAGCCTTGTAGCATTATCGACATTGCTGACGATATTTTTCTACCTCAGCCTTTGGGGAGTGAAACCGGGATCACTCCCCCGATTATTTCTTTATGTTCTTCGTCTACTTTAATTCTTGATCCCCCTTCTCTATCTGAGCCTGTGCAGACTAAGTCTCCACGGTTATGCTGGGATGATGATGAGCCTGGTGTTCTTGTTGTTGTCATCGTACCCTGCACACTTATGGTTGACAATGCCTTGCTAGACGAGGATATTTTTTGTGATAAGATGAGTGAGGACCAGGCCTCCTCCTCTTCTTATTTCCTATTTCCTCTACCTGTGTTGTGCAAGTATTACTATTTAGGTAGAGGGGTAACTACTCTATCACCGTATCGGTACCCGTTACCGAAACGGATATTGGAACAGTTACCTGTGCACTTTTTATTTCATAGGCCTATAAGCTAGAACTGTTTAGAATTTAATAAGTCATGCTGGGATGACAATAACCCCAGTACTTATCTTTTATTTTCTGCATTTTATTTTTCTTGTCTATTTTAGTTTTAGCATTTCTTTTTGTATATTTTGTTTTGTTTTTGCGGAGCTCACCCCTGTAGGTATTCTTGGCAAATTGCATTGGCAGGGTTCTGATTCTTCGTATGGCGGGCCTGCTTCGGTTTCCACGCATCTTCTGGTATGCTCACGAGCTGAGCATTGGGTAACCTCTTCCCTTAGCTCTTTATGATTTTAATTTCTCTATATTATGCTGTTTTGCTTAGTTTAAGTCTGGGGGAGAGATTTGTTACCTATTGCACGCACACATTTCTTGTGCATACTAGAAGCTTTTATTGTTTTATTTTGCTTAGTTCATTGCATCACACACCACTGCACCCACATGACCGCGTGCTTAGCTCTTTGCGTGCTGCGAGTTAAACTCATTTCTTCGTTAGATTTGGGAAAATTATGGTGCTGACATAGGATTATGAGACGGAGTAAAATGTTGACCTTGCTGTGTTCCTAGTCAACTGCTCTCGTCTCGTGTAGAAATTGGAGTAGATTAAATTTTTCTGTATGCTATTAGTTTTATATTTTTCTAATTGCGTAAATACTTTTTATTCTACTCAAAAGTTGGTGAATCCGGTGTGAATTCGACGGTAGCTTAGGGATGTGTGTAAACGGCCGTTAGGTTCGTATTGCTCGAGTCAGGAGGAGGGATAGTCTTTCTCGTTGGCTAAGAACTTGCCCCAAGCTATTCTTGAAGCATGGGTATAGGTTAGTCATGCATGAGCGTGATGTAGGCCATCATTTTGGCCCGGTTGAGCTTTGTACCATTCCTAACGTCTTATCCTCGCTAGCCTCGTTATGCCTACCCATTCTTTTGATTCAGCTCCACCTTTATTTCACCAAAGCCTCAAAGCTAATACTAGTCGCACTCCCAAGTTGAGCTTTATAGTTTTACATTTTAATGTTGGGATGTGATGTGGTGATTTTATTTGTGAAAATGTGGAAGTGCTCCCAAGTTTATATCTGCTGAATTGTGAAAATAAAATGAAGAAAAAGAAAAATTATATATATATATATTTGTAAAGAAAAAAATATATATATGAATGAAAAGAAAAAGTTTTAATTGAAAATCATTTTGGAAATGTGATTATATTTGGAGTAGGCGGTGCACACACCCATATGTTAAAAGTTAAGTTTGGGGGTGTGGTGTACCCGCGTGTATTTTGCTTAGTAGAGGGATTCCTTTCATACTAGCTCATTTGGGTTAGGTGCATAGCCTTCTTGTTTATCCTTGTTTACCTCACCGAAACCCAAGCCCTATCTCTTCACCTAAAGTCCTACTGATTCGTGTGTGAACCAAACCAGTGCCGTGGAGAGAATGTGAAAGGGCAAGCACATGGTCACCGACATTGGTGGATTCCTTTGGAGGTTATCCGGAGCCCCGATCTTTAGCAATGCTCGCCTAGCGATTAGTCTACTTTCTCCCTACGCGTGACCGGATGATTCACCGTGATTCTATTTTTGAGTAATAATAAAATGTTGATACGCATTGTGAAAAGTATAAACTATTTTGTATACTTAGAAATTTCTTCTATTATATTTTTACGCGCGCGAGCATGCGACTTCGCATGGTACTTCGTATCGCAATTTATTTGTTAACTAGTATTTTTCCATATCTGCTTCGATTTTGTTTTCTCGGGACGCGCAAACAGTTAAGTCTGGCGGTATGATGAGTCTGATTTATATAAGGTTTTTAAGACTCATCTGGGCTAGTTTTCACACGGTTGCACTTCACTTTTAGTTCTTTATCGTTCCTATTTCATCTAATCTTTGTTTCCATAGGAAGTGCACATTTATGCCCATGGTTGCGTATTTTGTTATTTTTTATAGTTTGTACTCCTTTTGTGATTTCCTGGAATGTCTGCACATATCAGTGATTGGATTTTCCTTTCGGTACAAGGGTCGTGTGTGTGTTCCGGGATGGTTGTGAAACAGGAATATTGCGCACGATCATGGGATCTAATGCGCACGACCACTAGTCGTGCGCCCCTGATCATGCGCACGACTCTACGTTTTCCAGAATCAGCCTGCAGTAAGCGCACGACCACTGGACATACTGCGCACGACCACCGGTCGTGCGCCACTGATCGTGTGCATTGATTCCTCTTTTTTGGAGTCCTGTATGGGTAATCGCACGATCATTGGACTTAGTGCGCACGACCACTGGTCGTGCGCCACTACTCGTGCGCGTTAACCCAGTTCTTCTTCCTGATATTCCATGCCAGTGCGCACGAGCACATGATATAGTGCGCACGACCACTAGTCGTGCTCCTGTGATCGTGCGCATTGTTCATTTCTGCTTTTGTATAAATAGTGCAGGTCTCTCCCTAATTCAATAGAGGATCCGGAGCTCGACATTTCTCCGCCGTTTTCCACCTTCTCTATCATTCCCCTTCATCTTCCACCCTAGGGAGGTGCTCCGGGCAAGCTTTCACCGCCAAATCCAAGCCGGAGCTTCCTCTTGGCCTCCTCCATCATCTCTTGGGTTCATTTCAAGCTTCAACGCCATAGCCATCAAGAAAAGGGAAGCTTGCAACTTTCGTCCGCTATCGTGAGATGAAGAAGACGGGCCATTGGAAGGTGGTGACAGCCCTTCTCTATCCCGGACGCAGTTGAGGACCGAGCTTGGACGTGGAATGACAACCCGACGATTCCAACCGTGAATCCTCAGTAAGACTTCGGATTCGGTCGATCTCTTGACTTGTTCTTCCTTTATTGTTTTTTATGTGTTGTTGTAAACCTTATTTATGGATGATGTATGCTTATGTGTAAAACGTTCTTATACAATTATGTATATGTGATTGTATGTGTTCGTTATTTACTTGAGGTGCGCCTATTATTCCATACACCACCATCCACCCTTGCCGCACTAGCAATTGCTAGTGGCGTGCGTAGCGAAGAGGTGCTTACGACCCTCATTCCGTCGTTTTAACCACCTCATCCGCTAGCCTTCTCGTCCATCCGCCTAGTGATTCGGTGCAGAGCGGCCCGACTAGTCTTCCATCCCGCCTGGCGAAGCATCGCATAGCGACATTGCATAGGAGTAGTTGTTAGTTTTTATTTTCTTTGTCCGCAACATCAAAACCCCCCTTAGTTAGCTCTGACCTGAGGACTTCAATCTCAAGTCCTCCTCGAAATTAACTCCACCTTACTGTGTTCTTGTGATATCGATACTTGGGAAAAGCCCCATTTTATATTACTTGTGCAACCGGTTCACTGCCATGATCTTAAGCATCAAGTTTTTGGCATCGTTGCCGGTGAATACAGTCATGTGAGTTTATGGAGAGGGAGACGTGAGATTGCTTTCCTTTTCCTTTGTAAATCGCTTTTGTTTTGTTCTATTTTTGTTTTGCCTGTCTTTTTCTTGTTTCTTTAGGCAATTGTAGTAATATATTGTTGGATTTAGTAATTTGCACAATTTATTTTGAATCTGTTGTTTCTACACCATGTAGGGATATTCGTATGCCCAATGTCGTTGGTGTGGGAAGCCATCCCACGCTAGTCATGAATGCCCTACGAGAGATATTGAGCATAAGCCTCAGCGCACAATGCATGAGATGTTGTATTCGTACAGCCTTTCAAACACTGTGCCCCGAGCTTATGGTCAATCGTCCTTGCCATATACATCGTTCTACTATTCCTCTCCGGCCCCACAAGGACCGCAGCGTAACGGGAGAAAGTGTTTGTATTATCGTAGAATAGATCATGTCCTAAAGTATTGTGTCGAGTACCTCCGTGTTATGGAAGAGGATGATGAGCCGGACATCCGGATCATCTCGACTCCTACCCTTGGTGGCACACCTTCATCATCTGGTTATGTATCCCTGTCACCTTCATTTGTTGAAGGGAATGATGTGGACACAACTGCCAGATGTGTGGCTAATCTAGGCTTCGACGTGGCTGAGCCCATCTCTCATGTGCATACATATCCAAGCGTGGAGCAGATTCTTTGTGAGGAACCTGTGCTTGACTTTTATTCAAGCAAAGTTCGTCCGCCTTTTGTGCATTCTACTTCAGTCGCCTCTGGCGACATTTTCGATGATGCAACACAAGTTGAGGCTTGTGATACATTGGTTGTTTCCACTCCCATGGAGGAGGACAACCTTCTTGGTGTCGAGGATTCTCCCTTGATACCAAAGGAGGAAGTCCAAGTCTTAGTGGAGGCCTCTTTGGATCCTGCCGAGCCTTGTAGCATTATCGACATTGCTGACGATATTTTTCTACCTCAGCCTTTGGGGAGTGAAACCGGGATCACTCCCCCGATTATTTCTTTATGTTCTTCGTCTACTTTAATTCTTGATCCCCCTTCTCTATCTGAGCCTGTGTAGACTGAGTCTCTACGGGTATGCTGGGATGATGATGAGTCTGGTGTTCTTGTCGTTGCCATCGCACCCTGCACACCTATGGTTGACAATGCCTTGCTAGGCAACGATATTTTTTGTGATAAGATGAGTGAGGACCAGGCCTCCTCCTCTTCTTATTTCATGTTTCCTCTACCTGTGTTGGGCAGGTATTACTATTTAGGTAGAGGGGTAACAGCTCTATCACCGTATCGGTACCCGTTACCGAAATGGATATTGGAACAGTTACCTGTGCACTTTTTATTTCATATGCCTATAAGCTAGAACTGTTTAGAATTTAATAAGTCGTGCTGGGATGACAATAACCCCAGTACTTATCTTTTATTTTTCTTGTCTATTTTAGTTTTAGCATTTCTTTTTGTATATTTTGTTTTGTTTTTGCGGAGCTCACCCCTGCAGGTATTCTTGGCAAATTGCATTGGCAGGGTTCTGATTCTTCGTATGGCGGGACTGCTTCGGTTTCCACGCGTCTTCTGGTATGCTCACTAGCTGAGCATTGGGTAACCTCTTCCCTTAGCTCTTTATGATTTTAATTTCTCTATATTATGTTGTTTTGCTTAGTTTAAGTCTGGGGGAGAGATTTGTTACCTATTGCACGCACACATTTCTTGTGCATACTAGAAGCTTTTTTTGTTTTATTTTGCTTAGTTCATTGCATCACACACCACTGCACCCACATGATCGCGTGCTTAGCGCTTTGTGTGCTGCGAGTTAAACTAATTTCTTCGTTAGATTTGGGAAAATTATGGTGCTGACATAGGATTGTGAGACGGAGTAAAATGTTGACCTTGCTATGCTCTTAGTCAACTGCTCTCGTCTCGTGTAGAAATTAGAGTAGATTTAATTTTTCTGTATACTATTAGTTTTATATTTTTCTAATTGCGTAAATACTTTTTATTCTACTCAAAATTTGGTGAATCCGGTGTGAATCCGACGGTAGCTTAGGGATGTGTGTAGACGGCTGTTAGGTTCGTATTGCTCGAGTCGGGAGGAGGGATAGTCTTTCTCGTTGGCTAAGAACTTGCCCCAAGCTATTCTTGAAGCATGGGTATAGGTTAGTCATGCATGAGCGTGATGTAGGCCATCATTTTGGCCTGGTTGATCTTTGTACCATTCCTAACGTCTTTTCCTCGCTAGCCCCATTGTGCCTACCCATTCTTTTGATTCAGTTCCACCTTTATTTCACCAAAGCCTCAAAGCCAATCCTAGTCGCACTCCCAAGTTAAGCTTTATAGTTTTACATTTTAATGTTGGGATGTGATGTGGTGATTTTATTTGTGAAAATGTGGAAGTGCTCCCAAGTTTATATCTGCTGAATTGTGAAAATAAAATGAAGAAAAAGAAAATATATATATATATATATATATATATATATATATATATATATATATATTTGTAAAGAAATATATATATATATATATATATGAATGAAAATAAAAAGTTTTAATTGAAAATCATTTCGGAAATGTGGTTATATTTGGAGTAGGCGGTGCACACACCCATATATTAAAAGTTAAGTTTGGGGGTGTGGTGTACCCGCGTGTATTTTGCTTAGTAGAGGGATTCCTTTCATACTAGCTCATTTGGGTTAGGTGCATAGTCTTCTTGTTTATTCTTGTTTACCTCACCGAAACCCAAGCCCCATCTCTTCACCTAAAGTCCTACTGATTCGTGTGTGAACCAAACTAGTGCCGTGGAGAGAATGCGAAAGGGCAAGCACATGGTCACCGACATTGGTGGATTCCATTGGAGGTTATCCGGAGCCCCGATCTTTGGCAATGCTCGCCTAGCGATTAGTCTACTTTCTCCCTACGCGTGACCGGATGATTCACCGTGATTCTAATTTTGAGTAATAATAAAATGTTGATACACATTGTGAAAAGTATAAACTATTTTGTATACTTAGAAATTTCTTCTATTATATTTTTACGCGCGCGAGCATGCGACTTCGCATGGTACTTCGTATCGCATTTTCTTTGTTAACTAGTATTTTTCCCTATCTGCTTCGATTTTGTTTGCTCGGGACGCGCAAACAGTTAAGTCTGGGGGTGTGATGACTCCGATTTATATAAGGTTTTTAAGACTCATCTGGGCTAGTTTTCACACGGTTGCACTTCACTTTTAGTTCTTTATCATTCATATTTCATCTAATCTTTGTTTCCATAGGAAGTGCACATTTATGCCCATGGTTGCGTATTTTGTTATTTTTTATAGTTTGTACTCCTTTTTGTGATTTCCTGGAATGTCTGCACATATCAGTAATTGGTTTTTCCTTTCGGTACAGGGGTCGTGTGCGTGTTCCGGGATGGTTGTGAAACAGGAATACTGTGCACGATCATGGGATCTAATGCGCACGACCACTGGTCGTGCGCCCCTGATCATGCACACTACTCTACGTTTTCCAAAATCAGCCTGCGGTAAGCGCACGACCACTGGACATACTGTGCACGACCACCGGTCGTGCGCCACTGATCGTGTGCATTGATTCCTCTTTTCTGGAGTCCTGTCTGGGTAATCGTACGATCATTGGACTTAGTGCGCATGACCACTGGTCGTGCGCCACTGCTCGTGCGCGTTATCCCAGTTCTTCTTCCTGATATTCCATGCCAGTGCACACGAGCACAGGACATAGTGCGCACGACCACTGGTCGTGCGCCTGTGATCGTGCGCATTGTTCATTTCTGCTTTTGTATAAATAGTGCAGGTCTCACCCTAATTCAGGAGAGGATACGGAGCTCGACATTTCTCCGCCGTTTTCCGCCTTCTATGTCGTTCCCCTTCATCTTCCACCCTAGGGAGGTGCTCCGGGCAAGCTTTCACCGCCAAATCCAAGCCAGTGCTTCCTCTTGGCCTCCTCCATCATCTCTTGGGTTCATTTCAAGCTTCAACGCCATAGCCATCAAGCAAAGGGAAGCTTGCAACTTTCGTCCGCTATCGTGAGACGAAGAAGACGGGCCATTGGAAGGTGGTGACAGCCCTTCTCTATCTTGGACGCAGTTGAGGACCGAGCTTGGACGCGGAATGACAACCCGACGATTCCAACCGTGAATCCTCAGTAAGACTTCGGATTCGGTCGATCTCTTGACTTGTTCTTCCTTTATTGTTGTTTATGTGTTGTTGTAAACCTTATTTATAGATGATGTATGCTTATGTGTAAAACGTTCTTATACAATTATGTCTATGTGATTGTATGTGTTCGTTATTTACTTGAGGTGCGCCTATTATTCCATCCACCACCATCCACCCTTGCCGCACTAGCAATTGCTAGTGGCGTGCGTAGAGAAGAGGTGCTTATGACCCTCATTCCGCCATTCTAACCACCTCATCCGCTAGCCTTCTCGTCCATCCGCCTAGTGATTCGGTGCATAGCGGCCCGACTAGTCTTCCATCCCGCCTGGCGAAGCATCGCATAGCGGCGTTGCATAGGAGTAGTTGTTAGTGTTTTATTTTTTTTGTCCGCAACATCAAAACCCCCCTTAGTTAGATCTGACCTGAGGACTTCAATCTCAAGTCCTCCTCGAAATTAACTCCACCTTACTGTGTTCCTTGTGAAATCGATACTTGGGAAAAGCCCCATTTTATATTACTTGTGCGACCGGTTCACTGTCGTGATCTTAAGCATCAATGCATAGAATTGCATGCATAGCATATCATCGCATAAGCATATGTGCTAAGTTAAGGTTTACATGATGACACATGTACACACATGATTTTAAAAGGAGAATAAAGAACTCATGCATTCATATCATAGGCACATGAGTAAATAGGATGAGAGGATATCATCCTAAGTAGGACATAACATCATAATAAAATCCCAGAGCAAGATGAAGCATAAGCAAGTGTCTAAGTATGGTCTGAACTAGTTGTGTGGCCTACTTGTGGACTGGGATTGTTTTTGACGAGTCAATTGCAACCTTTTCTAGAATATTGAGACGTCCTACGACGAGGTCGACTCCCCTGTCAGAGGGTGAGTCGTCTGTTGCTCAAAACGAGGTCGTGATTGAAGAATTACGATAGAGCAATGAAGCTTTATCTAAGCAAATGTTGGAGATTCAGTCGTAGATCCAAACCTTGTTCACTGTCATTGCAGGACAACTGCTTAGAGTTCAGGACCAGACAGTGGGTCAAGGCATTCCAGTTCCTCCTACTCCGCTGGTGCCCCCAGCTGTTCTGCCAGCAGAGATGAACTTCATCTCGCACTTCCAGTGATTAGGACCCCCTACCTATGATGGTAGGGCAGAATTTATGGCTTTGGATGACTGGATTATAACCATAGAGGAGATGTTCTCTTACTCTGGAGTTTCAGCGGACCAGAGAGTAATGGTCGCTGCCTACCAGCTCAAGGGTTTGGCAAAGAGTTGGTGGCTAAGGGAGAAGGAAAACTTGAAGGATGGATGTTCTTGGGAAGTCTTCTAGGAGTGTTAGATGAAGAATTTTCTGCCATCGGTCGAGCGAGACCGTTTGTTAAATCATTTCCTGCACTTAAAGTAGAGACAACTTACGGTGAGTGAGTATGAGGTGGAGTTTAGCAAGTTGAGCCGGTTCGCCCCGGATTTAGTTGTTTCTGAATATATCAGAGTCAAGCATTTTCTGGGTGGTCAGAAGAGTGACATCAATCAGTTGGCGAGTGCTGATAAATCGGGGAGTTATGCTGAAGCGGTCAAAGCAGCTCTTATGGTTGAGGTAATTGACAATGCCAAGAACCGAGGACAACAAATCAGAAAGGATAAGAGGAAGACTGGTGAGAGTAAGAGTTTCCAGGAATCTCGTGCTGCTTCGAGGAGGAGGAGCAAAAAAATATGCAGTTTCTGTGGCCGGCTAGGCCACCCGTTTGAGAAATGTTTCCAGAGGCTAGGAGCACAGAAGCAGGAGCAGGTCCATGCGAACCAAGGTGCTCTTAAGGGAGATTTGGTTTGTACTTCGTGCAAATGAAAGGGGCATGATGCTTCCCACTATTGGGATAAGGACCGAGTCTGCTTTCAGTGCAGACAGAAAGGACACATCAAGTCAAAGTGGCCGCAGTCTCAGCATGCGCTGCAGCCAGTGCCGCTTCGGTCCTTGCCACCGCTGCAACCTGTATACAAAGGGAATGGAAAGATGAACGTGTTGTCTTAGGAGGAGGCCTGGACTTCTACCCAAGTGATTTCAGGTTAGCTTCTAACCTTGTATTGTTTATAATTTAGTTTGTAGTTATAGTTTCGATGTAGTTCGATTAGTTATGTAAGCGTTTTTATAGGGACATTTAAAGTAAAGAACCATTGGGCGCGTGTTCTCTTTGATTCCGCTGCTACCAACTCGTTTGTGGCTATGGCCTTTGTTGAGCATCATCGTTTGACTCTCAATCAAGTCGGCGATGCGTTTCAAGTCAAGTTTCCTTATGGTGACTCAGTGGTGTTGGGCCAGGGTATCCAAAGTTATCCGATTTTGTTAGGCGACTTTCCAGCAGTTGTTGATTTGAAGATTATAGACTTGGAAATTTTGATGTGATCTTGAGCATGGACTAGTTGTCCAAATATGATATGGTTATCCAGTGCAAGGTTAAGCG
This sequence comes from Platanthera guangdongensis, assembly GCA_039583875.1. NCBI lineage: Eukaryota > Viridiplantae > Streptophyta > Magnoliopsida > Asparagales > Orchidaceae > Platanthera > Platanthera guangdongensis. The sequence goes on from CM077163.1 coordinate 18,109,964, forward strand.
CTTGGACTTCAAGTTGGACAACGGTCAACCCGGGAGTGTTTATGGTTTTCCACACCAAGTTTCTCCGATTATATTTGCGTTACGTTCTCGAAAGCTAGTAAATTTCAGATGTTTTACTTGTTTGGTTTCAGTTTTGGAGACCGTTGTTAGCTTGCCGCGTATAGAGGAGATTCTGGTGGTGCATGAGTTTTCGGATGTTTTTCCAGCTAATATTCCTGGTCTCCTGCCTGAGAGGGACGTGGAGTTTGTCATATATCTGGAGCCGAGTACCCTTCCTATTGCTAAGGCTCCATACCGGATGGCCTCGCGTGAGTTGGAGGAGTTGCGTATTCAGCTGGATGAGTTGCTCCAAAATGGTTTGATTAGGCCGCGTTCTTCACCTTGGGGTGCTCCTGTCTTGTTTGTAAAGAAAAAGGATGGATTAATGAGGCTGTTTATTGACTATAGAGAGCTGAATAAAGTCACCATTGAGAATAGATATCCTCACCCTAGGATTGATGATATGTTTGATCAGTTGTGTGGTAGCTGTGTGTTTTCAAAGATTGATCTTCATTCAAGCCACCACCAGTTGAGGATTCGTGAGGTATATATTCCACGGATTGTCGTTTGTTCGCAGCATGGGCATTTTGAGTTTCTGGTAATGTCCTATGGTTTGACCAATGCTCCCTATGCCTTTATGGATATGATGAACCATGTGTTCTAGTATTTTCTGGACTGTTTCATGGTCATGTTTATAAATTACATTTTGGTGTATTCCCACAGTGTGCATGCCCCACACTTGCACTTAGCTTTCTCTACTTTGAGGGATCATAAGCTATATGCCAAGTTAATTAAGTGTGAGTTCTGGTTGCCTCAGGTTTCCTTCTTGGGTCATGTGGTAAATAAAGATGGAATTTCATTTGACCTTGAGAAGGTGACTGTTGTTATGGATTGGAATATGCCCACCACCCTCAAGGAGGTAAGGAGCATCCTAGGGTTAGCTGGATATTATAGAATATTTGTAGAGGGTTTCTTTACGTTATCAACGCCTTTGACTAAACTGACGCAGAAGAACGCAACTTTTGTTTGGAGAGATAAGTGCGAGGAAGCATTTCTGGAAATGAAGAGGAGACTGTGCAATGCCCTAGTTTTATCTCTGCCTACTGAAGGGTTACAATATGCAGTGTATGTAGACACATCGCATGTTGGTCAGGGTTTTGTGTTGACGCAGGAATGCAAGGTAATTGCGTATGGGTTGAGACAGCTAAAGGTGCATGAAAAGAAGTACACTACGCATGATCTAGAGTTCGCAGTAGTGATTTATGCCCTAAAGTTGTGGAGGCACTTGCTGTAAGGCACAATATACAAGATTTATACCGATCATAAAAGCTTAAAGTATGTTTTCACTCAAAGAGAGTTGAATCTGTGCCAGCAAAGATGGTTAGAGTATGTTGCTGCTTATGATGTTGAGATCTGGTACCATCTGGGCAAAGCTAGTATGGTAGCCGACGCCCTGAGTAGAAAGACGGGGAAAATTTTTAATCTTTCTGTGGATTCACTGGTAGAAGAATTTCTCTTGCTGAATATTTCTGTTGGGATTTGGAATTTGTCAAGTTGTTTGGAGGTAGTTGAGCCTTCTTGGATTGCACTCACAAGATTGCACCAAAAGGAAGACCCTGAGTTGTTTGACCTTTATAAAATAACTGAGAAGGGAGAGTTGCCAGATTTTTCGATCGATAATGTCGGTACCTTGAAATACCGCAGTAGATTTTGCATCACCAATGTTGAATATATTCAAGTTAAGTTGTGCAGTGAGGCTCATGATTCCAGTTTTGCCTACCACACAGGTTCAACTAAGATGTACCAAGTTTTGAAGCAGATCTCCTGGTGGTTTAGAATGAAAGGTGATATAGCAAAGTTTATTTTAGAATGTTTTACGTGCAAGCGAGTAAAGGCTGACCATAGTAGACATGGTGGTAAGCTAACGCCCTCAGAAATTTCGAGTTGGAAGTGGGAGAGTATCTCAATGGATTTCATTACTGGGTACCGAGATCTCCCCGAGGACACGATTCAGTCTGGGTTATTGTTGATAGACTAACGAAGTGTTCTCACTTTGTGCCTTTTAAGATTGATTACCCCATGAAGAAGATAGTTGAGCTATATTTAAATGAAGTCATTAGATTGCATGGAGTGCCAATTAGTATTGTATCTGATCGAGACTCCAAGTTTACATCTCGGTTTTGGAAGAGTTTACATGAAGGTTTGGGTACCGATCTGCGATATTCCACAGCCTATCATCCGCAGACAAACAGTCAAACGGAAAGAGTCAACAAGATCGTGGATGATATGAACAAATGTTACATTTTGGACCATGGGGGAGCGTGGGATGAGCAACTCAGATTGACGAAGTTTGCATACAATAAGAGTTATCAAGAAAGTTTGCAAATGACACCGATTGAGGCCCTATATGGGAGGCGTTGTAGGACTCCTCTGTTTTGGGCTGAAGTTGGTGAAAGACCGTTGCTAAGTCCGAAGCCCTTGAAGAGATGAATTGTGTCATGACTCATATTCTAGAAAAGCTCTGTGTGATACAAGAGCGATATGAGAAATATGCTAATCGGCGAAGGATTGATTTGGAGTTCGATGTTGGGGACATGGTTTTTCTGAAAGTTTCTCCGATGTCAGGTGTTAAAAGATTTGGAAGGAACCACAAGTTAGACCCCTGGTACGTGGGACCTTGTCAGACTCTTGAGTGCATCGGAGTGTCAGCTTATAGGCTGGAGTTGCCTGCTACTTTCCCTGGCGTCCATGATGTGTTCCATGTGATCAAGTTGCGAAAGTATGTCCGTAGTGATTGTCATGTTCTTGACTCGGTGCCCCGGATTCAGCCCAACCTTACGTACATGGAAGAACCTGTTCGTATCTTAGATTCTCAAGACCGAGTGTTGCAGAGAAAGACCATCCCCATGGTTAAAGTTCTCTGGCGAAATCAAGATGTCGAGAGCGCGACGTGGGAATTGGAATCAGTGATGAGAGAATATCCTTTGCATCTCTTCCCTTAGTTCAGGTATGTCAGCGAGTTATTGATAATAATTGGCTTTTGGTTTGGTTTTAGTTTTAAGGTTGTGATAAGTTTCGGGAAAAAACTTCTTTTTGGGGGCTGTGACTGTAACGCCCCTAATTTTTTGATGCCTTTATTTGGTTTGTCGACGTCATTATTTCGACGTCAGCGTGTTACCGTTTTCATTTTGTTGTCGGTGCTGCATCGTCTGTGTGTTTTCAAATCCGTTGAGCTTGTTTATCCTGACTTTGGGATTCTGATTGGTTGGAAGGTTTTCCTTGGTATTAGGGTTGAGGTTTTGAGGACTTAGACTTGTCTGGTTTTTTTGCTTTCAGATCATTTTAGAGTCTCGGCGCGTGTTTGGATCCTTGTGAGTATTTTCTTTGCTTGTATAAGCTTTGATGATAGTGTTTCAAGAATGGTACGTCAGATTCTAGGGTTGTCTTCGTTGTTTAATTCGTTTAATTCAGCGTATTTGAGCCTCTGATTTGAACTCATATTTCCCTGGTTCAACCATTTGATTATGATAATTATTATATCAAATTCGTAGGCTTGTTTTGATTCCCGAGAAACCCTCCTGAGGAGGTGTGTTTTCTTCGAACTCTTTTTCCTTATGAATTTCTGGGCGCTGAGCTGAGCTCGACGAACGTCGATCTGATCTCGACGAATGTCGATTTGATCTCAATGAATGTCGAGTGGTTCTGGGTTCTAGGTTCTGGGTTCGACAATTTTTCATGCGCAGTTTGTCGAATGGAATTTTGTTCCTTTACGTTCAATGAATTATGAACTGACTTCGTCGAGCGGTTTTTTCCTTTGCATTCGACGATCTTCGAACTGATTTCGTCGAATGGGTTTTGCGTTCGATGATCGTGATTGTTCTTCTTCCTTATTTTAGAGAATTGGCTTGTTCTCTAGGAATTTTTCTTGTACTCGAGAACAGTCCTCCTAGTTCTCGAGAAGTCCTTTTTCTGTACTCGAGAACAACCCTTTTGGTTCTCGAGAAGTATCTTGTTTCTCGAGAAGGTATGTTGTTCTCGAGAGGCATCCTCCTATTCTCGAGAAATATTCCTATACTCAAGAAATATGTTCTTCCACCTGAGAAATCCACTAAGTTCTCGGGAAATGCTTCTCGGTTCTTGGGAATTTGCCTTCTTCTTCTCGAGAACAGTCTCCTTGTTCTTGAGAACTGACATTTTGTTCTCGAGAACTGTCATTTTGTTCTCGAGAATAGCTTCCTGGTTCTTGAGAACTGTCTTTTTATTCTCGAGAACAGCTTCCTAGTTCTCGAGAACTGTCATTCTGTTCTCGAGAACAACTTCCTGGTTCTCGAGAACTGTCATTCTGTTCTCGAGAACAGCTTACTGGTTCTCGAGAACAGCTTCTAGTTCTCGAGAACTGTCTTTTGTTCTCGAGAACAGCCTCCTTGTTCTCGAGAAAACCCTTCTTTCTTCTCTGGAAGCCCGGTTTAACCTACCCCAAACCTTTTCTTAAGTGCGGTTATCCTGATTTTTTTACCCTAGGTATATATATACCTACTTCTTATTTCCTCCATTTTTTGACTGAACATTCTGTTCATCTTCTGAACCAGTGGCGTGAGCGAAAGAGAGTTTTTCAGCTATCCTTCCGGTGGCTGCCGACGACGCTCCATTGCTCGAAATCTTCAACCGAATATAGATCCGAAAAGCTCTCAATGAGAACTACACCATCGTGGTAAAATCTTCAACTTTCCTTCAGATTTTCTCGTTAGGGTTTTCGGCCCTAACCCCTATTTTTGACCATTCTTGTTAGATTTTGAATTCCCTCATCTTATCTAGCCCCGATCTACACCGAGGATTGATTTGGGAGTCTTTCTCCGGTAAAATCAAGGCAAGTGATGGTCTCCTTTTTCACTTCCCTTCTTTACCCTTATTTTTGCAGAAATTTCTAACTGCTGGATATCATGATTATATTATATTTTTTGCTGATTATAGCACATTTGAGATCTCATGCCTAATTATATTCATGATTTTCATGTTCTTGATTATTACTATCTGACCCTGTAAATGCTTAATGTATTTGATGAAGTGATGAATACCACTTTTATTACCATTCCGAAATTTTTCTCGTAGAGTGCGTTAGAGTTTGCTTAGGATTGTAAGTTCTTCCTAAAGATTGATCAACCGTTTCATTCAAGAATTATTTAGTAGAATCTGATGTGCCATTGTTGTCTTGAGGTTTCTATCATGGTTTTTCTACGTGGCGATGTCGTGGGGCGAGACAAGCCGCACGTTTTTGTGGGCCTCTGAGCTCTAAACCCGGATCGTTAAAGTGTTTTTTATTTCCTATTAGTACTTTGTAGGACTCTACCGGGTGTTTGGGGCATTTGAGGTGAATGGTGGAGTGTTTAGTCTCTCCCGCATTTAGACGGATAATAGTCTTTGGGGTTATGTCCGGCTGAGTGGACCACCCTGCCCATTTCGGATTGTTTGGTAGAGTTGACCACAGGTAGCTAATAGGGGTTTGTTTATTTTCGGATGATTAAATCATGACTTTTCCCCTTATATTCTTGTGCGTTTGGGGTGATTTGTGGCACGTGACGCTTCGCGCACGTGTTTCTCTTTTTGGCTTTTGTACATTTCTGCTATACTTGAATTAAGTAATTTCCTTTGCTCTTGTGTTGGTATCCCTCGGCTGTGTTTACTTTTAGCTTAGTTTCTATCATTACTTGTACATTCTTGCTGAGGTGTTCTGTATTTGGAATGCCTCAGTTTTAGAGTTGTAGCTGGTAGTCATGTTGGTTTTGGAGTTTCTGAGCAGAAGTGTTGGGTGTGTTCTTTGCCTCGCCGTAGTGAGGTTGTTTGGTGTTTTTGTTTATTCACTAGTTCAGACATACTTTACTTTTGTTGGTTCGTGTCAGTTTGTTGACCCCCACAGGATTGTAATGTTATTTTTGGATACTTGCTAGCTGCTTAACTTTCTTTCTGTGTGTTTTGGATACTTGCTCTCTAGGATGTTTTATGCTAGGACTGCATGTTAGATATTTTTAACTTATAAAAACTTATTATTAGTACATCATACATGCCATCTCTTTCCAAAATTAATTCACTACTTTCTGGTTAGCGTAAAAACTTTTAGCAAAACTCATTATAAATCTAGGGTCTTGCGTACCATGAGTTGTTCTCTGGGGGGACGTTTTCACTCATGTAGGATTTTTAATCTCATAAAAGAAGTATTTTCCACAACGTATAATGACTTTCCTTGTGGACTAGATGAGCCACTAAGCCGAGGGATATGGCTAACTACTATACTTAAAATTGATTTTTAACTCTAAATAACTAAAGAACCATTCTTCATGGCTAAGTAGGAGTTTTGCATGAGCGTCCGCAGTTATCCCCTGCCGACGTGGCATCATGATGTGCATTTTTCTCTTACTCTGATATATTTATTTGGCGGTGAAAATACGGGTTGTGGCACTGACCTAGCAGAGAATCTTTCTGCGGACACAACCTTGGTCTTGAAAGTTGTTTAACTGAAGGTTAGCTAATCACCTAGAGGGGAGGGGGGGTGAATAGGTCTTCAAATTTTTATCAGTTCTTTTGTTGTTTTCAAATTAATCTATTTAGAGCTTGTCCTTAGATCCTGCAATAAGAAAAAAACAAGCACCACAACAAACACAAAAAGATTTATTATGGTTCCCCAATTGAGTACATCCACTTTCCCACCCACTTATCCAACTAATTTGTTGGACTAGGCACACACTCCACCAATATGCTCCTCAGAGCTTACACCTCAAGCCCTCAGCCATATACACAGATTCTTCACAAAATCCAAACTCAGAACCACAAGAGTTCCTACCTCAGATCCCTACAGAGTGTAACACCTCCATCTATTGCATGACATATAGTAGAAGGTCCGGCTGGTGCCCCACACCATATGCCACAAACAGGCGGCAAAGTTACGAGTTAATATCAGAGTTGTGCATCCTAACTTAGAGCATTCTAGTGGAAGCTTTTAAGTTGATTGAACTCAACTCATCTCAATGTCCATAATATATAAACCAACATTTATATATATATAACAGTATGTAGGAATGTTCTCCAAATACACAACAAGTCTGGTCTTATGGCCTTACAGTTAAGCTTTATACATATGGATTTCATACATCGGCACACAGGCCGACCACACATAAAATACTATCATATGAACTTCTTTAACCTTCGGGGGCCAGCATAGCAGCAGCAACAACAACAACAAGGGCTTGAACCCCCTAGTTTTCGCTCGGCTCTCCTACACCTGCACGGGACAATCCACCACATGGTGGTAAAAAAGGCAACGATCAGCGTTCAGCTGACCAAGTTATAACGACCCTACCCTATACCCGGGGTAGTGGTATTCCTTCCTTACAGGCATAGCATTTCACAAGCAGATATATATCACACAATGTGAACTCACGCAAAATCAATATATCACAAACGTCGACCACATGGCCCGACGCTCTGTGCACTCAGGACACATTCTTGGTGTACCGGAAATACCAGGGTCCCACCTCCATTCAAGGCCCGTAGCTTAACGGCAAACTTGTGCATTTCACTCCACGGCCTTCAGCCTGAGACTTTAGTCTTAGCATAATGACCCGGGATTTGGCCCGTAGCCCCCCATGGCATCGCTACCGGATGGCACGCTGGCCTAAGCCTCTCGTTTTATTGTAATGACCCGGGATTTGGCCTGTAGCCCCCCATGGCATCGCTACCGGATGGCGCACATGTCTAATACTCTCATTATGCATTTCTGCCAAATGGATGTGCCCAAGCACTCATGGCGGATAACCATAATGCGGAGACAATTCAGTCATTTCCCGTTGCTCAAATTGTCAGTTCACTGATGTGGGTTGGCCTCCCCTTATTCGTTTGGCACGAAGCCTTTTCAAGAGCTCACAAAGATGACAAATAGCCACACTGTCCCCGAAGGACTGGCTTCATAATCACAGGTCAGCTAGGAGCCATCGCTAGCGACACTCACTCTCGCCCGACGTTAGCGATAAAACTCACTTTCCATACCTAGCCCTAACCTTATCTGGACCAACCATCCAGCAATCCCTGCAGCCATCTGCAGTACCAGAAACACTAGTCTTTCAAAGCATATAACACAAGCACTTTGTGGGTATTTTCCTGGACTTTCACTCTAGTTCTTCCTGCTACTACCCTTCACAGGCACAATCCACCGAATCCGCAAACATATGTATTTATATGCGGAGTCTCCTCCGGTGTGCACAAGAAAACATTACCAATCTTGACCAACCTGTCCAGACGGGCTTCACATAGTATGCCTATTCCGTACTTCACATTTTTGGATCTACATGAAAGACATCTTGGGGAATCCAGAATCAACCAAAGGGGCATCCCTCAATAATCCACCTTTTGGTGGGGGAACCCATGCATATGTCATATTAAGGACTTCACATGTCCAAGGAAGAAAGATAGTTACCCTTATCGATCGCTTTGGAGTCATGGAAAACTAGTCGGATGAAAAGCACTCAACGGCCTTGCCTCCATGAATCTGGACTCGGCACGCGATTCGGGGCTATAAAGCTCCACCGGTATCCAAATTCCTCCGTCTTCTTTGCTCTCCCCACTCTCTACCTCCTTAGAAAGAGAGAAAAGTCTTTGCTAATGAGAGAGTTATCCTCATCTCATGGACTTATAATAGCAGGGAGATCTCAGAACCGTTGGATCCTAATTGAAAGGATTGGAAGGCCACGAAAAGCCCTGAAAATCACTTTACTGGGCTGAACATGGCCTATGACATGCCCGTATCACAGGCTGTGTACCTTAAGAGACAAAGAAATTGACCTAACCAGACCAGTACATGGCAGTGTGATATGCCCGTGTCACAGGCTGTATGCTAGACACAGCTTCAGACACCCCTGTGTCCAGCCCATGTTCATCAGTCTGCCCAAGTACAGAGAAGGACACGACCCTTGACACGCCTGAATCACAGGCCGTGTGCCCCACGTGCATTTTGTCGAGCTCACTCGAGAAAACATCGAGCGTATAGCAGGACACAGCCCTGAACACGTCTGTTTCACAGGCTGTGTACCTCACTCGAGGATCGTCAAGTGTATTTCGTCAAACATACTTGAGAATGCCGTGTCAGGACTCGAGTGCAGGACACGGCCATTGACATGCCCGTGTCCCCGGCCGTGTACCTCATACAGAGAAGGACATAGCCTTGGACACGCCCGTGTCCCAGGCCGTGTTGCTCACTCTTCTCAGCCTAGTCACCACTAAGATTTGGGGCATTACATTCCTCCCCTGCTTACAAGAAATTTCGTCCCGAAATTTGCATGCAGTACTCAGGAGACTCTTCAACAAAATGTATTACAACATTTTCTGTACAACACAAATTATTATACAAGTTTAACCAAACAATTCGGGAAACTCAGCACGCATGGTTTTCTCTCGCTCCCATGTTAGCTCCTCAAGGCCACAGTTGTCCCATCGGACCTTGACCATCCCGATTGTCTTGTTCCACAACTGCTTATCGGCTTTATCCTCGATCCAAATAGGCCTAACCTTCGTCGTTAGCCCAAATTCGATCGGTTCACGATCATTTGCAATCACTTGAGCTGGATCTTTTACGACTTTTTGAAGCACTGAGATGTGGAACACATCATGCAATCCACTCAATTCATCCGAAAGAGCTAGCCGATAAGCAACTTCACCAACTCTTTCCACTACTTCAAATGGACCAAGATACCTTGGACTTCACTTTTTAAAGCACTGAATCCTGGACATGCCTTTGAAGGGTTTGATTTTCAAATAAACCCAATCGCCAATCGTAAACTCAACATTTCGGTGCTTGGCATTGTAATATTTGGCTTGTCTATCTTAGGCTATCAGTAGTCTCTCCCGAAAAGAGCGTATCGTCGAATTAGATTCTTTGACTTCCTTACGCTTATATAGTTTCGAGTGGCCTGCTTCCGCCCAAGCTAATGTTGTACGACATTTTAGACCATACAAAGCATCAAACGTTTCCATACTTATACTCGCTTGGTAGCTTGTTGGATCCCTAGTTGGATTTGGGTTAGGTTCACTAACTAGGATAATTTACCCACCATGTATAGCCAATATCATGTCTATGTACTAGAGTTTAGGATAAGTCCTTAGTTTCAACCTTACATGGACCAGCCAATAGAAGACTGCAGAAGACTCAAAACTTAGAAGAAAATAGAGTTCAGGAAGTGAGTTCGACGTTCGTCGAACTCAGCTTGACGAAAGTCATGCTCCGCTCGACGAACTCAGAGTCAATTCTCTGAGTTTAGCTTGACAAAATTCGAGCTCAGGTCGACGAATTCTGGAAGTTCAACTTCAACACATTAAGTCCAAAATACTTTCTCTGAACTCAGATTGATCAAGTTATATTATCAGCACAACGAACTTGGAGCACAGAATTGGGAAGTTCTTCACAGAAAGAAGTTAGCTGAACTCAGCTCGACGAACTTTGTACTCAGGTCGACAAACAAACTTTCTCAGGTCGATGAACTTGGTACTCAGGTCGACGAACAAACTTTCTTAGGTCGACGAACATGATTTCTCAGCTCGACAAACTTTGATTTTAGGTCGACGAAATCTATTCTCTTGTCGGCGATTTCTGTGCAGTTCCAGACTTAGAAATTTCCCTCAATTTCTGTCTTTATTCCGTATTTTCTAGCAATATTTTCATGAGTAACTAATGCATATATTCTCTGAATATAGCCGTTAGGTGTAGCATTGATTATGGTCTTCATCAGGTTAATTACTTGCTCCTTTTAATGGGATAGTTGGGGAAACTCATTAATGAGATTATTCTCTAGCCGTATTTCATTCTCCAGGCAGTCAACATTCAATGCAATGGAATTCAAAATTCAAAAGAGAAATTGACTGAAGATATAAAAGAGTTTTTCTTTACAGTTTGCAGATACAACACAAGGAATACAGAGACAGAAAAGATCTACAACAAAAATATTCTGAACCTTCTCTGTACAGAAAAACAGTTTGTTTTCTCCTTGACCTTATTGAAGAAGAAGAACAACAACAAATACAGATCAAGAGTCTTCTTTTACCTCCACTCAAGGATTCTTCAAGGACAACATATTCATATCAGTCAGAAGTTCCTGGATCAATATTTTCAAGGCTGAAGACTAAAGGCCTACACCCTGTGCAAGACTACAAGTGTCATTGAAAGGAGTTCTTGGCAACATAAAAATCCACTTGTCTTCTCTGTTGAATAGAGAAAGAGAGGACACCATCAATCTCTCTCTCCCCTTCTATATAAAGGGTTTATTAACTCCCTTCGAAAGTTTATTTTGGTTTTTGAGCACCTGATCAAAAGCTCATTTGTGGCAGTCACCTGATCAAAACTTGCTAGTGGATTCCTACCAGGGTGGTAGAAGAGTGGATGTACCCAGGTTAGGGAACCACTATAAAACTTCTTGTGTTGTCTGGTTGCCCTTTTTCTTATTGTTCTTGCTGTGGCTGTGATAGGGTAGTTGTGTTGTGATATATCTCTATGCTGTGTTAGATTAGTTTAGCTTACACTACCTCTTTTCTGTTAATCTTGGTATCTCTTATTTGCATTACTCAGATATTATTTTAGACAGCAAAAATATTTATAGATTACTTTATTCACCCCCCCCCCCCCCCCCGCTTGAGTAAATCATGTCTAACCCCATCTTTCATAGCTATTATTGGAGGCAAACTCGATCATATAGAGATGATCTTCCCATCTCCTTAAAAAATCCAAGGCGCACATTCGGAGCATATCTTCCATTGTTTTGTTGGCTCTATCAGTCTGGCCATGAGTTTGGTGATGAAAGGTCGTACTGAACGTTAACTTCGTTCCCAACAATTGATGGATTAGCCTCCAATCATTCGATGTGAATCGCCCATCATGATCACTTACGATGCTACGGGGAACACCGTGCAATCGTACGATCTGCTCAATGTTGAGTTTCGCCAAGACTTCCACTGAATCGTCCCTCTTTTTTGGAAGGAAGTGAGCCACTTTAGTCAGCCGGTCTATGATTACCCAAATCGAATCGTTATCGCGTTGAGACCTCGGCAAACCATGCACGAAATGCATTGAGATATCATCAAACTTCCACTCCGTAATGGGTAGTAACTTCAGGAAACCTCCAGCCTTCTGGCACTCAGCCTTAACCAAGGCACAGGTCTGACATTTAGCCACATAATGTGATATGTCTTTCTTTAGCCCCGGCCACCAGAACAACTTTTTCATGTTATTGTACATCTTTGTGCTTCCTTGGTAAATTGAGTGTTTCGTAAAGTGAGCCTCATACATCAATTATTCTCTTAGCTTACCCATACTTGGAATGCACAAACGACCATTGTATAACCCCGTATCTGACAAGTGGGGTGAACCAGGAACCAGGCCGGCCGACTCAAATTACCAATGCCCCATACGAGCTCGGCAGAGAAACCCGAGACCGAACTCGGCATTTGTCGACCGCGAGCTCGGCATTCGCCGAGCTAAGCTAAGATTCATCGAGCTGAGGTCGACTAACGGAGGCCGACCGATAAGCGAGCTCACCATCCCAACTTGCACTCGTGCAAAGGAGCTCGGCAACAGCAGGCAAGCAGGATCTGCCGAGGTGGCCAGGCTCCCCAGCTCGCCCAAATCTATGAGGTACGTTTTACCATTTAGCCCTCGCTGGTCTGCCCATAGCCCTTCAAAACAACGGAGTTTGGATGTTGGCAGACCCAACCAAGGGCCTTTTGATAATTTCAGATCAGTTTAGTTTGGTTATTGGCAGTTCATATCCTGAAAACTATAAATAGGACCCAAAGGGTACCCTAGAAGGCAGGCTTCCTGTGCTCTCTTGCTCCAGTTTTCAAGTGCTTTCTGAGGGTACCTTAGCTTGGCCTTTGGCTAAGGAGGGGAAGCGCTCTCAGATCTTCCGGGTGTGTGGTGGGTCCTCCCCGCCGAGCACTTGGGTCAGTCCTCCCTTATTTCTTTTGTTGTTTTGCTTGAAGGAGCGAAGTAGTTGCACGATCACCCCTTCCCCAAGGGTGAACTCTACATGAAACCGATTTTCGGTTGGAACATTTTAGTGCGGTGAGTGTGGAGCATGGTCAGTACAGAAAAGCTTCAGCGAGCTTGATGACTGGAGGACAGGGACCAGATAGGTCGAGCTCGACCCCCCCCCCCCCCCCCCGCCCCTTTCCCCCCACCTCTGGCCACGGTGGGAATATTTGAATATTTTAGGAACGAGGTGCTGGGCCTCGTCAAGTTCACACTCGGCACGCGGGCCGAGTGCTCGACTCCAGCAGTCCAGATTATAGCCGCCCCCTCTCTGGGCGAGTACGCCCCTGACAGGTGACCTGGGAAGGATGTTGCCGAGGAGGGCCGGTGCGAGCTCCCAATGCGTGAGCTCTTACCCGGCTCGGCAGGCAGAGGCAAGCTCGGCGATCTTAGCCTGCGAGACGTTCCAGCTCGCCCAGTTTGGGGAGGCAGCCCCTTCAGTGAGTTGGTCTCTTCAGCTCCAGTCCCAGAGCGGTTCAGGGAACCCGAGATGTCCTACTATACCGGGAAGGGAGACCCGATCCAACACGTCCAGTGGTTTGAGGATGTGTTTTTGATCCGGCAGATGTAGGATGGGTTCAAATGCCGACTCTCTGCCATCACCCTCAAGGAGAAGGGTAGGGAGTGGTTCCATCAGCTGTCGGCCAGCTACATCTACAGTTTCGAGGACCTGTACTAGGGGTTTATTCTGAGGTTCACTACCTCGAAGAGGAGGAAGAAGGAGTCAGAGTCCATGTTCCACATCAAGTAGGGAGTGAACGAGACGCTGGGGAGCTATGTGGACCGGTTCTAGGAGGAGGTCACCTAGGTCCAGGAGATGTCGGGCCATAGTTTGATGATGGCTTTCACCCTCGGCCTGTAGTAGGGATTCTTCAGGATGGAGTTGAAGAGGATTGCCCCTCTCCTACGAGGAGTTGATGGAGAGGGCGGCGAGAGAAGTTGACGGGGAGGCGTCAAACCTGGAGTTTGCCCGGAAGCTGGCCTGGTGGGCCACATAGGAGGAGAAGGAGCCAAGAGGAGGAGGAGGATATGAGGAGAGGAGAGGAGAGCCCCGACAGAGGGAACAGAGGCAGCTCCATGGGCAGCAGCAGCCTAGGTGGGGGCGTCAGGAGCCTGATTGTCGACTGGGCTGGAGGCCCGAGTGGCAAGGGCAGGGGCCACAGAGAGGGTACCAAGGAAGGGACCGCCACCAAGGGGGGCAAGATCAATTCCACCCCCGGGTTAAAGGCGGGAGCAGAGGCCTCGACTCCACGATCAAGAAGAGGTTATGGCCATAACCATAGGGGAGAGGTGGAGAGCAGCCAGGAGGAGGAGGAGAGAAGTTAGGGTGGAGTTGCCCTAGTGCGACTTCCATCAGGAGGAAGGGCATGCTACAGCCACGTGCCCGGAGTTCCTCGAAATGAGGGGAAACATGGAGCAGCAGCAGCAGCAAGGGAGTCAAGAAGTGAGGATTGAGTAGATCCTGCCTCAGGCTGAGGAGGACCATTGCGAAGACCGGGTGGATGTTGGGACCCGAGGAGGGATCAGAGTGATCCATGGGGGGGGGGGGGTCGTGGCTTCCTGGAAGGCGAGCCTCCACACCATGTATCGCCGGAGCGTTGGCTCCACATCCCAAACCCCACCCCCAGAAGAGAGGATCACCTTCTCCAGGAGCGATATGGCGTATCATGAGGATCCTTTTTGCGATGAGCTGGTCATCTAGACAGCCATCAAAAAATTTACCATCTCCAGGATCCTTGTCGATAATGGAAGCTCCGTCAACGTCGTCTTTAAGAAGGTGTTTGACGCAATGAAGGTGGAGGCGAAGAGTTTGTTGGCCTCGGATGGGCCTTTGTTCGGATTTTTGGGGGAGACGAAGGAGGTTGAAGGAGGGGTGGGCCTCTAGGTCACCCTGGGGGGGGAGGGGGAGCAGTCTAGAAACTGCAGGTTCGTCATCGTGGATGCCCCCAACAGCTACAACGCCATCTTCGGAAGGCCCCTTATCAGTGCCTGATGAGTTGTAAATATTCGTATTTTTATGTACATAAATTTCGTCAGTTTTCTGTTTTTCCTTTTTTTTTAGTTGTTTTTGTTCAATAAAATGCTTCTTTTATTGTAAATATTTTGCTAATTTACTTATTTTATTTTTCAGAAAAAAAAAGTACAAAAAATGCCAAAAATAGTAGGTACACGCCTGTGTACTTACTGGTCACGCCCGTGTCCAGGGCGTGACACGGCAAAATCCAGTAAAATGAACAAATTTTGAAGAAATAACTTGACACGCCCGGTCACACGCCCGTGACATGACCCGTGTCCAGCACTCGACGATTTCCACTCGACGATTTGCGCTCTCGCTGATTTCCATTCAACGATCATCGAACACCTGTCACGCCCGTGACCTGGGGCATGACCACTCCATTTAGCTCGACGAATACTCGCGCTCGACGATTTTCCGATCGACGATGTTCCGCTCGACGACTTTCGGCTCAATGATCGTCGAAACCTCCGCGTCACGCCCAGCATCATGCTCGTGACCTGAGGCGTGACCACTCCATCCTGCTCGATGAATTTTCAACTCGACGAATTTTCAGCTCGACATTCGTCAACTCAATCCGACACGCCCAGAGTCATGCCCGTGACCTCGGGCATGACTTCCGCCACCTGGCCCGACAAACCTCCGCCGACGACTTTGTGCTCAAACAACGCCTAGTTTAACCTCCCCAATACGCCCATAATCACGCCCGTGATCTTGGGCGTGACCGCCGCGTTTCCAGCCGCCAAGTCAAATCATCGTAAACCACCGAAATCTGCTGTAAATAGTGTTGACACGCCCACAGACACGCCCGTGTCCGAGGGCGTGTACGTTGAAAATTTTTGCTATAAATTACTCACTTCTGTATGAGTTCAGGGTTCCACTTTTTGGATCCATTTTGCTTAAGGGGCCGGCTGATAGATGATTTCCAAAGCCTTGTAATGGGATTTTCTCCCCCCTCCCTCTCTTTTATTTTCATTTTGTAATCTCCTTTTATTATTAATGCAAATGTAATTTTATTTCCATTACATGACTTTGGACTTCATCTATGTGCCCACTTTTATGCAATCTTATTTCTTTTATTTTGTTTTAACTTTGTTTTTGTTCTTTTAAAATGTGTGTGTGTGTATGAGATTAATTTTCATGCTATTATACTTCGTTATTTTTTACTTGGATTTTTTAGACTTAGGATTTTTCTAGCTTTTATGCATTCCTATAAGCCCGTAAAAAGCGTTTTCAAAGTGGTTTTGATTTTTCACTAACTTAGATTTTTCTTTTAGGTCGTAAAACTTTAATTTTTTTTTACTTTATTTTCACTTTTTAACCACTTTTGCGGAGTTATAGGAACGTTTATATAGTCGTTTTAATTTTTCGAACACTTCGTTTTTGCTTTTATTTTCAAAAACTTTTTGCCCGTTTAAATTTTATTTCTTCATTTTATGCATTTCTACCACATTCTATCGGTAGAAATGTATTCATTTTAATTTTTCGAGGACTTGCACTTTTCGTTTATTTGCAAAAACTTTTGCTCCTTTAAATTTTATTTTTACTTTTTATTCATTTCTACCGCATTTTAGCGGTCGAAATGTAGTCGTTTTAATTTTTTTGCAACTTCGTTTTTCCTATTTTTGTACGTGTGCGTGTGTGTAGGAGTTAGTTTTGTTTGCTTTCATTCAATTCTGAAGAGTGCGTGTGTGTGTTGCATTTATTTTCGCCTACTCGTTAAGATTTAAATGACGTGCTTTTATTTCCCGCCTGCTCGTTTGAGTAGGACTTGTACGTGTGCGTTTTCATTTCTGTCGTGTCTGTGCGTATTTCAATTCCAGTAGAGTGTGTTTACTTTCTGTATAGTGGGTCTGTTTTAATTTTATGTCGAGTGCGTGAGTGTTAGCTTTTATTTTCCGCCTACTCTCTAGGAGTTAAATGGCTGGATTTTATTTACCGCCTACTCACTTGAGTTAAATGGCCAGTCTTTATTGTAATAATTGGAATGGACTTGTAAATGCATTTATTTTCACCTACTCGTTTGAGTAGGACTTGCTTGCTTTTTCCTGCCCACTCATTTGAGCCGGGACTTGCAATTTTACAGCTTTCATTTCAGTCCTACTCGTTTGAGTAGGACTTGCAATTTACTGCTTTCCATTTACTGCTTTTTCCCGCCCACTCATTTTCACATACTCGTTTAATTTTCTGCTTTTTCACCGCTGTCGTCGCCATTCCGACGAGTGGCTAACCGTTCTTAGCCCTGAGTATCAAAGAGCATTGGGACAAATAAAATAACTTAAAATAATTAAAGGTTTCGTTTTTACAATTAATTAACAACACTTAAGGTTTGCCGGGGTTTACGACGCGTAGGACCACATAATCGATGTGTGGGCCCTATTTTCGTAGTCCATACGCTAGCTAGCCGAGAGTCCGTGCATATGGACCAATCACCCCTTGGTAATTAGAGTTCTGCACTAACCCTCGATAGAGGAGGCGCACCAACTCTACCGGATTATGTTCCCCACCCAATAGAAGGGTTCTTAGCATAATGCGGGCATTAAGAGGAATCATTTGTCGGACGAGAGCCCGGTCGAATAGTCTTAATATTCAGGTGAGCGATAGTCCTAGTGATAGGTGAGCTCATTTTAGTGGAACCTCCATGGCCAAGTCTTCACCCTAATTATTTAGAAACTTAGGATCTCTTTTTTATTAAAAGTCTATTTTAGTTCGAATTTAATTCAGTGTCATCGAGCTAAGCTCTTCATCGGCTCCACCCTTTATTATGCTTTTATTTTCTGCCTTTTGTTTATATATATTACCCGACAAGTAATTATCGGTAAAATAATAATCCCCTCCAGGGAAGTGTAGAAATAATCGAACCGACCCCGAGAACAATACGACCTCGATATTCCACCCAGAATATCCTGTACTACTCACGATAGGTGCACTTGCCTCCTTTCGTTAAAACTCGATCACACCTTTTTATATCCAAATAAGTAAATACGCGCAGCATGTTTTCTAAATAAAAACCAAATCCGCTTTTCTACTTAAATAAAATCGCCCGGGGCGCCCCACATCCTCACCTATTTTTGGAGTTTTAACCGCATTAAGTTTTCGGACTTGATGCGAAAAATATCAATCAGTGCCTTCCGATGCGTCCCCTCATCATTCCATCAATGCTTGAAGTTCAACGCGGAGGGGATTCAGGTCAGGGTCGGGGGGGAGCCCAAAGTGGCGCGGGAATGCTACGTCACCACCGTGAACTCCATTTCTTGGTAGGAGGGAGCTGAGGAGATGGAGCGAAGGATGGAGTAGACAGAGCAGGAAGCTGGCAGGGAGGAGCTGGAGGTAGAGAGCTGCGCCGAGGTCGAGGCAGCAGGAGGAGACCTGGAGTAGTTGGCCGAGGCGATGGCTATGGAAGAAGAGGTGGAGGTGGAGGTCCACATCCCGGAGGAGAGGGATGTTGAATAAGGGGAGAGCAGTCCAGGTTGGAGGCTGCAGAAGAGGTGGTGGCGCTGGAGGTCCTCACCCGAGAAGGCAGGGTGGAGAAGGTCCGCGTCAGCGGATTGCTGACCCCGAAGGCCCGGGGTAGGATGCTGGAGTGCATCCAGAAGAATGTGGACATCTTCGCATGGAGCTCCACGGAGATGCCACGGGTCGACGCGGATGTGTCTTCTCACCGCCTCAACTTGGACCCCGGGAACACGCCCCGTCCAACAAAAGAAGAGATCCACCACGGACAAGCTGGCAGAGCCCATCAGGGAGGAGGTGGAAAAGCCTCTCGAGGCCGGTTTCATATCCGAGATCCAATACCCCGGCTGGATCTCAAATGTAGTCATGGTGAAAAAAGGGGACGGCTGGTGGCGTATGTGTATCGACTTCTCCTTGCTTAATAAATCTTGTCCTAAGGACTATTATCCCTTGCCTCGGATCGGCGCGCTGGTTGACTCAGCCATTGGTTTTTTTGTAATCAGTTTTCTAGATGCATTTTCAGGTTATCATCAAATCAGAATGCATCCCCCGAAAGTCAAGGATGTCTCGTTCATCACGGGGGATGAGTGCTACTGTTACAAGATGATGTCTTTCGGGCTAAAGAACGCATGGGCGACCTATCAAAATATGATGGATAGGGTTTTCAAAGAACAGAAGGGGAGGAACCTGGAGGTGTACATGGATGATCTCATGATCAAGAGTCAGGATGTGGACTCTCACCTCCAGGACCTAGAGGAGACCATTGCTACCGTACGCAGGTACAAGATGCGGCTGAACCCCCTGAAGTGTATCTTCGGGGCCAGCAGGGAGAAGTTCTTGGGGCACCTCCTCACCCCTGCAGGGGTCGAGCGGAATCCTGATAAGGTCAAGGCTATCATGGAGCTGGGTTCGCCGTAGAATACTAAGGAGGTGCAGCGGCTGACAGGAAAGCTGGCAGGGCTAAGTAGGTTCCTCTCCCGGGCTGGGGAGAAATGCTCCCCCTTCTTTAAAACACTAAGGGGGGGGGGGGGCAAAATTCGAGTGGACCAGGGAGTGCGAGGAAGCATTCCATGTCCTAAAGACGCAATTGACACAGGCTCCGTTGCTCCAAGGGCCGAAGGTGGGGGAGGACCTATTTTTGTACCTCGGGGTCGGGACGGAGGCCCTAAACTCTGTCTTAGTTCGTGAAGAGGGGAAGAAGCAGATCCCTATATATTACGTGAGCCGAGTCCTGAAGAAGGCCGAGCTCCGGTATCCAATTTTAGAGAAGCTGGCCTTCGCCCTGGTCATCTCAGCCCGAAGGCTGCGACCCTATTTTCAGGCACACTCAAATTGAGTGGTGACTAACCATCCCCTCTGCAATATCTTTGAGGGGGTGGAGCATTCTGGCAGGCTGGCCAAGTGGTCGGTGGAATTGAGTGAGTTCGACGTCTCCTTCGTCCCCCGCCTCTCGATCAAAGCTCAAGCGATGGATGACTTCTTGGCCGATTATGTGATTGAGGTGGCAGAGGAAGAGCTCACTTGTCCGACTCCCTGGAAGGTGAAGGTAGATGGCGCCTCGGGGAGGCATTCCCCAGGAGTGGGGGTAATCTTGGAGAGTCCGCAGGGGACTAGAATTGAGCAGACGGTGGTGGTACACTTTCCCATCACCAACAATCAGGCCGAGTATGAAGTCGTGATAGCAGGGCTACGCCTGGCCACAGAGCTGGGGGTATTGGACGTGGAGGTCCTTACTGACTCCATGGTAGTAGCTTCCCAGATCAACAGGGAGTTCGAGGCGAGAGAGCCTACCCTGCGGCTATATTTAGCCAAAGTAAAGGGGTTCATTGGCATGTTCTAAACATTTTCCATCCAGCACGTGCCCCGGGAGGAGAATGAGCAGGTCGATCAGCTGGAGAAGCATTGTCCCTGGGTGGGGGTACCATCACCGACTTGTTCTACCATTCCATCGAAGTGGGGGAGCTTATGGAGATAGACCAGCGGCCTTCATGGATGGACCCGGTCTTAACTTTCCTTTCCACAAGAGAGTATCCGGAGGGGGTAGAGAAGAAGAAGCTCAGGCACAAGTCGGCGTACTACCTCCTCCAGGACGGGCAGTTGTACAGAAAGACTCGCTTGGGGATGTTGGGTCGATGTGTGGCCGAGGGTAAAGTACAAAGAATCTTGGAATAAGTCCACTCCAGGGAGTGTGAGAGTCACTCGGGGAGTCGGACCCTAGAAGGAAGGATTATCAGGCAGGGGTACTTCTGGCCCACCTTGGGCCGAGATGCGACGGAGTTCGGAAGAAAGTGCCATAAGTTCCAGCTGTTTGCCCCCCTCCAGCTACAAACCGGTCAGCGACTTAATAGTATAACAGCCCCCTGGCCCTTTGCCATCTGAGGAATGGATTTTGTTGGACTGTTCTCCCAGGCCAGTGGGAAGAGAAGGTTCCTACTGGTGATGATTGATTATTTCTCCAAGTGGCTGGAGGTAAAGGCGCTGGCCAAGGTGACTTTCCAGGTCATCAAGAACTTCGTTTGGTGGGAGATCATCTGCCACCACGGGTTGCCCCAGGAAATTATCACAAACAATGGGCCCCAGTTCGCTAGCGCGGAGTTTATCAGTTTCTGCGAGCAGCTTGGGATCGACCTCATGTTCGCCTCGGTCCACCACCCTAGGAGCAACAGGCAGGTGGAGGCCGCAAGCAAGATCATTGTCAACCTCCTAAAGAAGAAAGTGGAAAATCTGAAGGGGAGCTGGGTGGAGCAGCTTCCCGCAGTTCTCTGGGCCCTGAGGACCACCCCCAACACAGCTACAGGAGAGACCCCCTTCAAGCTCTCCCATGGGTACGAGGTAGTGCTCCCCGTGAAGTTTGAAGTTCGCACGCCTCGAGTTGTCGCAGCAGGGGAAGGCAGGGAAGAATGGCAGGCTGAGAATGAGGAAGAGCTGCGTCTCTCCCTTGACATGGTGGAAGAACTGCCGGACCTTTCCGCCGTCCGACAAGAAGAGGTGAAGAGGAGGATGGCCAAGTATTTTGACAAGCACGTCAGAGTCAAGCAATTTATGGAGGGGGACTTGGTGCTGAAGAAGGTGGATGCAGCAGGGTGGTCGGCGACTGTGGGGAAGCTCAACCCCACCTAGGAAGGTCCATTTATTGTAGAAGAAGCTTTAAGATCACGGGGTATCGACTCCAAAATGTGGAGGGCGAGACCCTGAGTCTCACCTGGAGTGGTGACGACGTGAAATATTTTTTCCCTTGAAACATGTAAGTGATGCTTTGATTTTAATAGAAATTCTTCAACACATCTATGATATCACGATAAGTTTGCATGAAGAAGTAAAGTGTATGTGCACACTGAGCAGATCCCGCTATCAGGCTCTCACCTAGCTGGCAGGGCTGGAAGTCACTCGGTGTCATCCTTAGACCCCGAGCAGATCCCGCTGTCATGCTCACCTAGCTGGCAGGGCTGGAAGTCACTCGGTGTCATCCTTAGACCTCGAGCAGATCCCACTGTCACGCTCTCACCTATCTGGAAGGGCTGGAAGTCACTGGATGGTGTCAGCCTTGGACCCCGAGCAGATCCCGTTGTCAGGCTCTCACTTAGCTGGCAGGGCTGGAAGTCACTCGGTGTCATCCTTAGACCTCGAGTAGATCCTGCTGTCAGGCTATCACCTTGCTCGCAGGGCTGGAAGTCACTCGATGGTGTCAGCCTTGGACACCGAGCAGATCCCGCTGTCAGGCTCACCTAGCTGGCAGGGCTGGAAGTCACTCGATGGTGTCAGCCTTGGACCCCGAGCAGATCCCGCTGTCAGGCTCTCACCTAGCTGGCAGGGCTGGAAGTCACTCGCTGTCATCCTTAGTCCTCGAGCAGATCCCGCTGTCAGGCGCTCACCTAGCTGTCAGGCCTGGAAGTCACTCAATGGTGTCAGCCTTGAATCCCGAGCAGATCCCGCTGTCAGGCTCACCTAGCTGGCAGGGCTGGAAGTCACTCGATGGTGTCAGCCTTAGACCTCGAGCAGATCCCGCTGTCAGGCTCTCACCTAGCTTGCAGGGCTGGAAGTCACTCGATGGTGTCAGCCTTGGACCTCGAGTAGATCCCACTGTCAACCTCTCACCTAGCTGGTAGGGCTGGAAGTCACTCGGTGTCATCCTTAGACCTCAAGCAGATCCCGCTGTCAGGCTCTCACCTAGCTGGTAGGGCTGCAAGTCAGTCGATGGTGTCATCCTTAGACCTCGAGCACATCCCACTGTCAGGCTCTCACCAAGATGGCAGGACTGGAAGTTACTCGATGATGTCAGCATTGGACCCTGAGCAGATCACGCTGTCAGGCTCTCACCTATCTGGCAGGGCTGGAAGTTACTCGATGATGTTAGCATTGGACCCCGAGCAGATCCCGCTGTCAGGCTCTCACCTAGCTGGCAGGGCTGGAAGTCACTCGGTGTCATCCTTAGACCTCAAACAGATCCTGCTGTTAGGCTCTCACCTAGCTGGCAGGGCTGGAAATCACTCAATGGTGTCAGCCTTGGAACCCGAGCAGATCCCGCTGTCAGGCTCACCTAGCTGGCAGGGCTGGAAGTCACTCGATGGTGTCAGCCTTAGATCTCGAGCAGATCCCGCTCTCAGGCACTCACCTAGCTAGCAGGGTTGGAAGTCACTCGATGGTGTCAGCCTTGGACCTTGATCAGATCCCGATGTCAGGCTCTCACCTAGCTGGCAGGGCTGGAAGTCACTCGGTATCATCCTTAGACCTTGAGTAGATCCCGCTATCAGGCTCTCACCTAGCTGAGAGGGCTGGAAGTCACTCAATGGCATCAGCCATAGACCTCGAGCAGATCCCACTATCAGGCTCACCTAGCTGGCAGGGCTAGAAGTCACTCGACGATGTCAGCCTTGGACCCCAAGCAGATCCCGCTGTCAGGCTCTCACCTAGCTGGTAGGGCTGGAAGTCACTCGGTGTCATCCTTAGACCTCGATCAGATCCCGCTGTTAGGCTCTCACCTAGCTGGCAGTGCTGGAAGTCACTCGATGTTGTCAGCCTTGGACCCCGAGCAGATCTTACTATCAGGCTCACCTAGCTAGCAGGGCTAGAAGTCACTCGGTGGTGTCAGCCTTAGACCTCGAGCAGATCCCGCTGTCAGGCTCACCTAGCTGGCAGGGCTGGAAGTCACTCGATGGTGTCAGCCTTAGACCCCAAATAGATCCCGCTGTCAAGCTCACACCTAGCTGGCAGGGGTGGAAGTCACTCGGTGTCATCCTTAGACCTCAAGCAGATCCCGATATCAGGCTGTCACCTAGCTAGCAGTGCTGGAAGTCACTCGATGGAGTCAGCCTTGGACCCCGAGCAGATCCCGCTATCAGGCTCTCACCTAGCTGGCAGGGTTGGAAGTCACTCGGAGTCATCCTTAGACCTAGACCAGATCCAGCAGTCAGGCACCCATCTAGCTGATAAGGTTGGAGGTCACTCAGAGAAGTCCTACACTCCTTAGGTAGTCCTGACAAGCTTGGCCCTTCTAAGAATAAGGGAGTAGAGCTCGGCATAGGCGAGCTCGGGCTCGCCAGTTCAGCTCGGCATCAGTAGAAGGGTGGTGAGCTAGGCCCTTGAACCTCGCTGAAGGGAGGCGAATCCCGCCAGAGGGTCGACGTCGCTGGACGGAAGAAGATCTCCGCCTGGCGGCGGGCCTCGCGGCTGAGGTTCTGATTCCCCTCCTTCTGCCTCACATTCGCCCCCTCCAGCTCGGCAAGCCGGGCGCGCAGCTGGCTGACCTCCTCCTCCTGCTCGGCATTGCGAGCCCGCATCTCCCCGGTAGCCTTGGCATCCTGATGAAAGAGAAAAAATTGTTAACGGCGCAAAATATTTCAAGTAAAAGAGGGAAGAAGCCTGATACTCACCAACCCGCCCGCGGCCTATGCGAGAAGACCCTCGGCGATGCCGAGCCACCTCGCCTGATCAGCGGCCTTGTCTT
The DNA here is from genome assembly GCA_039583875.1 of Platanthera guangdongensis. Classification (NCBI taxonomy): domain Eukaryota; kingdom Viridiplantae; phylum Streptophyta; class Magnoliopsida; order Asparagales; family Orchidaceae; genus Platanthera; species Platanthera guangdongensis. The sequence goes on from CM077163.1 coordinate 18,134,474, forward strand.
TGGCGACGTTGCGGGCTTGCTCGGCTTTTTGGAGTTGGTTGCTGATGCTGAAGCTGTGACGCACCAGCATATGATGGAGCTCCATGGCTCGAATTTAGGCCTACAGGCCCTCATGGCCGAGCTGTCGCAGGATCATGCCCTTATAGGCCTCGGCGTCTTCCCGTCCATAGAGGCCGAAGCCGAGGGCATAAGCGTGACCAGTGGCGGGCTCGCAGTCATGCCAAGAGGGGTGAAGAGTGAAGATGGAAACCCGGTGGGCCAGCTCATCCCACTACACCATGGGCTCGCCTGCCGAGTCTTTCCACCACCCACCAAAGTTGAAGAGGGGATGCTCTTTCGGCGCGCAACGCTCGCGAGCCGTCCTCTTCGGCGAAGGAGGTGGCGAGATCGCCATAGGGGGATTAGAGGTCTCGCTACCCTTCCGCCCCTTGCTGGTAACTTCCTTCAGCGGGCTCTCCAGCGATGTATCGGGGGCGACTTCAGGCGAGCTCATGTATCTAGGGATGGATTGATGTTGTTGATGTTGTTTCCCCCGCGGAGCCAGCAAGGCTCTCTTCATATTTTTGGGTAGTTGTTGGCGATGGGGTGGGCTAGACCCCGCATCCCCAGGCCGCCTCTTGATGGAAGAGGGTTTGGAGAAGGCCGCCTCGTCTCGGCAGGCCGCCGCCGCTGCCTTCTCGCGAGCGAGAGGGTCCGGGCACAGTCCCGAGTCCGCAAATGGCGGGTTCATGGGAATTAGCCGCTCCCCTGCAAGAAAAAACTTGGAAAAGTTAGAAGATTTTCAATGGCAATATGGCGAGCTCGTCAATCTGGCGAGCTTGGTAATGTGGAGAGAACGATAACTTCGTCGGGCAGGACGGGGCGGATCGCATCAAGGCCCCTTTATAGGAGGGCGACCTCGAAGTCATTGTGGAGGAAGTATTTGTGAGGTGGGCATCATTTCCGGACACGGCCGGCAGGCGGTAGACCTCCTCGCCCTTCTGCTGAGGCGAGTAGGGGATGTTGTCGAGAACGCCCTTGATGAAGGCGATCTTGGTCATCCAATTGTGATGCTTGTTCGCGATCTCGTGAACTTTGATCAGCAAGCCTATAAAGTAGGCGACCCCATCCGGCGTCGCCTTTTAGGATAAAAGCTTCCTGAACACCGTCAGGTTGAACTCAATCATCTCTCGGTGGAGGTAGCTCGCGTACGCTACCATTATGGCAATGGCGTTAGAGTTCTGCTACGCGAGCACCGCGCCATAGTATTTCAGAATTTATCGAATCTCCGGCCAGAGAGGGAGGCACTGCCCCACCTCAAAGTGCAAGATGGGGAAGGCGAGCTCGTCATCATAAAAGGTATTGATGGCCTCCCCCTGCCTCGGTCGGTGCGCCTCAAAGCCTGGCGGCATGTGGTCGCAAACAAACTCAGCGAGCTCGGCCTCGCTTGTGTGCCCCTCAAAGAAATAATAGTCAGTGAAGTGCTGGGTGCACTTGGAGTGGCCGTCGGCGTCAGGGTTGGTATTGCCCATGCTCGCAGCAAAAGGGGTGGGTCGCGAGTAAGAGCGAGAAAAGAAGAGAGAAAGAGCAAGCAGTTAAGGCAATAGTACGAGGGTTGGTGGTGGGGGGGCTATTTATAGGAAAAGTAATTAAGGGGCCAAGCTATCCAATCGGCCCAGCTCGCCATCCCAGCCCGCCAACCCCCAGCTCGTCGACTTCCAGCGCGCTCCAACCAAGGCTAAACCAAATAAGAAGCAATATGAGTATTACTATTATTCAAACACGGGCCACACCCAAGAATGTTCGAAATTATTTATTACAACAATTTAGTGCAGGAATGAAGAAGCGAGGAGCGCGGGCAGGTGGAAACCAAGAGGCGAGTGCCGGCCGGCTCGGCAAGGGAGCCGCCTTTTATCTACCCCGACCTCACAGCCCCCGCCCCCCAGACTGCCGTGCGCGGAGCAACTCGCGGATCCTCCCTGAATTCCTCTGCGTCGCTGACAGGCCATCGTCGATCTCATCCAGAAACCGGGAAGGACAGAGCAACTCGCCATCCTGTCCGCCTCGCACTTCGTCAGTAAGCCGAACATAGTCTCGCTGCAGCGCCTCGTTGACTTCCTGCACCTCGCACAGCCCGCACACCAGTTTCTTGAAATGCTTGAACCCCCCTCCTGGTCAGCTCACTTTGCTCCACTTCAGGGCCTAGGTAAGAGTCCAGCAAGCTCGAGGAGGGAAGGGGAGAGTAATGGGCTGCTTGCGAAGATTCCTCAGCAGCGGATTGGATGGGGGGAACTGCAAAGACAAGCATCAGCAAGGGGAGGCATGCTAGAAAGTCGCGTAATAAGGATCCAGGCTAAAATTACCTGATGAGATCGACAACTCAAAGGAGATGCGGGGAGGGACAAACCTCAGGTCCTTCCCACGACCTGGGTCGCGCGCTCCCGGAGAAAAAAGCTCGAATCCCGGGACGGGGATGGTCTCCACACCCGCCCTCGCGGTCACAACTGCTCGCTGAGGAGAGGGGGCGCTCACCGGTGAGTTCGGCCTCTGCGAGCTCATCCCCAAGGTCCCAAAGGGAGGGGATGAGTCTCGGAGATGATTCTTCGGAGTCATGAACCGCGAGTCCCCAAGAGTGGTCTTGGCTCGCAGGGTGGTGTCTCGCGGCGCGACGCCCCCACGCCATCAAGCGGGCTGTCTGTGCCATCACAGATTTCGACAATATTCTTGCCCTTTTCATGGGCAGGCAGAGTGGAGGAGCCGGTCCCGTGATCCAAGGTGGTCCTCAGGTCATCGTAAATGGGCTCGACTGCTTGAGGAAATGGCTTCACCCTCTTGGAGCTGGGCTCGGCAGAGCCGCCCTGCGGGACAGTGGGCGGAACCGCAGTCAGGGTAGCTATACGAGCAGCTGAGGCTTGGCGAGCTCGGTTAAGGCGCTCTTAGATCTACTTGGGAATCGGCATCTCGGCAGGGCTATAACAAAGGGAGTGGCAAAAGTCGGGCAGGTATGCAGGTGTATATATATAGCCGCAGGTGGACCCCACCTGAAGATTACCTCCGATCAACCCCGCGCTCGCCGAACACTTGGGGTTGGATGTTTCTTTACGAGCTTTTTCAAGTACAAAAAGTGCGGGGATTTTCTAAAATCTCATATCTAGCGAGTAGGTTGAACCAGGAACCAGGCTGCCGGGCTCAGATTACCAAGGCCCCATGCGAGCTCGGCAGAGAAACCCGAGCCCGAGCTCGGCATTCGTCGACCGCAAGCTCGGCATTTGCCGAGCTAAGCCAAGATTCGTCGAGATGAGGTCAACTAATGGAGGCCAAACGATAGGCGAGCTCTCCATCCCAACTCGTACTTGCGCAAAGGAGCTCGACAACAGCAGGCGAGCAGGATCCGCCAAGGTGGCCATGCTACCCAGCTCGCCCAGATCTATGAGGTACTTTTTACCGTTTAGCCCCCGTTGGTCTGCCCATAGCCCTTCAAAATAGCAGAGTTTGGCTGTTGGCAAACCTAACCAAGGGCATTTTGGTAATTTCAGGTCAGTTTAGTTTTGTTATTGGCAGTTCATATCCTGAAAACTATAAATAGGACCCAAGGGGTACCCCAAAAGGCAGGCTTCCTGTGCTATCCTGCTCCAGTTTTGAAGTGCTTTCTGAGGGTACCTTATCTCTGCCTTTGGCTAAGGAGGGGAAGCGCTCTCAGTTATTTCGGGTGTGTGGTGGGTCCTCCCCTCCGAGCCCTTGTGTCAGTCCTCCCTTGTTTTTTTGTTGTTTTGCTTGCAGGAGAGAAGTAGGTGTGCGATCACCCCTTCCTCAAGGGTGAACTTTATAGAAAACTGATTTTCGGTTTCAACAACCATCTTTTCGCAAAAGGTCGTCATCCCAGGAGAATTTGTCATTGACTCTATCTACTGTATAGCGTTGCAAACTTTCATCAAGTTCCGTTGCCCGCCAAACCCTGTCCGTAAGGTCACACTGTACCTCCGTCCAGTGCAAGCACGCATTTTCTGTGGAATTCTTGTCAACGCAAGAAATTTTAAACGCTTCCAACTCCTGGATCAGACACTTATCATGCATTTGCAACCAATTTGCCTTTGACTCGACGACTTAAGGTATCCGCGACCACGTTTCCTTTCCCAGGAGTGTAGTGAATATCAAAAGTGTAGTCCCTGAGGAACTCCATCCATCTTCATTGTCGCATATTGAGTTCCTTCTGATCTAATAAGTACTTTATGCTCTTATGGTCCGTGAATATATCCACCTTCACGCCATATAGATAGTGATGCCATATAGATAGTGCAAAAATCATCGCTGCCAACTCCAAATCATGGACGGGATAGTTTCGTTCATGCACTTTCAACTGGCGTGAGCCATAAGCGATCACCTTTCCAAATTGAAGAAGAACGTTGTTGGGTATTGTATCCACACTAACCCAGATTTGATGAAGCTACCTTTGAACTAAGATGAATTAAGTTGTATTTGATGTTTGGTTTGAGTTATGTGTTTACAGTATTCTAATGGGAAGTGTCGACCAATGTCAGTCTACAATGGGTCACCAAACACAGGACCATACAATGTAATCCCCCATTGTGTGTTCCAAAGTGTTGACTCTTGTGTAGCCTCTCTATTAGGATACACTTCATATTCAAGCCCTAGGACTATGTGAAAAGACTTGATGCTGATTTCCCTTAGAAGAAGAAAATCTGTCAGAAAACTTTTTCCTAAGTACTCGAGTACCTCCTTACTTACTCGAGTAAGTTACTGAGTTTATACTCTAGTAGTAATTCACCTACTCAAGTAGTTAAGATATACTCGAGTAGTCCAATTATGGCTCTCAAGTAATTCATCTTGTATACTTGAGTAATTTCCTCTTATCTCTCGAGTTTTCAGATTTTTTCTTCTCAAATTTGTCTAAGTGAAATACTCGAGTAGTATTATATATACTCGAGTCGTTCTATCTTCTATCTCAAGTTAATTATATTCTGACTCTCGTGTACTTCCTACTTACTCGAGTAGTCTAAATCATATACTCGAGTAGTTCATCTACTACTCGAGTAGTTAAATGCTTTTACTCGTGTAATCCAAAATTCTATTCCAGAAAAATTTCACTAAGTGAATAACTCGAGTAGTTCATGTTATATACTCGAGTAGATCATTCTGTCTCGAGTAGTTCATGTTACATACTCGAGTAGTTCAATTTTTCCTGTTCTAGAAATTTTTTAACTGTTTGTCTCGTGTAGTCTCTTATATACTCGAGTAGTTCATTTCTATATACTCGAGTAGTACTTGAACTCGAGTAATATACTCCACCTCTTGTGTAAGTACTTAAGTACTCGAGTAAGTCATTTTTGTTACTCGATTAACTGAGTCACTCTCATTCTTATTTACTCGAGTAGTTGACTCCATGTACTCGAGTAATGATTTTCTTTTTCTCCAGAGTAATTTTCCTTATGTACTCGAGTAGTCACTTTCTACGTACTCGAGTAGTGTTGCATATACTCGAGTAGTCCTGCCTGACTCGAGTAATTTACTTTGACCTTTTTCAGAAATTCTTTAAGTCCAGACCTAACAGTCTTATTCTTAAACTCTGACGTGATTGGTCTACGTGTCTTTCTCTTTATGAATCATTTAAGTCTAATCTTCTTGTCTCCTATAAAAGGTCTTGTCAAACCGACAAACCCTAAGTTTTCAAAGAAAATTATTCTAAGAAAGTTTTTGCAGCCGTCACTTTCTAAAAAGATTTTTGTCTCCTCTCTCTCTCTCTCTCTGCAAGAATCGGAAACTCGCCACCGCCGCCATCTCTATTATCCGACCGGCTAGGGTTTCTTCTTTTCAGAGGATTCAGATTAAGAAGACTCTGCAGGTCGAGATCTCCGCTCAACACTTCATTTACTCATTCGATCGTGTAAAGTCGAGAAGTTCCAGATCTGATTTTACCGAGATTCTTCTTCTATATTCTGATAAAGTCGCATGCCTAGAAGAATGATATTCTGATTTTCTGTTGTAGATCTGAACCAAAGAACTTACTGTTTGTATTTCTGTACAACTTTATTTCATTATTGTTGGAGAAGATTTCTCCGAGTGTAGGAGTTTTCAACTCCGAGATTGTAGGAAGTTTTGTCTTCCGAGTGTAGATCCATTTGTGGATCGAGTTTGGAACATTATTCCGAGGGTATGATTGTTTTCCAATCCGAGATAGTGGAGTAACCGTGTCTAGTGTCTTACTAGATCGGTGAGGGAAAGTGGATGTACCCAAGGTTGGGGAACCACTATAAATCTTGCCTCGTCTGTGTTTGCTTGTTTGGTAGATAGATCTGTGCTTTGGTTGAGATTTTTTTATTCCACAAAAAGACGCACAAATCACCTATTCACCCCCCTCTATGTGATTTAGGTTTGCAACTATTATCTTTCAATTGGTATTAGAGGGAGGTTGATCGTTAAAAGGTTAACACACCTTGATCAGATCCTTAAATAGTTGTCATTTGAGATCTACCAAATGGACAAGGCTAAAAATTTTGCCAAGCTTCCTTTGTGCAACAAAATAATTTCCCTATGTGGAAAGAAAGAATCAAGTTCTTCATGGAAGTTGTGGATCCAAGGATATTCATGATAATTGAAGAAGGTCCTTATGTTCCCATGACCATATCCACTATAGATCCTACTAAGAAAGTCCCCAAGAAACTTATGGATCTAGATAAGGATGAAATTGCACTTGTCTCATTGGACAAAAGGTGAAAAATATCATAGCAAGTGCAGTCGATGATTCAATGCTGCAAAATCTGATTCATTGCTAGTCTGCAAAGGAGATGTGGCAGTCTCTAGTTACCTTGATGGAAGGTACCGAAGAAGTGAGGGATTATAGAAGATCCCTATTTAATTAGAAGTATGAGGCTTTCCGACAAGGAAACAAAGAAACCATTGCTGACACATTTGAGAACTTCTTCAAGATAGTGAATGGGTTAAGGGTATACGGCAGAGTCTTCACTAATGGAGAGCTAAATGATAAGTTCTTGAGATCCCTGACTAAGGAATGGGATAATAAGGTCTGTGCTATCAGGGAGTTTAGAAAACTAGCCGAGACAGATCCTCAGAATCTCTTCGGGAAGCTGATGTCCTATGAGCTCCAACTCAACACCAGGATGGCTGAAGAAGAGAAAAACAGGTCTGCATTCCCAGAGAAGTCTATCGCTTTAAAGACAGACACCTCTAAGAAGTCCAAGGCTGTTCCTCCTACTCCAGCACCAGAAGTTAGTGAAGAAGAAACCTCAGAACCAAGCACCTCAGGCTCTGAACTATTAGAAGGAGAGTTCTCACTACTCTCTCGGCAGTTCAAGAAATTCTTGAACAAGAAGAAGTAATGGAAAGGCAAGGATGCCTCTTATAGAAGATCACAATGTGATGGTGATCGACAAAGAAACGGCTCAAGCAGCCATGACAGGTATAATACTAAACAAAACAAACATATTTCGACTGACAATATTTGCTATTGTTGTAATAAGCCAGGACACATCATCGCTGACTACCCTCACAATAAGGAGGGTGGTAGAAGAGAGGAAAAGAAGTCCTCGTACAGCAAGAAGAGGACAGAGAAGAGCTTGGTAGCCAAAAGGGCAAAACTCTTAGTGACTCTTACTCATCTGAGTCGAGTGAAGAAGAAGAAGCCTATTTTGGACTCATGGCTCAAACTGATGATGAACAAGAGCCCCAGTTCACTGGAAAGGTAATCTCTCACACTCCTCTCTCTAATTCTGAAGTTTCTAAACATGATTGTGAGGATAGCTCCTCTGACGATGAGTCAGAACTCATGGCCCAATATAAGGAGTTAATCATGGCTTACGACAAATGTCGTCAAGTCGTGAAAACTCAGGATAAAGAGATAAAGTCTCTCAAAGCTGAAGAGAGCATCTTGAGAGAGAAATTCGCAAAGACTGACTCGCTCGAAGAAAACTTCAATAATGTTATTGAAGAATATAATAAGGCTCTTGAGCACCTTGACCTCAAAGAGAAAATCATCAAGGAACTGGAAGCCCAACTTGCTGCTGAAAAGAAACTAGTTGAAAGTTTCTCGAAGCCCAAGGCAGTTCTTCCATTCGTTACTGAATTCTCAGCCAAGGCCAAGGGTGCTGGATTAGGCCATGAAGAAGCTCCTAGTAAATCCTCTAGGAGAAATAAGGCTCAACGAAAGAATAATACCGCCAAAAAGGCCTTAGCCAAAGAGAAGGGGAAAGCCCCTTAAGATCAGACCACGTTCAAGAAGGTTATATTTCCTTCAAATGAGTTTGATTTCGACTCATCCTACTGGCACTTTTCTATGCCTACCTATGTAGAGCCAAAGTCCCGTTATTAAGGATGGACTCGACCCAGAAACTTTGGCGAAAGTGTCTTTAAGGCACCTTATGAAGAAGTCATTCTTCATAGCTATGGCCCTTTCAATAATGGCCATAACTTCAAGAAGGCACCAAAGACAAAGCCTGTTGTAGAAAAGTCTGTAAAGGAGAAGAAGCCATGTGATTTCCATCATCATGAGGCATCTTCCTCCAGGAATGCTTCCCCTGCTAGACCATAATTCCAAAAGGTCAAGCAGGAGAACTTAAGGCGAAGATACAATAGATTTGACTATTGGTGTTGTGGCAGAATTGTTCACTTTGTCATTGATTGTTGGTTTAATCCTAGAAATGTTGCAACCCCATATGTTGGCAATATGAGGAAGACCACTCCTAATGCTAATATTCATAGGGGGAGTGTTCTAACCCGAGACCAAGAACCCAAACGTATTTGGGTTCCTATGGCTAACTGATTGTGATTTCAGGAATGTCCAAAGGCCAACAAAACGCCAATCTGGTATTTGGACAGTGGATGCTCTCGGCATATGACCGGGACAAGAAGCCTTATTCAGAACTTTACTCCAGTTGTGAACGGACCAAAGGTGATCTTTGGAGTTCAGACCGTGGAATTACTAGAGGCTATGGTATGATTACTAACGGTAATGTATCCTTCTCAGATGTAGCTTACGTTGAAGGTTTGGAACATAACCTTATAAGCATAAGACAACTCTGCGATAAGGGATATATAGTTGAGTTTCATGCTGACAAGTGCTTGATAAAATCCGTTGACAATATGGAAACGATTCTATCTGGCACTCGAAGTAGAAACATGTTCTGTTTGAATTTCATTTGTATAGATTCTTTGACACCAGTGTGTTTTTTAGCAAAAGAAAGTGCGTCTCTTGGTGACCAATGGCACAAGAGATTAGCACATATTAATTCCGAAATGATAAATAAATTATTTTCAATGAACTTAGTACGTGATGCCCCAAATGTCAAGTACGTCAAAGATATACCTTGTCATGCACGTGTAAAAGGCAAACAAACAAGGTCTACCTTTAAAAGCGTTATTGGCAAGGATTCTAATAGATGTCTTCATCTACTGCATATGGACTTGTTTGGTCCCCTGCAAATTAGAAGTTTGGGAGGTAAGGATTATACGTTGGTAATTGTCAATGATTACTCGCATTTTGCGTGGGTGTTCTTTCTGAAACACAAGTCAAATACCTTCGACATCTTTACTAATTTCGTCAGGCAAGTCCAGAATGAGTACAACTGCTCCATAGTCAAAATCAGAAGTGATAATGGAACAGAGTTTAAGTCTGGGGCCATGACAGAATTTTGTGAAAGCTTAGGTATCTTTCATGAGTTTTCCTCTCCTCGTACTCCACAACAAAATGGAGTGGCCGAGAGAAGGAATAGAACGCTCATAGAGGCCTGTAGGACCATGTTGAGTGATGCTTCACTTCCGGAATATTTTTGGGCTGAAGCCATCAACACTGCATGCCACATGCAAAAACGAGCTCTCATAAATAAAAACCACGATAAGACACCTTACGAACTTCTGAAGGGCGGGAAACCAACAGTCTTATATTTAGAATTTTTGGTTGTAAATGCTTCGTGCTAAACAATGGCAAGTATCACACTACTAAGTTTAGCGAAAAAGGTTTTGAAGGTATTTTTGTAGGTTATAGTAGCCATAGTAAGACATATATGATTTTTAATAGAAAAACCCTGGTGGTAGAAGAATCGATACATGTTGTATTTGATGAGACGAGTTTGCCGTAAAGCAACTCTTCTAGTGTGCTTATTGAAGATGCAGGTGCAAAGCTGAAAGAAACTATCTTGGATGAACCGTCTTAAGATAAAGGTGAAAAGTTCATCAAGATCACCACTCCAACCCCTATTGGAGAGGCTGATAATCAAGATGAAGAAGTCATCCAAGATGAAGAAGTCACTCCGGTGATAGAAGACAATCTAGATGCAAGGACTCTAGAGCTCAGACACTTGAAGGATCACCCCATGGACCAGATCATAGGAGATCCCCAAGATGGTGTCAGAACTCGTAGAGGTACAACTAATGAGAATCTATATTTATGTTTTCTCTCGTAGGTTGAACCAAAGAAGTTTGAGGAAGCAAACTCAGATGCATCGTGGATAATGGCAATGGAAGAAGAACTGAACCAGTTCAAGCGCTGCAAAGTATGGAAGCTTGTTCTAAGACCCAAAGGTAAGAACGTCATTGGGACAAAATGGGTCTATAGGAACAAGATGGATGAGGATGGAACGATAGTAATGAACAAGGCCAGACTTGTTGCCAAAGGCTATCGTCAAGAAGAAGGAATCGAATTCGACCAGATGTGCGCTCCAGTGGCAAGGCTAGAGGCTATAAGGTTATTCCTAGCATATGCTGCACTCAAAGGCTTCACTGTCTACCACATGGACGTGAAGTCTGCCTTCCTTAATGGTGACATAAAGGAAGAGGTGTATGTGGATCAACCTTCAGGTTTCATTGATTCTAACTTTCCTGATTACGTTTATTTACTACACAAAGTATTGTATGGTCTGAAACAAGCTACCCGAGCTTGGTATGAGACGTTGTCTAGCTTTCTACTTGAGAACAAGTTCACAAGGAGAAAGATAGAAAAGACATTATTTCTTAGGGAAATTAAGGGCAAGATTTTGCTAGTGCAAATCTATGTCGATGACATTATTTTTGGCTCTAATGATGACAACCTCTGCAAGAAGTTTTCAAAACTTATGCAAGGGAAGTTTGAAATGAGCAGTATGGGCAAGCTGAAGTATTTCTTAGGGCTTCAAGTAAAATAGTATGAAGATGGAATTTTCATCTCGTAGACTAAGTTTACCAAAGAGCTGATTAAGAAATTCGGAATGGAGAATGCAACCTCGATAAGGACTCCAATGGGCTCAACAATGTCTCTGGACAAGGATGAAAAAGGGAAACCTTTTGATGAAACCAAGTACAGAAGCATTATTGGATCCTTTCTCTACCTTACTGCAAGTAGACCTGACATAATGTTCTCAATATGTGTCTGTGCTGGATTTCAGGTGAACTCTAAGGAATCTCACTACGCTGCTGTGAAGCGGATTTTGAGATACCTTAAAGGTACACCAAATCTTGGCTTATGGTACCCAAGAAGTAATAATAGCGAACTAATAGGTTTTTCAGATGCAAATTTTGCAGGTAGCAAAGACGACAGGGAAAGCACTTCAGAGACTTGCCAATTCTTTGGAATAAGGCTTATCTCCTGGAGTAGCAAGAAGCAAAACTGTGTGGCAATCTCAACAGTCGAGTCAGAGTACATCTCTGCAGGCAGTTGCTGTGCACAGTTAATTTCGATAAAGAATCAGTTCGAAGACTACAACATGAATTTTGCAAGGATTCCATTGTTTTGCGACTCCTCCAGCGCAATAGCAATAGCCAACCACCCAGTCTAGCACAGCCGGACAAAGCATATAGAGCTAAGGTATCATTTCATCTGGGAGCATGGGGACATAGACCTACAATATGTCCCTACAGACAGGAAAATTGCAGATATTTTCACAAAGCTGCTGGACAAGACCATGTTCTCGTTCTTCAAAACAGAACTTGGGATGCTCAACAAGGAAGACTAGAAGGGGCTGGACTTTCAAGAAGGCTCAAGGCTCAGAGGTTAGTCAAAAGTTGGATTTTTCCAAAAGTTTAAATTTTTGACTCGAGTAAGTAACAACATACTCAAGTAAGTATATGACCTACTTGAGTAGTAGAAGGACATACTTGAGTGATCTACTTAACCTACTCGAGTAGTGGAATAATATACTCAAGTAGTCGACTTGACATACTCGAGTTGCAGACTGACATACTCGAGTAGTCAACTTCACTTACTCAAGTACATCATTGACCTACTCAAGTACTTCCATACATCTACTCGAGTACTTCTGTATCCTTACCCGAGTACCACAGACTTATCTACTCGAGATATTTTCCTCACTCGTGTATATGCCGAGTCATCTCTTATTCAAATTTTCTTATGCGCAAACCAAAGGCTTATGCCGCCTACTCTATAGTTTACTTCAGTATTTCTTTTCAAATAATTAGACCTAAACCTAGGGTTATATAAATAAGAAAATCCGGAAATTCCCTCTACACGAAATCATTTCCGTCTATCGAGTACCCGACTGCCTCTTCGCCTTCCTCCATCAGTTGCAGAGTCGCGCCCATTCTGTCTCCCCGATGACATTCTCTAGGGTTTCTGCATCTCCAAGACTGCTGAATCATGGCCGCCTCATCTAAGATCGGTGTTGGTTCGGAATTAGTCGCCGCAGGGATTGCCGACCTATCCAATGATTTCCATAATCTTCTGATTTTGCTCGACACCGTCGGATTAACATTCGTTCTTCAAGAACCATGTTGTATCCTCTTCCCCAAAGTTGCAGAGTTTTTCAAGAATGTCAAGGTCAAGCGAAATGGCACCGTCTTCAAATCCAAAGTCAAAGGCATAATGATCAAACTCACCAAAATGACTGTGGCTCAACTTCTTCGAATGTCGATTGTGGATGAAGAAGATGATCTAGGGCCTGAAGAATATGATAGAACAAGTCTATTCTGTGGTCTGCATCCTTAGAAACATTACATCAATAGGTCTGACATGAATGCAGAAGGAAAATTCTTGGTGGATGTCATTAGTAAGATTCTTCTCTAAAAAACCCACTACATTCGGGCCATACCTCTTTTCTTCTTTAACAACATGCAAGCAATCGTCTGCCGAAAGATCTTCCAGTTTGGAATGCTAATCTTTGACAAGATTAAGGAGAGTATCAAATCCCCCAACTATGCACGGATAATTTCCCTGCTTCTCCATGAGATCAATCCAGAGGTTTTAAGTTTCTCCAAAGGAAGTATCATTCACCACATGAAGAAGGTCTCCATATCCTCCATCCAGAGATGGGAGTTAAAATTGCAAAATGCCTCTCAAGCTGCCAAAATTACTGAAGTTGCAGACAAAGAGGACAGGACTCCATCTCCTTCTCCATCTCAGGTCCCCAGCTCCTCTGGTGCACCCATTGAGGGGGAGCCTGCTCCTACTATTCAGGCCAGGCCAACTACTCCTCCTCCAGTCACTCCAGAAGATATCCTCTCAGATCAATAGGTTCAAGAAGTACTCCTTTCTACTGATGCTGCCATAAATGAAATGATAGAAGAGTTAACTGCAGATGAACCACCTCCTCCTCTATCTCCACTAGCTCCATCCACTAAAATTCCCAAGGACCCAACTCCTGGACAATCTCCAGACACTTCTCCAGTAAGGACACCAGAAAAATCCCCTGATGCCCCCAAAGAACAGCCAGAAACAATTCACGTTTCTGATGAGCTCTCACCTAAGCCAGCTGAAGCTCCTCTCAGAAATTTGGATTTCTCTATCCCTCAGATTATGAACGAAGAGGATGCCATGATACCGACTACAAGAGCTCAGAGCTCAGTCACTCTCTCTGAAATAGCTCCATGGGTGGCTCCTCCTGTTCCTTCTGCTCCATCAACTTCTGCTCCTCATGCTGCTCCAACTCCTGCCTCCACAGACTTGATGTCTCAGATTGTACTTCTTCTTCAAAACCAGAAAGCATACTTTGATACTTGTCTCAAGACTATCACAGATAAAGTAACTGCTCTAGAAACTGAAATGTGCAGAGGATTTGCTGAGATCCAGCACAACACTGATCAGCTCAAACATCTCTTCCAGATTAGTGGCAAAGCCTTAGACCACACCATCACCAGTGTTGGACAGGTTATGGAGCAAGGCCTGACTCTTGCCAATAAACAAATGGAATTGGATAAAATGGCTGAGGCAACTAAGATGAAGATTTGTGAGGAAGTTGGAACTTTCAAAGATGATGCCATCTCCCAGCTATCTGTTCAAGTCAGAAAGGGGGAGAAGTTGGTAAAAGAATATTTAGAAAAGTCTGATGCCCTCAAGAAAGAATTATGGGAAGACAAAGTTAAAGAGATTCATGATGATGTTCTAGCTCAAATACAGAGTATCAAATTCCAAACTTATGACACTGCTGTATGGATGCACAACCAGATTCTACCAGAATTTTTTGCTGATCCTAACATTATTCCTCATCACCTGAACCCACTAGCTGCTGCTGATGCTCCAACTCCTGCTCCTCCTCTACAACCCACATTTTCTCCAAGGCCTGGTGATTCTATTGCTCCTCCAGATTGTTATGCTCAAGATTGGGAAGATGATCCTGCTGATATCTTTCTCAAAGCCCCTCCTGAGATTCTGACTTATAAGAAGAAAAGGAAATATGGTGAAGGTGCTTCTACTAGCAAGTCTGTTCCTGCTAAAGCTCCTAAACATGATGAGGTCTGGTCTCCTACTTCCAAGTTGCTCATCCTGGAAACTCTCAAGTTAGTTCTGGACTTCCGTGAAAGTAGAAACATTCACTACAGTTCCCATGAATGGGAGTTGTATGAGAAGTCCATGACCAAAAGGAGAATCTATGACAGAGAATATGGAAGAAATAATCGAGCTGCTCCTCCCAGACCACCCAAGTATTATCCTAAACCTTACAGCTATCAGTGAAGACAATAAGAGAAACAAGATAAGCAACATCATCAGAGCTAGCCTAAAAGACTCATGAGCTGTGGAAATGGATTTTAGTTGTTAATGATAATTCTGGAAATTCCTATTTATATAATTCAAAGTTTTGGATCTTATTATCTTTTTCATAATTCCTTGATTGCTTACACTGCTTTATTACTTAGTATTCTTTTTATGTCCATAATTCACCTTAGTGTAAATGGTTCTGAGTTCTACAAATATGGGGGAGATTGTTGGGTATTGTATCCACACTAACCTAGATTTGATGAAGTCACCCTTGAACTAAGATGAATTAAGTTGTATTTGATGCTTGGCTTCAGTTATGTGTTTGCAGGATTCTAATGGGAAGTGTCGACCAATGTCAGTCTACAATGGGTCACCAAACACATGACCATATAATGTAATCCCTCATTGTGTGTTCCAAAGTGTTGACTCATGCGTAGCCTCTCTATTGGGATACACTTCATATTCAAGCTCTAGGACTATGTGAAAAGACTTGATGCTGATTTCCCTTAGAAGAAGAAAATCTGTCAGAAAACTTTTTCCTAAGTAAAGTACTCGAGTACCTCCTTACTTACTCGAGTAAGTTACTGAGTTTATACACGAGTAGTAATTTACTTACTCGAGTAGTTAAGATATACTCGAGTCGTCCAATTATGGCTCTTAAGTAATTCATCTTGTATACTCGAGTAATTTCCTCTTATCTCTCGAGTTTTTAGATTTTCTCTTCTCAAATTTGTCTAATTGAAATACTCGAGTAGTATTATATATACTCGAGCAGTTCTATCTTATATCTTGAGTTAATTGTATTCTAACTCTCGTGTAGTTCTTATTTACTCGAGTAGTCTAAATCATATACTCAAGTAGTTCATCTACTACTCGAGAAGTCAAATGCTTTTACTCGTGTAATCCAGAATTCTATTCCAGAAAAATTTCACTAAGCGAATAACTCGAGTAGTTCATGTTATATACTCAAGTAGATCATTCTGTCTCGAGTAGTTCATGTTACTTACTCGAGTAGTTCAATTTTTCTTGTTCCAGAAATTTTCTAAGTGTTTGTCTTGAGTAGTCTCTTATATACTCGAGTAGTTCATTTCTATATACTCGAGTAGTACTTCTTGAACTCGAGTAATATACTCCACCTCTCGTGTAAGTACTTAAGTACTCGAGTAAGTCATTTTTGTTACTCGAGTAATCGAGTCACTCTCATTCTTATTTACTCGAGTAGTTGACTCCATGTACTCGAGTAATGATTTTCTTTTTCTCCCGAGTAATTTTCCGCATGTACTCGAGTAGTCACTTTCTACCTACTCGAGTAGTGCTGCATATACTCGAGTAGTCCTGCCTGATTCGAGTAATTTACTTTGACCTTTTTCAGAAATTCTTTAAGTCCAGACATAACGGTCTTATTCTTAAACTCTGACGTGATTGGTCCACGTGTCTTTCTCTTTATGAATCATTTAAGTCTAATCTTCTTGTCTCCTATAAAAGGTCTTGTCAAACCGACAAACCCTAAGTTTTCAAAGAAAATTATTATAAGAAAGTTTTTGCAGCCGTCTCTTTCCAAAAAGATTTTTATCTCCTCTCTCTCTCTGCAAGAATCGGAAACTCGCCGCCGTCGCCATCTCTATTTTCCGACTGGCTAGGGTTTCTTATTTTCAGAGGATTCAGATTAAGAAGACTCTACAGGTTGAGATCTCCGCTCAACGCTTCATCTACTCATTCGATCGTGTAAAGTCGAGAAGTTCCAGATCTGATTTTATCGAGATTCTTCTTCAATATTCTGATAAAGTCGCACGCATAGAAGAAGGATTTTCTGATTTTCTGTTGCAGATCTGAACCAGATAACTTACTGTTTGTATTTATGTACAACTTTATTTCATTATTGTAGGAGAAGATTTCTCCGAGTGTAGGAGTTTTCAACTCCGAGATTGTAGGAAGTTTTGTCTTCCGAGTGTAGATCTGTTTGTGGATCGAGTTTTTAGGAACATTGTTCCGAGGGTAGGAATGTTTTCTAATCCGATATAGTGGAGTAACTGTGTCTAGTGTATTGCTAGATCGGTGAGGGAAAGTGGATGTGCCCAAGGTTAGGGAACCACTATAAATCTTGCCTCGTATGTTTTTGCTTGTTTGGTAGATAGATCTGTGCTTTGGTTGAGATTTTTTTATTCCGCAAAAAGACACACAACTCACCTATTCACCCCCCTCTAGGTGATTTAGGTTGGCAATTATTATCTTTCAAACACAGCCTAAGGTGCTCCCTAACGCATCACTATAAATCTCAAAGCTGTCCGAACCACATGATGATGTCAAAACAGGCGTCGTGGTAAAACGACTCTTTCGCTCTTCAAAAGCTCGCATGCACTCCGGCGTCTAAATGAACTTCTAATCCTTCCTCATAAATGCGGTAAGAGGCAAAGCGATCCGTGAGAAGTTTTCTACAAAACATCTATAGTAGCCTGCCAGTCCAAGGAAACTCCTGAATTCGGCAACCGAAGACAACACTGGCCACTCCTGGATGGCTCTTATCTTTGACAGATCCACCACAATGCCCTCTCCACTCACCACATGGCCAAGAAAAGCCACTGACGATAGCCAAAACTCACACTTTGAGAACTTGGCGTAGAGCTTATTTCTCCACAGGGTATGCAACACCAACCGTAAATTCACATGATCTTCTTCAGATTGAGAGTACACCAAGATATCATCAATGAAGACAATCACAAACAAATTCAAGTACTCTTGAAACGTTCGGTGCATTAAATCCAAAAACACCGTTGGCGCATTGCACAGTCCAAACGACATTACAGTAAAATCGTAATGACTGTAGCGTGTTCCAAATGCAGTCATGGGAATGTCACCTTCCCGAATTCGCTATTGGTAGTAACCCGATTTCAAATCCAGTATTGAATATACTTTCGATCCCGCCAATTGATCAAACAAATCATCTATTCGTGGAATTGGATATTTGTTTTTCTCCGTCAACTTGTTTAATTCACGATAATCAATACACAATCACAGGATATCGTCCTTCTTCCTCACAAAAAGAACAGGAGCGATCCAAGGTGGCGTACTTGGACGTATGTATCCCTGTTCCAACAACTCTTGCAGTTGAACTTTTAGTTCAGCCATTTCCTTTGGCGCTACTCGATATGGCGAGCGGGCCACAGGTTTTGCACCTGGCACCAGGTCAATCGAGAAATCAATCTCTCGCTATGGTGGTAATCTCGGAAGCTCCTTCGGAAACACATCAGCAAACTCCGAAACAATCGGAACATCACTCACACTAGTCTTTGGCTCAACAGCCTCAACAAGTGTGAAGAACAACTTCGCGCCTTTCCGAAATGCCTAAGCCACTTGAAGAGCAGACATCAATGTCATGCTCGACCCTCACATACCAGCGAACTTCGTTTCTCGTTCGGTATTTTGCTCCAGTGTGACTTCCCTTGATTTGCAATCTATATAGACACGCTACTCTGAGAGCCAATCCATACCAAAGATCACATCAAACTTCGATATAGGCAGCACCAATGCTTCTAATCTGAAATCCCGACTTCTTATTCGTACCTCCACAAAACAAGACCTATCTGCATGCATTACACACCCATTTTGTAATAACACCTTCACACTATATGCCACCATAGGAATCGATACACTGATCCGTAACATGAAATCCGCAGATAGAAATGAATGAGAAGCACCAGTATCAAACAGTGCTCTCGGCGGACAATCTCGAATCAGAACAAAGCCTAATATAAACACATTATACACAAGCTACAATCAAGGTATGAAAAAGCAAAAGCAGCAATCAAAGATATTACCATGTACCTGTGACAACGTCACTTTGTTTTATGGCCTCCTGCTGGCCAAGATTATACACTCGGGGTTGTGCCTGGGATGCGGTGTACTCTACCACTGCATTTCCCTTTTCAGAATATGACGCTCCTGTCTTCTTTTAAACCTTTGGTGGACCAACCTGACAGTAACGTGCTATATGCCCCCACTCGACCACATATATAGCAGGTCCGATACTCCTACCTTGAAGTTGCTCCTGATGCAACACTCGAGGGAGCCTGTGAAGAAGACTTAAATCACTTACCACATTTCCTTCGGTACTTTGATTTCCTGGCTACGACACTTTAAGCTCGGACTTTGTCACCACCAAGTCCCTTTTTCCTTGCACCCTCCTCATATCCTTCTCCAACACACACATCATATCCACCAATGCCTGAAACACTTGGTTCACCGAACTTGATAATAGGAATCTCAACTCATCCCGCAATCCTTCGTAGAACTGATTAGTTTTTCGTTGTTCATCAGCGAAAATAAACCCCGCATAGCCTCCCAATCGTGTAAACTCATGCAAGTAGGTATCGACACTGCTCTCGCCCTGAGTTAAACGTTGGAACTCATTTTCCATAGTGATCCGTTGAGCTGCTGACAAGTGCTTTGCTAAGAACAGACGCAAAAATTCCTCAATCGAGACTTCTGTTAATTTCCTGGCCGCTAAGTGGTGTAACTCTGTCTCGTCCCACCATAGCCGCGCCTCTCCTTCCGACAAGAAGGTGGCCAAGGTGAACTTCTGATTTTCCTCCATTATTATCGCTGTCAAGATTCGCTTGATGCGTGACAACCAATCTTCCGCATGGGTTGGGGATCCCACAACCGTAAACGTAGGAGGTTTGAAGCTCATAAACTGCTTCAACTGTCGTTCTTCTGCCTGAGGATCAACAGCCTCAACAGGTTCTGGCCTTACACCAACCCGTTCTGGTACCAATGCCGGCTGCGCCCGCCCAGTAGGCTGTGCATGAATCATTGCAAACAGCACCTCAGTAACTAAGCGTACTGTTTCTGTGGAAGGAGGAGGTGTAGGTACCTCAACTGGTGTCGCACTCTCATCAGAACGCTGGGGCTCAGACTGCCCAGCACCACTATGAGTCACTTATAAGTGGACAAGACACACATTAGCGATCTTGTACAAGCAATAACAATAAAATAGGAATGTGCAAGTTCCTCAAACAGGTGTATTTGCATTTCTTAGTGGACATTCTTGAGTTCATTAATGTTATAGTGGGTCGCACGTACACGGGCTCGCCACCCGACAAAATAATTCGACCACGAATTCGAAATGGAAAGACCGAGACAAGCTGATACCAAAATGTAACACTTCCATCAGTTGCATGACATATAGTAGAAGGTCCGGTCGGGGCCCCACACCATATGCTACAAACAGGCGACGAAGTTACGGGTTAATATTAGAGTTGCTCATCCTAACTCAGAGCATTCTAGCGGAAGCTTTTAAGTTGATTAAACTCAACTCACCTGAATGTCCACAATATATAAATCGGCATTTATATATATAACAGCACGAAGGAATGTTCTCCAAATACACAAGAAGTCTGGCCTTATGGCCTTACAGTTAAGCTTTATACATATGGCTTTCATACATCGCTAAGTAGGCTCACCACACATGAAAATACTATCATATGAATTTCTTTGGACTTCGAGGGCAAGCATAGCAGCAGCCGTAGCAGTAACAACAACAAGGGCTTGAGCCACCTATTTTCCGCTCGGCTCTCCTGCACCTGCATGGGACAATCCACCGCACGGTGGTAAACAAGGCAACGGTCAGCATTCAGCTGACCAAGTTATAGCGACTCTACCCCTTACCCAGGTTAGTTGTATTCCTTCCCTACATGCATATCATTTCACAAGCAGATATATATCACACAATGTGCACTCACGCACAATCAATATATCACAAACGTCGACCACACGACCCGACGCTCCATGCACTCATAGCATATTCTTGGTGTACCGGAAATACCAGGGTCCCATCGTCATTCAAGTCCCGAAGCCTAACGATGAACTTGAGCATTTTGCTCCACAGCCTTCAGCCGGAGACTTTAGTCCTAGCGTAACGACCCAGGATTTGGCCTGTAGCCCCCCATGGCATCGCTACCGGATGGTGCGTAGGCCTAAGCCTCTCATTTTATTATAACGACCCGGGATTTGGCCTGTAGCCCCCCCCCCCCCCACCCCCCACCCCCCACATGGCATCGCTATCAGATGGTGCGTAGTCCTAAGACTCTCATTATGCGTTTCTGCCAAATGTCAGGCACTCATGGAGGACAACCATAATGCGGAGACAGATCAACTATTTCCCGTTGCTCAAATCGTCAGTTCACTGACGCGGGTCTTCCTCCACCTATCCGTTCGGCACGAAGCCTTTTCAAGATCTCACAAAACTCACAAATAGCCACACTGTCCCCGAAGGACTGGCTTCACAATCACAGGTTTGCAAGGAGCCATCGCTAGCGACACTCACTCTTGCCCGGCATTAGCGACAGAACTCACTTTCCATCCCTAGCCATAACCTTATCTAGACCAACCATCCAGCAATCCCTGTAGTTATCTACAGTACTAGAAACACTGGTCTTTCATAACATACAGCACAAGCACTTTGTAAGTATTTTCCTGGGTTTTCACTCAAGTACTTCCTACTACTACCCTTCATAGGAACAACCCTCCGAATCCGCAAACATATTCATTTATACACGGAGTCTCCTTCAGTGTGCACAAGAAAACATCACCAATCCAGACCAATCTGTCCAGATGAGCTTCACACAGTATGCTTATTCCGTACTTCACATTTCCAGATCTACATGCAAGACATCTTGGGGAATCCAGAATCAGCCCAAGAGGCGTCCCTCAATAATCCACCTTTTGGTGGGGGAACCCATGCATATGACAAATTAATGACTTCACATGTCCAAGGAAGAAAGATCATTACCCTTGATGATCGCTTTAGAGTCATGGAAAACTAGCCGGATGAAAAGCACCACAACGACCTTGCCTCCCCGAATCTGGACTCGGCATGCGATTCGGGTCTCCAAAGCTCCACCAGCAGCCGAATTCCCCCTCCTTCTCCCTTGCTCTCTACACTCTCTACCTCCTTAGAAAGAGAGATAAGCCTTTGCTAATGAGAGAGTTATCCTCATCTCATGGACTTATAACAGCAGGGAGATCTCAGAACTATTGGATCCTAATTGAAAGGAATGGACGACCACGAAAATCCCGGAAAATCACTTTACTGGGCTGAACAAGGCCTGTGACACGCCCGTATCACAGGGCGTGTACCTTAAGTGGCAAAGAAACCAACCTAACCAAACCAGGACATGGTCATGTGACATGCCCATTTCATTGGCCGTGTGCCAGACATGGCTTCAGACATGCCCGTGTCCAGCTCGTGTTCATCAGTCTGCCCAAGCACAAAGAAGGACACAGCGCTTGACACGCCCGTGTCATAGGCCGTATGCCGCACTCGAGGATCGTCGAGTGCATTTTGTCGATCTCACTCGAGTAAACGTCGAGCGCATAGTAGGATTGTCGACTGCATTTCATCGAACTCACTCGAGAACACCTTGCCAACACTCAAGTGCAGGACATGGCCATGGACACGCTCGTGTCCCCGGTCATGTACCTCACACAGAGTAGGACACGGCCTTGGACATGCCTGTGTCCTAGGTCGTGTTTCTCACTCTTCTCAGCCCAGTCACCATTGAGATTTGGGGCATTACCCAGAGCTCCAACAGCTCAGTAATCAACTACCACCTACCTCAGCCTTATTTCTAAGGCCTACAAATCAGGCTCTTCAGCCCTACAGCTTCAGGCATACAGCCCTACACTTAGACTGCTGCTGCATTCCTACAAATCAGTACCCTTCCAGGTACCTACAGCTCAGTATACTCCAAGGCCTACAACTCAGTGACACACTTGTCACCTATAGCTCAGTGACTCTCCAGTCACCTACCTCATGTACGAGTCCCTACACTCAGGCTGGGAGGACTGCCCTACCTCAGATCCATACTTAGATCCTACCTCAGATTGCGGCACTCTCCTACCTCAGGCAATAAAGCCCTACATCTCAGATCCACTCTTGGATCCTACCTCAATACCCCAACAGGGCACCTAACTCAATGACTAATTAGTCACCTACCTCAAGCACAAAGTGCCCTACACTCAGATTCAGAAAAACTGAATCCTACAGGAATTTAATACAGAATAATTATGAAAAATAAACAACTAACTCGGAGAAAAATCTCTGAGTCTATATTGCTGGACTAAGCAGATATCATCCCAGCACTCTTGATGTAGAAGAAATTAGTCGTCTTCTATAGCTAACACGTTTTGTTGCATAGATGTACAACTATAGCTTGTTGAATGGATGAATCAACTTCATTGTTCTGGAGAGAACTATATTGCTAAACTACTTCAGCTATATTGCTTTGTCTACTCGGTTATCTCTGTTGTACTTGAGCTTTCAAGTTTAGTGGAGAATAAGATGTCAACCGCCTCTTGTTTTTCTTTCTATATTCTTTGCGTGTCATCCCTTTCGTTTGTTGCCCTAATCCCTTTTTCCTTTTCCTTTTTACATGCATTGATTTGAATCAATGACACAATTATATGTGGGCCCCAGTCAAGGATTGGTGAGCCACCTTCTTCAGAAAAGGACAAAGTAGCTTTCGGCGCCACTGCAACTTTCCCGTAACGGCTACATGTAAGTTGACTTTGATGATGTTAGCAATGGTCATCACCATCTAGACTTAGAAAATATTCCAGAAATCCATAAAGTGTTAAGTGATGTTAAGTAACTCAACTCCATCTGTCTTGGCTCTCAATGCTTCTGGACTTGTGAATTTTCTCTGGATTTGTCTCAGCGGTTTTGTCTCAGCGGTCTCAGCGGTTCTTATTAACAGCTGAGATAAGCTTCTGTCTCAGTGCTTTCTATCTCACCAGTCTCAGCGGTTTCTTATTAACAGCTGAGACAAGCTTCTGTCTCAGTGCTTTCTTTTCAGCAGTCTCAGTGCTTTATTCTTGACTGCTGAGACAACCTTCTGTCTTAGCGCTATCCTCTCAGTGGTCTCAACATTTTCTTCTTAGCTATCTCAGCGCTTTCTTCTCAGCTATCTCAGCTGTCTCAGCGCCTTTTGCCTTAGTCAATTTTTCTGGCTTTAGCTGCGTTCGATGATTTGTGGGCTGAGCTCGATGAATTATGACCTTCTCAGCGGTCTCAATGCTTTTTGACTGTCAATTTTTCTGGCTTTAGAGCGACAAGTGTTGAGCTGAGCTCGTCAATCTGTAAGACGAGCTCGACGAATTACAAACTGAGCTCAACGAACTTCAAGCTAAGCTTGACAAACTTTGTATCCTGAGCTCTTGAGCTTATCCTAGGGAATGCTGAGCTGAGCTCGACGACCAGCGAGCTTTGCTCGACGAACTGCGAGCTGAGCTCGACGAATTTTGAGTTTACTACTAAACTTATTTTTCTTCACATATACAATCATGGACTACATGCATGCAAGAACTAATGAACACATCAAATACATTATGCTCCTTAGCATGATTGGTGATGCCCCTTCAAATCTTGTGGAACATTGTAGGGCACAATTCCCAACAATCTCCCCCTATTTCAAGAAGACAGAACACTCATCCTTGCTAAGGTGCATCAACACAAGAAAGATCATGATAGGTCTAATGAAACATTATCATGACAACTAGCCATCCCAGTACTAGATAACTCCCCCTATATGAGACTTACTGCTATGATTGAAAGATCAATGGTACATGTGAATTATCAATCATTGGCAAAATGATAGTATGATTCATCAACAAAATCTTTATTACTCATTTACAAGGTATACATTTTGATTAAGATTTACCTAATCATTAACTTAGCCAAACAACAGTAGCAAACTTATGATTACATGATATCTATGAAAGAACATCATATTTATTTATTACAGATATACAACAGAGAGTTGCATTATACATTTATCACATCAATATAGTTAGGGCCAACTCATATTAATTTCATTGATAAAGATTTGATGTAGCTATACTATTGATATTCATTATAAGATATTGAATAAATGTTTAAAGAATCCTAAGTCTTGCAACCTCATATTAGTTTCATTTTGATTAACTAGAATCAGCATCCTTGGAAGCAGTAGTCTTCTTCAAGTTCTCAGCTTTGTTCTCATACCTCTTGAAGTAAAGGAATGGCTTTGGAATATATCTGGGAGGCATTTTCTTGGGGTTTCTCTTCCTTACCAGATTCTCTTTGAATATTCTTTACCTTAGGGAATTTCTTTCTAGATGTTTTATCCATTCCTCAGAAGGTTATACATTATCAATATTCTTTATGATTTGTCCATGGCTTACCCAAGCATTGATAATGATGGATTCAGAGGCATCACTTAGTTGTTCATGATCTGGATCATCTCTGTTCTCAGCTCGCCTCTTTGCCATGAACTCTTCATCCAATTGAGTTCCTTCCCTCTTTCTTCTGGAAGCAAGCTATGAATCCTGTGCATTTATTGCTTGTATTGGGAAGTCAAGGTCCTTTGGCCTCTTTCTATCCATGAGGGGCAGCTGTAGTGCCACCCTGGTGCCTTGAATTACATTGAAGGCTTCATCTTCAATGAGTGTTGCTGCCTTAGCATGTCTGCTCTCCCCCTTTCTTCCTTCTTCAGAGATGGTCTTTTGCAGTAAGGTGGTGTTGGATACATTCTTGCTTTATATAGAATTGAATATTCTTTCATTGTCAGCAAGCAGCTCATCTTTCAGATGTATTGCCTCCTTCATTGATTGGAAGACAATATTGGTGATATGTTGATTTACATGATCTGATGCACCCTTGATCACCTCCTCAGTTGTACTCATATAATTCTTAACATATCCCATTTCCGATGAAGAGAGTTTCTGACTTTTGTCCAAGGATTTCATGAGGGTGGTCAGTTTGATGCTAGCGGTTCCAGCCTTATCAAACCAGGTTGTGACCTGTTTGATTAAGTGAGAGATTTCTTCTTTATTTTCATCGACTTTGGTTGACAAGTCATCCCTCAATTTGGCAACTGATTGATCAACATACTCCTTGAGGGTTGTGGCCTGAGCATCCAAGAGTACTTTGATTTTGTTTAGAAATTCCTCATTGGAGATAGGGGTAGATGAAGTATGGCTCATAGGAGGAGGCACAACTTTCTGAGCAGGGATCTGAGAAGGCTCCCCCTCAACTACATCACCTATAGTACGAAACATTTCCTTAGCTAAAGCTACATTAACACTACTAATTAAGAGGGTAAGGGTATTACATGTGGTGGGTGCAGACTCATTTATTTTATTGATGACTTGATCCAAGTTTATCAAATCCATCTGTTCATGCTCTCCCTCAGACTGAGCATCCTTCTCTGGGCTTGACCTATCAAGATAAGTATCTAAAGCTTCATGAGGCTCATGGTTATCTTCAGTAGTATGCATATCATCAATTGCAGTTATATCATCAGTATCTGGCATATCTTCCTCGTCTTCAACAACAACTTCTTCATTGCCAATCTTTGACACTTGTCCTGACCTAGGGCTTCCATGGATTTTATCAACATGCACAACAATATCTTGGAGTTAAATGTTTGTAGAGGATTGTCTGAGTGATAAGTCAACCTGTAGACCAATATCAGCTGGAGAGGATGATCCAAGCTCTGGTTTAGAGCTGGAAGTTCTTTCTTCCTCACTAGGTTTCTTCCTTGTACCCTTAGAGGAGTCCTTTATTCCTGAAGGTTGTCTCATTTGTAGGACCCTAATGAATCTGTCCAAAGACTTTATGTCCATTCTTTTTAGGTAGTGAATCTTCACCCCATGTTCCTATTTAAAAGTTTCAGGATAGGTGTTCATTAGGTATAAGGAAAGAATTATGCCCATGTTTGGAGAGGGTATACAATCTACTAATCTCTAATAGATGAGAGAAGACCATGAGGTCTTTCTATTCAGGATAATTCTGGTCATGACATCAAACATGGACTTGGAGATAGTGTCATATGATCTAGGTTTGGAGATAAGGGCTTTCCATACTATATCTGCTAGTATTTTGCCTCTCTGATTGAAGAATTTCGTTTTAAGAGACCCAGATTTGGCCTCATTGTATCCACACCATCTAAGAGAGTTATCTCTGTCTGTGATGACAGGCTCTTCTTCTTCTCTAGGGTTGACGGAGGGTATATGAAGGGCAGCCTAGTCTCTTAGGGTTTATCTTTATTTTGATATATTCAATTTAAGACTTACGAGAGTTTTGAGAGGATGACACTTTAATATTCGAGAAGAATTCTACTAACTCCTTTTTAAGAATGATGGAGGGTTCGGACAGGGTGTACTCCAGGCCTGTGATTTCAATCATCCTTATCACTACTTTAATCTCTGGAGAGGCATGACTGAATCCATCCCACATAATTTCGTATCCTTCCTGGAGCTCCTTGATGACATTTGATGCCATTGAAACAATACGACAAGACGCTGAGAGGGTTTCAGTCTCGATAGCTATGGTTAATGGTTTTAAGAGTGGATTGGCATTTCATTTCTTGTCGCCTTTATATATATACCGAAAAAGTTTAATTATCTTCTTATCTGAATGACCAATTGAGCATTTTAGCTTTATCTTGTACATTTCATTTTTAACGGGTTGCATTACGCTTCCTGTTATGAAGTGCAAAATTTAGCAAATCTATTTTACCTCTCATCTTTTCTTCTATTTGTTTCATGCTTGTTTAATTTGTGGTTTTCCCTTACTGATTCGATGTACAATTTATTTGACTTAGAAAACTTTTTATTAATGTTAAATAGAAGCGGACCTAACATGTTGACGAGCTAGTTCTCTTGGCACTCCAATTTATGCATTGGTTTACCTTAAAGCTTGTTAATAGGTTATTTGAATTTTAGAGTAAAGCCTATAAAAATTAACAATGTAGATAATTGAATCACTGTTTTCTATTTGGTGTTCTTGATTAGGTTCACCCTGAGCACATCCAACATAACTTAATAATTAGCAAACTTAATATCTATATAAGAGAGAAAGACCTACCTTGAGGCTTTCTTCCTCTAGCTTTTGAGGATTACATACTTGACAGCCTCAACCTTAATTTGTTGCTTTTCCTGGAGCATATTCCTAGAGCAACTATCCTGTCCAAGACATTTGCCTGTAACACCCATTGTCCAAATACCAGGTCTTAATTGGACAGGTACTTGGACTATCCTGCAAAACAGAATTCAGTTACGCTTAGACACCCAATGAAAATTGAGTCCTAGGTTCTTTTAAGCATTATAAAATATCTGCCTAACTGTCTGCCTGGACTGAGCACCTTTCTGTCCACTAGCCATATTCAGGTTGTGTCAACAATCAATGGCAAAATGGCCCACCTTCCCACAGCACCAACATCTATGAATGTTGTACCTTCTCTTTAGGACATCATATAATTGATGTCCATGAGGGAAGTAGCAACTCTAGATTTTGTTGGATGAGCATTGCATGATTCTTCTTCCTTCTTCCTGAGTGAAGGTGCTGAAGATCTAAATACACCTGGTCCAGATGGGCCAATTGTATTTTTGGAGCCTGCCATCTAGTGGACTCTTTCCTCTCTTTAGATAAAGGATACTTAGATACAAATCTAAAGAACTTATCCTGAGTATTCTGGCTAGAGTGGACAACATCACTCCTTCTGAGATCATGCATCTTTACCCCACTAATAAAGCACACATTAGATTGATCCTTGAGAAAAGATCCAATATTGACAGTTCTAGAAGGTGAATATGCCTTTTGAAACACTTTCCTCTTATCAGGGAATTCAGATTTGAATTGATGATTGATGTGAATAATGCCCAGCTTCTCAGGGACTTGGCAAGTTTCAGCTTTTGGTAACTGACCCTGTGACTGAGAAAGGTTAATCACAACCCCCAATCTCTTTGTGAACTCTTGTTCCAGATATTTAATATGCTTTTTTTTTCTTCTAGAAGCAAAGTCTGACACTCAATACTTTTCTTGAGTTCATACACCTCATTACTTTTCTCATAGAACTCAATAGATTTATTATTATAAAGAGTTTTATAAGGCTTTAGGACTTCTATCTCCTTGGCTTGCCTTTTGTCAAGAATTCTGCTCTTCTTTGGAGCATCAAGGAGTAGTCCATATCGGTCAATCAATTGATTGACATTCATAGTCTTCTTCATCCTCCTCATTATCACTGTATGAGTGTGATAGAGGGGCCTCGATTCCTATCCCGGTAGTAGGATATTCCTCTTCTTCTAGATCAGAAGTAATAGATATCAGCCCTATATAGTATTATACCTCTTCATCTTCAGATTCTGAGAAGGAAGAATCCATCCAGCTTCTCTCCGTCTTAGCCATATAGTACTTATCCTTCTTATTGCCCTTGTGGTGATGGTGATGTTTTTTCTTCTTCTTCTTCTTATCTTCTTCCTTTCTTTTGACTGGGTAGTCAGCAATGACATGCCCAGCCATGCTGCAATAATAACAGATGACATTAGAAGAAATCTATTTACTAGTTTTAGGGACATACCTGCCATCCTTGGATGACTTCCTTTGATACAAGGATGAAGATGGCCTGCTCCTCCAGTCCTTCTTCTTTATGAACTTCTGAAATTGACTAGAGAAGATAGCTAGATCTTTATGAGACATGCGGTTGTTTGATGAGTTTGGCTCAAAATTTTCTGAGCTAGATTCAGCTTCCCTCCTTGGTGGTGATAGGGTCTTTCTTCTACTTCTTCTTGGGGCTTCTGCCTTGTATGACATAGATTTGTCCTTGGACTTGAATTGGCTACTCTTCTCCTCTCCTTGTCTAGCAGCCAGCTGCATTTCCTAGGACTGCAACTTTGCAAAGAGTATTGGTGGAGGAGTGTCTGCTAGCTTAGCTGAAAGAATTGGTTCCTAAACACCTAGAGGGGGGGGGGGGAATAGGTGCAATTCCTTTTTTTTATAAGGCAGAATATTAATTCAGTTAATTAATAGAAACATATAGTTCTACAGTTATCACAGCACAGAAATAACAATACCACACACAATCACAGATGGCATACTTTTTTAAAGTGGTTCCCCAAGTTCTGGGTACATCCACTTTCCCCCTTCGCCTATCTAGTAGTGTGCTAGATTCGGCCTAACTTCTTTCCTTCTCCCCAGATCCGTAGATCTTACAGCTCAGAACACAACCAAGGCTCCTACAACTCGGAGTGAGTCCACACTCCTACAACTCGGGCAATCTGCCCTACCTCAGCCTTCAATAAGGCCTACAACTCAGAGATGAAAATCTCCTACAACTCAGGCTCTCAGTCGTACCTCAGCCTTCAACAAGGCCTACCACTCAGAGAACTTAATATCCTACAACTTAGCCTTTATAAATCAGGCTTACAACTCAGATCTTAAAAAGATCCTACTGAAAATAGATGTAAATTTGAAATTTACCACCACCCTGGTTGAGAGAGAAAAGATGGAAGGTTTCTTGATCAGTTCTTGAAAGAATCTGATGTTAGAGATCAACCTGTCTTAGCTTTATTCAAAGCTTCTTGAATATGAACACAGTAGGGTTGATCTCCTTTGAAGTTGATCTTCAATCAGCTTCTTTCTTGAAATTCAGAAATCAATCTGAATTCTTCTTGGCAGACTGGTTCAGAATCTGCACTAAAGAGACTTATTAATGTAAGTCTCTTTCTTCACTTGAATAGATGGAGCTCTCTCTCCAAATTCTTCTGAAGATTCATCTGAATTCTTCTTTGAATTCTCTTGACAATCTCTGAGTAGATCACCACTTGAGAAAGTCTTCTTAGAACTTCTGTTGAAAATCTTCTTCTGTTTTTTGTGTTTACCTCTTTTTTTATCTCATGTGTATCTATATATGTATATATGTTCTGCTTCTGTTGATAGAGAATGTCTTTATATAGACTTCCTCCATGTTAACCGGCTGATCCGATTTATAACGAACTTCTGACAGCTCTGACAGTTGTAGTAGACCGGTTTGTTATGACAGCTGTCAAGTCTTCCAGTCACTTCTTAAAACTTTGTATCTGTCAGCAAAGTGTCAAGACTGAATTTCATCATGTGTTGACACAAGTAGACTAAGTGTCGACACAAGCCTTGGTGGTGTCGACACAGCTCCCTTGGTGTTGACACTGCTTCTCGACACAGCTCCCTTTGTGTTGACACTGCTTCTCGACACAGCTTTTATAGAATGTATCGACACTAGTTCTGTGTGTCGACACAGTTACTTCTTCTTTTCACAAAAAAATCAACTTTGTTGAAACTCTGTTATGTGTCGACACAAGTCCTGTGTGTCGACACAGTTGATGTCGACAAAGTCTTCAGTGTGTCGACACCGCCTCTGTGTGTCGACACAGTTGATGTCGACTAAGTTTTTCTGTGTGTCGGCACTGCCTCTGTATGTCGACACAATTTCTTATGGTGTCGACATAGCCTTTCCAAGTGTCGACACAATTGACTCCAGGTGTCGACACGGCTTTTCTCCATTGTCGACACAAGCCTTCATAAGTATCGACACAGCTTCTTCTGGTGTCGACTCATGGACTTAGAAACTTTTCCTGCATTCCTGCATTTTCTTAACTTGCACATATAAACTCAAAACAACATCAAATACACCTTGATGCATATCATTGAGTAAGGTGAGGCTTCTTCAAATCTAGTACACATTTTCCAATGTACCCAACAATCTCCCCCTTATTTGGAGAAGTCATAACCCTTAGTCAATGATATACACCATTCATAATAAACACACATTATGATGTATAAAAACATTACATGACAGGGTAACTTATAAACAAAATATGTATAAAATGTCATCACAGAATAATGATGCAAACATAATGAGCATTAATTATTGTTTTGTTTAAACTTTCAAAACTTTCTTAACAATAGTTTACATAGATTTTTAAAACTAAAGATTACAATGTTGTAAAATCTAGTTAATCTATTCTAAGACTGATCAGGCTCCTTGAGGACTATGCCTTTTCCTGATTTGATCTTAGCCTGCACAGTAGGTTCAGCATCATCAACAGGATTCTTTCCTTTCAAAACTTTCTGCTTCTGTTTTTCAGCCTTTATCCTTTGCCTTTCAAAATAGTGAAAAGGCTTTGGGTAGTACTTGTTAGGCTCCTGAGCATTAGAATGTAGCTTCCCAGCTTTTGCCTTTCTTCTATATTGTAGAATGGCTTCCTGTCTAGCTTCATGCTTGTTCCATTCTTGCTCAACATACCATTTACCCCTTTCATGGGTCTTGTCCTTTACAGCTTTCCAGGCAGTCAATATAATATTCCTGGAAGTTGGGCTCCATTGCTCAAAATCAGGCTTCAACTCAGCCTGTTCTCTGAATCTTTTCTTAGACAATAGAGCTTACTTCTGAGATTC
This sequence comes from Platanthera guangdongensis, assembly GCA_039583875.1. NCBI lineage: Eukaryota > Viridiplantae > Streptophyta > Magnoliopsida > Asparagales > Orchidaceae > Platanthera > Platanthera guangdongensis. The sequence goes on from CM077163.1 coordinate 18,166,633, forward strand.
CTTGGCAGCCTCTGACATTTCCACTTTCTCAATAATAATATTGTCAACCTCCTATGGAGGACTGTACATTGACTATACTTCTTGCTGAATCATATCAAAATCTGCTGGAGGGTAAATGACCTGAGCAACTTTAGGTTGATCACCTTCAAAATAAGCAGGTTACATACCTGACTCAGCTACATTATCATCATCACATAGGGGTGGATATCCAAGGGTGGCTCTGATGTTATTAGATATCCATTTAGCATGATCTGAGCCTGCTTTGACTAACACTCTCTCCCCCTTTATGACTTCTCTCTCAATATGAGCTCTGAGGTCATCTTTCTGAAATCTTACTTAGTATTCTAGATAATTAACACCATCTTTATAAAATGACCTTAGTTTCATTAACTGATCAGAAATAATCTTTTGAGAATTCTTAATAGCTGTTTGTACAGCAGGTAGTTATTCCTGTAATTATTTATCAAAATCTGACTTGTCTTAGCCCTTGCCTCAGTCAGGGTAGTAGCAGTATTCTTTAATTCTGTAACAATCACATTATGTGATTAAGTTAGATTGTCATTCATTCTTAGTTGATTTTCAAGGACATAACCTTGTTTAACAGCAATATCATCCACTTGAGTCTTTAATCCTTCTTGTTGTTTTGCTAGGAAAACCACAGCATTACCTCCTTTGTGAAAGAAGTCTGTCATCTCCTTTTTATTTTGATTTACCTCAAATCTAATTAATTTTATATCTTGAGCCAAGGAAAATTGCAAATCTTTATGGGTCTCATCCATATATTTCTCCATGGCTATCCTTTTTCATCTAACTTTACTTGCAAAGAGACCAACAAGGAGCTATAATCTTGTGCAGGAACTGATTATGGAGCAGTTTGCAATGCCCTTTTATAGCTTTGGCTTCTTCTTTTAAAAACCATCAGCTTTCTCTTCTTTGATTGAATTTTTGCTTCATATTTAGAAGCTGAAGTACTTTCTAGATTCACAGTGTCCTTTGGACTTGTAGGCAGCTCTTTGTCAGATCTAGGTAACTCTCCCTGAGTCCCTTGCTCCTCCCCCTCAGTCCTGACTTGCTCCCCCTCAATTTCAGCTTGCTTCCCCTCAATTTCAGCTTACTCCCCCTCAGTTCTTGCTTGCTCCCCCTCAGTTCTGACTTGCTCCCCCTCAATTCTTACTTGTTCTATATCAGGGAACAACTCTTTAAGGGTAAACTCTTGTTGAGGTTGGACTGGAGGCACTCTTAATTCTAGAGCATTAGCAGTTGTAGATATATCCTCCATGATAACATCCTGTGCTTGATTATTGAGTTGAGTGGTCTGGTCAACATCAACCAAAGGCACGGTTAGTGTTTCATCCTCATTATTAAAAATTGTTTGATTAACTTCTTGTATTACCTCAAGAATAGTTTGAGTAACCATGTCACTTTCTAAGTGTGTTGGCACTTCCTCAAGATGAGGCTCCCCCTGAACCTGAGCACCATCTGTAATGTCTTGTGCAGGAGATTTTTCAGCAATCTCTGGCCTCTCTTCATTAGTCATGTCCTTTGTTAGGACTCTATCCCATCTGGAGATTATCTTTATGTCCATTCTTCTCATGTGGTTGATCTTCAAACCAGTAGTCTGTTCCATTACTTTTGGAATTGTTCCAGCTAAGTATAGACTCATGATTCTTCCCAGATTTAGCTTCTTAATACCTTCCTTAATCTATTCAAAGATTACTACAGACCAATCTGTGTTCAGTCTGAAGATAATCCTGGTCATCAGGATGAACATATAGGCTGAAATCCTATCATGTCCCCCTGGCTTGCAGAGAATGACCTTTCCAACCACTTCAAAAAGAAATTTTCCTTGCAGATTCATCCCTTTCCTGTTCATTGCAGATACAATCTTCATGGTGGAATCCAATCCACACCACTGAAGTGCTTCACTAGTCTTGAATGAGGGTACTACTTCTTCTTCTTGAGTTCTTGGGATTTGAAGAGTTTTCCTCAAGCTCTTCAAGGTAAGTTTAACTTTAGCTCCCTGAACTGTAGATTTGATCTTAAGTCCAGTCGAATCTAAAGTAGCTGCGCCATAGAATTCCAGTATTTCTTTATTCCATATCTTTGTAGGTTCGGATACCAGAAATTCCAAACCATTCGCAGTAATTAGGGTAACTACTGTTTTAATCTCGGGTTCCGCATTATCAAAAGCGTTACAAACCAGCTCATAGCCTTCGTTGACGTTATCTTCAAGCGTTGGCGCCATTGGGGTTGAGAGAAATCTTGCATTGATGAAAGGGGAAACTAGATCAGATATACTCTAAAGGGGGGGTGAATAGAGTATATGGTGCTTTTTAAAACACAAAGAAAAACTTTTGCAAAGCTTTACAACAATTGTTGTAATGAGTGTAAGCAGGGAAGCAGAAATAAAACTAATCACAAAACTAAGCTATGCAGAAATTAAGCACAAGAAAATCTAGGCCAGAAACAAAAAGAAAACATGCAGAACCAGATGACACAAGGAAATATAGTGGTTCCCCAACTTGGGTACATCCACTCTTCTACCACCCTAGGTAGGAATCCACTGCAGGATGAGTTGATCAGGTGTCCTGGGCACCAATGAGCTTTTGATAAGGTGCTCAAAAACCAAATCAGATTTTTTGATCAGGTGTCTTGCCACCAATGAGCTTTTGACAAGGTGCTCAAAAACCAGATTCAAACTTTTGAAGGGAGTTTGAAAAACCCTTTACAGAATGGGGGTGAGAGAGTGATGGCAGTCTTCTCTTTCTCAAGCAACTGAGAAGACTATGTGGATTCAGTGATGTTGTCAAAGCTCCCCCTGAGTCCTTGAAATCTTCAGGAAGATGAGCTTTGCTGAGGGTGATAGGCCTTCAAAGATAGATCTCCAGCAAAAGATGATTTCAGCAAGCTGAAATGTTGATTGTCTGGAGTCTTGAAATGATGTTGGCCTTGAACACTTGAGAGCTGAAGAGATCTGAAGAATGTTGAAAGCTTGATCTCTCTGATGAGTGTTCTTCAGAATTCTTGTTGACAGAAGATTGAGAGAGTCTCTGTGTATTGAGTTGTGTGTGCTCTACTTGTCAATCTCTATTCTCTTTTTTCTTGTCTATGCTCTGTCTGATTCAAAAACATTCTATCTTTTATTCTCTGAGTCTGAATAGAAAATTGCTCTGTCAAAGATAGCCGTTGGTCTGAATTGATTACAGCCTTAATTGCATAATATGTCCTGAAGGAAAGTCCACTGATTTGTTCCTTGAAAAATCCCTTGAAACTTGCTCCAGAAGTAAATGAAAATGGCTGGCAGATCTTCTGAATTAAATGCAGAATAACTTCTATCTGATTTGAATTTGAATTCTGAAAGATAACTGAAATCGTCGAACTGAGCTCTGCTATCGTCGAACTGAGCTCAGCGAACTGGAAAATCCAAGCAGCAAAGAGATCGTCGATCTGAGCTCAAAGATCGTCGAACTGAGCTCAGAGATAAGGATCTAATGCAGAGTCAAAATCGTCGACCTGAGCTCAGCGATCGTCGAATGGAGTTCGACGATATTGCGAAGTTGAGCTCAGCGATCGTCGACCAGAGCTCGACGATATTATGAGGCTGAGCTCAGCGATCGTCGAATGGAGCTCGACGATCTGCCAAAGTTGATCTAGACGATCGTCGACCGGAGTTCGACGAAACGTCGTGCTGAGCTCGACGATTTGGACTTGGTCTCCAGAAAAACTTGGGTCTTCAGAGCAGCTTCCAATCCTAGACTACTGACCCTTAGACTCAATTCTAATTGACCTATTAAGCTATACAGAAGGTCAAAACACAGATTCCTAGGGACATAGTGATCCTGACCCAAATTAGTAATAGGGTGTTCCAACAATCTCCCCCTATTTGGGTTAGGAAAACTATTTACAGACATAGGAAAAACAAACAACATCATACAATCACAGAAACATAAAAACAATAGCAGCTATACATCACAGAACCATCACAGAGATATATAAAAGCATGATATCCAGAAGGCAGTCAGAGAAACCAAGAATTATCACCTTACAGAGTTATTCCTTTTCTTTGCCTTTTACCATTTTAATTTCCCTGTTAGGATTTAATGCTTCCTTGTTTGATCTTGTATCATCAGCTGCTCCCAGATATGGTTGTTTAGAAGTCCTTGGAACCACTGCAGCAGGATGCAACTCCATGTACCTGTCTGCATCAAAAAATTTGCTTGAAGCATATCTCTCTAATTCTTTCTGTCTTTGCTCTGACATGGTAGAGATATTGGAAGTGTCTAGCCCTTGATCTTTTGCTTTCTTTATTTGATCTAAGGCAGCCAGCTCTTTCATTCTTGCAGTCCAAGCCATAGGATTTTTCTCAGGGTCCTCAAATGGAACAGGTGGCTCATACCTGTTGGAAGAAGTATCTTGAGGAGTCCTGGCAGTTACAGTATCTTTGAGCTTGTAGGGGAAAGGACCAGAAGATGTATCAGCAGAAACATGTCCTCCCCTAGAGTAAGGGTGCTGCCTGGAATGCCCTTTAGAGTAAACCTGAGTCTCTCTTTGGTTTCCCCTATATCCTCCCCTTCTAGAGTAAGAGCCCCTAGACTGGCTTTCCCTTTGATAAGTTCTAGCATGAGGTTGGTAGGGAGCCTGGCTTCTAGCAGGGCCTGAACTTGCAGAGCTGCCACCTGCACCTGCATCAGGTGGAGGTGGTGGAGGAGGATGAGGGTGCTTGAACTGAGAGGAACCTTTCTCATATTTCCTCTTCTTCTTCATAGCCTTTAACTGGTTCTTGGAGAATTGCATCCAATGCTCAGAGATTGGGCAGTTGTGCAGAATATAGTAGGGAACATCATTATCATCTCTAACCTTGGCAGGAGGAACCCTCTTCAAAGCCTTACTTATTGCCTTTCTTTTCTTTGCAATTGTGGCAGATGAGTCATCAGAAGCAGTGTTATAATCCTCAGATTCAGAACTTTGTGCATCATACAAGGCATCAATCTTCTTCATCAAATCCTCTTTTAATTTAACAGCAGCTGATGGGGCAGAAGCAGAAGGGGCAGCAACAGGAGCAGCAGCAGATGTAACTATAGGTACTGGAGCAGCAGAAGAAACAACAGTGATTACTTCAGGCATGAGGGCAGCAGCAGCTTCAGAAACAACAACTTCTACAGCAGGCTCAAAAGCAACAGCCTCTGTCATCAGAAAATCCTGTGAAATGGGCTCAACAGCAGCAGTTGGAACATTGTCTTCAGCAGCAGCAGCAGTAGTAACATCATCAAAAGCAGCAGTCACTGACAGAATAAAATCAGAAATGATTCTGGGGTCACAGCAAGAGAAGGGCACTAGAGCCTTGGACAGATCTTCTGAGGGCTGGGCAGCAAGAACCTCTGGGGGCTGGACAGCATATGGCTCTGGGAGGCAGCTGTAGAATGCAGGATCAAAAGCAGACAGCAAAGACCTTAGGTCTATTGCTAGGACTGGAGTAGCAGAGGCAACAGATGCAGGAGCAGCAGCAGTAGCAGAAGCAGAGACAAAAACAGCAACAGTAGCAGCAGAAACAACAGCAGGGGCAGAAGCAGCAGTAGCAGCAGCATGAAGGCTGGCTTCATAAGGCATCTCCCCCTGCCTGGATGTAGATACCTCTGCATCAAGGCACACTACTGGTGGGGCTGCTACAGGAGTAAGGAAGGAGGAAATCCTGGCAGAGAGAGCTGCCACTGATTGTTGTAGAGGAGCTAAAGAGGCCTCCATGAGAAGAGAGAGCCTAGGTGCAAGGAGCTCATACAACTGATCAGCAAGGGCTGGGAGATCTACATGCTCAATGAGAGGAGCAGAGGTAGAGGGTACAGGGATGGCTGATGGAGCTGGAGGAGGAGTGCTGAAGGGTGGAATGAATGGTTCAGGAGAGGGGATGGTAGAGATGGAGGATAGAGGGATGGATATGGAGGGAGTGAAGGTGGGTTGATCAATAATTTGGTTGAGAAGGTCTTGGAAAGTTGTGGAGGAGGATGGCAATTCTGGAGGAGAGGAGGGGGAATCATCCATGTAGGATTCATCCAGGAGAGTGAAGGATGGAAGGGATGGGGATGAGGTGACATCTGGTGGGGGATAGGAGAAAAGGGGGTGGAAGTGGTCTGCTGGTGGAGAGGAAATTGTTGGAGATGGAATAGAGGTTGGAGATGGGCTTGAGATTGTAATGGTGGAGGTAGCTGGAGTGGTGGATGGAATTGGTAGGGTTGGGCTTGGAGGAGGAGAAGCAGCAGCACTAGCAGCAGGCAGGTCTTCTGCAGTGGCAGAGACCTGGGGGGAGTGACTCTTAGAGTCCTGGTGCCTGAAGGGGCAGATGGAGAGGGCCTGCTGGGGTTGATGATTTGCTTGTCCCATTTCCCAAAAAGGGCACAGGTGAGTCTCTTGGAGGCATTGATGTGCACTCCAGAGGAGACTAGCAGAGAAGGGCACTTGGCCTGGAGGAAGACTCCCAGTATTCTTCCAAAGTTCACAAATGTTTTGTTTATCTTTTTCTTCAGCAGATCAAAAAATACTTCTCCCCAGTTCAAGCTTTTTCTGTCCACCAGAGCTCCCATGAGGCAGAGCTGATATCTGGAGATGGTGTCATGAGCAGAATGTTTGGCCAAGAGAACCTTGCCTACTACATCAGCCAGAAACCTGTATTCCACTGACAGGTTCCTCTTAAACAACTTGCTAGGGTTCCCCTCAGGATGACCCATCCTGGCAAGTACATCTGAGAATTCTTCTCCAGAAAGGTCAGCAGAGTCTTCACCATTCCTTAAACCAAAAACCTCTGTCAATACTGTTGGGGTCAGAGGTACCTGGGTGCCACCAATAGAACCAACTATGGTATTGTTGTCAAGGTTGTGGGCAGTGTATACCCATTCTTTGATTTCATCAGATGCAAGTTTGATTCTGGTTGTCATAAGGGCAGATAAGTGCTGATCTTTGAACAAACTGAGAATGTCCTGGAAGACTTGATCGGTTGTGTTGAAGGAGTCGAGATCGATGTCAAAGCCGGCATCAAATTTCATTGCAGCGAGTACAGCAACTGAAACGGCCATGGTACCTGCAAAAAACTTAACAAACAAAACGACCAAGGTAGAACTGTTTGGAGGGAAGAAAAAGTTTGCAGAGAAATTGAAAGCGCAAAAGAGAACGACGGCGAAAAATGAGTTTTATATTAGGGTTCGACGCAGAAAAGGAAAGATCGTTGAACTCAGTTCGACGATCGAGGCTTCTAAAGGAATCTGAAGAGACTCCAAAATCGTCGATCTCCGTTCGACGATCTGGAAAGGCGTCGAGCTCCGTTCGACGATCGTTCAGTGAACAGAATCGTCGAGCGCCGTTCGACGATCGTTGACCAGAAGAGATAGTTCATACTATCTGAGGAGCGCTGAACTCAGTTCGACGATCCTGGAAATCGTCGACCTCCGTTCGACGATCTTTGGGAAAATCGTCGAGCGCAGTTCAGAGATCAGAGAAATTTTAGATACTAAGGAAAATCAGAAATTTTGCCTAGTCTTGGTCAATTTTTAGCTTTCAAAATCTTGAGTATTATTTGAGACTTCCTCCATCTAACATTCCTAACTGATTTAGGAAGAAGGTGTGTTTCTTTTCATCCAAGGGCTTGGTGAAAATATCTCCCCTTTGTAAATCAGTTGGGATATATTGCAGTTCAATTTTGTTCTTTTCAACATTATCCCTTAAGAAATGATGCCTAATCTCTATATATTTTGTCCTACTATGGAGGACTGGATTTTGAGCTATGGAGATAGCACTTGTATTGTCACAAAAGATTTTTGACTTTTCTAAGTTGTAACCATAGTCTAGGAGTTGATTTTGAATCCACAATATTTGTGAACAACAACTGCCTGCAGCCATATATTCAGCTTCAGCAGTTGAAGTTGACACAGATGTTTGTTTCTTGCAAAACCAAGAGACAAGTCTATCACCAAGGAACTGACAAGTTCCACTGGTGCTTTTCCTGTCAATTCTGCATCCAGCATAATCAGCATCAGAGAATCCAGTTAACTCAAATGCTGAATCTTTTGGATACCAGAGACCTAGATTTGGATAACTTTTAACATACCTAAGAATCCTCTTTACTAATGTGAGGTGTGACTCTCTAGGGCTAACTTGGAATCTAGCACATATGCATGTAGCAAACATTATATCTGGTCTACTAGCTGTAAGATACAGTAAAGAGCCAATCATTGCTCTATATGTTGTCTGATCAACAGGTTTCCCATGTTCATCAGCATCCAATACAGCATTGGTAGGCATGGGTGTTTTCATACAAGATGCCTCAGACATGCCAAATTTCTTAACCAGCTCATTAGCATATTTGGTTTGAGAAATAAAGATGCCCTCAGCATGTTGTTTGACTTGCAATCCTAGGAAGAAGGATAGCTCACCCATGCTACTCATCTCAAATTTAGAATGCATTAGGTTAGAAAACCTTCTGCAAAATTTTGAGTCAGTAGAACCAAAAATGATATCGTCTACATAGATTTGTACTAGTAGGGTATGGGACTTATGGGTTCTAATAAAAAGGTTTTGGTCTACTCTACCCCTTATAAAACCATTTTCCAAGAGAAAGCATGCTAGGGTCTCATACCATGCTCTAGGAGCTTGCTTGAGACCATATAATGCTTTATTTAATCTAAAAACAAAATCAGGATGAGTTGGAGAGATAAAACCTGGAGGTTGTCTGACATAGACTTCCTCTTTGATGTCTCCATTTAAGAAGGCACTCTTGACATCCATCTGATAAACCTTGAAGCCTTTGTGAGCTGCATAAGCTAGAAAAATTCTGATGGCTTCCAATCTTGCAACAGGTGCAAAAGTCTGGTCGTAGTCAATTCCTTCTTCTTGAGAATATCCTTGGGCAACTAGCCTTGCCTTGTTCCTTATTATTACTCCTTGATCATCCAGGTTGTTTCTGAATACCCATTTTGTTCCAACAATGGAATGATCCTTAGGCTTGGGCACTAGTTCTCATACTTTGTTCCTCTCAAATTGATGCAACTCCTCTTGCATGGCAATGATCCAGTGTGGATCTTGCTCTGCATCTTGAATGGACTGAGGTTCAATTTGAGAAAGGAAGCAGGTGTGCAACAGGTTTTGGTTGACCTGATTTCTGGTTTGCACACCAGCTGAGATTTCTCCAATTATTTGGGAAATTGGATGGTCTCTTGATGTTACTAAATCAACAGGGGGTGTTGATTGTTCACCAACCTGTGTTGTTGTTTCCTCTTGTGGTACAACAACTGGCTCTTCAAGCTGAGCTTCAATGTGTTGAGTATTCCCTTCATCTTCACTGCTCTCATCCTCTTGAGCAACCTGTAGCTTGTTCATATCTTCAACTAGAGAGTGTTCCTGCAAAGGTTCTATGGTAGAAGAAATCTTCTCCTTGAAAGACATGTTAGTTTCATCAAAAGAAACATGAACAGATTCCTCAATTTTCAATGATGATTTATTATATACCCTATAGGCCTTGCTGATCATGGAGTATCCCAGAAACACTCCTTCATCAGCTTTGGCTTGAAATTTTGCTAGATGTTTCTTATCATTATTGTGAATATAGCAAATGCAACCAAAAATTTTGAAATAGTCAACTTTAGGTTTCTTCCCTTTGAGTAATTCATAGGGAGTCTTTCCCTTCAGTTTATGTATCAGACTTCTGTTCAGCACATAGTTGGAGGTGTTCACTGCCTCTGCCCAGAAGGATAGAGGTAGATGAGCATCTGAGAACAATGTAGTGGCAGATTCAATAAGGGTTCTATTTTTCCTTTCAGCTACCCCATTTTGTTGAGGAGTTCTAGGAGCTGAGAAAGTATGTCTGATCCCTTCACTCTGACAGAACTCTTGCATAAGAAGAGAATCAAACTCTGTCTCATGATCACTTCTGATCAGGGCAATGTGAGTATTGAACTCAATCTTTATACATTTGAGAAACTCTGTCAGACACTTAAAGTTATCAGACTTCTTCCTTAGAAAGAACACCCAAGTGAATCTAGAGAAGTCATCTACAATCACTAAAGTGTAGGATTTCCCTCCTAGGCTTTGTACTGTGATGGGTCCAAATAGATCCATGTGTAACAGATACAGTATCCTAGGTGAATCACTCTTATTAAGTGACTTAAAACTGTTTTTAGTTTGCTTGCCTAATTGACAAGCCTTGCAGAGTCCTTCCTTCTTGTAGGGGCCAGAAGGTAGTCCTCTAACAAGGTTGTCCTTGGATAGCCTAGCAATAGTTCTAAGGTTTAGGTGTCCTAGTCTCTTATGCCATAAAACATTTGGTCTACAGACTGAGTTGAATAAACAGATATCTATAGTAGTTGAAAGAAAATCTACTAGGTAGATGTTACCTTTCCTTTTACCTGTCAACACAGTTGTGTTGTCCTCTGACTTGATTTTGCATAAGGTTTTGCTGAAGGTCACCTGGTAGCCTTCATCACATAGCTGACTGATGCTGATAAGGTTGTGCTTCAGTCCTTCCACATATGCTACCTTCTTGAAGGTTACAGAACCAATCTGGACTGCTCCATAACCTTTAGTTTGTCCAAAGTTGGAGTCACCAAAGATAACCTTGGGTCCAAGCTTGGCTCTAAAGGAACTGAGGTTGTCCTTATTCCCTGTCATGTGCTTAGAGCACCCACTATCCAAATACCATTGCTGGTTAGATGTTGGATAGGTCTTCACCTGCACATGAAGCAATTCACTTGTTTTTGACCCAGTTTACCTTGGGCCTAGGTTGATAACCTTTAAATTCAGAAATGAAAGACATCCCTGGCTGACTCTTATATCCTTCAGGATGATATCTCCTTGGAGGTAAAATCCATTCAGTATAAGGGTTGAATGTTTGGAATGAAGAACCATTAGGATTCAATTTTGACTTGCCATTGAAAAAATTTTCAGAGCTCTGACCTCTGTTCGACGATCGTGGAGCTGAGTTCGACGATCTTGGGTCAGATCGTCGAGCTCCGTTCGACGGTCGACTATGGCTGAGGTCAGGTATATGGGATCGTCGAGCAGCGTTCGACGATCTTGGCTTAGATCGTCGATCAGCGTTCGACGATTTGTCCTGAGATCGTCGAGCTGCGTTCGGCGATCGTCGATCTGCATTCGGCGATCGTCGAGCTTCGTTCGACGATTTCTGCTGGGACTTGAATTTCTGAGGCAGATCAGAATTTTTCCTGGCAACCTCTACAACTCCCTTTCCCTTGTCAGAAATGAACTTGATAGGGGTTGTTAGAACAATAGGTTGGCTGGATGAGGCACCCAAGCCCAGTGTACTGTTGAATCTTGAGTTCACTGTGCTTGTGATGTCCATCAGCTTGATGCTTCTCCCATTGAGAGATTCTTCAAGCTTCTTGGCCTCAGAGAGCTCACTCTTCAGTGAAGCTATCTATTCCCTATAGTTCTCCAACTCCTGAGAGAGTTTGAGGTTTTCTGATTTTAAACCACTTTGTTCAGATAATTGATTTCTGAGAGAGATGATCTCTTTCTCAGACTTTAGCAGGTCTAAACATAGTGCTTTAAATTCAAGTTTAAAATCTTCTGAAGTGAAATCAAAAGAGCTGATTACCTGATCTTCTTCAGGTTGAGTCTCTGAGTCTGACTTTGACTCCTCTTCCTCTGAGTTGTGTTGTGAGGCATTGATTGCCATCATGCAGAATTCTTTTTCCTCTGCATCATCCTCATCATCACTTGAGCTGGAAGAGGCTTCTGACTCCTCTTCAGTCTCACTCCAGGATTCAGCAACAAATCCTTTCCTTGTGTGCTTATTTTTGCTGGAGGAAGGTTTGCTATTTCCATTCCTTTTGGAGTCCTTCTCCTTTCTTCTTTCTTTTCTGTCCCTTCTGTCCTTGTTCTTGTTTTCTGGACAGTCAGGAACCATATGCCCTGGTTTCCTGCAACCAAAGCAAATAATGTCTTTGCTATTGCCAATGGACTTGTCATACCTTGGCTTATCCTGCTCCTTATATGATCTTCTTCTGAAGTCCTTTCTGGCCATCTTGTAGAATCTTTTGGCCAGCAAGCTGAGAAGTTCATCATTGGCTGTTCCTTTTTCTTCAGGCAAATCCTCAGTTGCCTTGAATGCTATAGTCTTCTCCCTTTTTGTGGCTGGAGAAGGAGCCTTCTGTTCTTCTTCTCTGTTCTTGATGAGTAGCTCATAAGATTTGAGCTTACCCAACAAGGCTTCAGTGGTGATCTCATTCAGGCTTCTGGCATCTTTAATTGGCCAGATTCTTGAATCCCAAGTGCTGGGGAAGCACATTAGGATCTTGTCATTAAGTTCTGTTAGTGAGATCTCTTTGTCTAATGTCCTCAGTTCACTGACAATTAGACTCAGTCTGTTGTACATGTCTCCCACTGATTCAGTTTCTCCCTTCTTGAAGTTCTCATATTGGGAGATGAGATGGGATCTTCTGTCTTTTCTCTCATCAGCTGATCCTGAAACTATTTCTGAGAGCTTGTCCCAGATCTCCTTGGCTGAATTACATTCAGCTACCTTCTGAAAAATGTCATCTGACATTGTTTGAGCTAGAATATTCATTGCCTTGGCATCAGCTACTTTCCACTTTTTAATGTCAGCATCTGTTCCTGATGGAGGTGGAACAGCATTTGTGCTTGTGCTCTCTGGAGGTCTTGGACACACTGTCAAAACAGAATTAAAAATATCTTCGTCAATAGAGTTCATGTATAGTCTAATCCTTGCTTTCCAAAGTGCAAACTTTGACAGATTGCACACTGGAGGTCTGGTGCTAGCATAATCTTTGTTCTGGGCCATGATTTGTGCAAGCTAAATCTAATACTAGAAAACAAAAGAAGGATCTAGTTTGGGATCTTTGGGGTTCAGGTGTTAGCCTGTACAACCAAACAGATATGGTATGTTTAACCAACCTCCCTCTGATACCAATTGAAAGGGGAAACTAGATCAGATATACTCTAAAGGGGGGGTGAATAGAGTATATGGTGCTTTTTAAAACACAAAGAAAAACTTTTGCAAAGCTTTACAACAATTGTTGTAATGAGTGTAAGCAGGGAAGCAGAAATAAAACTAATCACAAAACTAAGCTATGCAGAATTAAGCACAAGAAAATCTAGGCCAGAAACAAAAAGAAAACATGCAGAACCAGATGACACAAGGAAATATAGTGGTTCCCCAACTTGGGTACATCCACTCTTCTACCACCCTAGGTAGGAATCCACTGCAGGATGAGTTGATCAGGTGTCCTGGGCACCAATGAGCTTTTGATAAGGTGCTCAAAAACCAAATCAGATTTTTTGATCAGGTGTCTTGCCACCAATGAGCTTTTGACAAGGTGCTCAAAAACTAGATTCAAACTTTTGAAGGGAGTTTGAAAAACCCTTTACAGAATGGGGGTGAGAGAGTGATGGCAGTCTTCTCTTTCTCAAGCAACTGAGAAGACTATGTGGATTCAGTGATGTTGTCAAAGCTCCCCCTGAGTCCTTGAAATCTTCAGGAAGATGAGCTTTGCTGAGGGTGATAGGCCTTCAAAGATAGATCTCCAGCAAAAGATGATTTCAGCAAGCTGAAATGTTGATTGTCTGGAGTCTTGAAATGATGTTGGCCTTGAACACTTGAGAGCTGAAGAGATCTGAAGAATGTTGAAAGCTTGATCTCTCTGATGAGTGTTCTTCAGAATTCTTGTTGACAGAAGATTGAGAGAGTCTTTGTGTATTGAGTTGTGTGTGCTCTACTTGTCAATCTCTATTCTCTTTTTTCTTGTCTATGCTCTGTCTGATTCAAAAACATTCTATCGTTTATTCTCTGAGTCTGAATAGAAAATTGCTCTGTCAAAGATAGCCGTTGGTCTGAATTGATTACAGCCTTAATTGCATAATATGTCCTGAAGGAAAGTCCACTGATTTGTTCCTTGAAAAATCCCTTGAAACTTGCTCCAGAAGTAAATGAAAATGGCTGGCAGATCTTCTGAATTAAATGCAGAATAACTTCTATCTGATTTGAATTTGAATTCTGAAAGATAACTGAAATCGTCGAACTGAGCTCTGCTATCGTCGAGCTGAGCTCAGCGAACTGGAAAATCCAAGCAGCAAAGAGATCGTCGATCTGAGCTCAAAGATCGTCGAACTGAGCTCAGAGATAAGGATCTAATGCAGAGTCAAAATCGTCGACCTGAGCTCAGCGATCGTCGAATGGAGTTCGACGATATTGCGAAGTTGAGCTCAGCGATCGTCGACCAGAGCTCGACGATATTATGAGGCTGAGCTCAGCGATCGTCGAATGGAGCTCGACGATCTGCCAAAGTTGATCTAGACGATCGTCGACCGGAGTTCGACGAAACGTCGTGCTGAGCTCGACGATTTGGACTTGGTCTCCAGAAAAACTTGGGTCTTCAGAGCAGCTTCCAATCCTAGACTACTGACCCTTAGACTCAATTCTAATTGACCTATTAAGCTATACAGAAGGTCAAAACACAGATTCCTAGGGACATAGTGATCCTGACCCAAATTAGTAATAGGGTGTTCCAATAATTGAGAAGAGAGAATTTGTCGACACAAGGTTTTGTTCTCGAAAAGATGGAGAGTGTGTCGACAGAGTATGTTGTTGACCTATTTATACCCTTCTAAATAATGAAGTTCAAAAGGCACGTCAAAATTCTCTTAATGTGTCGACACAGTTGAAATGTGTCGACACAGACTTCTAATGTCTCAACAGAAGTGTTGACTTCTATGTGTCGACACCAATTGATGATGTGTCGACACTGACATTCTTATCAGTTCGATAGAAATTCTGTGTCGACTCTAATTCTAAGTGTCGACATAACTTGTGGATGTGTCGACACAACTGCTCTGAAGTGTCGACACCAATTTTTTATATGTGTCGACATCACTTTTCTGGAGTGTCGACAACAACTACTATGTGTCGACACAATTTTACTTAGCCAAATTTGTTAAACTAATTTATATTCAACATTCCTAATTCAATTTTGAAATTATTGAATTTAGTTTCATCTAATGGCTTAGTGAACATGTCAGTAATTTGTAAATCTGTATTAACAAATTCTAAAGAAATATCTTCTTTTTCTACATGATCTCTAAGAAAATGGTATCTTATTTCTATATGCTTTGTTCTACTATGAGAAACAGGATTATGAGCAATAGAAATAACACTAGTAGAATCATATAATAATGGAGTTCTACTTACCTGAATACCATAATCTTCTAACCGATGTTGTATCCACAACAGCTGTGCACAGTAACTTCCTGCAGCAACATACTCAGACTCAGCTGTGGAAATTGCCACACTAGTCTGCTTCTTACAACTCCATGACACCAATCTTCCTCCTAGAAATTGATAGTTGCATGTTGTGCTTTTCTTATCTACTTTGCATCCGGCAAAGTCTGAGGGCTGTTCTACATAGACCTCCTCTTTTAAGTCTCCATTTAAGAATGCTGACTTAACATTCATTTGGAACACTTTGAAGCCTTGATATGCTGCATAAGCAAGGAATAGCCTTATTGCTTCCAACCTTGCCACTGGAGCAAAAGTCTGATCAAAGTCTATGCCCTCTTCCTGCTTGTATCCTTTGGCAACTAGTCTTGCCTTGTTCTTCACTATGATCCCACTCTCATCAAGCTTGTTTCTATTGGAACACCCTATTACTGATTTGGGTCAGGATCACTATGTATTTTAGGAAACCTATTTTGACCTCATTGTATAGATCTAAAGGCCAATTAGAATTGAGTCTAAGGGTTAGTACTTAGGTTTGGAAGCTGCCCTCAAGACCAAGATTTTCGGTTTCAGAAGACTAAGTCATTTCGTCGAGCTCAGTACGATGAATCGTCGAAGTCCATTCGACGATCGTTGAGCTCACTTCGACGAATCGTCGAACTTCATTCGACGATCTCTGAGCTCAACTTTAACAAGTCGTCGAACTCCATTCGACGATCTTCGAGCTTAGATCGATGATCTTGACTCTAGTTTGATTCACAATCTCTGAGCTCAGTTCGACGATAGTTGAGCTCAGATCGACGATCTCTGTTTCTGTCTAAGTCCAAATCTCTGAGCTCAGTTCGACGATAGTGGAGCTCAGCTCGACATTTTTCTGAAGAGTTCAATGATTTTCAAGATTCAAATTCAGACAGTTAAGGAATTATTGTCAGCATTTAATTCAGAGATCTTGTACCCATTTTTAATTTATCTGGAGCAAGTTTCAAGGAATTATCAAGGAATGTTTTATTGGACTTTCCTCCAGAAGACAAAAGCAGTTAAGGAAGTAATTAATGACAGGCTAAGGGCTATCTTGGACAGTGGATCATTTCTATTCAAACAAAAGGGAATAAAAGATAAGATTTTTCATCCCTGAAAAAGAAGAACAAGATGTTAGAAAAATATTCTCTGCAACAACAATTCTCTACAACAACAACTCTTACAACACAACAGTTACACAAGAGAAAGAAAGAGAGTTGTAGACATTCTCAGTCTCAAAAATTCACACAAGAACACCATCACCAAAGGAGATCAACAAACTAAAATCTCCAGATCTCTTTTGATTCAAGTGTTCAAAGGCCATCATCATTCAAGACTCCAGACACCTCACATTTCAGCTGTTGCTGAAATCATCATTTGCTGGAGATCAATTTTTTGAAGGCCTATCACCCTACTGCAAAGCTTCACTTCCTGAACAACTACAGATCTCAGGGGGAGCTTTCACAACATCCACTATCTTCTCTCTGACTGTTGATAGAGAAGATCTTCTCATCCCTCTCACTCTCTCTGCTGTAAAGGGTTTTTCAAACTCTCTTCAAAAGTTTGTGTTTGGTTTTTGAGCACCTTATCAAAAGCTCATTGGTGGCAAGACACCTGATCAAAAAATATGGTTTGGTTTTTGAGCACCTTATCAAAAGCTCATTGGTGCCCAGGACACCTGATCAACTCATCCTGTAGTGGATTCCTACCTAGGGTGGTAGAAGAGTGGATGTACCCAGATTGATTGGGGAACCACTATAGCTCCTTGTGTCTTCTTGTTGCTTGTGTTTCTTTTTGTTTCTGGCTGTGGTTTGTGATTGCTTTGTGATTATTCTGTGGCTAGATTTACTTTATATTATTTGCTTCCCTGTTCACATAAGAATACAACAACTGTTGTAAAAGTTTTTAGCAAGCACCATACTCTATTCACCCCCCCCCCTCTAGAGTATATCAGATCTAACTTGCACTTTCAATTGGTATCAAAGCGAGGTTGGTTAAAAATATCACATCTTAGTGGTTGCACAGGCCAACACCTGAACCCAAAGATTCCTATAGTTAGATCTGCTTATTTTGATTTTTTTTATTAGAATTATTTCTTCACAAAACATGGCCCAAAACAAAGATTATGCTAGTACCAGACCTCCAGTGTGCAATCTATCCAAGTTTACACTTTGGAAGGCAAGGATTATACTCTACATGAATTCTATTGATGAGGACATCTTCAATTCTATTTTGACAGTGTATCCAATACCTCCAGAGAATACAAGCACAAGTGTTGTTCCACCTCCATTAGGAACAGATGCTGACATCAAGAAATGGAAAGTTGAAGATGCAAAAGCTATGAACATTCTTGCTCAGAATATGTCTGATGAAATTTTTCCAAAAGGTAGCTGAATGCAACTCAGCAAAGGAAATCTGGGACAAGCTATCTGAAATAGTCTCAGGATCTGCTGATGAAAGAAAAGACAGAAGATCTCACCTCATAACCCAATATGAGAACTTCAAGAAAGGAGAAGCTGAGTCAGTATCAGACATGTATAATAGACTCAGTCTGATAGTCAATGAACTGAAAACTTTGGATAAAGAGATCTCATTTACTGAGCTAAATGATAAAATCCTAATGTGCTTCCCAAGCACTTGGGACTCAAGGATCTGGCCAATCAAGGATGCCAGAAGTCTCAATGAAATCACAACCGAAGCTCTCTTAGGCAAGCTCAAGTCTTATGAGCTGCTCATCAAAAATAGAGAAGAAGAGCAGAAGGCCGCCTCACCAGCCACAAGAAAGGAAAAGTCAATAGCTTTTAAAGCCACTGAAGATCAGCTTGAAGACAAGGCCACAGGAAATGATGAGCTGCTTAGTCTACTGGCCAAACGATTTTACAAAATGGCCAGAAAAAACTTCAGGAAGAGATCATATAAAGAGCATGACAAGCCAAGGTATGATAAATCAAACAATAAATAAATTGTTTTCTTTCGTTGCAGGAAACCAGGCCACATTGTGCCTGACTGTCCAGAGAACAAAAACAAGGACAGAAAGGACAAGAGAGAAAGAGGAAAAGACAAGGACTTCAAGAAAAACAGCAATGGCAAACCCTCCTCAAGCAAGAACAAACACACAAGGAAGGGATTTGTTGCTGAATCTTGGAGTGAGACTGAAGAGGAATCAGAAGCTTCATCCAGCTCAAGTGATGATGAGGATGATGCTGAAGATAAGGAATTCTGCATGATGGCTATCAATGCCTCACAACACAATTCTGATGCAGAAGATTCAGAGTCAGACTCAGAGACTCAACTTGAAGAGGACCAGATGATAAGTTCTTTTGATTTTAATTTTGAGGACTTTAAGTATGAATTTAAAGCACTATGTTTAGACTTATTAAAATCTGAGAAGGAAATCATTTCTCTCAGAAAACAATTGTCTGAACATAGTACCTTAAAATCAGAAAACCTCAAACTCTCTGAGGAGTTGGAGTGTTGTAGGGAGCAGATAGCTTCACTGAAAAGTGAGCTATCAGAGGCCAAAAAGCTTGAAGAATCCCTTAATGTGAGAAGCATCAAGCTAATGGACATCACGAGCACAGTGAACTCTAGATTCAACAGTACACTGGGCTTGGGTGCTTCATCCAGCCAACTTATAGTACTAACAACCTCAATTAAGTTTATTTCTGATAAAGGGAAGGGAGTTGTAGAGGTAGCTAGGAAGAATTCTGACTTACCCAAGAAATCAAGTGTTCAACAGAAATCGTCGAACGGAGCTAGAAGATCATCGAATGCAGATCGACGATCTCAGCCAAAATTATCGAACTCAGGTCGACGATCTCTAAACCCTGAACTCTGCCACAGTCGATCGTCGAACGGAGCTCGACGATCTGGCCCAAGATCGTCGAACGCAGATCAACGATCGTCGAGCAGAGATCAGAGATTTGAAAACTTCTTCAAGGGTAAATCAAATTCCAATCCTAGGGGTCCTTCATCCAGATTTAACCCTTATACTGAATGGACAATACCTCCAAGGAGATATCATCCTGAAGGTTATAAGAGTCAACCAGGGATGTCATTTATTTCAGAATTTAAAGGTTATCAACCTAGGCCCAAGGTAAACTGGGTCAAAAACAAGTAAATTATTTTATGTGCAGGTGAAGACCTATCCAACATCAAACCAACAATGGTGTCTGGATAGTGGGTGCTCAAAGCACATGACAGGAAGCAAGGACAATCTCACATCCTTTAAAGCCAAGCTTGGACCCAAAGTCATATTTGGTGATTCAAACTTTAGACTAACAAAAGGATATGGTGCAGTCCAAATTGGGACAGTCACATTCAAGAAGGTAGCCTATGTGGAAGGACTGAAGCACAACTTGATCAGCATCAGTCAGCTATGTGATGAAGGCTACCATGTGACTTTCAGCAAATCCTTATGCAGGATCAAATCAGAGGACAACACAACTGTGTTGACAGGTAAAAGGAAAGATAACATCTATTTAGTAGACTTTATCTCAACTGAAGTAGATATTTGCCTGTTTAACTCTGTTAGTAGACCTAATGTATTATGGCATAAGAGATTAGGGCATATAAACCTTATAACCATTGCTAGGCTATCCAAGGACAACCTTGTCAGAGGACTACCTTATGACCCCTATAAGAAGGAAGGACTCTGCAGGGCTTGTCAATTAGGCAAGCAAACCAAAAATAGTTTCAAGTCACTTAATAAGAGTGATTCACCTAGGATTTTGTATCTGTTACACATGGATCTTTTTGGACCCATTACAGTCCAAAGCTTAGGAGGGAAATCTTACACTTTAGTGATTGTAGATGACTTCTCTAGATTCACATGGGTGTTCTTTCTGAGGAAGAAGTCTGATAACTTTAAGTGTTTCACAGAGTTTCTCAAATGCATACAGACTGAGTTCAATACTCACATTGCCTTGATCAGAAGTGATCATGGGACAGAGTTTGATTATGTTCTTATGTAAGAGTTCTGTCAGAGTGAAGGGATCAGACACACTTTCTCAGCTCCTACAACTTCTCAACAAAATGGGGTAGCTGAAAGGAAAAATAGAACCCTTATTGAATCTACCACTATATTGTTGTCAGATGCTCACCTTCCTCTATCTTTTTGGGCAGAGGCATTGAACACCTCCAACTATGTGTTGAATAGAAGTTTA
The DNA here is from genome assembly GCA_039583875.1 of Platanthera guangdongensis. NCBI lineage: Eukaryota > Viridiplantae > Streptophyta > Magnoliopsida > Asparagales > Orchidaceae > Platanthera > Platanthera guangdongensis. The sequence continues at coordinate 18,187,045 of CM077163.1, forward strand.
ATACATAAACTGAAGGCAAGACTCCCTATGAATTACTCAAAGGGAAGAAACCTAAAAAAGATTATTTTAGGATTTTTGGTTGTATTTGTTATATTCATAATAATGACAAGAAATACTTAGCAAAATTTCAAGCTAAAGCTGATGAAGGAGTGTTTCTGGGATACTCCATGATCAGTAAGGCTTATAGGGTATATAATAAATCAACTCTTAAAATTGAAGAATCTGTGCATATATCTTTTGATGAATCTAACATGTCTTTCAAGGAGAAGAACACTTCTACCATAGAACCTTTTCAGGTACATTCTCTTGCTGAAGACTTGAACAGATTACAAATCATTCAAAAAGAGGAAAGTAGTGAAGATGATGAAGACATTCAACATCCTGAAGAGAAACTTCTTGAAGAGCCAGTTGTTGTACCACAAGAGGAAACAACACAGGTTGGTGAACAATCAACACCTCCTGTTGATTTAGTAACATCAAGAGACCATCCAATTTCCCAAGTAATTGGAGACATCTCAGCTGGTGTGCAAACCAGAAATTAGGTCAACCAAAACCTGATGCACACCTACTTTCTTTCTCAAATTGAACCTCAATCCATTCAAGATGCAGAGCAGGATCCTCACTGGATCATTGCAATGGAAGAAGAGTTGCATCAATTTGAAAGGAACAAAGTTTGGGAACTAGTACCAAGGCCTAAGGATCACTCCGTTGTTGGAACAAAGTGGGTGTTCAGAAACAAATTGGATGATCAAGGGGTAATTGTAAGGAACAAGGCAAGGCTAGTTGCTCAAGGGTACTCTCAAGAAGAAGGCATAGATTATGACCAGACTTTTGCACTAGTTGCAAGGTTGGAGGCCATAAGAATCTTCTTAGCATATGCAGCACACAAGGGTTTCAAATTATACCAGATGGATGTAAAGAGTGCTTTTCTAAATGGAGACATCAAAGAAGAAGTCTATGTCAGACAACCTCTAGGTTTTATCTCTTCATCTCATCCTAATTATGTTTTTAAATTGCACAAAGCATTATATGGTCTCAAGCAAGCTCCTAGAGCATGATATGGGACCCTAGCATGGTTCCTTCTGAAAAATGAATTTATAAGGGGTAGAGTAGACCAAACTCTTTTTATTAGAACACATAAGTCCCATACCCTACTAGTACAAATCTATGTAGATGATATTATTTTTGGTTATATTGATTCAAATTTGTGCAGAAGGTTCTCCAACCTAATGCATTCCAAATTTGAAATGAGTAGCATGGGTAAGCTATCCTTCTTTCTAGGATTGCAAATCAAACAACATGCTGAAGGAATATTTATTTCTCAAACCAAGTATGCAAAGGAATTGATCAAGAAATTTGGTATGTCTGAAGCATCTTGTATGAAAACACCTATGCCTACTAATGTTGTATTAGATGCTGATGAACATGGGAAACCTGTTGATCAGACAACATATAGAGTAATGATTGGCTCTTTATTGTACCTTACAGCTAGTAGACCTGACATAATGTTTGCTACATGCATATGTGCTAGATTCCAAGTGAGCCCTAGAGAGTCACACCTAACATTAGTAAAAAGGATTCTCAGGTATGTAAAAAGTTGTCCAAATCTAGGTCTTTGGTATCCAAAAGACTCAGCATTTGACTTAACTGGATTTTCTGATGATGATTATGTTGGATGCAGAATTGACAGGAAAAGCACCAGTGGAACTTATCAGTTTCTTGGTGACAGACATGTCTCTTGGTTTTGCAAGAAACAAACATCTGTGTCAACTTCAACTACTGAAGCTGAATATATGGCTGAAGGTAGTTGTTGTTCACAAATCTTGTGGATTCAAAACCAACTCCTAGACTATGGCTACAACTTAGAGAAGTCTAAAATCTTTTGTGATAATACCAGTGTTATTTCTATTGCTCAAAATCCAGTGCTCCATAGTAGGACAAAATATATAGAAATTAGGCATCACTTCTTAAGGGATAATGTTGAGAAAAATAAAATTGAACTTCAATATATCCCAACTGATTTGCAAAGGGGAGATATTTTCACCAAACCCTTGGATGAAAAGAAACATACCTTCTTCCTAAATCAGTTAGGAATGTTATATCGAGGAAGTCTAAAATAATATCCAAGATTTTAAAACTCTAAAAATTGACCAAGAATAGGCAAACATCTTGAGTTTTCTAGTGTATAAAGTGTTTCTGGTCTCTGAACTGCGCTCGATGATTTTCCCCCAGATCGTCGAACGGAGATCGACGCTTTCCGAAATCGTCGACCAGAGTTCAGCGCTTCTCAGATAGTGCTCAACTATCTCTCCAGGTCAGCGATCGTCGAACGAAGCTCGACGATTTTGTTCTCTGAACTACCATCAAACGGAGCTCGACGCTCTCCAATATCGTCGAATGGAGATTGACGATGTTGATGACCTTTCAGTTTCCTTTAGAATCCCCGATCATCGAACTGAGTTCAATGATCTTTCCTTTTCTGCGTCGAACCCTAATATAAAATGCATTTTTTCGGCCGTCGTTCTCTCTTTGCGCCTTCATTCTCTCTGCAAATTTTCTCCTTCCCTCCAAATTTCTCTACACTTGGTCGTTTGGTTGTTGATTTTTGCAGGGATCAATGGCCGTCTCAGTTGCAGTCCTGGCCGGAATGAAATTTGATGCAGGTTTTGACATTGACATGGATTCTTTCAGCACCAGTGATCAAATCTTCCAAGATATTTTCGAACTTTTCAAGGAACAAAAGCTAGTTACAATAATGACTACCAGGATCAAGTTAGCTGCTGATTAAATAAAGGAATGGGTATATACTGCCCACAACCAGGATCAGAATACAGTTGTTGGATCAATATCAGGAACCCAGGTACCTCTGACACCTACTATCTTGACAGAGCTTTTTCAATTACATTATGGAGAGGATTCTGCTGAGATGTCTGGAGAATAATTTTCTACTATGCTTGAGAGAATGGGACATTCAAATGCAAACCCTAAAAAACTGCTGAAGAAGAATTTATCTGTGGAGTACAGATTTTTGGCTAATGTTGTAGGAAAGGTATTATTGGCCAAACACTCAGCCCATGATACCATCTCCAGGTATCAGCTATGCTTGATGGGTGCTCTAGTGGATAAGAAAAAACTGAATTGGGGAGAAATCTTCTTTGATCTGATTAAGAAGATGATCAACAAGAATTTTGTGAATTATGGGAGGATATTAGGGCTATTTCTTCAGAATAGATGCCCTGCTCTGCTAGTTTCCAGTGGGGTGCACATCAATGCCTCTAAGAGGCTCTCCTGTGCCCTGTTTGGAAAGTGGGACAGGAAAATAGTGAAGCCCAGTAGGCTCTCTGCAAGTGCAACTTCAGGTACAAGGACTGTTGCAGTCTCTTCCCCTCAAGTCTCTGCCCCTGCAGAAGACTTGCATGTTTCTTCTCCTCCTCCACCACCTTTTATTTCATCTCCACCAGTCACATCCACCATTATAGTTTCCTCCACCATCATAATTTCAACCCCATCTCCAACTTCTATCCATTCTCCAACTCTTCCACCAACTGAAGAACTCTTCCATCCATTACATAACTACCCACAACAAGAAATTGATTCCTCATCTCAACTTCCATCTTTCACACTTCTGGATGATTCCTTTATGGATGATTCCCCTTCATCCCATCCTGATCTACCCTCTTCATCCACATCCTATCAACAATTGCTTTAAGACATCATTGCACAAACATCCTTCACCCCATCCATTTCCATTCCACTATCTTCCATTTCCACAATCCTCATATCTCAACCCTCATTTCCACCATCCACCAGCTCTCCACCCACATCTCCAGCTGCTCCATCTTTAGTCCCTACCTCTGCTCAAGTCCCTCTTGAGCATGTAGATATTCCAGCTTTAGCAGACAGACTCTATGAGCTGATAGCTCCCAGGCTATCACTCTTGTTGGAGACCTCCTTGGCTCCACTTCTCAAGTCAGTTGCAGACCTGTCTGCCAGGCTCTCCTCTCTTCTTCCCTCTCAGGCAATTCCTTCCTTTGGGTGCTTTGATCCAGCTTTCTCTGAATCTAGGCAGGGGGAGATGCTTCATGAAGTGGATAGATTTCCTGCTCCTGCTCCTGCTGCTGTATCTTCAGCCCAAGCTCAAGCCTCAACACCTCCTGTTGCAGTTTTCTCAATGGACCTCAGAACACTATTATCAGATTTTGAATCTGTATATTTCAGTTGTCTTCCAGAGCATACTACAGTCCAGCCATCAGAAGATCTCTCTAAGGCCATTGTGCCTATTTCAAGCTGTGACACCAGCTTAATTCATTCTTTTGTAAAGTCCTTCTCTACTGCTGCTCCTTCAGTTTCTATTGAAAATACTGATGTTGTTGATATTGCTGATGCTTTAATATCTAAGGATATACATATGACAAAGGCACTTATTCTTGAGCCTGCTATTATTGTTGTTGTTGCCCCTTCTAGTGATGATTTTCCAGCATCAACTGATACTACTGCTGATGTTATTCCTGTTACTGAAACTGTTATATCTGAATCTGCTGCCCCAGCTACTGCTGTATCTACTGCTGCTGCTACAACTTCTTCTGCCAGTTCTGCTTCTACTCCTCTTCCTGATATTGTTGCTGCTACTATTGCTGTCACTACTATTTCTCCTGCTCAATCACAACAACAGAAAGACTATCTCAAAAGGATTGATGCACTATATGATGATCAAAACTCAAAAAGTGATCAGTTCAGGACTGATTCAGATGACTCCTCTACAACAATTGCAAGGAAATGGGAGGCCAGAAGTAAGGCTATGAAAAGGGTTCCTCCAACAAAAGTCAAAGATACCAATGATATTCCTTATTACATACTGCATAACTGTCCTATCACAGAACACTCGATGCAATACTCCAAGAATCAATTGAAGGCCATGAAGAAAAAGAGAAAGTATAAGAAAGGTTCCTCTCAGTTCCATCATCCTCCTCCTCCTCCTCCTCCTCCTTCACCTGATGCAGGTGCAGGTGGTAGCTCTGCTGTTCAACCCTCTGCTAGAAGCCAAACCCCTTATCAACCTCAAGGTAGATCCCAGTACAGGGGAAGTCAATCAAGAGGCTATCAATCAAGGAGAGAAAACTATAGAGGAAAGCAAAGAGAATTTCAAGTATACTCCAAAGGCTATTCCAGGCAACACCCTTATTCAAGGGAAGGACAAGCTTCCTCTGATACTACTTCAGGTCCCTTTCCCTACAAGCTTAAAGAGTTAGTCTCATCCAGAGCTCCTCTAGGCAATCCCTCAAACAGATATGAGCCTCCAGTTCCTTTTGAGGATCTAGAGAACAATCCAACTTCATGGATAGCCAGGATGAAGGAATTAGCTGCTTTGGATCAAATTAAGAAAGCCAGAGAACAAGGCAATGACACTTCCAGTATTACTACTTTATCAGAACAAAGGAAAAAGGAACTTGAAAGATATGCTTGCAGTAAGTTCTTTGATTCTGAAAACTACATTAAGCTGCACCCTGAAGCTGTAGTGCCCAGGCCTAAGCAACAAACCTCTTTACGTGCAGCTGATGAGAGGAGATCTAAAAAGGAAGCTCTCAATCCAAATAGAGAAATAGTACTTATAAAGAGCAAAGAATAGGAGTAATTCTGTAAGGTGACAGTTATTTTGATTTCTGATCTATCTGTGACAATATATGTGTGATTCTGCAATGTCTTGTTTGTTATATTGTTGTCTTGTATATGTTTTTAATTTTCCAATTTCTGTAAATAGTAATCCTAACCCAAATAGGGGGAGATTGTTGGAACACCCTATTACTGATTTGGGTCAGGATCACTATGTCTTTTAGGAAACCTGTTTTGACCTCATTGTATAGATCTAAAGGTCAATTAGAATTGATTCTAAGGGTTAGTACTTAGGTTTGGAACCTTCCCTAAAGACCAAGATTTTCAGTTTCAGAAGACTAAGTCATTTCGTCGAGCTCAGTACGACGAATCGTCGAACTCCATTCGACGATCGTTTAGCTCACTTCGACGAATCGTCGAACTCCATTCGACGATCTCTGAGCTCAACTTCAACAAGTCGTCGAACTCCATTCGACGATCTTCGAGCTCAGATCGACGATCTTGACTCCAGTTTGATTCACAATCTCTGAGCTCAGTTCGACGATAATTGAGCTCAGATCGACGATCTCTGTTTCTGTATAAGTCCAAATCTCTGAGCTCAGTTCGACGATAGTGGAGCTCAGCTCGACATTTTTTTGAAGAGTTCAATGATTTTCAAGATTCAAATTCAGACAGTTAAGGAATTATTATCAGCATTTAATTCAGAGATCTTGTAGCCGTTTTTAATTTATCTGGAGCAAGTTTCAAGGAATTATCAAGGAATGTTTTATTGGACTTTCCTCCAGAAGACAAAAGCAATTAAGGAAGTAATTAATGACAGGCTAACGACTATCTTGGACAGTGGATCATTTCTATTCAGACAAAAGGGAATAAAAGATAAGATTTTTCATCCCTGAAAAACAAGAACAAGAAGTTAGAAAAATATTCTCTGCAACAACAATTCTCTGCAACAACAACTCTTACAACACAAGAGTTACACAAGAAAAAGAAAGAGAGTTGTAGACATTCTCAGTCTCAAGAATTCACACAAGAACACCATCACCAAAGGTGATCAACAAATTGAAATCTTCAGATCTCTTTTGATTCAAGTGTTCAAAGGCCATCATCATTCAAGACTCCAGACACCTCACATTTCAGCTGTTGTTGAAATCATCATTTGCTGGAGATCAATTTTCTGAAGGCCTATCACCCTACTGTAAAACTTAACTTCCTGAACAACTACAGATCTCAGGGGGAGCTTTGACAACATCCACTATCTTCTCTCTGACTGTTGACAGAGAAGATCTTCTCATCCCTCTCTCTCTCTGCTGTAAAGGGTTTTTCAAACTCCCTTCAAAAGTTTGTGTTTGGTTTTTGAGCACCTTATTAAAAGCTCATTGGTGGCAAGACACCTGATCAAAAAATCTGGTTTGGTTTTTGAGCACCTTATCAAAAGCTCATTGGTGCTCAGGACACCTGACCAACTCATCCTGCAGTGGATTCCTACCTAGGGTGGTAGAAGAGTGGATGTACCCAGATTGATTGGGGAACCACTATAGCTCCTAGTGTCTTCTGGTTTCTTGTGTTTCTTTTTATTTCTGGCTGTGGTTTGTGATTGCTTTGTGATTATTCTGTGGCTAGATTTACTTTATATTATTTGCTTCCCTGTTCACATAAGAATACAACAACTGTTGTAAAGGTTTTTAGCAAGCATCATACTCTATTCACCCCCCCCCCCCCCCCTCTAGAGTATATCAGATCTAACTTGCACTTTCAGTTTCTATAAATTCACTTTGTCCCTATGACATTGTGGCCCTTTGGTTTTGGAACCAGCTCCCAGACCTTGCACCTTCTGAATTGATTTTACTCCTATATAGCATCAATCCAGTGTGAGTCTTGTATAGCTTCTTCAAATCTCTTGCGTTCTAGTTGAGATATGAAGCTTGAGCAAAGAACTGTGTTTAATTTCCTGCTTCTTGTTTGTACTCTATATCTTGGATCACCAATGATCTTGTGTGCAGGATGACCCTTTAAATGTCTAACTGCTGGAGGTAATCTATCAACAGTTTGACCTTCTTCAATCTCTTCATTATACTGCACCTCATGGTCTTCATCAGCCTCTTGAGTGTCTTGTACTCCACCTGGATAACAACTACCATTTTCCTCATCCTGCTTTGCAATTGGATCTTCTCTAATAGTAAGCTAATCCTTCTTCTGATGTATACCTGTAGAGCTACAAGAACTACTAGGCAACTCACTGTTAATAAGTCTAGATTCATCTAATATGACATGAACAGACTCTTATACAACTTGAGTAGCCAAATTGTAGACCCTATAAGCCTTACTATTGTTGTTGTACACAACAAAATCCCATCTTGGGATTTGGCAGCAAACTTAGTTAGGTGAGACTTGTCATTGTTAAGCACATAGCACTTGCAACCAAAGATCCTAAAATAGGATAATTTTGGTTTTCTGCCTTTCATAACCTCATAGGGTGTCTTTTTGTGGCTTTTGGTGATGGAAGCCCTATTGAGCACATGGCATGCAGTGTTTACTGCCTCAGCCAAGAAATATATTGGGTGAGTTATGTCACTCAATAGTGTTCTTCCAGCCTCAATCAATGTCTTATTCTTTCTTTCAGCAATGCCATTTTGCTGAGGTGTTCTAGGTGAGGAGAATTCCTGATGAATCCCAAATTCTTCACACAACCTTATCATACTTTCAGATTGGAATTCAGTTCCATGGTCACTTCTGATTTTGACCACTGAACTACCTAATTCATTCTGAATTTGTTTGACAAAATTGCAGAAGACATTTGGGGTTTCAGATTTCTGCCTCAGAAAGAACACCCATGAAAATCTAGAATAGTCATCTACAACCACAAAAGTGTAGACCTTCCTACCTAGACTATGAACTGTCATAGGACCAAATAAATCCATATGCAAGAGGTATAAGCACCTCACTGAATCTTTGGTTTCTAGGCTATGAAAGGAGGATCCGGTCCGCTTGACTTTTTGACAAGCTGAGCATATTCCATCCTTAAAGCACTTAACTTGAGGACCATTCCTCACTAACTCTTTACTAAAGAGTTGGCAAATAGTCTCTTAGTTATGATGAGCTAGCCTTTTGTGCCATTTGACACAATGAGAGGCTTTCTCATCAGCCACAAGACAGATAGGAGAATTTTTATTCTCACTCTCAAAGTTTAGGCAATATATATTTCTTTCTCTATAGCCAGTCAATATGACTTTTTGATCACTTGACCTCTTGATATGACACCCATTCTTGATAAATTAAATGTCATACCCAAGATCACTCAGCTGGCTTATTCTTATTAGGTTGTGTTTCAAACCCTTCACATAAGCCAATTGAGTGATAGTGATTAATTTTTTAGAAATGTTACCAAACCCTTTGATGACTCCTTTTTCAGAACCACCAAAGATTACTTTAGGCCCATTCAATATTGGTGAGTAGTCCTTCAGCAATCCTCTTGTTCCAGTCATGTGCCTGGAACATCCACTGTACAAGTACCATATAGGGGCATGGCAACTTGGACTCACCTGCAACAAAGATTACTTAACCTTAGAACCCAAATAACCTTTGGGTCCTTGGTTCAAGTTAGCCTGAAACTTGAAAAATCTGCCTGTAACTCTTCTAACTGGTAGACTGCTATTCTTCCTGACACTGGTGTTGTGCCAACAGTCTAAGGCATAATGGTCTATCTTACCACAGCACCAGCACTCATACTTATTATACCTCTTTTTAGGTACAATCTTAGTTGTATTGTTGGCAGCAGATCTTTTGTTTTGTGTCGGGCTTTGCCTTTATTATTGGACTGGGCAGCACATGCAGTTCCCTTAAAGCCTACTCCTGTCTTACCCTTTTGAGACACAAAGTCATCAATTAAGGGTAGGACAGATTTTGTCTTAGAGAAACTAGCCACTATTTCCTTCTCTTTCTGAAGTCTGTCTTCCAGACTTTTGATCTAATCATTTTTGAATGTTATTGTTCACATCTGAATAACATTTATGTTTTTCAGCTTGGCAATCTCATTCATCTTTTGATCCAACAGCTTTTCTGAATCAGATGCAACCAACTTAAGAGCTGCAATTTCCTTAGCCTGATTTTTGTCCAGGTTTTTGCTTCTCTTGAGTGCCTGCAACAAATCCCCATATTCATCTATAAGATGATGAATATCTCCTTCAGATTCAGACTCATCTTCATCTCTTAATGCAGATGCATCTGATTCTAACCTAGTGTAGTAATCAGAATCTACAGATAAACTTTTTACCTTACTGAGACCAGGTTGATCCTGCCACTGGTCTTCTTCAGACATAGCCATCATTCCTTTGAACTGATGGTCTTCTTACTCATTGATATAGTCCAGAAATTTCAAGAACTCATCCTCTTCTGCTGTTGTAAACAAACCAATATAAGCCTCCGCCTCAGATTCAGACTCTGAAGTTGATTGATCTGTCCAACTTTTCTCTTTCTTAGCTACCAAGGATTTATCCTTCTTGCTCTTGTGCTGAGACTTCTTTTTATCAGCAGACTCCTTCTTGTAGTCTATACAGTTAGCCACAACATGTCCAGGTCTGTTGCAGCAATAGCAAATAATCCTTGATGTAGTTGACTTGGTAGGCTTTGTCCCACTCCTGTCCTTCCTGGATGATTTCCTCTTCTGATAATAGTCATCCTTGGACTGAGATGAGCATGGCTTAGGTTTCCACTGCTTCTTCTTTAAGAATCTCTGAAACTGTCTTGTGAAAGTAGCAAAGTCTTCATCGGAATTATTGTTGTCTGAACTGTGATTATCAGAATTTTCTGAGATCACTTCTGCATCTTTATTAGGAGAAGATGGAGACATCCTCCTATTATTCCTTGTGGCTTCTACCTTGAAGGCCACTGAATTTTCTCTATGATCAACCTTTGTATTTTTCTCTTCCTCCTTTCTGGCCAATAGCTGCATCTCATAAGACAGCAATTTGCCAAACAATACTGGAGGTTAAATCTCTGCCAGTCTGGCCACTTCCCTTATGGCACAGATCTTTGTATCCCAATCCTTAGTCAAAGACCTAAGGAATTTGTCATTCAGCTCATATGTACTGAAGATTCTTCCGTGGGACATTAGTTCATTTACAATTCTGTAGAACTTCTTATAACATTCAGTTATGCTATCAGACTTGGCTTGTCTAAAACTCTCATATTCTTGATTAAGCATAGACTTTCTATCTGGCCTAACCTCTTCAGAACCCTCCATGTAGACAACCAATATGTCCCACATCACCTTGGAGGTTTTGCAGTGAATCAGATTCTGGAATGTTGAGTCATCTATGACATTCACTATAATATTCTGTGCTCTTTTATCCATTGTAGGCAAGATGATCTCATCCTTAGTCATTTCTGAAAAATCCTTAGGAATCCTTTGATTAGCATCAAGAACAGAAACCTTCATTGGAATATATGGTCCTTCCTTAAATGTTATATAAATTCTAGGATCAGATGCCTCCATAAATAGTCTAACCCTTTCCTTCCATATTCCAAAGATTTCCTTCCTGCAGATAGGCAACTTCATTGAACCAAGTTCTTTATGGTTTCTCCTGAACCCATCTTCTTTAACTTACTTCTGTCTTACAAATCTTACTCAGACTGTTAAGTATTTCTTTGAGTAACCTCCCTCTGATACCACTTGAATGAATTGGTTCCTAAACACCTAGATGGGGGGGGGGGTGAATAGGTGTAATTCCTTTTTTTCTTCTAAGGTAGAATATTAATTTAGTTAATTAATAGAAACATATAGTTCTACAGCTATCACAGCACAGAAATAACAATACCACACACAATCACAGATGACACACTGATTTATAGTGGTTCCCCAAGGTCTGGATACTTCCACTTTCCCCCTTCGCCTATCTAGCAGTGTGCTAGATTCTGCCTAACTTCTTTCCTTCTCCTCAGATCCGCAGATCTTACATCTCAGAACCCAACCAAGGCTCCTACAACGCAGAGTGAGTCCACACTCCTACAGCTCAGGCAATCTGCCCTACCTCAGCCTTCAACAAGGCCTACAACGCAGAGATGAAAATCTCCTACAACTCAGGCTCTCAGCCCTACCCCAGCCTTCAACAAGGCTTACCACTCAGAGAAATTAACCTCCTACAACTCAGCCTTTATAAATCAGGCTTACAACTTAGATATTAAAAAGATCCTACTGAAAATAGATCTAAATTTGAAATTTACCACCACCCTGATATGATGACTGTCTGATCCAGGAGTTAGAAGCGTTAGAGATTTCTTGTGTTGACAAGAATTCCACAGCCGATGCATGCTTAAACTGGACGGAGGTACAATATGACCTTGTAGACAAGGTTCAACGATAAACAGAGCTGGATGAGAGTCTCCAACGCTATGCAAAGGATGGGCTAGATGGCCAATTCTCCTGGGATGACGGCCTTTTGTGGAAAGAGGGTCGTTTGTGCATCCCGAGTATGGGTAAGTTGAGAGAAAAATTGATGTATGAAGCTCACTTTACAAAATACTCAATTCACCCTAGGAGCACAAAAATGTTCAAGGATATGAAAAAGTTGTTCTGATGGCCAGGACTAAAGAAAGACATAGCTCATTATATGGCTAAATCTCAAACTTGTGCTTTGGTGAAAGCGGAATGCCAGAAGCCCGGAGGTTTCTTGAAGTCGTTACCGATTCCAGAATAGAAGTTTGAGGATATTTCAATGGATTTCGTGCACGGGTTGCCAAGGTATTAACGCAGGAATGATTCAATCTGGGTGATTGTAGACCGGTTGATGAAAGTGGCTCACTTCCTTCCGAACAAGCGGGACAATTCAGTGGAATGTTTGGCAAAGCTCTATGTAGAGCAGATCGTACGGCTGCATGGTGTTCCCCATAGCATCGTGAGTGACCGTGATGGGTGCTTCACATCAAATTATTGAAGGCTAATCCATCAATTATTGGGAACAAAGTTGACGATCGGTACGGCCTTTCATCCCCAAACGGATGGCCAGACTGAAAGGACCAACAGAACAATGGAGGATAAGCTCTAAATGTGCGCCCTGGATTTTGTTAAGAGATGGGAAGATCATCTCTATATGGTGGAGTTTGCCTACAATAATAGCTACCAATCGAGTCTCGATATGGCACTGTTTGAAGCTTTGTATGGTCACAAGTGCCGTACACCATTAGCTTGGGCAGAAGCAGGCGAATTCAAACTATATAAGCGTAGAGAAGTCGATGAAGCTAACTCGACGATAAGCTCTATTCTGGAGATGCTACTGATAGCCCAGGATCTACAAGCAAAATACTACAATGCCAAGCATCGAAAGGTGGAGTTCGCGGTGGGCGATTGGGCATATTTGAAGATTAAACCCTTCAAAGGCGTGTCCAGGATTCGGCGTCTGAAAAAGTTAAGTTCGAGATATCTTTGTCCATTTGATGTGGTGGAGCGAGTTGGGGTAGCTGCCTATCGGCTAGCTCTTTCGGCAGAATTAAGTGGATTACATGATGTATTCCACATATCTGTGCTTCGTAAAGTCGTCAAAAATCCAGCTCAAGTGATTGAGAACGATCGTGTGTCGGTTGAGTATGGGCTAACAACGAAGGTTAGGCCCATTCGGACGAGGATAGAGCCGATAAAATGTTGCGGAATGAGACAACCGGGATGGTCAAAGTCCGGTGATACAACTGTGGTCGTGAGGAGCTAACATGGGAGCGAGAGCATACCATGCGAGCTGATTTTCCAGAGCTGTTTGTTTAAACTATTGTGCAGTGCGTGTCAAGATGTATCAAACTTTTGTGAAGTTATAACATCGTGCTTTTGTTTCCTTCTATGTGCAAATTTTGGGACGAAATTTCTTGTAAGGAGGGGGGTTTAACACCCCAAATCCCCAAATTGGGTTCAGGCTGGGAAACACGTCCTGGGATACGGGTGTGTCCCAAGCCGTATCCTGCTCTATTTGGTTGAGCAACCTGTCGAGTGCTCGATGAAATGCACTCGATGAGTTCTTGAGAGGGAACACGGCCTGCGACACGTGCGTGTCCAAGACTGTGTACTCCTCTGATTCGACAAATTCCACTCGAGTAAATTCGCTCGACGATCCTCGAGTGGGGAACATGGCCTGTGACACAGGCGTATTAACTGTGACATGGGCGTGTCACAGGGCCGTATCCTTCTCTGGATTTGGCCAAGGTAATGAGGCCAGGTGAACACGGGCAGGACACTGGTGTGTCTCTGGGCACACAGTCTGTGACACGGACATGTCATATGTCTGTGTCCTGTTCGGGTTGAGACAGCTATGTGCCTCCTGAGGTATACGGCTGCTAGACACGGGCGTGTCTGAAGGCATGTCAGGGCACACGGCCTATGACACGGGCGTGTCACATGGCCATATCCTGCTCGGGGTAAGTCGGTTGTGTGTTGATTACGGTATACGGCCTGTGACACGGGCATGTCATAGGGCATGTCAGCCCAAAATTAGACATGTGTGGGTAATTTGTGGCCATTTATTTCCTTCATCTAGGATCTAATGGCCCAGGCTTCTCCCTGTTGGTTAATATCCAGGAATTGAGAAGAGAATTCTCATTTTAACTTGGGTCATTCTCTTTCTAAAAGAGCTAGAGAGAAGGGAGGGTAAGGAGGAGGAGGAGGAGAGAGGAGCCGACCACCGATGGAGCTTACGAGTTCCGAATCGAGATCGGAGGCCAAATTTATGTAGGCAAGCCACTGCGGCGCTTTTTAACCGGCTAGATTTCCATGGCTCCAAATAGATCGTCAAGGGTAACGATCTTCCTTCTTGGACATGTGAAGTCCTTCTTTTTGGCATGTGCATGGATCTCCCCCACCATAGGGTGGATTGCGGAGGGATTTCCCTTGGGTTGATTCGTGGAATCCCCAATAGTCTTGCATATAGATCCAGAAATGTGTAGTACGGAATAGGCATGCTGTGTGAAGCCCATCTGGGCAGGTTAGTCTGGATTGGTGATGTTTCATTTGCACACCGGAGAAGACTCCGTGATTGAACATGTAGTCTGTGGAGTCGATGTGTTGGACATGTGAAGGGCAGTAGCAGGAAGTACTGGAGTGGTAGTCCAGGAAAATACCCTTGTGATGCTTGTATTTTGTGTTATGGCAAGACCAGTTTTCTAGCACTACAGGATGCTGGAGAGTTTGGATAGAGTTTGGTAAAGAAAGTGAGTTCTGCGGAACCCGCTAAGCGATCATGGGAGACGCTAGCATGAACTCCCCTTATTGATTATGAAGTCAGTCCTTGCTGGACATTGTGGCTCTTTTGAAGCTAGTCCGTGGTGGACAGTATGGCTATTGTGAAGCCAGTCCATGGTGGACAGTATGGCTATTGTGATCTTGATGAGCTCTTGAAAAGGCCTCGTGCCGAACAGGAAAGATGAAACCGACCCGCGCCTTCAATTTGGCCTCAAGTACGTTGGTATTCGGTGACGGCAAGGTGACTTGAGCAACGGGGGGTGGCTGATCCGTACCTGCGTTATGTCCGTCTGACTTGGAGACCTGAAAGTATGGTCAGTTGGAGCGCAGAATGAGAGCCTTAGGCCTGCGCGTCATAAATAGTAAATGCTCAATTTTTACCGTCGGGTTTCGGACCTGGAACGGTGGTGGGACCCTGTTCGCCGGTACACCAAGAATGTGCCCTAAGTGTACGGATCGTCGGGCCGCGTGGCTGACAATTGTGATGGATTGTTTGTTCTTGAGAGCACAATGTGTGATATATATATCTGCCAATGAATAGCTATGCCTGTAAGGAAAGAATAGCACTGCCCCAGGAAAGGGGTAGGGTCGTTATAAATTGGTTAGCTGAATGATGACCGTTGCCTTGTTTACCACCATTTGGCTGTCCTTGTGCAGGTGCTGGAGAGACGAGCGGGACACATAAAGGCTGAAGTCCCTGCTGCTGCTGCTAGCCCTTGAAGGCCAAGCAAAGAATGTTGTGTTTTGCTCATGTGTGGCCGGCCTGCGTGCCGATGTTTGTAATCCATACTTGTAAAAAGTAACTGTAAGGCCTTAAGGCCAAACGATAGTGTATTTGTTGAACATTCCTTCAAGAGTTTATATATAAATGTGGTTGTTTATATATATAGTGGACATTCATGGTTGGGGTTCAATATTATTGTCAAAATCTTCTGCTAGCATGCTTTGAGTTCGGATGTGATTGTGTTTTGGTATTAACATGTAACTTCCACACCTGTTTTGTGGCATATGGTGTGGGGCCCCGGCCAGACCTACTATTATATGCTATATGAACGGATGGAGTTGTTATAGGAACTAATCTATCAAGATTATGTAGTAGCAAGTATATCTCTAATCTAGCAGTTCTATATAGTACAAGTAAGAAAGAACTGTAACAAGTAAATAACGGAGCAAAAAGTAAACTATCTACTGCTAAACTATCATCACAGAAGTACCTTAACTTATATGAATGCCCATACAAACATATAAGTTAAGGTTTCCAAATGAAACTTATCATATAAAAGATCCAATACTAATTTATATGATAAGGATCTATGGTGTGTATGATCTATATATATATATATATATATATATATATATATTATGTATGCAGGTTATGTTTCATGCAAGTGCAACTCACACACACGACTCTATGATCACAGACCTTTAGTTCCCGCTTTTTGGAGCTAGCATCACTCTCTAGTACCACTATTGTGTTTACGACATCACCAGAACGGGTGCTTCCACTTCCTAGGTGGGTATACACATTACCAAGCCCAGACCCTTTATACGCCTCTGTACACGTCATAGGTGTAAGACCCCCTCCAAACCTTTGCCCCGGGTTGGGCCGGAGGGGATCTTACTGCCCAAGGCGTCCCCCCAGTGCTCCGTAGGGGGTAACAACCCACTCTGATAAGCACTAGTTGGCTGCCTTGCTCGGCTTGATTCACAACATTCAAATCACATCACAGGGTATTGCAGAAGCATTAACAGGAAACCACAACAAATATATATAACATTATATAGTTAACAAAATTGAAAAGGGCCATATCCATTGTTTATACATAGAGCATGTAGGCTATATATAGTACTATGACTAACAACTTCTCTCTCACTCAACTCTGCTTGCTAGTATTCATGTCTCAAAACTCTAGAGATGACGGGGGTGCCTCTGCTCGAGTAGTCCTATCAGCTGGCATACCGTACTACAGCAACTGGTTGCTACAGTGCACCATCTCTTGTGAATGGTTATTTAAATAACTGTTAGTCACAGAGCTAAGTGAAAACAAATCTCCTCCCCGGATCCATATCCTGTGGACGAGCTCATGCTCCCAACAAAAGTAGATAGTCAAAGCATGAGAGGGTTAGTATAACATTTCATGATTAAGCTAGGAGCAACCAAAAAGAGGAGCAACATGATATAACTAGGATAGTAGTAGTAACACACGTTAGTTATACTTTAGGCGCCACTAGCACATCAACATAGCAGGTATTCATAACCCGTACAAACAACACAGGCATTCCCAACCGCTTACACATCGTAGGCATTCACAACCGCGTACACATTACAGGCATTCACAGCCGCATACACATCGCAGACATTCTCAGTCGCGTACACATCGCAGGCATTCATGGTCGAGTATACATCGCAGGCATTCACAGCCGCGTACACATTGCAGGCATTCACATCCGCATACACATCGCGTGCATTCACGGCCACGTAGATATCGCAGACATTCACAACTGCGCATAACACCCTATGTCGACATAGTATGGACCGCTTCTTTTCAAGCAGGGTAGCGAGCCCCGCGGGCCTCACTGATATGGTCGTCGATGACAGTGGTCAGTCCTGCCACTTCTGGGGGTGGTCATACCACACAGCCCAGGCCTTAACATACAACCTAGTGTACTCTTGGATGTGAGCGACATCCAACGATTCATTTCGGCCGACCAGTGGAGGAAAACCCAACGGGAAAAAACATAACGGTCGGTCACCTGTGATACACATCTCCCTATCGCCTTCAGTCGTCAACCTTCCCGCACCAGTACGAACGGTCTGAGAAAGGGACTGACCTGCCACAATTTACAGCAAGTAATTCACAAGCATTCAATCATACAATCATACTAATACGCACCGGGTTTGCGGCAGCCTACCCTAGTATACGTTAACCTTCATGCAGTGACACTCAGCTCAACTTTCAACAAGGATCATGGGAGCATTTTATTTGAGGCTAAACTCAGAGGAACACCTCAACTATGGTTATCCTCAACTAAGGCTCAACCTTAACCAACAACTACTCGTTTAAGCAGGACCCGTGCTTATAATAGTAAATTACAATAATGAGAATGCAGTGATTTAAACTGCTAATAATAAACTCTGCATAATGAGATGCGACCAGTACGAAACTGGAGTAGTACTGAAACAGAAGTACTAAAATGAACTTGACCAGTACGAGACTGGACTAGTACTGAATTGAAAGTACTGAACTGAAATGAACTTGACAAATGCATGACTGGAGTAGTACTGAATTAAAAGTACCGAACTAAAATGAACCTGACTAGTATGGGACTGGAGTAGTACTGAATTGAAAGTACTGAACTGAAATGAAATTGACCAGTACGAGACTGGAGTAGTACTCAATTGAAAGTACTGAACAGAAATAAACTTGACTAGTATGGGACTAGAGTAATACTGAATTTAAAGCACTGAACTGAAATAAATAAAGGAACTGAATAATCATAAAGAAAATGGTTAGTAGTCCAATCACTTCATTCATAAGGCTTCAGTTCCATCTCCATTCTCATAAGGTATTTTAAGTTTCTTCTTCGTTCTCAGGAGGTGCATTCAGTCCCTTTTTAATTTTCAAGATCTCTTGGGTTACACCCATTATTAAGATCTGATATCAATTTAGTTGCTCCCTTTTTAATCACGACTTAATCAGATCAGGAGAAGCATATCATGGGGTATATTTTATTATCATCTGAGAATAAATGTCAATTCGATTTCTTGCGTCGGATCGAAATCTCAGAATCGCGTCAGAGGGCACATTCTTCCTAGAATTTCAGCCTCAAAAATCATTACCAACATATGAGGGAAATTCTTTACCCGAAACGAGATTGAGGAATATATTACTCGAAGCTCATACTTTCATCTTCCGAGTCTACCCAAAATTTCCAAGAGATATTTTAAGACCGAGGCGCTCGATGGTTTTGGCAAAAAATTTGAAATAATTGGAGCTGGAAATCTTGCCTCGATATCTCTCATCGCTTAATAAATTGAACTTAATATTCAATATAAAGAGGTCGCGCGCTTCGATTTTCATTTTCTAATAATTTGAGCGTATAAATTTCCGAGTGCGACCCAAGGCTCCAAAAATTATAAAATCTTCATTTTTTCCCAATATTTCCAAATTATAATACAATCTTTAAGAGGGCCTAAAAAGAGCCTAGTAAATTTTCCAAAATATTCCGAGCAAATTTGGGCCTCTAAATTGTCCAAATAATTCTTATTTAGGGTTTTAAAAATATCAAATTAACTCCCAAAATTTCCAAAGATTTTGTGTTGACTGCCCTCGTCAAGTGTAACAATTTTTATGGTCAAAACTTTTTCATTAGGGCTCTAGTTTAGTCTCAGAAAAATCAAGACCGATTATTAATTATAATATTATAATTTATATAATATATATATAATTGATATTATTTATCTTCCCCCCCCCCACCACGCTCTGTACTGAACACCCTCCCTCACGGGGCTTCTCCTTCGCCAGCCGGCCGCCGAACGACCTTGTCTCCGCCCCCGGTCGATTGCCCGGGCGTGGGTGCTCCCTCTGGCGGTGGTCCGGTGGCCTGCCGCTGCCCGCCATCGCCGGAGCTATTTTTTTTTTGAACGGAGGGGAGGGGGTGACGGCGGCAGCGCTCCAGCCACCGGATCTTGCATGCAACTCGTTGGAAAGATACGGAGGAGGGAGAGAAGTTTTCCACCTTGTTTGGGGTCTCCGGCGGCCTCCGGCGAGTTCCGTCATTAATGGCGGTGGAAGGTGGTGGAGCTCGGGTGGCCTGTTTCCGACAAGCTGGATCTCCAGCAGAGGGTGGTTGTGGCTCGTTTTGAGCTTTGAAGAGCGGTAAGACTAATCAGAGGGGGGAGGGATCCTTATATAGGATTTTGAAGTGCCCCCCTCTCCTCTTATTCCCAATGTGGGATTATTCTCCCATGGAGGAGATGTGGCGAAGCTTCTCCCAGCTGTAGTGACAGCTGGCATCCTCTGAATGGTGGGTAGAACCACCTAGGACCTAGGCTAGGCTAATAACCATGTGAGAAGAAGTGGTTTTATCCAATGGAATGAGTGGAAGAGAGAGAGGAGAGGAGAGAGAAGGATTTCGGCATTTGATGCTCTTATTGGCTAACAAAGCAGCCACAAAGGCCCATTTATGGCAAAAATATTTAGCCTAAGGTGGGCTTGATAAGGAGAGAGGAATGGAGAGAGAAATGAGCTTTTTAGGGAGGGTTTGACCAAAAGTCAACCACAGGTGGGTCTCCCCATGGGGTCAAAGTCAAAATAGGTCCAAGTCATCGAGTTCAGGTCAAAGTTGGGGTGTCGTGTCACAATTGGTGTGTGCACGCTTTTCGGTGCATGAATGTGCTTGATTTGACCATGAATTGACCACCCGTCAATGAAACTGACCGGGACGAGTTCTGTTGACTTCGTATTGAACATACGAATCCAATGCCACTGAACAGTGTCGAATTTGAGTTTGTTTGCTAAGTATTCAAAATCTGCGCGTCGCGGCCCGCTAAAACGGTCAAAACGCTCATAATCATCGTTACGCTTCAAATTGCGATGCAACGAGATCCGATGCATTCATATTGACTATATGAAGTTATAGGAACTGGCAGAGCTCAAATCAGAGTTCTCTAGGTCAATATTTAAAAATCTCGCTTTCGCGACGTTGTCTGTGGAACGGTCATATTCACCATATGACTTTAGTTTGCAACGAAACAAGTTCGGTTGCACCCGTAGCGGTTATACGAGTCCAAAGCAACAAACATAACTCGAATCAGCGCTCATTAGCTCAAAATCCCCAAAATAGGGTCTTCTCCTACCCATTATGAGTCTCGGGTAGAGGTTTGGGTCACTTTTATTGGGTCCACGAGGGTTCTAGTGACCCAATAAAAGTCGGGATGTTACAATCCAATAAAAATAAATGGATTTTCGTCCCTGAAAATTTGCTTAAAGTAGGGTAAGCACAACATACCTGGGGATAAAGCTCTGGGTGCCTTTCTTGGACGAGTTCTTCAGGTTCCCATGTGTACTCGTCTCGTCCGCAATTCGATCACAAAATTTTACCATCGGAATGGTCTTGTTGCGAAAAAATCTTCATTTTATAATCCACTATTCTGACCGGTTTAAGCTAGACAGATCTATGTGACTGCAGCTGTACGGACGATATAGGAAGGTGTTGTTCTGGTTACCGGAAAACTCGCCTTAAGGATGGGTCATCGAATACATCATGGAGATTTACAAACTCTGGGGCAGGGCTAATCGATGGGCAACAAGGCCAACATGCTCTATCACCTAATAGGGACCCAAGTAGCAGGGATCTAGTTTCTTTTGCTTCTTCAACTGGGAGACACCATGCATGAGCTTAATTTTCAAAAATATCATTTCTCCCACGCTAAACGCCATCGGTCGGTGTCGCACATCATAATATTTGGCTTGTCGGCTCCACCCTTCCCACATTCGCTCATGTATTAGTTATATTGCTTTTGTAGTATTATTAATATACGCCATTCCAAAAGCTTCTGGGTCCTCATCTTAAGTTCAAGTCAACGGAGTCCAACAGTGCCTTCCATACAAGGTCTCGTACAGTGTCATCTTAATGCTGACCTGATAGCTGTCATTATAAGAAAACCTTACTAAAGCTAACAGCTGTTCCCACATCTCAATGTGCTCTACGATGCTTAGTCGGAGTAGATCCTTTATTGTCTGGTTCGTCCCTTCTGTCTGCCCATCCGTCTAGGGGTGGAAGGCGGTGTTAAAGGCCAACTTGGTCCCCAAATATGCTTGCACCTGCCTCCACTCCTTGGATGTGAAACGTCCATCACAATCTGACACAATGGACTTCGACACTCCATGGAACCGGACCACTTGCTCTATGAACAATCTTGCAAGAACGTCAACTCCATTACCAAGCCGGTTTGGAATGAACCGCGCTACCTTGGTAAGTCAATCCACGATAACCCATAAAGAGTTGTTTTCAGCACGGGATCGTGGTAATCCGTGGACAAAGTCCATGAAAATATCCTCAAATTTCCATTCTGGTGTCGGCACGGGCTATAGTAGGCCTCCCGAATTGCCGCATTCAGCTTTAATCCTTTGATAGGCCTAGCACTAGGTCATGAAGTTAGTGATGTCACTTTTAATTTCGATAAAATAAATAATCCCGCGCAGATCAACATACATATTTACCACACCAGTGTGAATAGAATACCTTGACTGGTGTGCTTCTCGAAGAATCTCATCTCGAATTTGTTCGGTGGAGGGAATAATAATAAAAAAGGTGTGCCTGAACTGCAAAATTCCATCATGCAAGTTGAACTCCTCTTGCGCTCAATCTTGTAGGGACTGGATGATCGGGACCACTTCCGGATCGACCTTTTGGGCCTCTCGTATTCGATCCCAGATGTCGCACTGTATTTCCATTCAATATAACTAGGACTAGTATTCTTCAGGATACCTACGAGCAACCAGAGTCATTTCCAAGTCTATCAAAGATTGAAACCATTCCCTTGGATTCTGCTCCATCCAACTACCAACTATCGAGGGTTGTCAGCTCAATACGTCAGCAACTTTATTATCCTCCTAGGGGTGGTACTGGACAGTGAAATTATAATCACATAGAAATTGCAACCATCGGTGCTGCCGAAGGTCCAACTCTTTTGAGTAAAGATGTATTTGTGTCTCTTATGATCAGAGAAGGTCTCGCATCTTACTCCGTACAAGTAATGTCTCCAGATCTTGAGGGAGAAAACAACGACGCACAACTCTAGATCGTGGGTAGCGTAATTCAGTATGTGCGGCTTTGGCTGGCGTGACGTGCATACTACTACTTTGACATGCTGCATCAGAATAGCTCCCAATCCTTTCAGGGAGGCATTAATATAGATTTGGAATCCTCTGATTCTCGATGGGATCATAAGGATTGGTGCAGAAGTTAGCCTCTTTGAACGCAGTCTCACATTTTGGCGTCCATCGAAATGCAACATCCTTTCTCGTAAAAGCTGTAAGCGGTAACATAATCTTGAAAATTTTCCACAAATTTCCAGTAATACCCGGCAAGACCCAAAATATTTTGTATGTCTGCTGCCGTCTTAAGTGGCAGCCAGCTTTGAACTGCCTGGATTTTGGCTTGATCTATCGCCACTTTTGTTGATGGTGTGACCCAAGGATCTGACCTCCTCTTACCAGAATTCGCACTTGCTGAACCTGGCGAAGAGAGAGTGTTCTCGAAGTTTAAGTGACACCAACTGCAGGTATCTAGAATGGTCTGTCGTGGTCTTTGAGTAGATCAAGATGTCATCGATGAAGACGATCACGAAATAATCTAGGAAGGGTCCAAATACCTTAACCATCAGAGCCATAAAGGCAGAGGGGCGTTAGTTTGCCCAAAAGGCATTACTATGAGCACCTATAGACCATAGCGGTAGCTAAAGGCCATTTTGGGGATGTTTTCCCCCCGGACCCAAAGCTGATAGTAACCGGATCTTAGGTCCATCTTGGATAATACGGATGTACCGTACAACTGATCGAACAATTCATCAACCTCGGAAGTGGGTATGTATCCAGTATAGTGAGTTTGTTTAGTTCTCCATAGTCTATGTACAAGCGCAGTGTCTTGTCTTTCTTTTTTTTTACAAATAGTACCAGGGCTCCCCAGGGTGAGGAACTTGGGCAGATGATTCCAGCATCTTTTATTTCCTGAAACTAGGTCTTCAACCCATCCAATTCCTTAGGGTCCATTCGATAGGGTGCTTGGGACACTGGTCGAGCTCCGGACATAAGCTCAATCTGAGGGTCAACCTCTCGTTGTGGTGGCAAACCCAGGAGGTACTCAGGGGAAACATCCGGAAAAGTTTGCACCACCGGAACTTTGGCGAACACTTGAACTTGATTCTTCATTTTGAAGTAGATGAGGAGTATATACATATTATACAACAAAACACGCATCTGATGTAAACGTATATATGCATATAATATATAACATAGGTATCAATATCTAACATAACTCTAGCATCTAATATGTATACCTATCACTACATCAGGGGTCGGTCCATGTTAAAGGTCCAACACATAAGCTTCCAAGGGCACTGCTTGACCCTGCTGACCTTTCCCGCCAGCTCTACCCCTTCAGCCTCTTTATCCCTGCCCACGCACTGCATGTCCTCCTTGAACTGCTCCTAATCCTAGCATTCCTATTGCCTGTGGGCAGAAAGCCCTAATGTGTCCCGGCTGCTGGCATAGAAAGCAGTCCCCTGCATGGGGAACGTATCATCAAGCTACTAGCACATGCTGTGGTATAGGAGCAGGACTGGGCTCCTATTGCGGTGTTGCGGGTGCTGGTGTGGGCCTATAGCATTGCCTCTGTATGCGCTCTCTCTCCTATTGGCGGGGAGTGGCTCCTTTATCTCGTCCCTGAACTCTGGGGACCTCGACCTATCCCTGACACTACTGGGCCACCATCCTCTGGTCTAACTCCGACTCAGTAGGGAACTGAGAGATCATGATCAAGACCTGTCTCAGGTCACCTTGCAAGCCTCATAGAAGCGAGAAAGTCTATCTCTATCTGTGGCTGCTAGGTTCCCAACAAAACATGCCAGGTGGTTAAACTTTCTCTCATAGTCTGGCATCGTCCGGTCATCCTGACGGATGTGCAGGAACCTCTCCTACAGTGCAGTTCGGTCGGCATCCACGACGAAGTGCTCTAGAAAAGCCTCTAAAAACTCCCCCCATTGGAGAGTGTTCAACAGTCGTCCATTGAACGCCGTGCTACTGGCCTCTCTCCACCAGTCTCTAACATATCCATCTAACAAGGTCACCACTAGTGGCACTGCAGCTACTGCCGAGCATATCATTCCTACAAACATCTCCTCTACGCGCTCAACCCACTCTTCTATCTGTATGTCAGTCTCCGTACCTCCGAAGGTGGGATGCCTTAGTCCTCGAAAAGTCGTCAATAGGTTAGTGCGTACCACCAACTATAGTGGTGGCTGTGCCAAAACTATCTGGAAGGTCGTCAGGATAGCTGTCAATGTTTGCCCCAAGTCGATGTTCACAAATGGTACAGCTGCATGGGTAACTGGGTCTAGAGGTGGGGTGGTAAGAACATATCCTCTGGAGGAGGATCTCCCGTTACTAGACTCTGGTATGTCCCGAGAAGTAACAAGAAAACAAGTGTCAATATTTTGCAAAGGTAGGAGATATTTTCAAAAGAATAACAAAGCGGAAATAATGGTGTGCGTGCATACTATCACAGATTCTAGAATCCCTAAGCCTCTACAAAAGGGTCTACCAGGCTTCCGCTGCATGGTTCGGCCTGAACCAAAGAACGAAGTGAGGGACGGAGGGATCCTGAGACTGCTCCACAAGGACGAATCGTGATGTCTCTGATCCATGTGTAAGACCCCCCCCCCAACCTTTGCCTCGGGTCGGGCCGGAGGGGATCTTACTGCCCAAGGCGTCCACCTAGTGCTCCTTAGGGGGTAATGACCCACTCTGATAAGCACTAGTTGGTTGCCTTGCTCGGCTTTAACAACAACATACACATCACATCACAGAGTATTGCAGAAGCATTAACAGGAAACCACAGGAAATATATATAACATTATATAGTTAACAAAATTACAAAATGTCGTAGCCATTGTTTATACATAGGGCCCGTAGGCTATATATAGCATTATGACTAACAACTTCTCTCTCACTCAAATCTACTTGCTAGTATTCACGTCTTGAAACTCTAGAGACGATTGGGGTGCCTCTGCTCGAGTATTCATATTAGCTGGCGTACCATCCTACAGTAACTGGTCGCTACGGTGCACTATCTCCTGTGAATGGTTATTTAAATTACAATTAGTCACAGAGCTAGGTGGAAACAAATCTCCTCCCCGGATACATATCCTTGGGACGAGCTCACGCACCTAACAAAAGTAGATAGCTGAAGCGTGAGAGGGTTAGTACAACATTTCATGATTAAGCTAGGAGCTACCAAAAGGAGGCGCAATATGATATAACTAGGATAACAATAGTAATATACATCAGTTATAATTTAGGCTCCACTAGCACAGCAGTATAGCATGTATTCATAACTCGTACAAACAATACAGGAATTACCAGGCGCTTACACATCGCAGACATTCATAGCCACGTACACATTGCAGGCATTCACAGCCGCATACACATCACAGGTATTCACAGTCGCGTACACATCGCAGGCATTCTCAGTCACGTACACATCACAGGAATTCACAACCGCGTACAGATCGCAGGCATTCACAGCCGCGTACACATCGCAGACATTCACAGTCGTGAACACAATGCAGGAATTCACAGTCGCGTACACATCACACGTATTCATAGCCGAGCATAACACCCAATGTCGACAAAGTATGGATCGCTTATTTTCAAGCAGGGTAACGAGCCCCGCGGGCCTCACCGATGTGGTCGTCGGTGACAGTGGCCAATTCTGCCACTTTTGGGGGGTGGTCGTACCGCACAACCCCGGCCTTAACTTACAACCCCGTGTACTCTTGGATGTGAGCGACATCCGACGATTCATTTCAGCCGACCAGTGGAGGAAAACCCAATGGGGAAAAACATAACGGTCGATCACCTGTGGTACACATCTCCCTATCGCCTTGAGTCGTCAATCTTCCCGCACCGGTACGAACGGTCTGCGAAAGGGACTGACCCGCCACAATTTACTGCAAGCAATTCACAGGCAATCAATCATACAATCATACTAATACACACCGGGACTACGGCGTCCTACCCTATTATACGTTAACCTTCAGGCAATGACGCTCAGCTCAACTTTCGACAAGGAGCGTGGGAGCGTTTTATTTGAGGCTAAACCCGGAGGAACACCTCAACTCTGGTTATCCTCAACTAAGGCTCACCCTAAACCAACAAGTGCTCGTTTAAGCAGGACCCGTGCTTATAATAGTAAATTGTAGTAACCAAAATGCAGTGATTTAATCTGTTGATAATAAACTCTGCATATTGAGATGCGAGCAGTACGAAACTGGAGTAGTACTGAAATGAAAGTACTGAAATGAACTTGAGCAGTATGAGACTGGAGTAGTAGTGAATTGAAAGTACTGAACTGAAATGAACTTGACCAATACATGACTGGAGTAGTACTGAATTAAAAGTACCAAACTGAAATGAACCTGACCAGTACGGGACTGGAGTAGTACTGAATTGAAAATACTGAACTGAAATGAACTTGATCAGTATGGGACTGGAGTAGTACTAAATTGAAAGTACTGAACTGAAATGAACTTGACCAGTATGGGACTGGAGTAGTACTGAATTGAAAGTACTAAACTGAAATAAATAAGGGAATTGAATAATCATAAAGAAAATGGTTAGTAGTCCAATCACTTCATTCATGATGCTTCAGTTTCATCTTCGTTCTCAGAAGATATTTTAAGTTTCTTCTCCGTTCTTAGGAGGTGTATTCAGTACCTTTTCAGTTTTCAAGATTCTCTTGGGTTACACCCATTATTAAGATCTGTTATCAATTCAGTTGCGCACTTTTTAATCACGGCTTAATCAGATCAGGAGCAGCTTATCATGGGTTATATTTTTATTATTTATCCGAGAATAAATGTCAATTCGATTTCTTGCGTCGGATCGAATCCGAGAATCTTTTCAGAGGGCACATTCTTCCTTGAATTTCAGTTTCGAAAATCATTCCCAACACACGAGGGAAATTCTTTACCCGAAACGAGATTGGGGAATATATTACTCGAAGCTCATACTTTCATCTTCCGAGTCTACCCAAAATGCCCATGAGTTATTTTAAGAACGAGGCTCTCGGTGGTTTTGGCAAAAATCGTGAAATAATCGGAGCTGGAAATCTTGCCTCGATAACTCTCATCGCTTAATAAATTGAACTTAATATTCAATAGAAAGTGGTAGCACGATTCGATTTTCATTTTCAAAGAATTTGAGCGGGTAAATTTCCGAGCACGACCCAAGGCTCCAAAAAATAAAAAATCTTCAATTTTATCCCAATATTTCCAAATTATAATACAACTTTTAAGAGGGCCTAAAAAGAGCTTAGTATATTTTCCAAAATTTTCCGAGCAAATTTGAGCTCTAAATTGGCCAAACAATTTTTATTTAGTCTTTTAAAAATATCAAATTAACTCCGAAAATTTCCAAAATTTTTGTGTAGACTGCCCTCATGAAGCTAACAATTTTTATGTTCAAAACTTTTTCATCAGGGCTCTATTTTAGTCTCAGAAAAATCTAGACCCATTATTAATTATAAATTTATAATTTATATATATATATATATATATATATATATATATATATATATATATATATATTTGATATTATTTATCTTCTCTCCCCCTCCCCCACTCTGTACAGAACGCCCGCCCTTACGGGGCTTCTCCGCCGCCGGCCGGCCTTGTCTCTGCCCCGGGTCGATTGCCCGGGGGTGAGTGCTCCCTCCGGCGGTGGTCCGGCGGCCTGCCACCGCCGACCATCGTCGGAGCTATTTTTTTTAATGGAGGGGAGGGGGTGACGGCGGCAGCGCTCCGGCCACCAGAGCTTGCATGCAACTTGTTGGAAAGATAGGGAGGAAGGAGAGGAGAAGTTTTCCACCTTGTTTGGGGCCTCTGGCGGCCTCCGACGAGTTCCATCATTAATGGCGGTGGAAGATGGTGGAGCTTGGATGGGTTGTTTCCGGCGAGCTGGAGCTCCGGCGAGGGTGGTTGCGGCTTGTTTTGAGCTTGGAAGAGGGGTGAGACTAATCAGAGGGGGAGGTATCTTTACATAGGATTTTGATGTGCCACTCTCCTCTTATTCCCAATGTGGGATTATTCTCTCATGGAGGAGATGTGGCCAAGCTTCTCCCAGCTGTATTGATAGTTGGCATCCTCTGAATGGAGGGTATACCACCTAGGACCTAGGCTAGGCTAATAGTCATGTGAGAAGAAGTGGTTTTATCCAATGGAAAGAGGGGAAGAGAGAGAGGGGAGGAGAGAGAAAGCTTTGGGCTTTTGATGCTCTTATTGGCTAACAAGGCAGCCACAAAGGCCCATTTATGGCAAAAATATTGAGCCCAAGATGAGCTTGATAAGGAGAGAGGGATGGAGAGAGAAATGGGCTTTTTTGGGAGGGTTTGACCAAAAGTCAACCACAAGTGGGTCTCCCATGGGGTCAAAGTTAAAATATGTCCAAGTCCTCGAGGGTCGTATCAAAGTTGGGGTGTCATGTCATAATTGGTGTGTGCACCCTTTTCGGTGCACGAATGTGCTTTATTTGACCATGAATTGACCACCCGTCACTGAAACTGATCGGGACGAGTTCTGTTGACTTCGTATTGACCATACGAATCCAGTGCCACTGAATAGGGTCGAATTTGAGTTCGTTTGCTAAGTATTCAAAATCTGCGTGTCGCGGCGCGCTAAAACGGTCAAAACACTCATAATCATTGTTTGGCTTCGAATCGTGATGCAGCGAGTTCCGATGCATTCGTATTGATTATATGAAGTCATAGGAACTAGCAGAACTCAAATCAGAGTTCTCTAGGTCAATATTTAAAAATCTCGTTTTCGCGGCATTGTACAAGGAACGGTCATATTCACCATATGACTTCGGTTTGCAACGAAATGAGTTCGGTTGCACCCATACCGGTTATACGAGTCCAAAGCAACAAACAGAACTCGAATCAGAGCTCATTAGCTCAAAATCCCCAAAATAGGGTCTTCTCCTACCCATTATGAGTCTCGAGTAGAGGTTCGGATCACTTTTATTGGTTCCACTAGGTTTCTAGTTACCCAATAAAAGTCGGGATGTTACACTAGGTGCACTCTAGAGTCTCTATGTACTAATGCTGGCCAACTGCCAGACTTCCTTGGTCAGGTGCGCGTTTTTGGCGATTGTCCTCCAGACCACAGTATAAATAACCTACTAGCCCCTCAAACCCGCACACCTCACCAGAGTCACCGTACTGCCATCAGTGTGATGATTTGCCCAGTACCGCATGACTCGCCACTAGTTTTGTTTATGCACATGCAAGGTATCTCAACTCGAGCCTCCAGCTCAAAGGACCAAACCCGTCCGGATGTCATATTCCCGAGCCTGCATCTAGCAGGACCAACCCATCCTGAATCCCTCCAACCCATCACGCGTGAGATTTCACATCAATTCCTTAGTTCTGAATCCCTCCAACCCATCACGGGTGAAATTTCACATCAATGCCTTAGTTCTAAATCCTTTGAACCCATCACGGGTGAGATTGTACATAAATTCCTTAGTTCTGAATCCCTCCAACCCATCATGGGTGGGATTGCACATCAATGCCTTAGTTATGAATCCCTCCAACACTTTACGGGTGAGAATGTTACCATGTTCTCTTAGCTTATTAGACTACTCTTGTCTAATGTTTGTTATACCTAGCAATTTAGGGTTAATCCCAAGACTGCCCAGGGTATTCTCAATGAAGGGGTCTCGGGGGTACTAGGAACTAAGATGAGATTGAAAGCACAAAGTTCCCTTTTGTAAGGATACTTACTTTTATTAATGTCTACCCATGATCCATACCCAGCTCTCGTTGTTACTCTAGAACGAACCTAATGACTTAGCACATTATTGGGGAATCGGCGGTCTTCCGTCGGTCTCCGTTCTAGCTACTGTCCTTGGGGTTTTGCACTCTATCACTCGATACTATGAAGTGACCTACTAGACATCAACCAGGGTTTATCTTCCCAATATAGTTATCAACTCAACTTTTTATCGTATCCCCTGTGGGTCCCAGTAATATCTGCTACTTTTGCTAAGCGCAACTCATGACCTAATACTAACCCGTATAATAGGACTTCCAAATCCTTGGGCCAAATACCCCTAATTAATTATCATGGGTTGGCATGGTGTATGGTGTTGACCATTCAGGATTTCACCATTTTTCTAAGTAATTAAGACCCTAAAATAAATCTTTTAATTAAGTGACCTAAGTCACTTTGTGCATGATGTACTATATCCAATGAGTCCACATACCTAAGAAATTTTCATGGTGTTCAACTAGGTTAAATATGACTGTCTACCAGAGATCATAATTTTTCCATTTAAATTTTGATATAATTTCCATTTAAGATTAAAATCATAATTAAACCATTTTCCAAATGAAGTACATCAATTATGTAACCAAAAATTATAGGAAACTTACTAGAGGTCAATATTGATATAATAAAACAACATATAGTATTTCGTGATCCTAAACACTGATTTGACCTAGCAAAATTCCATAATGCTAATATTACCAAAATGCCACTACTTTAGTTTTCAACCTACATGTCACCCATAAATTCTACAATAATTACACAGGGTTCTAATCATGGAATTAAGATGCTATGAATTTTACCATAATTGTTCAGCAAAAATTTCCTTTTTTTTTAATTAATTTTCAAAAAGGGCAATATGGTAATTCTACTAAAAACTCAAGAAAAATTTTCCAAACAATCTTATACAACTTTCCATAGGTTTATAATGTCATAATATGGCTTTTAACAAAATTTTTGAATTTAATCAAATCAGTAGCACTATATTCCAAATTTATTTCCAAATAAGCATATTTTCTAATAATTCAAAACAAAAGGATTTTTGATTTCAAAAATCCTAATCTTTCTATGGGAGGTGTACTTCATCCATATGAGCCTCTGTCCAAACTTTCATGGACATGCAATGGGCCAAGTGGGCTAATTCTCCATTTTTTGCATTTGGCATAATTATTTACAAATCTACCCTCAACAAGCATGTTGGTTTTTCCCAACATGCATTGGTCCAAATGATCTGAAATTTCTATCATGTCCTTATAGTTACCCTAAGACCATGAAACCAAAATTTGGGGGCATGTGGATGAGGGAATCTCCTTATTTTCATTTTATTTAATATATGAATTATCCATAAAAACTTTAGAAAATATCCCCCATAAATTCTCATTTTTGGTCAGTACCTAAGTATGACCTAGTCACATGCATGACCAAAATCTCAGGTAATGTTGACATAGGGTTTGGCTTGGACACTCATCTAAAGATCTGCCCTAGTCTACGGCTAGTCTTGGTAGAATGGCCCTACAGGGAGATATACTGCTCCAAACTACAACTTTAAGGTGTCAAAATGAAGGTGAGACATAGATCTACCTTTTTGATATTGTACACTAGTTCTAGAAATGCCTCTTAGAGGCTTAAATAATGAACACAAGTGGACTAAAATAATGTGACAGAAAATATACATTTAAATAATAATCAACATTTAATTAATTCATCATTTTCAATGGCATCCCTTCATCTTCCCCATCAGCCGAAGGCTAGGATTCGATTTTCCTGTACCGACTTGATCCACTTATTCCGACCAACTAAGCCACCACCACCGCCAGCTAATATCTCCACCACCTCCATTGAGGTGGGGCACGCGTTTCTCGACGATGTGGCCGCCAGAGGCTGCTCCTCCGGCGAACCCGAGCAATCAGAAATGCTTAGAAAAATAGCCCACTGCTCACATGGTATCAGGCTCAATTGAGCTCGATGTATCGCCTAATTGACCTAGTAAGCTAGCACGGGGTGAGGTGAGGTGAAACGGACCTTAATCGGAGCCCGATGGCGGAGGTGGCAGTGGTTGGTCATGGAATTTCTCCTCTCAGACGAGCTTGCTCCCGAACCCAATTCTCCACCACAAGCTTCGATCCAGGTATCGAATTCCACTCCTTTGGACCTTCTGAAGCTGATGGTGTGGTCAAATGGGGGTGGGGTTGGATAGTTATGGAGTTCTGAATAGGGGGTAGCCGACCATGAGCATAGGATGCTCCTACTTACTACCAAGTGGCCACCAGCCCCTAATTTCTGTTGTAAAGAGGCTTGGGGGTTCATCCATGGGCTTGGGCAGAGGGAAGGAGGGCAATGTGGCCTTCAACCCCTATTTTCCTCCCTTCTCTCTCCACTTTTTACCCTAATTTCCAAAAACACCCCCATGCATGTACTCTCCCTCCTATTTCGGAGGGGTTGGGGCTATCAATGACCACTTGGGCTGGTCAAGGGACTTGCCTCATGGGCTTTGGCCATTGGGATTGGGCTTGGCTCATTTCTTTTCTTTTCTTTAAGTCCTATGTTGGCTTGTTGACTTTTTAGGATGACTTGGTCAACATGATGAGTCGGTTGGCCCCACTTGACGGTCATGGACCCAATGGTACCACCCAAATTAGGTTGGGCCATGGTGGTGCCCCACTTGGACTAATTGGGACTATAGGTTTGAGTTTTACAAATTTAGGGTTTGGGTTGAGTTGGGTCAACTTGGGTCAATGGGTGGCCCAATGATGTGTCTTTTAGTTAACTTAGATTGCTTTTAGGGTTATGGGCATAGTGGTGGGGACAATGTGTAGCTAAGATCTCAATTTAGGCTAGTTTGACTTGAGTTAACTTCGGTCCTATAATGGGCCCTATGTGACTAAACTCTAGCTTCATGGGTCAAACATAGCCTAAACTCGTACCCCCACAAAACGTCCCAACATAATATAAGTTAAGGGGGTCTAATGGGAAATCGGATGTTACACCTTCCCCTCAGGCGAGCCTACGGACCTGCCAGCTAGTGAGAGGGTGGACAGAGGGTTACCCGGGGTTGAGTGGGCCTTCCAGCCCTGTCAACTAATAAGAGCCTGAGTAGCAAGATCCTCTCAGGGTATTCCCTTACCCCCCCCCCCCCCCCATGCGAGCCTACGGACCTGCCAGTTAGTGAGATCCTCGACAGCGGGTCCACCCGTGGCAGAGTGCGCCTTCCGACCTTGCCAGCAAATCAGAGCCTGAGAAGCGGGATCCTCTCGGGGTCTTGCAAATTTCCATCTCCCTTTCCTTTTCCCCCGACGAGCCTACGGACCTGCCAGCTAGTGAGAGTCTGGACAGCGGGTATACCCGAGGCTGAGTGCGCCTTCCAGCCCTGCCAGCTAATGAGAGCCTGAGCAGCGAGATCCTCTCTGGGTATTCCCTTACCCCCCCCCCCCCTAGGCAAGCCTACGGACCTGTTAGCTAGTGAGAGCCTGGACATCGGGTCTACCTAGGGCCGAGTGCACCTTCCATCCCTGCCAGCTAATAAGAGCCTGAGCAGCAGGATCCTCTCAAGGTATTTCTTTACCCCCAGGCGAGCATACGGACTGCTAGCTAGTGAGGACCTGGATAGTGGGTCTACCTGGGGCTGAGTGTGCCTTCCATCGCTGCTAGCTAATGAGATCATGCACAGCAGGATCCTCTCGGGGTCTTGCAAACTATCAACCTCTTTTCCTTTCTCCTCAAGCGAGCCTACGATTTTGCCAACTAGTGAGAGCCCAGTAGTGGGTCTACTCGGCTGCCGTCAAAACCAAAAAAACATCAAAACCAGTAGGGAAACAATTCTTAGAATAACATATTATAATGGCATGTACAAATTTACCCATCCTATGGATAGAAGCATTTCAGATCATCATCACTCCAAACGTGGCCAATGTACACCCCTTCCACGTTCCTTACATTGTCTTTCAATGTGATCGCGAAGAGGAGAAACTTGAATGCATCCATCATCGGCCTGATAGAGACCGTATCTTCGAACCACTATAGGTGTTGGACGGGGCCATCTTTCTTGGTATAGTAAGTCCTATCAGGCTCTCGAAACCCATCAAGAACCGGTGTCGAGACGATCAGCTCATTAAAGGGCCTCCCGCTTATTGCCTGCCGAGAGGGCTCCTCTCGCTGCCTCGGCTCACCAGCCTTATCAGTGCTAGCTTGCACAGGGAATAGCTCCCGGCCGGCGACATCCCTCTTGGCAACCTCCACCGGAACCTCCTTCCCGGGACGCTGCCCGGGAGCATTCTTATCTAGTGACGGAACGGCTACCACCGGGACCTGAGGTGTGGCCCACTTGCTCATTTCCAAGAGTGCCAAATGGATGGTCTAGAGGACCTCCCGCCTGAAGTCCTCCAACATCCCCAGCGTCACCCCACTCCACCGAGAGGGATAACCTCCTGAACCAGCTCCTTCTCCTTCATCCCCAGCCATGGGACTTGACTTGAGATTTTCTTGTGTCAGCTATGGTCCACGCTCATCGCACTAGAAATGTTGAAGCCAAAAATAGGCCTCAACGAGATTTCGGACGTTGGGGTGTATCCGACAGGTATTTCTCCCAAACATCAACCCCAGACTAGTGATAAAGGACTAAGAATTGACCCAAAGCCTCAACTGGGAGGTCCCTCCTCTAATCCGAAAGTTTTCTGAGAGCTTACCCTCCAAAGCCAATTGCTGGGCACGGAGAACCTCAAAAAGCTCTAGAAAGAAAAATGAGAGCATGAGAAAATTTGCCTTCTGAGGTATCCTGTGGGTCTATTTATAGATTTTCAATATCTGGTCTGCAAAAAACATAATTATGCAACCTTAAAATTACTAAAATGCACTTGGACTTGTCTGCCAATAGCCAAACTCCACTGTTTTGAGGGGCTAAATGCAGACCCAAGGGTATTTAGGTAATTTCAGGTATGGATCCCACCTGGCGGAAGCTCTTCCTACTGAACTTCTAAGGAAACCCTACTCGATATGAGCGCGAGCCTTCCTGCCTACCCCGGGCGGGAACCAAAAGACTTAAGGGGCGTTGAGTGGAGAAACATCACTCAACGCTGAGGGCTAATGGGTTTCCGCCACCCTGAGGTGTGAGCCATTTCGCCTGCCCAGGGTGGGAGCCTTCACGCCCGCCCTGCTTTAGCTATGGCCTAGACGTAAAATCTGCTTGACGAAAATAACTTAAGTCGAAGGCTCAGCTTGACAAATTTGCGTTCAACGAATAATGTTCTCAGCTTGACAAATTGAACCTTCTCAGCTCGCCGAATTAGACCTTGCGATTCGACGAATTAGAGTTCGGCGAGTAGCGCTCGACGAACTAGCGTTACTCGACCTCTGGGCGAGATCCATCCCTCCTACTTACGGCGAGAGACCTCCCGCCTGCTGTTTTATCTGATCCACTTTTAAGCCCAAAGCTAGCACAATTCATGTCTTTGGGGCGTCTTGGTCCCACCTAGCGAATATGGGGTTGTACAAGTTGGGTCGGGCTCTTTGTGCTTACCTCCCAAATACCCTTTCTTTGTCGTAGTACACATGGACTCCACTATGAGGTATATAACATTGATGCGTATGTAAGGCCTAGACTTAGTAGTGTGTATGCCCGTCTAGTAGTGGAGATGTAACATCCCAATTTTTATTGGGCCACCAGAACCCTAGTGGGCCCAATAAAAGTAACTCGAACCCCTACCCGTGACCCGGTAGGAGGTAACCATAGACGGGAAATAGAGCTAGAGAACCCCGATTTGAGTTTCGTCAGCTCCTGTTACCTCGTATAATCAGTACGAGCACATCGGAACTCGTTCCGTTGGACCCCGATGTCATATGGTGGATGTAATCATTCCTCGAAAAATGCCACGAGAGCCAGACTTTGGATATCGGCCTAGAGAACTCTGATCTGATTTTTATCTTTTTCTATGGTCTTGTATAATCAATACAAGCAGATCAGTACCTGTCGCGTCTTGATTTAACGACGGTTATAGACATTTTGAACATTTTAGCGCACCCCGATGCGCAGATTTTGGACTTTTACCAAACGAACTCCAATTTAATCCCGGTCAGTGGAGCTGGATTCGTATGATCAATACAAAGTCAACGGAATTGATTTTGATCTGTTTCTACAATGGTTAGTCAAATCATGCTCAAATCAAGCTCAGTTATGCACTGAAACGTGTGTGCACACCAAATGTGACCCAACACCCCAACCTTGACCCAACCCCGATGACTTGGCCCTATTTTGACATTGACCCCCATGAGTTTACCCATTGTTGGGTTGACTTTGGTCAACCCCCCTAAAAATCCAAAATTTTGGACTTTTTTTATAAGAGGTATACTTTCTCCTTACCCCCCCCCCTCCCGCTTCACTAATGACAAGGCCTTACCCCTCACCCTTGGGCTACCAACCAGCAAGAATGAAGGTAAGGTGAGCCATGTACCAAGGTAGGCACACCTTCCTCCTTTTCCCCCTCCTTCACTCTTAAAAGACAAAGACCCAAAGGCCCACCAAACCTTTCCCCATTAAGTGGCTGCCACCTAAGGGCCATGTGATGATGACACATGGCTAGATCAGGCAAAGGGAAGGGGAAGCACCTCTCCTCTATATGGGATAATCCCCCACCGTCGGTGGGAATGGGGATAGACCTCCCCCGGCCTATAAAAGGCCTTGCCCGGCCCTCTTCCCTCCACACCAACCCAAACCGAGCTAGGGCTCCCTCTGCCAGAGTTGCTTTTGCCGGAAACCACCACCCTCAAGCTCCACCACCGCCACCTTCAATGGGTGGATCCGGCTGGACCTTACTAATCCCCTCCTCCTTAGGTAGATACCTCTTCACTTCCCCTTCCCTTGCTCTTTGACGTCATGCATGGATGCCCTAGCCGCCGGAGCGCCGCAAGCGTCACCCGACCCTTGCTCCAGGTCGGGTGGCGGCTGTAAGGAGGCTAGCCCTTCCCACACCAGGGGTGTTATGGTAGAAGGTTGGACCTACCGGGATGACTTTTCTGGTGGGGACGAAGACGGGGCGCCGCCAGAAAACGTCGCTCTGGCGGCACCCGGAGGGCAGAGCAATTGCTCTGTTTTACCTCTGGTGGCAGCTGGTGGCGGATGGTCTCCAGACCACCACCGGAGAAGAGCCCTACCCCCGGCACACCATCCGGGGGTGGCTCTAGGGCTGGCTTCAACCCTGGTGAGGCGGGGTGGCGCGGTGACGCCGATGCACCGCCACCGTGCTCTCGGGTTGGCCAAACCAGGTGGTGGCCGGCGGCGGCAGGTCACCTGGCCACCACCCAAGGAGTCACCGGCCCCCGACGAACCGGCCGGGGGCAGCGCCAGTGCCCTATGATGGCTGGCCGGTGGTGGCAGCAGATATTGCTGATCGCCGATGGCGACGAGCAGCTGCCGTCCGATCCATTATAGGGATCAGACAGCTGGGATCTTCTTAAATCCCGCCCACGCCTCCGCATCAGCGCCCCCCACAGCGGATTCGTGGCCGATCTGCTGTGGGGACAGAATATTATCTTCTCAGGTACGGCTCGGTCATAGCCGTGGGATTAATCTGGAATGGCTAACTGCAGACCATATCAATTAACAGAACATTAAGAAAATTCTAGAAAAATATTAGAGCCCCTGGGGGCAAAGTGGTCAACATGAAAAATGTCCCTCATGTGAGAGCAATCGCCACAAAAATTTGGAAAATTTTTGGAGTTGAGTTGGTATTTTTAAAGGCCCAAATAAAGTTTGTTTGGCCAAATTAAAGGCACAAAACTCTTTAAAAAATTATGGAAATTTTTCTAGGCTCATTTTAGACATCCTTAAAGGCTGTATCAAAATTTGAAAATTTGGAGATTAAAATTGAACTTTCCTCACATTCTTAGAATCTAGAGCTACCCTCGGAAAATATTATGCTTTTTTCCTTCGAAAATGAAAATTGGAGCACGCGACTATCCTATCTATTTAAATAAAAAATTCAAACTATCGTATCAAAGAGAGTGGCTGAGGCAGGTGACCAAGCTCCGTGTGTTCCGAGACTTCGTGAAACCGTCGAGCTCCTCGACGATCGAGCACACTCGGTAAGTAAAAGTGCGAGTAATGAGTTCCAAATTATTCTCGATAAATAATGAGGGTGTAACTCCTGATAAGCCCCAATCTGATTAAGCTGTGATTAATAAGGTACAACCAAATTATAACCGGATCTTAATAATGGGTGCAACCTAAGGAAACCTTATAAATAAACTGAGATAGAACTGAATGTGCCTCCTGTGAACGGAGATGAAACTGAATAAGCCTCCTATGGAACTAGAGCCTCCTGGATGGAGTGATTGGACTACTAACCATTTTCTTTGTGATTATTCCAGTCTTGCACTGGCCTAGCTCATTTATTCATTTCAATTCAGTAATACTCTATTCTAGTGCTAGTCAAGTTCATTTCAGTTCAGCACTTTCAATTCAGTACCACTCCAGTCTAGTACTGGTCAGGTTTATTTCAATGCAGTACCTCTAATTAAGTACTACTGCAGTCTAGTACTGGTCAAGTTTATATCAATTCAGTACCTTCAATTCAGTACTACTCCAGTCTAGTACTAGTCAAGTTCATTTTAGTTCAACACTTTCAATTCAGTACAACTCCAGTCTAGTACTGGTCAAGTTTATTTTAATTCAGTACCTCCAATTCAGTACTACTCCAATCTAGTACTGGACAAGTTTATATCAATTCAGTACCTTCAATTCAGTACTACTCTAGTCTAGTACTTGTCAAGTTCATTTTAGTTCAGCACTTTCAATTCAGTACTACTCCAGTCTCATACTGGTCAAGTTCAGTTCAAATTAAGTACTTTAGTTTCAGTACCACTCCAGTTTCATACTGGTCACACTTCATTGCAGTGCTTAAATTATGCAGCTTTTGTTTTTTAGCTTTACTTGCCGCACTTCATCCCTGCATTACACTACTATAATCACAAGTCCTGCTCCAACGGGCAGTCATCTTTTAAGGTAGAGCTTTACATGAGGATAACCGGAGTTGAGGTGTTCCTCCGAGTTTAGCTTCAAATAAATCACTCCCAAGCTCCTTATCGAAAGTTGAGCTGAGCATCGCTGCCTGAAGAATAACATATAGTAGGGCAGGTTGCCATAGACCCGATGCATATTAACATGATTATTTGATTGATTGCTTGTAAACTGCTTTGCAAAAAATTATGGCGGGTCAGTCCCTTTCGCAGACCAATCGTACCGGTGCGGGAAGGTCGATGACTCTAGGCGACAGGGAGATGGATACCACGGGTGACTGACCATTATGTTGTCCCCGTTGGGTTTTCCTCCATTCGTCGGCCAAAATATTGAATCGCCGGATGTTGCTAACATCCAAGCGTACACAGAGTTGTATATAAAGTCCTAGGCTGTGCGGTACAACCACCCCCAGAAGTGGCAGCACTAGCCACTGTCATTAACGGCCACATCGGTGAGGCCTGCGGGGCTCGCTACGCTGCTTGGAAAGAAGCGGTCCATACTATGTCGATATAGGATTGTGTATGCGGCTGTGAATATCTTCGGTATGTGTGTGGTTGTGAATTCCTGCGGTATGTGCGCGGCTATGAATGTCTGCGATAGAATACAGGTTAAGAATACCTAATGTGTTGTTTATACTAGTGGAGCTTTAATGCATTGCTGCTGCTTTTCTGGTTTTACTATGTTGTGCTTTTTATAAATGCTTCTAGCCTATATATACATGAAATTAGTACTAACTTTCCCCTTACTTTGGCTATCTACTTTTGCTGGGTGGGTGAGTGCTCGTCCCCAGGATATGGACCAGGGGAGAAGATTTGTTTTTTACTTAGCTTTGTGACTAACAGTTATTTAAATAACCATTCACAGGAAATGGAGTATCATAGTATCCTACAGCCACAAGAGATTGCACTAGCAGAAAGAACTACTCGAGTAGAAGCACCCCTGACATCTTTAGAGTTTCGTGACGTGAGTACCGACGAGCTGATTAGGGAGAGAGAGTGAGATGTTATATGCATTACATGTACAGCCTCCGGGCTTTTATATATATAGGCTAAGACCTTATACTCGTATAAATATACATGATAACATTATAAACTGGTTTCTTGTTAATGCTTCTGTAAATATCTGATGTGTTATCAATGTTGTGATTCCAGCCTAGCAAGGCGACCACCTAGTGCTTAGATAAGGTGGGATGTTGCCCCTAAAAAGACCACTGGGTGGAAGTCTTGGGCAGTAAGATTCCCTTCAGCCCGACCCAAGAGGAGTTGGGGATATGGGTCTTACAAATGGATCAGAGCCATCATGATTCATCCTTATGGAGCAGTCTCAGGAGCCCTCGGTCCCTCGCTTCATTCTTTGGTTCGGGATGAACCTCGCAACAGAAGCTTGGTGGACCCTAGTGTAGAATCTTAGGGATTCTAGACTATACGTTAGTATGCCCGTACACCGTTGTTTTCGCTTTGTCGGTAGTTTTTGCAAATTTACCCTACTTTTGCAAAGTACTGACACTTTTCCTGTTACTTCTCCAGATACCGGAGTACTGTAACGGGGGATCCTCTTTAGAGGATATGTTCCCGCCACCCCACCTCCAGACCCGGTTGCCCCCGCGACCGTACCATTCGCTGAGACCAACCTGGGGCAGACATTGACGGCCATCCTGGCCACCTTCCGGAAAGCCTTGGTACAGCCACCATGAGAGATGATGGCACCCACTGATTTACTGACGACCTTCCAAGGATTGAGGCCTCCCACTTTCAGAGGCACGGAGACTGCCATCCAAGTAGAGGAGTGGGTGGAGCGTGTGGAAGAACTGCTGGTAGGCATGATGTGCCCAACAGTAGCTGCAGTCTCATTGGTAATGACCTTATTAGAAGGATACGCTAGAGATTGGTGTAGAGCTGTCAACCGCTCGACCTTTAGATAACGACCAATGAGCGATATACTATGGGGAGAGTTCTCAGAGGCCCTATTGGAGTTCTTTATTACAAATGCAGATACAGTTGTTCTACAGGAAATATTGCTACACATCCGACAGGGATATCGGACTGTTCTTGAGTACGAGAGGTAGTTCCTACACCTGGCTCATTTTGTTGGGAATTTGGCAGCCTCTAACAGGGATAAAGCCTCCTGATTCTACCGAGGCCTACGTGATGACCTGAGGTAGGCTCTGATTATGATCTCTCAGTCTACCATCTACACCATAGCCACTCACATAGCGACGCTCAAAATGGACCAGTGGATGGTATCCCAGCAGCACAGAGGACAGGTCAATGTCCCTAGAGGCCTAATACGAGACAGGGGAGCTGCTCCCCACCAATTGGGTAGAGGGCGTAGGCAGATGCACCGCAGATATCCTTATAGGCTCCCACCAACACCCCCAGCACCCCAAGCCGCACATCAAGGCATCAGACCAGCTCCAGCACCACAGCCCGCACTAATAGCCCGACGTGACGTTCCCTTCGCAGGGAACTATTTCTTGTGTCAGCAGCCAAGGCATATGAGGGTCTTCTTCCCACAGGCAATAGGAAGGCCAGGACTAGGAGCAGTACAAGGTGGGCAGCCAGCACAGGGACAAGGCTAGAGGGGTCTCAGAGGTAGAGCTGGCAGGAGTGGCCAACAGGGCCGAGCAGTGCCTTTGGACACCTATGCACTAGACTTGCAGCACGAACCAACCCCTGACGTAGTGATAGGTATATATATTAGGTGATATGATATATCAGATGTTTTTACATATTCTAGGTACAGTTTATGCATGTATGTCTACATCTTGTATATTTGTTAAATGATATATATATATATAATTCTATATCGTCAGGAATTCTGTTGGTAGGAGGACATTCTGTCCAAGACCCTCTTCGATACAGGAGCAACACACTCCTTTGTGTCCCACGAATTTATCACAACAAAAGAGAATGTTATCTGCACAATCGGACTAACTATATGAATTCGTTTACCAAATGGATCAGATATGACATCCACGAAAAATTGCTTGTTCCAGGCTGTACTAGGAGAAGTAGAATTTGAGGTATATACAACCATCATGGCAATAACTGGATTCGATATTATTCTGGGAATAGACTAACTAGTCGTACACAAGGCACAAATAGATTATTCAACGCGAGAGGTCCGCCTCCAAAACACAAATGGCTAGGACGTTACATTGACAGGTGTACCTTCAGTCTCACGTATTATATTAACATCTGCACAAATTGTGAGGTCAGCCTGACAGAAGGATGAGGTGTACCTTATCTACTTCGAGATAGAAGACAAAACTCAGGTAATCTCCTAAGTTCCGGTGGTACGTGATTTCCCGGACATTTTTCTTGAGTCCCTCCCAGGATTGCCACCCAAGCGAGAGATCGACTTTCAGATCGAACTCGTGAACAGAGCAGGACCAGTGTCACAAGCACCCTATCGGATGGCCCCAAGAGAATTGGCTGAACTAAAGATTCAACTGCCGGAGCTAATAGATGTTGGATTCGTCCGTCCAAGTTCCTCACCCTGGGGAGCCCCAGTGCTATTCGTAAAAAAGAAGGACAGAACATTACATCTATGCATAGACTACAGGGAGCTAAATAAGCTTACTATACGAAACACATACCCCCTCCCTAAGATCGACGAACTGTTTGATCAGTTGCAAGGTGCGTCTATGTCTTCCAAAATGGACTTGAGGTTAGGTTACTATCAGCTTCGAATCCGGGAGGAAGATATTCCCAAGACTGTCATCAGCTCTCGATACGGTCTCTATGAGTTTCTGGTGATGCCTTTTGGACTCAATAATGCACCCTCTGCCTTCATGACCCTAAAGAATAAAGTCTTCGAGCCCTTCCTAGACCACTTCATGATCGTCTTCATTGATGATATTTTGATCTACTCAAAGACTAAGGCAGACCATACTAGGCACCTGCTGATGGTGCTACTAAAACTCCAAGAACACTCCCTCTTCGCCAAATTCAATAAATGTGAGTTTTGGTTGTAAGAAATTGGATTCTTGGGCCACAATATAAACAAAAAAGGGGTAGCAGTGGATCAAGCCAAGATCCAGGCAGTGCAAATTTGGTCGCCGCTCAGAACAACGACAGATATCCGAAGTTTTCGTGGTCTTGCCGGATATTATAGGAAGTTAGTAGAAGGCTTCTCTAAGATTGCTTTACCCCTAACTGCCATCACCAGAAAGGATGTTACGTTTCGATGGACACCGGAATATGAGACCGCGTTCGTCGAATTGAAGAAGTGGTTGACTTCTGCACCGATCCTTACGATCCCCACAGAAACCGAAGGGTTACAGATCGACACTGATGCCTCCCTAAAGGGATTAGGAGCCGTCCTGATGCAACATAGTAAGGTGGTGGCCTACGCATCTCACCAATTGAAACTGCATGAATTAAATTACGCAGCTCACGATCTAGAATTGGGCGCTGTCGTCTTCACTCTTAAAATCTGGAGTCATTACTTGTACGGAGTAAGATGTGAGATCTTCTCAGACCATAAGAACCTCAAATACATCTTCACTCAGAAAGAACTAAATCTTCGACAGCGCCGATGGTTAGAATTCCTGTGCGACTATGACTTTGCTCTTCAATATCACCCCGAAAAAGCTAATAGAGTCGCTGACGCTTTGAGCCGCCAGCATTTGATAGTCGGGAGTTGGATGGAACAAATCCCTAAGGAGCTATTTCCATCTTTAATAGACTTGGAAATTACCCTGGTTGCTCGAAAAGATCCGGAGGAATACAATGCACATCAATACTTGATGGAGATCCAGTGCAACATCTGAGATAAGATACGAGAGGCTTAGAAGAACGACCCAGAGGTGGTTCCGATCATTCGATCTCTGCAAGATGGAGCACAGTAGGATTATAATCTGCAGGACGGGATTCTACAATTCAAGCATCGTATTTTTGTTCCCTCTACCGGAGTAATTCACGAGGAAATTCTGCAAGACGCCCACCAGACAAGATACTCTATTCAGCCTGATGTTGTTAAGACGTATGTAGACTTACGTAGGACCATTTATTGGCCCGGGATGAAAAGAGACATTGCTAACTTCGTGGCCCAGTGTCTGACATGTTAGAAGGTCAAAGCTGAATGTTGTATCCCGGGAGGTCTGTTGCAGCCTCTACCAATACCAGAATGGAAATTTGAAGACATCTCCATGGACTTCATCCACGGCCTACTTCGATCCTGTGCCGGAAACGACTCTATTTGGGTGGTCGAAGATCGACTTACCAAGGTACCGTGATTCATTCCAAATCAACAGGGTGACGGAGTTGACATTTTGGCCAGAATGTTTCTAGAGCAGGTGGTTTGGTTCCACGGAGTGCCAAAGTCCATCGTGTCAGACCGGGATGGGCGTTTCACATCAAAGGAGTGGAGGGTGCAGACATACTTAGGGACCAAGTGTCCTTTAGCACTGCATTCCACCCACA
The DNA here is from genome assembly GCA_039583875.1 of Platanthera guangdongensis. Taxonomy (NCBI): domain Eukaryota; kingdom Viridiplantae; phylum Streptophyta; class Magnoliopsida; order Asparagales; family Orchidaceae; genus Platanthera; species Platanthera guangdongensis. The sequence continues at coordinate 18,231,912 of CM077163.1, forward strand.
GACAGATGGACATAAAGAAAGGACAAACCGGACGATGGAGGATATACTTCAACTATGCATAGTAGAACATAATGAGTCATGGGAACAGTTGTTACCTATGGTTGAGTTTCTTACAATAACAGCTACCAGGCTAGCATCAAGATGGCTCCGTATAAGGCATTGTATGGAAGGCGTTGCCGAACCCCGTTGATTTGGGCTCAGGAAGAGGACCCAGAATCCTTGGGAGTGGCATATATTGATGACACTATGGCAGCAATACGATTAATTTGAGAACGGATGCAGGAGGCATAGAGCCGGCAGGACAAGTATTATGATGCACGACACTGGCCGGTGGAGTTAAGCGTGGGATAAATGGTGTTTTTAAAAATCAAGCTCATGCACGGTGTCTCCCAGTTGAGGAAGCAGAAAAAGCTAAATCCCCGCTACTTGGGCCCCTATCACGTGATAGAACGTGTTGGCCCTGTTGCCTACCGGTTAGCCCTGCCCCCAGAACTGGGAAATCTCCTTGTTATGTTTCATATCTCCTCCTTGAGATGAGTTCTCCAACAACCTGAGCAGCATCTACCTACACCACCAATACAACTGCGGTCGGACAGATCCGTCCAGCTCGAACCAATCAGGATCGCAGATCATAAATTGAAGAAACTATGTAAAAAGACCATCCCAATAGTCAAGATATTATGGTCAAATCATGGACAAGATGAGTACACTTGGGAACCAGAGGCGCTCGTTTGCGAAAATCACCCAGAGCACTTTTCCCAGGTATTTTACTCTTTCCCCTATATCGAGCAAATTTTTGGAGACAAAAATCCTTTTATTTTTATTGGATTGTAGCATCCCAATTTTTATTGGGCCACCAGAACCCTAGTGGGCACAATAAAAGTAACCTGAACCCCTACCCATGACCTGGTAGGAGGTAACCATAGGCGGGAAATAGAGCTAGAGAACCACGATTTGAGTTCTGTCAGCTCATGTGACCTCGTATAATCAGTACGAGCACATCGGAACTCGTTCCATTGGACCCCAATGTCATATGGTGGATGTAATCATTCCTCGAAAAATGTCGCGAGAGCCAGACTTTGGATATCGTCCTAGAGAAGTCCGATCTGAGTTCTGTCAGTTTCTATGGCCTCATATAATCAATATGAGCATATCAGAACTCGTTGCGTCACGATTCAAGATTTAACGACAGTTATAGATATTTTGACCATTTTAGCGCGCTGCGACGCACAGATTTTGGACTTTTACCAAACGAACTCCGATTCGACACCGGTCAGTGGCGTTGGATTCGTATGAACAATAAAAAGTCAACAAAATTGATTCTGGTCAGTTTCTATAATGGGTAGTCAAACTATGGTCAAATCAAGCTCAGTTATACACCGAAAAACATGCGTACACCAAATGTGACCCAACACCCCAACCATGACCCAACCCCGATGACTTGGACCTATTTTGACTTTGACCCCATGAGTTGAAGCATTCTAGGGTTGACTTTGGTCAACCCCCTAAAAATCCAAAATTTTGGAATTTTTTTCATAAGAGGTATACTTTCTCCTTAACATCCCCCCCCCCCCCCCCCGCTTCACTAATGACAAGGTCGTACCCCTCACCCTTGTGCCACCAACCAGCAAGGAAGAAGGGAAGGTGAGCCATGGCCAAGGTAGGCCCAACTTCCTCCTTTTCCCCCTCCTTCCCTCTTAAAAGACCAAAGCCTAAAGGCCCACCAAACCTTTCCCCATTAAGTGGCTTGACTATCATGTAGAGTTTTCATATGAGAAGTATTGAGCTGAGCTAAATGTTGATCATGTGGTTGTCTTCGGGTTGGCGAGGTTCCACTAAGGTGTCTCACTCCTTCTCCGGACATCAGACGTAGGCCTTTACCTTCTTCCTCCCTTGTTTATGCTAGAGAAATGTTATGTTGGGACCCAGGAGTGATGCCTCATACGATCAGTGCCCCTGAGTTCATGTGTAGCACTTGGCGCGGGTCACTCCACATAACGAGTGGTGGCTTGAAAGGAATTATGACGGTTCTATTATTGTATGATATGTCATCGACGACTTAGAAGACCTAAAGTCCCATACCGTAGTAGGCGTCTGAGCCTAATGTTGCATTCATTCCTCCCCTAAATATGCTAGTGTGGTGACTAACTTATCGGGGCGTGACGTATTGATGGTGGGTGAGTCGCTAGAGTCTTGATTTTTAGATTCCTCGGAAGTCATCTATTTTACAGGGTATGCGTGTAACACCACAAAAGGAGTAGGGAGGCGAAATTGTCGAACCGGCGTTCGACGCCCGTCGAACCGGCGTTCGCCGCCCGTCGAACCGGCGTTCGACGCCCGTCGAACCGGCGTTCGACGCCCGTCGAACCGGCGTTCGACGCCCGTCGAACCGGCGTTCGACGAATGCGATTTGGATGAACAGAGTGTTGTTCGGTACCCTTTCAACAAATTCATTTCAAAAGTACTAGCATCGCCGGTAGCCTGGTCAAAATGGTGGGTTGACGTTTCAACTCAAATCGTGACTGTTGTTTTAGGATGAGAAGAGATCATGTGGTTGGGGTTTACCCGAGGCCACATATACAGAGGGGTTGGGAGGAGGACCTCATTATTTTCTTCACTCTCTCTGTCTTCATTTCATCCCAATTCTGGAGAAGAGAATTCATGGTTGGAGCTAGAGTTTTGGGTGGATCTTGGTGAAGGTGTTGAAGGTGATTTCCTCATCGGAAGCAGGATCTGAAGCTAAATCCACGAAGGGGAAAGAGAAGCGCCCATTTCCATCCACGTAGAAAAGTTTTGTCATGGCTCCGAAGAGAACTCCAAGGGTAATGATATTCCTCCTTGGACATGAGAAGTCCTTGTTTTGGCATATGCATGGAATCCGCCGCCAAAGGTGGAGTGTCGAGGGATTTTTGTTGGGTTGATTCATGAAATCCCCAGTAAGTCTTGCATATAGATCCGGAAACATGTAGTGCAGAATAGGCATGTTGTGTGAAGCCCATCTGGACAGGTTGGTCTGGATTGGTGATGCTTTATTTTGCACACCATAGAAGACTCCACATATAAACGAGTATTTTGTGGAGTCGGTGGGTTGTGCATGTGACGTGGAGTGACGGGAAGTACTATAGTGGAGTTCCAGGAAAATACCCTCAAAATTCATGTGCTCTATGCTATTAAAAGACCAGTGTTTCTGGCACTACAAGATGCTGTAGGGTTTGGGTTGGGTTTAGGTGCAAAAAGAAAGAGAGCTTCTGTTGGCCCCGCCAGGCGATCGTGATGAACGCTGACAGTAACTCCATTTTTGATTGTGGAGCCAGTCCTTGGAGGACAATGTGGCTATTGTGAGCTGTGAGTTCTTAAAGGCCATTGATCCGAACGGACAAGTGGAAGCCGACCAGCATCAATCTAGACATTGAACTAGCAATTTGAGGAACAGGCAAGTGCTGAACTCTATCCGCATTATGGGTGTCTAACTTGAGTGCCTAAGTTATTGGCGTTCGTTAGGATCACATAATGAGAGTCTTGGGTTGTATGCCATCAAGACTAAAGTCTCCGGCCATCGGAGGTAGAGCATGAATTCTCAATGTTTACCATTGGGTCTGGGACCTGAGAACGGTGGTGGGACCCTGGTTTTCTAGTACACTGATAATGTGCCCTAAGTGCACGGAGCATCGGGTCGTGCGGTCGACGTTTGTGATATATTAAACTGTGTGCGAGTGTATGTTTTGTGATATATCTGCTTATGAAAATGATATTCCTGCAGGGAAAGAATACCACTGCCCCAAGAAAGGAGTAGGGTCGTTATAAATTGGTTAGCTGAATGCTGGTCGTTGACTTATTTGCCACCGTTGCGGTGGGCTGTTGTCACAACCCGCATTTTCTCCTACTTCGGAGAAAATGCGGGTTGTGACAGCTGTCCTTGTGCAGGTGCTGGAGAGTCAAGCGGGAAATAGCGGGCGGAAGCCCTTGCTGCTGTTATGCTGTCCCTTGAAGGCTGAATGGAGAATTTTACTGTTTTCATGTGTGTCCGGCCTGCATGCCGATATTTATAATCCACACTAGTAAAATATAACTATAAGGCCAAACATTTTTGTGTATTTTGTATAGATATATAAATGTGGTTGTTTATATATAGTGGACATTCATGATTGATGAGTTCAGTAATAACCCCTAAAGCTTCCGCTATAGTGCTTTGAGTTAGGATTTATGTATTAGTCTTTGATATTAACCTGTAACCCCGCTGCCTGTTTGTGGAATGCGGTGTGGGGCCTCGACCAGACCATCTATTATATTTCATGTGATGGATGATGGAGGTGTTATAATTTGGTATCAACTTGTCTTGGTCTTCATCCTTCGAATTCATGGTCGAATTCTTTTGTGGGGTGGCAAGCACGTGTACGTGCGACCCCTTATAACACAAATGAACACAAGAATGTCCACGAAGGAATGCAAATACACCTGTTTGAGGAACCTGCGCTTTCCTACCATGTTGTTGTTGCTTTTGCAAAGCGGCTAAATTGTGTCTTTTACACGTATAGGTGACTCGAAGTGGTGCGGGCCAGTCTGAGCCTCAGCGTTATGATGAGAGTTAGGCACCAACTGAGGTGCCTACACCTTCTCCATATGCGAAGACAGTACGTTTAGTTGCTGGAGGGTTGTTTGCAATGATCCAGGCACAGCCTACTGGCAGGCGCAGCCTGCGGTGATGCTAAGACAGGTTGGTGTGAGGCCCGTACCTATTGCTGCTGTTGTAGATCCACGAGTAGCGGTGTAACAACCCATTTTTTTAGCAGGCAAAGTTTTTTGGGTGACACTGCTGGGGACACGGGTGTGTCCCAGGGCATGTCCTGTGTTCGACGACGTGTTCGGGAGGAACACGCCCCGTGTCACGGGCGTGTCAAGGGGCGTGACCGCCCCTGTCGACACTTGAGTCCTGCAGTCGACGAAATGAAATCGACATTCGTCGAGAGAGGGAACACGCCTGGTGTCACGGGCGTGTCCCATCCGACACGGGTGTGTCGGAGGGCGTGTCCTTCCTGGCTGAACAGTTGACGAGTGGTCGACAAAATTTGGTCGACGATCATCGAGTGCTTAGGACACGGCCTGTGACACGGGCGTGTCACAGGGCGTGTCAGCATAGTCGATGAACTCAGAACGATGAATTTGAGCTGGGGCATGACTAGTGCCGTATATGGGCACACGGCCTGAGACACGGGTGTGTCCCAGACCGTGTGAGTCTCGGGTGATTTTGAGATTTTTCAGCCTGATGAACACGGCGGCAGACACGGGAGTGTCACATGGGCTTGTCACTGGTTTGGATAAGTCGGTTGAGCACCGCTTAGGGAACACGGCCATGGACACGGGCGTGTCACAGGCCGTGTCAGGCAAAATTTATGATTTTTGGTAAAATCGTGGTCATCCATTCCTTCTGCCTGTATCCAAGGGCTGAGAGGCCTCCCTCTCTTCTTAAGGCCGAGAAGGAGCATAAAAAGCTCATTTGGCTTTTGACATCCTCTTTCTACACTTCTAGAGAGAGATAGAGAGAGGAAAAAGGAGGAGGAGGAGAGGGGGCTGATCACCGGTGGTGCTGCGGTTTGCCGATGAGAGATCTGAGGCCGACATTGCGGAGGAAAAGCTCTTTTGAGTCATTCGAGCCAGCTAAGAGCTCATGGCACCAAAGAGGTCTTCAATGGTAACGACTTTTCTTCCTAGCCATGTGAAGGCTTCCTTTTTGGCATATGTATGTGATTCCCCCACCAAAAGGTGGCTGATGTTGGGAGTCACTGGGTGGATTCATGAAATCCCCTTTGTTGGCATATAGATCCGGAAATGGAGTACGGAATAAGAATGTTGTGTGAAGCCCATCTGGACAGGTTGGTCTGGATTGGTGATGTTGCATACGAACCGGAGAAGACTCTATGATAAATGTGTAGTTTAGGAGTCGACAGGTTGGACCTGTGAAAGAAAGTAGCAGGAAGTACTGGAGTGGTAGTCCAGGAAAATACCCGTAGAATGCTTGTCCTGCTTGTGCTATTGGGTTCGACCTGTGAAAGGAAGTAGCAGGAAGTACTGGATTGGAATTTCAGGAAATACCCTTTGTCATGCTTAATGTTCATAGGGAGTCCACCTGTGAAGAGAGTAACAGGAAGTACTGGTGTGCCCCAGAAAGACCCCTAACATTTGTGATATGGCAGTGTCGTACCTGTGAACGAGTAACAGGAAGTACTGGTGTGCCCAGGAAAGTCCCGCGAATGTTGGGAGATGAATGGGTGTAATATAAATACCCAAGCATGAATGCCAGAACAGGATCGGTGAGACCTACCTGTGCCTTTATTTAGCCGCGAGTATGCCGTACTCGCTGATGGCAAGGCGATTTGAGCAACAGGGGGTGGAGGATCCGACCTGCGTTATATCCGTCCGACGTGAGACCAGAAGGTGCGGTCTGTGGGAGCGCATAGCAAGAGTCTTAGGCCTACGCGCCGTGATACAATGGGGGGCTATGGGCCAATCCCGGTGCACTAAGACTATAAACTCCGACTGCACGTCTTGGAGTAAATGCTAAAGTGAATTGTCATTGGGCTGTGACCCTGATACGGTGGTGGGCAACTGATTTTCCAGTATACCAAGAATGTGTCCTGAGTGCACGGACCGTTAGGCCAGGTGGCTAACGGTGGTGATGGCATGTGTGCGTGATAGCACATTATATGAGATATATAGTCATGCTTGTGATATGCTATGCCTGCAGGGAAGATTACCGCTGCCCCAAAAAAGGGGTAGGGTCGTTAAAATTTGGTCAGCTGAATACTGACTGTTGCCTATGTTTGCCACCCTTGGGTGGAATGTCCGTGTGTAGGTGCTGGAGAACCGAGCAGGATGCATAAGGGTTGAAGTCCCTACTGCTTTTGCTGCTGTCGCTGCTCTCCCTCTAAGGCTATTGTGAATGTACATATTATGTCTTCTTTTGATGTGGTCGGCCTGCGTGCCAATGTTTGTGCCACTGTGTGAAATCCCTGTAAGGCCATAAGGCCAACTATTGATTTGTGTTGTAAGACATTCCTATAAGCTATAAAATGTGGAGTTTTATATGTTGGACATTCAAGAGTGGAGTTTGTTGGGTACATTGGAATAAATGTACCTGATTTGAAGAAGCCTCACCCTACTCAATAATATACATCAAGGTGTATTTGATATACTTTGAGTTTAGTTGTGCAGGTGAAGTAATTGCAGGGAAAGCATGAAAAGTTTCTAAGTCCATGTGTCGATACCAAGAAAAAAAGTGTCGACACTTAAGAAGGCTTGTGTCGACACCTAGAGAAGTAGTGTCGATACTTGGAGTTATCGTGTCGACACCAGGAATGCAGAGTCGACACCAGAAGGAAAGTGTCGACACATAAAGGCAGTGTCGACACACAATGAAGAAATGTCTAAAGAATCTTTGTCGACACTTAGAAGCAGTTTCGACACCCAGAGGAACTTTGTCGACATCAAAAGTGTCGACACTAAGAGGCTGTGTCGACACTCAGCAAAACTTCAACAAAGTTCAAGTACAAGTGTCGACACTGGGAGGCTGTGTCGACGCTCAGCAAATTTCAACAAAGTCCAAGTACAAGTGTCGACACAAAGGAGATGTGTCGACACTCAGCAAAAGACTCAACACATAAAGTATGTGTCGACACAAAGGAGATGTCTCGACTCTCAGCAAAAGTCTCAACACATGAAGAATGTGTCGACACAAAGGAGATGTGTCGACACTCAACAAAAGTATCAACACAGAAGGCATGTGTCGACACAAAGAAGATGTGTCGACACTTAGCAAGTATCAACACAAGAAGATGGGTCGACACAAAGGAGTTGTGTCGACACTTAGCAGAAATCAACTAAGTATCGAATAAGAAGGACTTGTGTCGACACACAGGATCAGTGTCGACACATTCTTAAGAAGCAGTGTCAAGAAGTAATTTCTACAACACAAGGAGTTGTGTCGACACCATGAAGGCTAGTGTCGACACTTAGTCTACTTGTGTAGACACTTAGTCTATTTGTGTCGACACATAAAGACTGTCTGTCTCGACACTTTCAGACAGTGATAGAGTTTTCAAGAAGTGACTGGATGACTTGACAGCTGCCATTTCAACCGGTCAACTACTACTGTCAAAGCTGTCAGAAGTTTGTTAGAAATCGTATCAGCCGGTCACCATGAAGAAAGCCTATATAAAGGCTTATTCCTTCAATAGAGGAACAACAATTAAGACGATTTTGCATCAATCAGTTGAAGTGATCAGAAGATCTAAGATGTTGGAGAGAGAGAGAGCTCATTCTAAGAAGACAGCTGTTGAACCAGGCTGTGAAGAAAGTTTCAGATTGAGATCTGATTCTTAAGTCAGCAGTGTTTGAAGATCATCTGCATAGAGAATCAACCCTACTGTGTTCTAATTCAAGAAGTTTTGAAGAAATCCAAGGGAGGTTGATCTCAACAAAGTTCTTTCAAGAACTCTTCAAGAAACCAGACAACTCTTCTCTCTCAATCTGAGTTGTGGTTATATTCTTTGTAATTTTAAATTTCTTGTATGATCCTAAGGGATCTGAGTTGTAATCCTATATTATAAAGGCTGAGTGGTAGGGCCTTTGTGCCTGAGTGTAGGAGATACTTTTCTCTGAGTGTAGGCCTTGTTGAAGGCTGAGTGTAGGCCTTGTCTTGTTGAAGGCTGAGTGTAGGTCTTGGTGAAGACTGAGTGGTAGGGCATTTGTGCCTGAGTTGTAAGAGTGGGATCACTCTGAGCTGTAGGAACCCATTTAGGGTTCTGAGTGTAAGATCTGAGGATCTGAGGAATAGTGGAGAAGTTTGGCCGAATCTAGTACACTACTAGATAGGCGAAGTGAGAAAGTGGATATACCCAGACCTTGGGGAACCACAATAAAATCTGTGTGTTCTCTGTGTGTGCTTTATTCTGTGATTGATGTTCTATTGCTGTGAAGAATTGCATATTATTCTGTGTTTCTGCCTTTCAAGTTTAAAAAGATTAAGTGCACCTATTCACCCCCCCCCCCCCCTCTAGGTGTTTAGGCACTAGTTCTTTCAAGTGGTATCAGAGCCAGGTTACTCAAAAAGGACATAACAGTCTGAGTAAAAATCCTGTAGGCAGAATCAAGAATCAAGAAAATGGGTTCAACAGAGAATCACAAAGAACTAGGATCCATGAAGTTGCCAATTTGTAGAAAGAAAATTTTTGGCATTTGGAAAGAAAGGGTTAGACTTTTTATGGAAGCCTCTGACCCTAGAATCTATATCACAGTCAAAGAAGGGTCATATGTGCCAATGAAAGTATCTGTCCTGGATGCAAATCAGAGAACTCCTAAGGACTATTCAGAGATGACTAAAGATGAGATTATTCGGGCCACTATGGACAAGAGGGCCCAGAATATTATAGTAAGTGCAATAGATGATGCCACATTTCAGAATCTGATTCATTGTAAAACATCAAAGGAAATGTGGGACACACTGATAGCCTATATGGAGGGTTCAGAAGAAGTTAGACAGGACAGGAAGTTTTTATTGAATCAAGAATATGAAATCTTTAGACAAGGAAGATCTGATAGCATAACTGAGTGCTACAAGAAATTCTATAGGATAGTCAATGAGTTGATGTCTTATGGAAGAGAATTCAGCAATTATGAATTGAATGATAAGTTCTTGAGGTCCCTAACTAAAGACTGGGATACTAAGATTTGTGCCATAAGGGAAATGGCCAAATTAGCTGACATTCCTCCTCCAATATTGTTTGGAAAACTGTTATCACATGAGATGCAGTTAATGGTAAGGAAGGAGGAAGAGAAGACTTCCAGAGTTGAGCACAAAGAAAGAGTTGTGGCTTTCAAGACAGAAGCCACTAGGAAATATAAAAAGTAAGTCTCCATCTCCACCTCCAAAAGTTGCTGAGACTGAGACAGATGAGTCAGAAAGCAAGAATTCTGAAAGCAGTGAGAGTGATGAAGATTTTGAAGCTTTCACTAGACATTTTCAGAAGTTTCTTAAGAAGAAATAGTGGAGGTCTAAGTCATCCACTTCACAGAAGTCATCAAAGACTGAAAGAAGAAAGTCCAGGCAAAGTAAAACTACATCCTCAAAGATAGTTTGCTATTGTTGTAACAGACAGGGACATGTTGTTGCTGACTGTCCAGAGAAGAGGAAAGAGTCAACTGATAAGAAGAAGACTCAAATCAAGGGCAAAAAGAAAAGGTCATTTGTTGCTAAGAAGGACAAAAGTCTGTCTGATATGTCATCTTCAGAATCAGATTCAGAAGCTGAAGCTTATATTGGACTGTTTGCTGAAGAAGAGGAAGATGAGTTCATACAATTAATGAACTCAATATATGAGCATGAGGACAATCAGTGCCAGGGACTAATGGCCTTATCAGAAGAAGACAAAATCCAGGATCATCCTGGACCAAGTCAGGTACAAAATTGTTCTGTTAGTTCAATTTCTAGTACTGAGTCAGATTCAGATACATCAGCATCAAGTGATGTTAGTGGATCTGAATATGAAGGAGATATTCATCAGTTGATTGATGAATATAGAGTAGTGTTGCAAGCTTTGAAGAAAAGCAAATCCTTGGTCAAGAGTCAGGCTAAGGAGATTGTCAGTCTTAAAGTTGCTGCAACAGATTTTGACAAGTTGCTTGATCAGAAATTAAATGAAATAGCCACACTGAATCACATTACTGTTATTCAGATGGGGACTATAACATTTAAAAATGATCAAATCAGAAATCTGGAGATTAGTCTTCAGAAAGAGAGAGATATAGTAGCAAGTTTCTCTAAACCAAAATCTGTTCTACCTTTGATAAATGAGTTTGTACCTCACAAGGGTAAAACTGGATTGGGGTTTACTAAACCTGCTAGGACAGTACAGTCCAAGTCTAAGGGCAAAGCCCCAGTACTCAACAAGGAGCCTGCTGTAGACAAAACAGCCAGGGTTGTACCTAAACAAAGATATAACAGATTTGAGTGCTGGTGTTGTGGCAAGGTAGACCACTTTACCATAGATTGTTGGCACAATTCCAGTGCCAAGATGGGTAGCAAATTGCCTGCTAGAAAAGCTAGAGGTAGTTTTGTCAAGAGTCAGACTAACTTGCACCAAGGACCCAAGAAGTTTTTGGGTTCTAAGGTTAAGTAATCTGTTTTGCAGGTGAGTCCAAGTGGCCATGCCCCAATATGGTACTTGGACAGTGGATTTTCCAGGCACATGACTGGAACTAGGGGATTGTTGAAGGACTATACACCAATCAAGGATGGTCCTAAAGTCACCTTTGGTGATTCTGAAAAAGGAATCATCAAAAGCTTTGGTAACATTTCTAGCAACCTTATTACAATTACTCAAGTGGCTTATGTTAAAGTTTTGAAACATAACCTAATTAGTATAAGTCAGCTGAGTGATGTAGGATATGACATCTCATTTATCAAGGATGGTTGTCATATCAAGAGATCAAGTGATCAAAAGATCATTTTGGAGGTTATAGGAAGAGAAATGTCTATTGTCTAGACATTATGTGTGAGAACAATGTTTCTCCTGTGTGTCTTGTAGCTGATGAGAAAGTCTCTCATTGTGTCAAATGGCACAAGAGGCTAGCCCATCTTAACTATAGGACAATTGGTTAACTCTATAGTAAAGAGTTAGTGAGGAATGGTCCTCAAGTTAAGTGTATAAAGGATGGGATATGCGCAGCTTGTCAAAAGGGCAAACAGACCAAATCCACCTTTAATAGCATTGAGAACAAAGATGCTATGAGGTGCCTATACCTCTTGTATATGGATCTTTTTGGTCCTATTCCAGTTCACAGCCTAGGTAGGAAGGTCTACACATTTGTGGTTGTAGATGACTACTCAAGGTTTTCCTAGGTGTTCTTCCTTAGATAGAAATCTGAAACTCCAAGTATCTTACACAGCTTTGTTAACGAAATTCAGAATGAATTGGACAGTACAGTGGTCAAAATCAGAAGTGACCATGGTACTAAATTTTAGTCTGACAGTATGACAAAACTGTGTGAAGAATTTGGAATTTTTCAGGAAATTTCTTCACCAAGAACACCTCAGCAAAATGGCATTGTTGAAAGGAAAAATAGAACCTTGATTGAGGCTGGTAGAACCCTATTAAGTGACACATCTCTCCCTGAATATTTCTGGGCTGAGGCAGTAAACACTACTTGTCATGTAATTAATAGGGCTACTATCACCAAGAGCCACAATAAGACCCCCTATGAGATTGTGAAAGGCAGAAAACCAAATCTATCCTTATTTCAGGATCTTTGGTTGTAAATGTTATATACTTAACAATGGTAAGTCTTACTTAACCAAGTTTGCTGCCAAATTCCAAGAAGGGATCTTTTTGGGTACAGCAATAACAGTAAGGCTTATATGGTCTACAACTTGACTACTCAAGTTGTAGAAGAGTATGTTCATATAGTGTTTGATGAAGCTAGACTCATTAACAATGAATTGTCTAGCAGTGTTTGCAGCTCCACAGGTGTGACTGAGAAGATGGACAAGCTAACTATTGCAGAAGGTCCTACTGCAAGTCAGCAAGTAGAAGAAGGTGGCTGCTATCCAAGGGGAGTACAAGATACTCCTGTTGCTGAAGAAGACCAAGAGGAGCTACTAAATGAAGAAGCTGAAGGTGTACAACCAGAAGACAGGCTGCCTCCAGCAAATAGACATCTAAAAGATCATCCAGCCAATCAAATTATTGGTGATCTCAGACAAGGGGTACAAACAAGGAGCAGAAATCTAAGTTCAGTACTCTACTCCAGCTTTCTATCCCAGGTAGAGCCAAAGAAATTTGAAGAAGCCATCCTAGACACTCATTGGATTGAGGCTATGCAAGAGGAGCTGAACCAGTTCAAAAGATGCAAAGCCTGGGAGCTAGTTCCTAAACCAAAAGACCATAACATTATAGGAACTAAGTGGATCTTTAGGAACAAGTTGGATGAAAATGGAGTAATTATAAAGAACAAAGCTAGACTAGTTGCTAAAGGATATAGGCAGGAAGAAGGTATTGATTTTGATCAAACCTTTGCTCCACTAGCCAGACTGGAAGCAATAAGGATATTCCTTACATATGCAACATTCCAAGGGTTCAAGGTATACCAAATGGATGTTAAGTCAGCTTTTCTGAATGGAAATCTGAAGGAAGAAGTCTATGTAGAACAACCATCAGGTTTTGTTGATTCTATCAAACCTAATTATGTTTATAGACTTAGGAAGGCTTTGTATGGGTTAAAATAAGCCCCTAGGGCTTGGTATGAAACCCTGTCTAGTTTCCTCATTGAGAATAAATTCAAAAGGGGGAAAATAGACAAGACTCTATTCCTTAGGGAATCCAGAGGCAAGATCATTCTAGTCCAAATATATGTAGATGGCATCATATTTGGGTCTACAGAAAATAGTCTTTGCAGAAAGTTTGCAAAACTAATGCAAGGACAATTTGAAATGAGTAGTATGGTGGAACTTAAGTTCTTCTTGTGTCTCCAAGTTAGACAGACTGAGAATGGTTTATCCATATGCCATTCTAAGTTCACCATAGAACTGATAAGGAAGTATGGTATGAAATCATCCACTACCATGAAAACTCCTATGGGGTCAACAATGTCTTTATGCAAAGATGATGCAGGGAAACCTGTAGATGAAACTTTGTATAGAGGGATAGTTGGCTCCCTACTATATTTGACTGCAAGTAGACCAGATATCATGTATGCTATATGTGTCTCTGCTAGGTACCAAGCTTGCACTAAAGAATCTCATTTGACAGCAGTCAAAAGAATTTTGAGAAATCTTAAGGGCACTCCTTATCCAGGCCTTTGGTACCCTAGGAATGGAGACTTTGAACTGACAGGTTATTCAGATGCAGATTTTGTAGGCTGCAAGGAAGATAGGAAGAGTACAACTGGAACCTGTCAATTTCTAGGAGGAAGGCTGGTATCAGGGAGTATCAAGAAGCAAACCAGTGTGGCTATCTCCACAGCTGAGTCAGAGTATGTTGCTACAGGAAGCTGTTGTGCACAACTACTATGGATACAACACCAGCTAGAAGATTATGGTATTCAAGTAAGTAGAACACCTCTATTTTGTGATTCTACTAGTGCTATTTCTATTGCAAACAATCCTGTCTCCCATAGTAGGACTAAGCACATAGAAATAAAATACCATTTTCTTAGAGAATATGTGGAAAAAGAAGATATTTAACTAAAGTATATTAATATAGATAATCAGCTAGCTGACATGTATACGAAGCCCTTAGATGAAACCAAATTCAATAAATTTAAAATTGAATTAGGGATGATAAACTTAGAATAAGTTTTCAAAATTGGCTAAGTAAAATGGTGTCGACACACAGAGTTGTCTGTGTCGACACATAGAAGTGGTGTCGACATTTCAGAGAAATGGTGTCGACACATCTAGAAAGTCTGTGTCGACACTTCAGAGATTTAGTGTCGACACATGCAGTGTAGGTGTCGACACATCCAGAGTGGTGTCGACACTTAAGCTTTACACAGAATTAGTCTTGTATAGTCTCGACTAAGTGTCGAGTTGAGTGGTGTCGACACATATATAAGTGTCGACATATATATTCTGTCGACTATACTTGTGTCGACACATTGTTGTCGAGACATTCGCAGTAAGTGTCGACACTTTTCAACAGTGTTGACACAATTTAAGTATTTTGATGCGCCCTTTCATCTTCGATTCTAGAAAGGTATAAATAGGCTTTCGCCATTGTTTGTCGACATGCTCACCAGAGTTTCGAGACCAAACTTGTGTGTCGACATCACTCTTCTTTAAATTCAAATTTCTTCAAACCCTAATGGCGCCCAAGCTAGAAGAGAATGTTAATGAAGGATATGAGCTCGTGCGACATGCCTTTGATGACGCGGAACCTGAAATTAAAGGTGTGGTAACCCTAATAGAAGAGATGGGTTAGAATTTCTTGTATCAGAACCAATCAAGATATGGAAGAAGGAAGTCCTCGAATTTCTGAATGGAGCAACTCTAGATGAATCAGGACTCAAGATTAAGTCCAGAGTTCATGGGGGCAAAGGTGAAGGTCTCTCCTAAAAGTCTAAGAAAGCTACTTCACCTACCAAGAACTAAGGAGGAAGAAGATGTATCAGTTTCTAAGACTAGAGAGGCACTGAGATGGTGTGGACTGGATTCAAATCTGAAGATAGGATCTGTATTCAACAGAAAAGGAATGAACATGCAGGGCAAATTCTTGTCTGAGATAGTGGGCAAGGTAATACTGAGCGAGCCTGGAGGGCATGACAGAATCTCAGCTTATATGTTCAGTTTGATGACAAGGTTAATCTTCAAAATAAATACTGACTGGTCTACAGTTATGTTTGATAAAATTAAAGAAAGTATGAAGAATCCCAATCTGGGTAGAATACTAAGTCTTCACCTTGCTGGCAGTATACCTGAGGTAATGAACCAAGCTGCAGGTTCAAAGATTAACCACATGAGGAAGATGGATATGAGAATCTTCTCTAGGTGGGATAGAGTACTGATCAAAGAACTGTCATCTCCAATAAAGTATACACCTCAGAAAAAGAAGAAAAAGACAGCCACTGTGGCTCAAGAATCCTTCAGCAGCTCTGAAGAGCAAGTAGTGTTCACTCCAGATGATGAAGAGACAAGACATGCTGGACAGTCTCCAACAGGACAAGAAGATGCACCAAGGTAGGGGGAGCTACCCTCAGCTAGCCCAGTTCACCTGGATCCACTCCAGGGGGAGCCTCTACTAGTGGATGAGCCAACTCCCTTAGAGAGTGAAAGGGCTACCCAAACTATACTTGAGGTAATAACTAAAATCAACCAATTAGATTTCCCTATTGAGAATGAAGTTATGACTGACACATTATTTGATGTTAACCAACAACCTCAGATTCTTAGTCAACCTCAGGATGTTGTCATGGAGGACACATCTATAGCTGATAAAGAAGTATTAGATGCTCCTGAGCAAAGAGATTCACCAAGTCAACCTCTACAAGAGTTTACACTGGAAGAGCTGTTCCCAGACTTAATACAGACTGACATTGAAGTGTAAAAAGCAGCTGTTAAGGGGGGGCAGGTAGATCTTCAGGGGGAGCAAGTTAGGTCTCAAGAAGAGATAGCAAGACAAGAACCTGAGATGCAACAGAATGCTGAGGAGTTACCTAGGAAGGATTTACCTCCTAGCCCAAAGGAAAGAGTAGATATAGCTAGCACATTTGTTTCTGAAGATGAAGAGGTTGTTAGAGCCAAGAAGAGGAAGTTTCAGGTCTTCAAAAGAAGAAGCCATACTTACAAGAAAGCCCTACAAACAATTGCTCCACAGCCTGCCCCATCTACTGACTATAGTTCATTGATGGTGGCTTTACAGATGAAGCTTGATGAGCAAAGGCAAGCTCTAGAAAAATATGTGGATGAAGGGCATAAGTCACTGCAGTTTGATCTTGCACAAGACATCAAATCTATCAGATTTGAAGTGAATCTAAACAAAAAGGAAATGACTGATTATTTCCATAAGGGAGGCAATGCAGTAGTCTATCTGGCCACACATCAAGAAAAAATAAAGACAAAACTTGATGAGCTAGAAGTGAAGCAAGGCTATGTCCTAGAGAATCAGATAAGGTTGAATGATAATCTCACTGCTTCACATAATGCTATTATAACTGAAATGAAGAATATAGCTACTGGTCAGACTACAGCAAGTGTTACTGCCAAAGAAAAATTTGACAAACAATTGCAGGAGAGCCTAACTGCTGTTAAAACTGCTATTGAAGACTCTCAGAAGGAAATTACTGACAAGCTCCAAAGATTAAAACCCTTCTATAAAGATGGAGTAAACTATCTGAATGCACATATAATGTTTCAGAAAGATGATCTGAGAGATCACATTGAGAGAGAAGTCATAAAGGGGGAGAGGATATTAGTCAAGGCAGGCTCTGATCATGCAAAATAGATTTCAAATTCCATCAGAGCCACCCTTAGATATCCACCCTTATGTGATGATGACAATGTTGCAGAGTCTGGTATTAATCCTGCATATCTTGGAGGAGAGCAAGCTGAAGTAGCTCAGGTAATATACCCTCTAGCAGACTTTGACATAATATATCAAGAGATCCAGACTATGTACAGTCCTCCTGAGGGAAATCAGCATGTCATCATAGAGAAAGTAGTTCAGCCTGTGCCAGAGGCAATACTGAAAGAACAAGAGGCCTTATTAAAGGAACAAGAGACTCAATTGTCTAAGAAAAGATTCAGAGAGCAAGCTGAACTAAGGCCTGATTTTGAACAATGGAGCCCCACTTCCAGGAATATCATTTTCACTGCTTGGAAGGCTGATAAAGATAATATTCTGGATAGAGGCAAATGGTACTCTGAACAAGAGTGGAGGAAACATGAGAACAGGAAAGAGGCTATTGTTCAATATAGAAGAAAGGCTAAATGGGAAAGCTACCTCCTACTACACAGGAGCATAGCAAGTACTTCCCAAAGCCTTATCATTATTTTGAAAGGCAGAAGATCAAGGCTGAAGAGCAGAAAAAGATAGATCTTAATGGGAAGAAGCCTGCTGATGACAAAGATGCTCAAGTTCAAGCAAAGATTCAATCTGGAAAGGGCATAGTTATCAAGGAGCCTGAGCTGCCTTAGGATAGAAATTTTTCTTAAGTTTACTATGTGTATTCAGTTGCATTCAACTTTCTGTAAACTTTTGAATAATGAAAATGTTGAAGTTGTTAGAACAATGTGATATGTGTTAAATCTATTACATTACTGTTCTGAGATATTTGTGTATACATGTTTTGTTTATACATGTTTATGTACTTACCCTGTCATGTATTACTATTTTACATCATACTGTGAATTTGTTATGTACGGTGTATATCATTGACTAAGGGTTATGACTTCTCCAAATAGGGGGAGATTGTTGGGTACATTGGAATAAATGTACCTGATTTGAAGAAGCCTCACCCTACTCAATAATATACATCAAGGTGTATTTGATGTACTTTGAGTTTAGTTGTGTAGGTTAAGTAACTGCAGGGAAAGCATGAAAAGTTTCGAAGTCCATGTGTCGACACCCAGAAGAAATGTGTTGACACTTAAGAAGGCTTGTGTCGACACCTAAAGAAGCAGTGTCGACACTTGGAGTAATTATGTCGACACCAGGAATGCAGAGTCAACACCGGAAGGAAAGTGTCGACACATACAGGCAGTGTCGACACACAATGAAGAAATGTCTAAAGAATCTGTGTTGACACTTAGAAGCAGTGTCGACACCCAGAGGAACTTTGTCGATATCAAAAGTGTCGACACTAAGAGGCTGTGTCGACACTCAGCAAAACTTAAACAAAGTTCAAGTACAAGTGTCGACACTGGGAGGCTGTGTCGACACTCAGCAAATTTCAACAAAGTCCAAGTACAAGTGTCGACACAAGGAGATGTGTCGAAACTCAGCAAAATACTCAACACATAAAGTATGTGTCGACACAAAGGAGATGTTTCGACACTCAGCAAAAACCTCAACACATGAAGAATGTGTCGACACAAAGGAGATGTGTCGACACTCAGCAAAAGTATAAACACAGAAGGCATGTGTCGACACAAAGAAGATGTGTCGACACTTAGCAAGTATCAACACAAGAAGATGGGTCGACACAAAGGAGTTGTGTCGACACTTAGCAAAAATCAACTAAGTATCAAAGAAGAAGGACTTGTGTCGACACACAGGATCAGTGTCAACACATTCTTAAGAAGCAGTGTCGAGAAGTAATTTCTACAACACAAGGAGTTGTGTCGACACCATGAAGGCTAGTGTCGACACTTAGTCTACTTGTGTCGACACTTAGTCTATTTGTGTCGACACATAAAGACTGTCTGTCTCGACACTTTCAGACAGTGACAGAGTTTTCAAGAAGTGACTGGATGACTTGACAGCTGCCATTTCAACCGGTCAACTGCTACTGTCAGAGCTGTCAAAAGTTTATTAGAAATCGGATCAGCCGGTCACCATGAAGAAAGCCTATATAAAGGCTTATTCCTTCAATAGAGGAACAACAATTAAGATGATTTTGCATCAATCAGTTGAAGTGATCAGAAGATCTAAGAAGTTGGAGAGAGAGAGAGCTCCTTCTAAGAAGACATTTGTTGAACCAGGCTGTGAAGAAAGTTTCAGATTGAGATCTGATTCTTAAGTCAGCAGTGTTTGAAGATCATCTGCATAGAGAATCAACCCTACTGTGTTCTAATTCTAGAATCTTTGAAGAAATCCAAGGGAGGTTGATCTCAGCAAAGTTCTTTCAAGAACTCTTCAAGAAACCAGACAACTCTTCTCTCTCAATCTGAGTTGTGGTTATATTCTTTGTAATTTTAAATTTCTTGTATGATCCTAAGGGATCTGAGTTGTAAGCCTATATTATAAAGGCTGAGTGGTAGGGCTTTTGTGTCTGAGTGTAGGAGATACTTTTCTCTGAGTGTAGGCCTTGTTGAAGGTTGAGTGTAGGCCTTGTCTTGTTGAAGGCTGAGTGTAGGTCTTGGTGAAGACTGAGTGGTAGGGCATTTGTGCCTGAGTTGTAAGAGTGGGATCACTCTGAGCTGTAGGAACCTATTTAGTGTTCTGAGTGTAAGATCTGAGGATCTGAGGAATAGTGGAGAAGTTGGGCCGAATCTAGTACACTACTAGATAGACGAAGGGGGAAAGTGGATGTACCCAGACCTTGGGGAACCACTATAAAATCTGTGTGTTCTCTGTGTGTGCTTTATTCTATGATTGCTGTGTTGTATTGCTGTGAAGAATTGCATATAATTCTATGTTTCTGCCTTTCAAGTTTAAAAAGATTAAGTGCACCTATTCACCCCCCTCTAGGTGTTTAGGCACTAGTTCTTTCAGAGTTCAAGTGTAGTGTTATAGGCTTCCACTAGAATGCTTTGTGGTAGGTGCGCTGCGCTACTCTGGTATCAATCCGTAGCTTCGTCGTCTGTTTTGTGATATATGTTGTGGGGCCCCGGTCGGACCTTCTAGTATATGTTATATGAACGGATGAGGTTGTTACATTTTTGGTATCAGAGCTCTTGGTCTTTCCCTCGGGAAGTCGTGGTCGACTTCTTTTGTGGGCTGGCGAGCACGTGTCTGTGCAACCCAAGTTAACACGATGGAAATCCTGAATGTCCATGGTAGGAATGCAAATTTTTGTGTTTGAGGAACCTGTGCATTCCTATCTTGTTGCTTACTTGTGTAATTTTCCAAATGTAAGCAATAAGTGTGATGGCATGGCAGCAGGAACCCCAACATTCGATGGGAAGCATGACATCAACTGCGGTACCAACATCTCCTCCATCAATAGAAACAGCTCTACTGATTGCCGATGTGGTTTTTGCAACGCTCAAGGCTTACCATGAGGGACAGGTTCAACCCTCTGATCCGGTAATGCGCCCCATGTCAGGTAGTGAACTTGAGCAGACGACAAGGGTAAGTGCCTCAGCTTAGTCGGTAAACGTGTGTTTGAGCCAAGGAGAGGACACGGTTGAGGACTATTTTCATGCATTTGTTGCATTGAGACAACAACCCGAGTTTGTGTTTGAAACCTAGGGGATGAAGATCAATCGGTTTTATGACGGGCTACGTCAGGAACTCCGTTTCTTATTGATGGGTCCTAAGTTCTTGGGATTCCAACCACTGGTGGAGGCAGCTAGACTGTTGGAAATGGACTTGATGAGCGCCCAGCAAATGCCGGCGACCAGGAAAGTGCGAACTCCAAGTTTTGGATGGTCTGCGCACTGTAAGAGGCAAAGAATCGAGAAGCGTACTTGTTATGCTTGTGGTCACGTAGGACACATCGCTCGCGACTGTTGGGATGGTGTTCATCAGCCAAAGAAGCAATACAAGTACTATTCATGTGGTAAAGCAGGACATAAAGCCCGAGATTGCCGTGTTGGCTCTTAGCAGGAAATATATATGAAGGTCTCGTCGATGTGATAATGTACATAAATAATGGGGCTCCTCATGTATGGTGGCTTATGCATGTGTTTTTTGTACAGTAAGCCGTGTTGGATGACAGTTCTATGATGATGTTTAGGCTAAATGAATACAATACATGTATGTGTGGGGTCAACGTGTTTGTACGGTTATCATGAACACGACTAGATTGTTGATGGACACTTGTGCCCAACCTTATCAGGAGTCGTCGACGTCTAGTTAAGCAGGAAATCGGAGCGTCTTATATGGAGACGGGAAAAGCAGTGGTGGAGTCCTCTGCATCCCAGGCGCAATCCGACGTGTTACGAGTGCGCGATAATCGTATTGATTGCCTTTGTTTGCATCTTGTGTATGTCGCTTGTGTGTGTTGTGCGCACCACAGTCTTTGCGATGATTTAGAACACGCTGACGCAAGCATTATTTGACACGATGTTGCGTATTAATTTCTGTCGACAGATTTCCCTAACGTAACTTGGGAAGACAGATAGCGTCAGAGTGGTGTTACCGAATGGCTGTTGGATGCTTATGGACGTGGCGGTCCAAATCGGAAGTCGGGATTTCGAGTTGACTACATATGTATTGTCGTGTAGATGTGTTTCCCAAGGATCTCCCTGGGCTACCACCCCAGTGAGAGATTGACTTCTCGATCCAATTGGTACTAGGTGCGAAACCTATGGCCCGCTCGCCATATCGCGTCGTGCCTAAGGAAATGACGGAGTTGAAAGTCCAACTACAGGAATTGATGGAGCAGTGGTATAGACGCCCAAGCATGTCTCCTTAGAGCGCCCCTGTGCTTTTTGTAATGAAGAAAGACGGTGGCTTGTGCTTATGTATCGTCCGTCTCCTCGAAGTTGGACTTGAAATCCGGTTATTACCAATTGAGAATCCAGGAAGAAGACATTCCCAAAACCGTATTTGGAACAAGGTACAGGCACTACGAGTTCACGGTCATGCCGTTTGGACTGTGTAATGCACCTTCGATATTTATAGACTTGATGCACCGAATATTTCGCGAGTACCTGGATTTGTTCGTGATAGTGTTTATTGATGATATCCTAGTGTACTCGAGATCGGAAGCCGATCATGAGAAGTATTTGCGGTTGGTGTTGAATACATTGAGGCAGAATCAGCTCTATGCCAAGTTCTTAAAGTGCGAGTTTTGGCTATCGTCGGTGGCTTTTCTGGGCCATGTGGTGAGTGGAGCGGGCATAGCAGTGGATCCAGCGAAGATAAGGGCCATCGAAGAGTGGCTAGTGTAATCTTTAGTGGCCGAGGTCCGGAGTTTCCTTGGACTAGCAGGCTACTACCGAAGATTTGTTGAAAACTTCTTGTGGATTGCTTTACCACTAACCACGTTCACGCAAAAAGAGCAGAAGTTCGTTTGGTCTTCAGAGTGCGCACGAGCTTTTGAAGAGCTGAAGATTCGGTTGACCACGGCGCCTGTGTTGTCATCGCCATGTGGTACTGATGGATTTGTAATCTACAGTGATGCCTCAGGGAGCGGCTTAGGCTGCGTACTTCTGCAAAATGGAAAGGTGATTGCTTATGGCTCACGCCAGCTGAAAGTGCAGAGCGGAACTAACTCGTCCATGATCTTGTGTTGGCGGCGGTGATCTTTGCACTAAAGCTGTGGCGACACTATCTTTATGGTGTGAAGGTGGAAATCTATACAGATCACAAGAGCCTGAAGTACATAGTAGAGCAGAAGGACTTGTAAATGCGACAACGAAGGTGGTTGGAGTTCCTCAGGGACTACACCTTTAAGATTAACTATACTCCCAGGAAGGGGAATGTTGTCGCGGATGCCTTGAGTCGACGGACTTCGGCAAGAGCAGCTTGGTTGCAAAGGCATGATGAATGTCTCATCCAGGAGCTAGAAGCGTTAGAGATTTCTTGTGTTGACAAGAATTCCACCGCCAATGCATGTCTGAACTGGACGGAGGTACAATGTGACCTTGAAGACCGGATTCGACGAGCAACGGGGTTAGATGAAGATCTCTTCTGCTATGTTAAAGAGGGGCCAGAGGGCAAATGCTCCTGGAATGACGGTCTTTTTGTGGAAAGAGGGTCATTTGTGCGTCCCGAATGTGGGTAAATTGCATCCACCCCGGGAGCACGAAGATGTTCAATGAAATGAAAAAGCTATTCTGGTGGGCAGGGCTAAAGAGAGATGTTGCTCTTTATGTGGCCAAATGTCAAACATGTGCGATGGTTAAGGTAGAATGTCAAAAGCCTGGCGGGTATTTGAAGTCACTGCTGATTCCAGAGTTGAAGTTTGATGATATTTCCATGGATTTCGTGTACGGGTTGCCGAGATCTCAGCGAGGGAATGATTTCATCTGGGTGATTGTCGATTGGCTAACGAAAGTAGTATATTTTGAAAGTGCAGGTTAGATCTGAAATACTCTAGAGGGGGTGAATAGATTATTGTGCTCCTTACAAAACGTTTTACAACTTTTGTTGTAAGCCTAGGTGAACAAGTCAGCATATAAAATAAGTAAACACACCAACCTAAACAATCACAGAACAACACAGCCAAAACACAAATAAGAGCAACCAGACGACACAAGAATTTTATAGTGGTTCCCCAACCTGGGTACATCCACTCTTCTACCACCCTGGTAGGAATACACTCAGGTTTTTGATCAGGTACCTGACACCAATGAGCTTTTGTTCAAGTGCTCAAAAACCAACCCTCAAGTCTTTTGGAAGGAGACTTGCAACCACAATAATTTTGAAGGGAATTAACACCCTGTACAGGAATTGGAAGTAAAGAGATGGTGTCTTCTCTTTCTCAAAACAGCTGAGAAGACTTGTGGATTGATTGTAGCAGATCTTGCTCCCCTTGAGATCTTGAATTAGTCAGGAATGCTGGAGCATTGCTTCAGGGTGATAGGTCTTCAAAGACCTAGAATGCATGGACCAGAATTTGTTTCAGGAACTCCTTTGACAGATAGAAATTTGTTGTCCTTTGAAGTAGTCCTATAGAGTTAGAAGGAAGAAGACTCTTGATAGTGATTGGTTGTTCTTCTTCTTCTTGAAAATGTTCTCTGGTCAGGCTGATTGCAGTAGAACTTTTGATTTCAGTATGATTGTTCTTTTGTGTAATCTGAGAGTGTCTGTCTGATTGTCTGTATTGCTTGCTGTACTGTAATTCTATTACTTTGTTACTGGTTGATCCTTTTCTTTCTGTGTGTCTATCTCTTTCTGACTGAGGAACATTCAAAAATTTGAATGTCGAGCAGTAATTGCAGTCGGTCTTGGAAAGAAGCGGCAATCAATAATTTCCCTAACTGTCTCATGGAAAAACGGCATGTAATAATCTATAGTCAATGCGCGTTCCAACGGTAACATTCCGAGAAGATCTGACATTAATAACTCCGGATTCATTGCCAAGAAACGGGACGGGAAA
Source organism: Platanthera guangdongensis (assembly GCA_039583875.1). Taxonomy (NCBI): domain Eukaryota; kingdom Viridiplantae; phylum Streptophyta; class Magnoliopsida; order Asparagales; family Orchidaceae; genus Platanthera; species Platanthera guangdongensis. The sequence continues at coordinate 18,256,329 of CM077163.1, forward strand.
CTTGAAGAAAACCTAGTCTGGAATCGTCGAACGGAGAACACAATTCGTCGAGCTGAGATTGAGTTCATCGAGATGAGCTTGAGTTCGTCGAGCTGAGCTTGAGAGAATTCGTCGAGCTGAGCTTGAGTTCGTCGAGCTGAGCTTGAGAGAGTTCGTCGACCAGATAATCTTCATTCATTGAACAGATAATCTTCATTCGTTGAACAGACAATCTTCATTCGTCGAGCTGAGAAGCTGACTTCGTCGACCTGAGAAGCTGTGAACTTGAGGTCCAAGTTCATCGAGCTCAGAATCTAATTCGTCGACCGAAGCTTGAAGCTGGACTTAGAAAAATTCTGAAGTTCTCCTGACTTTTGGCTTGATGTAGAAAGTCAGGCTTCGTCAAATAGAGAACTAAGATCGTCGAGCTCAGCACTAAGAATTGTCGCACGATCATCGAGCGCAGAACTCCTTTCGTCGAGCTGAGTTCGATGAACGTCGAACTCACTTAACTTAGTCTTGAAAACTTCTAAGTCTGGAGTCTCTGATGGTCTTGCTGAATGCTGGTCCATCTAAATTTGAACCTAAGGACTTGACCTGGACTCTAGGACACAACGTGACCCTGGCTATACATGATGGGTCACATCCTAAGTCAGTGAACCTAGCCCAAATCAACTAGGGATCCAACAATCTCCCCCTTTTTGGGTGAGGTCACTAACAGAGACTCAAACTAGAAAAATAAAGCAAGGAAAAAAGAATATATCTTGCAGAGAATTACCAACACATGTAGTAGATATATGTATACACAGCTTTGTTTAAACAGATATCATAGTTTGAAAAACAAAAACAGAGAGAAATAGAAACAACAAGAAGATTACTTCTTTGGCTTCTTCTGCTTGGACCTGTCTTCGGATGTCTGCTCTCCTGGCTTCTTAAAGATGATTTCTCTCTTTAGATCTTGAGCTTGAGCTTTTGTCATAGTCATATCAGCTGCCCCAATAATATTCAATGATGTAGCCCTGGGGACAACTTCTTCTGGATGTAGTTTCATATAATCATCAACATTAAACAGTTTATTACCTTTGTCAAACCTTTTCAATTCTTATTTTCTATACTTTGACATTGTTGTGAATCCTGATGTATCTTTTCCTTCAGCCTTGGCTTTATTTATCAAAGATAGTCCAATTAATTCCTGGTATCTAGCCATTCTTGCAGTATTTGCAGTTTTAGGATCTTCAAAAGGAGTTGGAGGAGAGTAGGGCCTTTTTGGACTTTCAGCTTTTTGAACTTCAGAAATTTGTTGCTACTGCTGATGATGCTGTTGATGCTGACTACCTGAGGATGGCTGCCTCTGCTAGCCACTTCCAGAAGATCTCCCTGACTGTCTCTGATATGTTTGTATTGGGGAAGATCTCTGGGAGCTAGAGCCAGATGCACCAGCTGCTGGAGGAGGAGGAGGAGGATCCTTTCTGAATCTGTGCACTAGATGAGGGGAATATCTCCTGCTTCTCTTCCTTTCTTTCTGTTGGTCCTTGGATAGCCACATCCATGCAGGCATCCCTTTGTATGGAGTAACATTGTGCAGAATATAATAGGGAGTGTCTGCAGTGGGGTTTGGCTTAGGAGCTGGAGGAGGAGGAGCCTTTCTTTTCTTAGATAACATCTTCTTTTTCTTACTGGCAGCATCTTCATAAGAATCATCATCATCATCTTATTCACTATCTGAACCCTGAGGGTTATCATACAAGGCATCCAAAGCTTTTAAAGCTTTATCAGAAATAACAGCCTTTTCTGGAAGAGTTGCAGAAGGTTCAGGAACTGAGGTTTCAACAACACAAGAGGAGACTGTACAGGAATCAGAAACACTGGGGGCAGAGCTTTCAGCTACTGCTTTATTCTCTTCTTCAATGTCAGCCTGAATAAGCTCATCCAAATCTGGTAGGGGAGAATCATCCATAACAAAGCTTAGGGCTGGAATATCTTCTGGAATGACCTCTGGGCTTGCTGCAGAGATGGAGGTTGAAGCTTAGAAAGCAAAATTGTCAAAGAGTTACTTAGCAATTGCTGGACTGGCTGGAGAGGTGTAGGGTACAATAGCCAAATGTGGCTTAGTGGAGGGTAGCTGTACAAAAAGAGTATCAAAATTTTTCAACAAAGCAGACAAGTTAACTGTGGGATTTAATTGGAAATCACCAACAGGTTTTATTTGTTCAACTGACTCATCCAGATCAATGCCAGTGTCCATAAAATGAATTAACTCAATCATCTCAGAATCAAAATCTGTCAAAATTTCTGCATCTGTATCAGAATCTGCATCTACTATAGAGGGAAATTCTGTTGTGACTGTTGCTGCTGCTGCTGTATCTGCATCTGCTGTAACTTTATCACTGAGCATCTCCCCTTACCTAGGTTCAGGAATACCTGGAGCCAGGCCCCTGAATGAAGAGGGGGCAGTAGAGAGAAGAGAAGCTTGTGCAGATAAAGAATTATGGAGGTCACAAGAGGTGTAATGGCCTCTTGGATGAGAGATTTTATGAGGGGAGTGAGCAGGGATATAAGTGTAGAGACAGTGGGGGGTTCCAATGATGGAGAGATGGTGGATGAAGGTAGAGAAGTAGATGATGGAAGGGGAACAGATCGAGGGGATAGAGGAGGAAAGATATTTGGTGGGGCAGATTCTGTAGGTATGTTATAGGATGGAATGGAAGATAAGTGTTGGGGAAGAGGAGACTGAGGAGGTGTAGGAATATGTGAGTGACGTGAAGCTGGAGGAGTTGGAATGTTGGTAATGTCAAGAGGTGGAGATGGAGGTGGAGTAGGCACATGAGTATGTGGTGGAGATTTAGGTGTGATAGAAGCAATGGAAGTGAAAGGAGTTGTTTGGCTGGAAGTTGTGCAGGAAGAGATGATGGAGATGGAATGATCTCTTCTACAGGGAGGGGAGTGGCCTTTATAGCCCTGGTGCTCTCAGAAGTTTGGATGGAAGAGGAGGAAGCCTTTGAGGGCTTGGAGATGGTCCTCTCCCATCTGCCAAACAGAGCGCAAGTGAGGCGCTTGCTGGCATTGATGAAGATGGTCGGGGAGACCATGCATTCACCAGCTTTCTCCTAGAGGAAGATTACCAAAATTCTGCCGAAGCAGACTTCCTTCTTAATGTTCTTTTTCTTTATCAACTCAAATAAAATTGTGCCCCAGTTGACACGTCTCTTGTTCACCACGGCGCACATAACCAGGAATTGATGCCGGGTTATGTAGTCATGCGCTGAGTGCTTTCCCATCAGCACTTTCCCTACAATGTCCGCCATAAACTGGTACGCGGCAGACAGTTACTTCTTCACAGTTTATTAGGGTTGCTTCCTGAAAATCCCATTAACTTCAGCATATCACCGAATTCCTCAGAATCCATTTCTATATTATCTTCTCCATTTACCAAGCCAAAGATCTCAGAAAGAATTGTGGGAGATAACGGAATAGCTTGACTCCCGATAGTTCCTGTCAGAACATCATCCTCAGAGACAGTAGATGTATATACCCATTCTCTTATTTCAGTAGCATGCAGTTTAATTCTCAGGGTGATGAAATCCTTCATATTCAGTTCTTCCAGCAATTCCAAGATATAGAGGAAAATAGGGTCAGAATGTTGAAAAGAATGGAAGTCCATGTCGAATCTAGTATCAAACTTCATAGCAACCAAAGCTCCTGTGGGAATCACCATTGATGACCTGCAAGAAAAACACAGAGAAAAATGACGATCAAGAGCAAAGGAACTGAAAGTGCGGGACGGAGGTCGAAGAAAACTTAGATATAAGATTTTCAGAATATGAATCGACAATCTCTGTTCCACGAAAAAGAAAAATTCTTCGAACTAAGCTCGATGAAATAAATTATAGACAGATATTTCATCGATCTCATCTAGAAGAATCGAAAACAGTTCGTCGAACTCCATTCGACGAAGCGTCTGCTGAAGCAAAGTTCGTCGATCTCTGGTCGACGAAAATTGTTTCCACACAGAGAATTCGTCGATCTCCGTTCGACGAGAATCTCTCAAACTCTCCCTAATTTGTCGAACTCCGTTCGACGAACTCTGGAAAATTCGTCGAATGCAGACAGAAACTAGGTTAACTCTTCTCCATTAATCATTCCCAGTTGATTTATAAAGAACAGATGAGTTTTCTCATCCAAGGGCTTGGTGAAAATATCTGCTCTCTGTAGATCAGTAGGAATATGGATTAAGTTAATTTTCTTTTTGTCTACATTATCTCTAATGAAATGATGTCTTATTTCAATATGTTAAGTCCTAGAATGGTGAACTGGATTCTGTGCTATAGCAATAGCACTAGTATTATCACAAAATAGAGTTGAATTATTTAAGTTGACACCATAGTTTAAAAGTTGGTCCTGTATCCATAGCATTTGTGAACAGCAGCTGGCAGCAGCCATGTATTCTGCTTCTGCAGTTGATGTAGACACAGATGTCTGCTTTTTACAAAACCAGGAGACAAGTTTCATACCCAGGAACTGGCAAGTTTCAGAGGTACTCTTCCTGTCCACTCTACATCCAGCATAGTCAGCATCTGAGTATCCAGTTAACTCAAACTCTAACTCTGCAGGATACCAGAGTCCTAGATTAGGGCAACTCTTTATATATCTCAAAATTCTTTTTAGGAAAATAAGGTGAGATTCTTTAGGGTTCATTTGGAACCTAGCACAAAGACATGTGGCACACATTATATCAGGTCTGCTAGCTGTTAGGTATAATAGGGATCCAACAATTGCCCTATAATTTTTCTGATCCACAGGTTTCCCTGCTGCATCAGAATCCACAACAGCATTTGTAGCCATAGGGGTTTTAATTCCTGAAGCATCACCCATCCCAAACTTTTTGATAAGCTCTTTAACATACTTAGCTTGGGAGAGGAAGATACCATTAGGGAGCTGCTTCACTTGGAGGCCAAGGATGTAGGAAAGCTCACCCATGCTACTCATCTCAAATTTAGAATGCATAAGGTCAGCAAACCTCTTGCACAATTTAGGATCAGTAGACCCAAAAATGATGTCATCCACATATATTTGTACTAATAAAATTTGGTCCTTATGATGTCTAGTGAAAAGGGTTTTATCTATGGTTCCTCTTGTAAATTTATGCTCTAAAAGAAAGCTTGTTAGGGTCGCATACCAAGCTCTTGGAGCTTGCTTTAAACCATAGAGAGCTTTATACAACTTAATAACAAAAGAGGGTTGAGTTGAAGAGATAAAACCTGGAGGTTGTTCTACATACACCTCTTCTTGAAGTACTCCATTCAGAAATGCACTCTTGACATCCATTTGGTAAACCTTGAATCTCTTGTAAGCTGCATATGCAAGGAATATTCTTATGGCCTCTAACCTTGCAACAGGAGCAAAGGTTTGGTCATAATCAATTCCTTCCTCTTGTCTGTAGCCTTGAGCAACAAGCCTAGCCTTGTTCCTCACTATGTTGTCTTGAGTATCCAACTTGTTCCTGAAAACCCATTTGGTTCCAATAATTGGGTAGTTATGGGGACTTGGAACCAAATCCCAAACTCTACATCTCTCAAACTGAGTTAGTTCCTCTTGCATTGCAATGATCCAGTGGGGATCTTGATCTGCCTCATGAATGGTGAGAGGTTCAATTTGAGAGAGAAAACAGGCATGCATCAAGTTTTGGTTGAGTTGATGCCTTGTCTGTACACTTGCTGAAATGTATCCAATCACTTGAGATCTAGGGTGATCTCTAAGTGTGACTAGATCAGTTGGTGTAGTTGGTTGAGCAACAGCTTCTGTATTTAATTCCTCTTGGGGAATGGTACTAGCTGTTGAGGGAAGTTCAGCCACTTCCTCTTGGATTTCTTCTTCACTATCTTCAGCAACCTGTGGAGTAGGATGGTTTGGTACCTCTTGGGTAAGGTTTAGTCCATCCATAGACTCACACAATGGTGGAACCTGCAGAGAGCTTATGGTAGAAATTTCTTTCTCCTTGTATGACATGTTAGCTTCATCAAAAGATACATGAACAGATTCTTCAATTTTAAGAGTTGATTTATTGAAAACCCTATAGGCCTTGCTTACTTGGGAATATCCTAGAAAAATCCCTTCTTCAGCCTTGGCCTCAAACTGTCTAATGTATCTTTTGTTATTAGTGTGAATGTAACAAATACAACCAAAAACTTTAAAGTATGTGATTTTAGGTTTCTTCCCTTTAAGTAATTCATAGGGGGTCTTATTTTTCAGTTTATGTATGAGGCTTCTATTCAGGACATAGTTAGCAGTATTTATAGCTTCTGCCCAAAAAGGATAGAGGCATGTAAACATCTGCTAATAATGTACCTGCAGATTCAATGAGTGTCCTATTTTTCCTTTCAGCAACCCAATTTTGTTGGGGAGTTCTAGGAGCTGAGAAGCACTGCCTGATACCTTCCTTCTCACAGAACTCATGCATAAGAAGAGACTCAAACTCTATTCCATGATCACTTCTGATCAATGCAACATGAGTAGAGAACTCAATCTGTATGGTCCTGAGAAAATCTGTAAGAACCTTGAATGTATCTGACTTAGCTCTCAGAAAGGCTACCCAACTGAATCTAGAGAAGTCATCAACAATCACTAAAGTGTAAGACTTCCCTCCTAGGCTTTGTACTGCAATGGGTCCAAATAGATCCACATGGAGCAAATACAATATCCTAGGTGAATCACTTTTATTAATGGATTTAAAACTAGTTTTGGTTTGCTTGCCTAATTAACAAGCCCTGCATAAGCTTTCCTTCTTGTAGGGGCCAGAAGGTAAGCCACTAACAAGGTTGCCTTTAGATAACCTAGATATATTCTTAAGATTTACATGTCCTAGTCTTTTATGTCATAACTCATTTTGATTACTAGTAACATTCAGTAAGCAAATATCAGTTGTGGCAGATATAAAATCTACTAAATATATATTACCTTGTCTAAGTCCAATTAAAACAGTTTTGATTTTATTATCAATAATAGAACATGAAGTAGAGTTAAAATGTACCTGATAACCTTCATCATATAATTGACTTATGGATATAAGGTTATGTTTAAGTCCTCTTACATATGTTACTTTCTTGAAAGTCACTGCTCCAATCTTCATCATCCCATATCCTTCTGATTGACCACTGTTTGAATCTCCAAAAATCACTTTTCGTCCTAGCTTGGGCTTGTAGTTGGATAGATTGCCCTTGCTGCCTGTCATATATTTGGAGCAACCACTGTCCAAGTACCAGGTCTGACTTACCCTTCGACAGCTCTTCACCTGTACCTGCAAAGAAAATCAAAATTCAATTGTTCTTGACCCAGGTTACCTTGGGTCCTTTATTTGGTTGAAAAGAAAAACTAGATATAACTGATAATGCAGGTTGAGATTTATACCCTAAGGGGTGATATCTCCTAGGTGGAATTACCCAATCAGCTAGTGGATTAAATGTCTTATTAGCTGGTTTAAAGTTTCTGTAAGAGAAATAGTTTAAGTTTGGTCTTTCTGGGTTCGACGAATTATTGTAAGTTCGTCGACCAGAGTTCGACGAATGGGGCTGAGATCGTCGATCTCTGCTCAGAGAATGACAGTATTCATTTTTTGTGCCCCAAGTTCGTCTACCTCTGCTCGACGAACCATACACAGTTCGTCGATCGCAGTTAGATGAATTGTTATTGAAAGAAATTGTACCTAAACAACTAGAGGGGGGTGAATAGGTGACTTAATCTTTTTAAACTTTTTAGGCAGATTTTCAATTTATATCTCAGAGTATAACTAATCAGCAATCACAGCAATCACAGCAGTCAATCAAGCACACAGTGAACACACAAATTTATAGTGGTTCCCCAAGGTTTGGGTACATCCACTTTCCCCCTTCGCCTATCTAGTAGTGTATTAGATTCAGCTAAACTCCTCCACTATCTCAGATCCTCAGATCTTACACTCAGAACCTCAACCAGGTTCCTACAGCTCAGGCCCAAGGCCTTACAACTCAGCTTCTTCACAAAGCCTACACTCAGCCACAAGGCCTACACTCAACGACAACAGGCCTACACTCAGAGAATTAGTTCTCCTACACTCAGGCACTCAGGCCCTACACTCAGCCTTTATAATTACAGGCTTACAACTCAGATCCCTAAGGATCCTACAAGATAATTTAAAATATAAAGTGTATATACCTACAACTCTGAATAGAGAGATGAGTTGATAGGTTCTTGATGAGTTCTTGGAAGAACTCTGCTGAGATCAACCTCACTTGGCTTTTCTTCAAAGCTTCTTAAATGTAAAACACAATAGGTTTGATCTTCTCTGCAGCTAATCCTTGATCTCTGCAACTTAAGATTCAGAATAAAGTCTGAATCCTTCTTCACAGCCTGGTTCCAATGGCTGTCTTCTTGGATGGAGCTCTCTCTCTCCAACTACTTAGAACTTCACTTGAAATTCTTCAATGAATTGCTTTCCAACAACCTTGTTATCTGTAGAATGTATAAGCCTTTATATAGACTTTCTTCATGGTGACCGGCTGATCCGGTTTCCAACAGCTTTCTGACATCTTTGACAGGTGTAGTAGACCGGCTGGAATGGCATCTATCAAGTAATCTAGTCAGTTTTTGAAATATTTGAATCTGTCTGAAAGTGTCGAGACAATCTGTCTTTAAGTGTCGACACTTATGGACTAAGTGTCGACACAAGTTGACTAAGTGTCGATACTAACCTTCAAGGTGTCGACGCAACTCCTTGTGTTGTAGAATTCACTTCTCGACACAGCTTCTTCATCATGTGTCGACACTGATAATGTGTGTCGACACAAGTCCTTGTTCTTCAGTTACTTTGTTGAATTCTTGTAAGTGTCGACACAACTCCTTTGTGTCGACACATCTTCATGTGTTGAACTTGTCCAGTGTCGACACTTCTTCTTGGTGTCGACACTTGACTTCTGTGTTGATACTTGCTGAGTGTCGACACTTCTCCTTGTGTCGACACATCTTCTTTTGTTGAGACTTTTAGCTGAGTGTCGATACATCTCCTTTGTGTCGACACTTGTACTTAGAATTTTGCTGAACTTTGCTAAGTGTCGACACAGCTCCTTGTGTCGACACATTCTTCATATGTTGAGTCTTCTGCTGAGTGTCGACACATTCTTTCTTGTGTCGACACTTTATTCAAGTGCTGAGTCTTCTGTTGTGTGTCGACACATTCCTCATAATGTCGACACTTATACTTAGACTCTGCATACTTTTGCTGAGTGTCGACACAGCTTCCAAGTGTCGACACTTTCTGATGTAGACACGGTTCCTCTGGGTGTTGACACTACTTCTAAGTGTCGACACTACTTCACTGTACTTTTCTTCATTGAGTGTCGACACAGCTCCTTGTGTCGACACTTTTTGTCTGGTGTCGACTCTACATCCCCAGTGTCGACACAATTACTACAAGTGTTGACACTATTTGTCTGGGTGTCGACACAAGTCTTCTTAAGTGTCGACACTTTCCCTCTGGGTGTCGACACATGGACTTAGAATCTTTTCTGCTTTCCCTGCTAATACTTAACCTGTACAAGGCAACTCAAAAATACATCAAATACATTTTGATGTATATCATTGAGTAGGGTGAGGCTTCTTCAAATCAGGTACATTTAAACCAATGTACCCAACAATCTCCCCCAATTTGGAGAAGTCATAACCCTTAGTCAATGATATACACCATACAGAATAAAATCATAGCATGATGTAAAGCAGGATCATATAACAGGGCAAACATAAACATGTATTAAACAAACATGTATACATAGATATCATCTCAGAACAATTATGAAATAGATTTATAACACATCACAGTGTTCTAACACTTTGTCATACTTATTATACAAAAATTTACAGAGTATTTTAAAATCAAAATATTACAACTGTAAACTTAAGATAAATCTATTCTAATTTTGCTCAGCCTCCTTGATCACTATTCCTTTTCCAAACTGTATCTTGGCTTGCATAGGGGCTTCAGCAACTTCAGTATCAGCAGGCTTCTTGCCTTTCAGCTCCTTCTTCTTTAGCTCTTCAGCTTTAATCTTTTGCCTCTCAAAGTAATGATATGGCTTGGGAAAGTACTTGCTAGGCTCCTGGGCAGTAGGAGGTAGCTTTCCCATCTTAGCCTTTCTTCTATATTGCACTATGGCTTATTGCCTATTTTCATGCTTTCTCCATTCTTGTTCAGAATGCCATTTGTTTCTGTCTTGAATATTATCTTTGGCAGATTTCCATGCAGTTAAGATAATGCTCCTTGAAGTGGGACTCCACTGTTCAAAATCTGGTCTTTGTTCAGCTTGCTCTCTAAACCTATTCTTAGACAATAGAGTCTCTTGTTCCTTAAGCAGCAAAGCTTCTTGTTCCTTTAGTACAGCCTCAGGCACTGGCTGAACCACCTTTTTTATTACCACATTGTGCTTTCCCTCAGGTGGGCTATACATAGTCTGGATCTCAGCTTGTACCATATCAAAATCTGATGGAGGATAAATTACTTGAGCTACTTCAGGTTGCTCACCTCCAAGATAGGAAGGATTAATCCCAGATTCAGCCACATTATCATCATCACATAAAGGAGGATAACCAAGAGTAGCTCTGATAGAATTAGAAATCCACTTGGCATGATCAGAGCTGGCTTTGACTAACACCCTCTCCCCCTTTATGCCTTCTCTTTCCATGTGATCTCTGAGATCATCCTTTTGAAATCTGATTTAGGCATCTAAATAGTTGACTCCATCTTTAAAGAAAGGTTTCAACCTTTAAAGCTTTTCATTGATCAACTTCTGAGAGTCTTGAATTGCAGAAGTAACATCAGTTAAACTCTTTTGCAATGCTTTATCAAACTCTGCCTTAGTAGTAGCATTAGAAGTAGTCAGTCCAGTAGTTATGTTCTTCATCTCTATGACAATGGCATTGTGTGAAGCTGTTAAGTTGTCATTCATTCTGATTTGGTTCTCAAGAATATACCCTTGCTTCAGTACAATGTCATCCACTTGAGCTTTGATTTTCTCTTGATGTGTAGCCAAATAAACTACTGCATTCCCTCCCTTGTGGAAGCAGCCAGTCATCTCCTTCTTATTTTGATTCATTTCAAATCTTATAGATTTAATGTCCTGGGCCAGATCAAATTGCAGAGATTTTTGTCCTTCATCTACATACTTTTCAAGAGCTTTCCTTTATTCATCAAGTTTTATTTGCATAGCAACCATCAGAGAACTGTAATCTACTGATGGTACTGGCTGGAGTGCTGCCTGTGGTGCTATGGTTTGCAATGCCTTCTTGTAAGTCTGGCTTCTTCTTTTGAAGACTTGAAATTTCCTTTTCTTAGTTCTGGCAGCCTCCTCATCTTCAGATACTGATGTACTTACAATATCTACCCTCTCTCTAGGTAGCTCTTCAACAGCTTTTGACTTCTCAGGCTCTTGCCATGCAGGTTCTTCATCAAGTATTACTTGCTCCCCCTCAGCTTGAAACTTCTCCCCCTCAGCAGCAACATTTTCCTTCTCAAAGTCTGTTTGATCTAAATTAAGGAAGAGATCTTCCATAGTAAATTCTTGTTGAGGTAGTGATGGAGATTCTCTTGGCTCATCAACAACTTGATCAGATATAACTTGAGCTGCAACAGATGTGTCCTCCATGACAACATCTGGGAGTTGACTATCAAACTGAGGTTGCTGATTAACATTATTTAAGGAATCAGACAAAACATTATCCTCTATAGAGAAAACTAAGTTATTGATTTCAGTGAGTACCTCAAGAATGATATGGGTGGCTCTTTCACTTTCAAGAGGAGTTGGCTCTTCCACAACTAGAGGCTCCCCCTGGATTTGATCCAGGTGTATGGGGCTAGCTGGTGGTAGCTCCCCCTGCCTCTCTGCAGCATCTTGTTGAGCTGGAGACTTCCCAGCATTTCCTTCTACATCCTCATCAGGAGTAAAGACAACTTGCTCTTCACTACCAGAGCTGCTAGATGAATCCTGAGCCACTGGGGTAGTCTTCTTCTTCTTCTTTTGGGGAGTTATTGTCTCTGGTGTGGGCAATTCCTTGGATAAGACCCTATCCCATCTGGAGAATATCCTCATATCCATTTTCCTCATATGATTGATCTTAGATCCAGCAGCTTGATTCATTTCTTCTGGTATACTACCAGCCAAGTAAAGACTTAGTATTCTACCCAAATTGGGTTTCTTCAGACTTTCTTTAATCTTATCAAAGATAATAATAGACCAATCTGTTTTCAATGTGAAGATAATCCTTGTCATAAGATTGAACATATGGGCTGATACCCTGTCATGCCCTCCAAGCTTACTCAAGATCATTTTGCCAACAATTTCTGAAAGAAATTTGCCTTGGCTGTCATGCCTTTCCTATTAAAAACTAATCCAATTTTCATCTTTGAATCCAGACCACACCATGTTAATGCTTCTCTGGTCTTAGAAGCAGTTACTTCATCCTCTTCTTTTGTCCTTGGCAGGTTTAAGACCTTTCTTAAACTCTTTGGTGAGACCTTCACCTTTTCTCCATGTACCCTTGACTTTATTTTGAGTCCAGTCTCGTCTAGGGTTGCTCCATTTAGAAATTCTAAAACTTCTTTCTTCCAAATCTTTGTGGGCTCTGAAATAAGAAATTCTAACCCTGAGTTTGCTACTAGGGTTACCACATTCTTGATCTCGGATTCTGCGTCATCAAACGCGTCCCGCACCAGTTCATAGCCTTCATTTACGTTCTCCTCAAGCTTTGGCGCCATTAGGATTTGAAGAATTTGAACTGAGAGAAGAGAGGTGTCGACACACAAGTTTGGTCTCGAAACTTTGGTGAGCGTGTCGACAAACAATGGCGAAATCTTATTTATACCTTTCTAGGTTTGAAGATGAAAGGGCGGGTCAGCTAACTGAAATTGTGTCGACACTGTTGAAAAGTGTCGACACAGACTTATAATGTCTCGACACACTGTGTCGACACAAGTTCAGTCGACAGAATATATGTGTCGACACTTGCTTATGTGTCGACACCACTTAACTCGACACTTAGTCGAGACTTTACTTAGATAATTCTGAGTAAATTCTAAGTGTCGACACCACCTTGGTTATGTCGACACTGACTTTGTATGTGTCGACACAAATTTTCTGAAGTGTCAACACCAACTACCTAGATGTGTCGACACCTTTTCTCTGAAGTGTTGACACCATTTCTCTGTCTTGACACAGACAACTCTGTGTGTCGACACTATTTTACTTAGCCATTTTTATAAACTTATTCTAAGTTTATCATACCTAATTCAATTTTGAACCTATTGAATTTGGTTTCTTCTAGGGGCTTAGTATACATATCAGCTAGTTGATTATCTGTATTTACATATTCTAATGATATATCTTCTTTTTCTACATGTCCCCTTAGAAAATGATATTTTATCTCAATATGTTTAGTTCTACTATGTGAAACAGGATTGTTGGCAATAGATATAGCACTAGTTGAATCACAAAACAGTGGTGTTCTACTTACTTGAATACCATAATCATCAAGCTGATGTTGTATCCATAGAAGTTGAGCACAGCAACTTCCTGCAGCCACATATTCTGATTCTGCTGTGGAGATAGCCACACTTGTTTGCTTCTTGCTACTCCATGAAATCAGTCTTCCACCTAGGAATTGACAGGTTCCAGTTGTACTTTTTATGTCTTCTTTGCAGCCTGCAAAATCTGCATCTGAATAACCTGTTAGATCAAAATCTCCATTCCTAGGGTACCAAAGGCCTAGATAAGGAGTGCCCTTTAGATATCTCAGTATCCTTTTGACTGCTGTCAAATGATACTCTTTAGGGCATGCTTGGTACCTAGCACAGACACATGTAGCATACATGATATCTGGTCTACTTGCAGTCAGATACAATAGGGAGCTAATTATCCCTCTATACAAAGTCTCATCTACAGGTTTCCCTGCATCATCTTTGCTAAGAGACATACTTGACCCCATAGGAGTTTTCATGGTGCTGGAAGATTTCATACCATATTTCCTTATTAATTCTAGGGTGAACTTAGACTGGCATATGGATAAACCATTCTCAGTCTGTCTAACTTGGAGCCCCAAGATGAACTTAAGTTCCCCCATACTGCTCATCTCAAATTATCCTTGCATAAGTTTTGCAAACTTCCTGCAAAGACCACTTTCAGTAGACCTAAATATTATGTCATCTACATATATTTGGACTAGTATGATCTTGCCTCTGGATTCCTTAACGAATAGAGTCTTGTCTATTTTCCCCCTTGTGAATTTATTCTCAATGAGGAAACTAGACGGGGTTTCATATCAAGCCCTAGGGGCTTGTTTTAACCCATACAAAGCCTTCATAAGTTTATAGACATAATTAGGTTGAGTTGAATCAACAAAACCTGATGGGTGTTCCACATAGACTTCCTCTTTCAGATTACCATTCAAAAAGGCTGACTTAACATCCATTTGATATACCTTAAAACCTTGATAGGTTGCATAGGCTAGGAACATTCATATGGCTTCCAGTCTGGCTACTGGAGTAAAGGTTTGATCAAAGTCAATACCTTCTTCCTTCTTGTATCCCTTAGCAACCAGTCTAGCTTTGTTCTTGATAATCACTCCATGTTCATCCATCTTGTTCCTAAAGATCCACTTGGTTCCAATTATGTTGTGGTCTTTTGGTTTAGGAACAAGCTCCCAGACCTTGCATCTCTTGAACTGATTTAGCTCTTCTTGCATTGCCTCAATCCAGTGAGGGTCTAGGATGGCTTCTTCAAACTTCTTTGGCTCTACTTGGGATAGAAAACTGGAGTAGAGTACTGCATTCAGATTTCTGCTCCTTGTTTGTACCCCTTGTCTTAGATCACCAATGATTTGATGTGCTGGATGATCTCTTAGATGTCTATTAGCTGGAGGCATCCTGGCTTCAGGTTGAACTCCTTCAGCTTCTTCAACTTGCTGCACTGCTTGGTCTTCTTCTACATTTGGTACATGTAGTACTCCCCCTGGACAACAGCCACTATCATCTACAATCTGACTTGCAGTTGGTCCTTCTTCAATAGTGAGCTTGTCCATCTTCTTAGTTATACCTGAGGAGCTGCAAATACTTCTAGACAACTCATGGTTAATAAGTCTAACTTCATCAAATACTACATGTACAGACTCTTCTACAACTTGAGTAGATAAGTTTTAAACTCTATAAGCCTTACTATTGTTGTTGTACCCAACAAAAATCCCCTCTTGGGACTTGGAAGCAAACTTAGTCAAGTAAGACTTACCATTGTTAAGTATAAAGCACTTACAACCAAAGATCCTGAAATAGGATAGGTTTGGTTTTCTGCTTTTCACAATCTCATAGGGGGTCTTGTTGTGACTTTTAGTAATGGTAGCCCTATTAATTACATGGCATGCAGTAGTAACTGCCTCAGCCCAGAAATATTCTGGGAGTGATGTATCACTTAAAAGGGTTCTACCAGCCTCAATCAAGGTTCTATTTTTCCTCTCAGCAATGCCATTTTGATGAGGTGTTCTTGGTGAAGAAAACTCCTGAAATATCCCAAATTCTTCACATAGTTTTGTCATACTATAAGACTGGAATTCAGTACCATAGTCACTTCTTATTTTGACCAAAGTACTGTCTAGTTCATTCTGAATTTGTTTGACAAAGCTATAGAAGATACTAGGTGTTTCAGATTTCTGTCTAAGAAAGAACACCCAGGAAAACCTTGAGTAGTCATCTACATCCACAAAGGTATAGACCTTCCTACCTATGCTGTGAACTGGCATAGGACCAAAGAGATCCATATGCAAGAGATATAAACACCTCAAAGCATCTTTGATTTCAATGCTATTAAAGCTGGATCTAGTCTGCTTGCCCTTTTGACAAGCTGAACATATCCCATCTTTAATACACTTAACTTGAGGACCATTCCTCACTAACTCTTTGCTATAGAGTTGGCCAATTGTCTTGTAGTTGAGATGGGCTAGCCTCTTGTGCCATTTGACACAATGAGAGACTTTCTCATCAGCTACAAGACACACTGGAGAACCATTGGTCTCACACATAATGTCTAGGCAATAGACATTTCTTTTTCTGTAACCTGTCAAAATGATCTCTTGATCATTTGAACTCTTGATATGACAACTATCTTTAACAAATGAGATGTCATATCCTAAATCACTCAATTGACTTATACTAATAAGGTTATGTTTCAAACCTTTAACATAAGCCACTTGTGTAATTGTTATATGGGATCTAGAAATGTTACCAAAACCCTTGATGATTCTTTTTTCAGAACCACTAAAGGTGACTTTAGAACCATCCTTGATTGATGTGAAGTCCTTTAGCAATACCCTAGTTCCAGTCATATGTTTGGAACATCCACTGTCCAAGTACCATATTGGGGCATGGCCACTTGGACTCACCTGCAAAACAGATTAGTTGACCTTAGAACCCAAAGAATTCTTGGGTCCTTGGTGCTGGTTAGTTTGCCTCTTAACAAAGCTACTTGCAGATCTTCCAATAGGTAGTTTGCTACTCATTTTGGCACTAGAATTGTGCCAACAGTCTATGGCATAGTGGCCTACCTTGCCACAACACCAGCACTCAAACCTATTGTACATTTGCTTAGGTACATCCCTAGCTGTTTTATCTACAGTTGGCTTGTTGAGAGCTGGGGCTTTGCCCTTAGACTTGGACTGAACAGTCCTAGCAGGTTTAGTAAATCCTAATCCAGTTTTACCTTTATGATGAACAAATTCATCAATTAAGGGTTGAACAGACTTAGGTTTAGAAAACCTAGCAACAATGTCTCTCTCCTTCTGAAGACTAATCTCCAGACTCTTGATTTGATCATTCTTGAATGTTATAGTCCCCATCTGAATAACAGTTATGTTCTTCAGTCTGGCTATTTCATTCAACTTTTGATCAATTAGTTTATCAAAATCAGTTGCAGCCACTTTGAGACTTGCAATCTCCTTAGCCTGCCTCTTGGCTAAGGATTTGCTTTTCTTATATGCTTGCAACAGAACTCTATATTCATCAATCAATTGATGAATATCACCTTCAGACTCAGATGCACTCTTATCACTTGATGATGATGAATCTGATTCTGAACTAGTACTAGAAATTGAACTTAAAGAATAATTTTGTACCTTACTGGGTCCTGGCTGCTCCAAGATTTTTTCACCTTCAGTTAAGGCCATCAGACCTTGGCACTGAGTGTCCTCTTGCTCATATATAGAGTTTGTTATCTGGATGAACTCTTCTTCCTCTTCTTCAGCAAACAGTCCTATATATGCTTCTGCTTCTGACTCAGTTTCTGATGAAGATATGTCTGACAGGCTTTTGTCTTTCTTGGCAACAAAAGACCTTTCCTTCTTGCCCTTGAATTGAGTCTTCTTCTTATCATTAGACTTTTTTCTTTTCTCTGGACAGTCTGCAATAACATATCCTATCTGTTACAGCAATAGCATACAATTTTGGATAAGGTTGCTTTGCTTGTCTTGGGCTTTCTCCTATCTTTCTTGGATGACTTTTTGTTCTGATAATAGTCATCTTTACTCTGTGAAGTAGATGGCTTTGTCCTCCACTGTTTATTCTTTAAGAACTTCTGAAAGTGTCTTGTGAAAGCTGCAAAGTTCTCATCACTTTCACTGCTCTCAGAATTTCTACTTGTTGTTTCATCTGATTCAGTCTCAGCAACCTTTGGTGGTGGAGATGGAGACTTACTTCTGTATTTCTTGGTGGCTTCTGTTTTGAATGCCACTGCTCTTTCTTTGTGCTCACTTCTTGTAGTCTTCTCCTCCTCCTTCCTTACCATCAACTGCATTTCATAGGACAGCAGTTTTCTAAACAAAGTTGGAGGGGGAATATCTGCTAACTTGGTCATTTCCCTAATATCAATACTTTGAACAACAATGTGAACCACTACTTTCTCTACTCTTTTTCTGTAGATGGTATAGGCCTATTTATAGGCCTTCTTCATGGTAACCGGCTGGTCCGGTCTATAACTGAATTCTGGCATCTCTGACAGGTGCTGTAGATCGGCTGGAACGGCAGCTGTCAAGTCATCCAGTCAGTTCTTGAAAATTTTCTAACTGTCTGAAAGTGTCGAGACTTTCTGTCTTTAAGTGTCGACACTTATAGACCAAGTGTCGACACAAGTTGTGTAAGTGTCGACACAAGTCTACAAGGTGTCGACACAACTCCTTGTGTTGTAATTTCTATGTCTCGACACAGCTTCTTCTTCATGTGTCGACACTGAAATTGAGTGTCGACACAAGTACTTGATCTTCTGTATTTTGCTGAATTCTTCTAAGTGTCGACACAACACCTTTGTGTCGACACATCTTCTTGTGTTGAATCTGTTAAGTGTCGACACTGCTTCTTGGTGTCGACACAAGTCTTCAGTGTTGATACTTGCTGAGTGTCGACACAGCTCCTTGTGTCGACACTTGATTCTTCTGTTGAGACTTCAGCTGAGTGTCGACACATTCCCTTAGTGTCGACACTTGTACTTAGAATATTTTGTTGATCTTGCTGTTCTTTGCTAAGTATCGACAAAGCTCCATGTGTCGACACTTTCTTCAAGTGTTGAGTCTTCAGCTGAGTGTCGACACATACTATCTTGTGTCGACACTTTCTTTAAGTGTTGACTCTTCTGTTGTGTGTCGACACATTATTCTGGGTGTCGACACATACTTCAAGTGCTGACTCTTCTGTTGAGTGTTGACACATTGTTCTGAGTGTCGACACTTATACTTAGTCTCTACTGACTTTTGCTGAGTGTCGACATAGCTCCAAGTGTCGACACTTTCTGGTGTAGACACAGTTCTTCTAGGTGTCGACACTGCGGCTAAGTGTCGACACAGCTTTACTGTACTTTTCTTCACTGAGTGTCGACACAGCTCCTTGTGTCGACACTTTCTGTCTGGTGTCGACTCAGCAACCCTGGTGTCGACACAATGACTCCAAGTGTCGACACTGCTTGCCTGGGTGTCGACACAAGTCTTCTTAAGTGTCAACACTTTCCCTCTGGGTGTCGACACATGGACTTAGAAACTTTTTGCTTCAGTCCTGCAAATACTTAACCTGCATAAGTAAACTCAACAACACATCAAATACATTTTGATGTATATCATTGAGTTGGGTGAGGCTTCTTCAAATCAGGTACATTTAAACCAAAGTACCCAACAATCTCCCCCTATTTGGAGAAGTCATAACCCTTAGTCAATGATATACACCATTCATAATTAAATTCCAAAATGATGTAAAGCAGGATTATATACAGCAGGGTAAACATACAAATGTATCAATTACACATGTATACATATACATCATCACAGAACAAATATGAAATAGACATAGACATCATCACAGAAAAAATATGAAATAGATTTAACATATAGCATATTGTTCTAATATCTGTCTTATACATTTTCAGAAGTTCACAAAATATTTTACATCAAAAAGATTACAAAGTAAACTTTAAGAAAATTCTAATTCTATTTCAGTTCTGGTTCCTTAATCACAATTCCTTTGCCAGCATGAACTTTAGCTTGGACAGGAGCATCAGCAACTTCAGCATCAGTAGGCTTCTTGTCTTTCATATCTTTCTTCTTAAGCTCTTCTGCTTTGATCTTTTGTCTTTCAAAGTAATGGTATGGCTTTGGAAAGTACTTGCTAGGCTCCTGAGCAGTAGGAGGTAGCTTTCCCATCTTGGCCTTCCTTCTGTATTGAAATATATCCTCCTGTCTAGTTTCATGTTTTCTCCATTCAGCCTCGGAGAACCACTTGTTCTTGTCATGAATGTTGTCTTTGGCAGCTTTCCAGGCAGTCAATATAATGTTTCTTGAGGTAGGGCTCCACTGCTCAAAGTCTGGTCTTTGTTCAGCTTGTTCCCTAAACCTCTTCTTAGACAATCTTGTCTCTTCTTCTTTCTGCATTGCCTCTTGCATGGCTTCAGAAATAGGTTGAACAACCTTTTCAATAATAACATTGTCCTTGCCCCCAGGTGGGCTATACATAGATTGTACATCAGTATGTATCATGTCAAAATCTGGAGGAGGGTAGATGACTTGAGCCACTTCAGGTTGCTCCCCTCCTAGATAATAACCCAGTGTAGCTCTGATAGAATTGGATATCCATTTGGCATGATCAGAACTTGCCTTGACTAACACTCTCTCCCCCTTTATGACTTCTCGTTCTATATGATCTCTCACATCATCTTTTTGAAATCTCACCTGATTATCCAATTAATTAACTCCATCTTTAAAGAAAGGTTTTAACCTTTGGAGTTTGTCAGTGATATGCTTTTGAGATTCTTGTATGGCAGTCTTAATAGCAGTGAGTTCTTCTTGAAATGCTTTGTCAAATTCAGCTTTAATAGTAGCAGTAGAGGTAGAAGGTCCAGCAGCCTGGTACTTGAATTCTGTGACAATAGCATTATGAGATGCAGTAAGGTTGTCATTCATTCTTATCTGATTTTCTAGAACATAACCTTGCTTCAATGTTATATCATCTACTTGTGCCTTTATATTTTCTTGGTGTGTAGCTAAGTACACCACTGCATTTCCACCCTTGTGGAAGCATTCAGTCATCTCCTTCTTGTTTTGGTTCATTTCAAACCTTATAGATTTTATGTCCTGGGCCAGATCAAACTGTAAGGATTTCTGCCCTACATACACATAAGTTTCTAGGGCTTTTCTATGCTCATCCAACTTGAGCTGCATGGCAACCATCAGATCACTATAGTCTATTGATGGTGCAGGCTGAAATATTGGTTGTGGTGCTATAGTCTGGAGAGCCTTCTTGTAACTCTGGCTCCTTCTTCTGAAGACTTGAAACTTCTTCTTCTGTTCCCTAGCAATCTCCTCATCTTCAGAGGCAGATGTGCTGGCTATATCCACCCTCTCCTTAGGGTTTGGAGGCTTCTCAGGCTGCACATCTGGTGCTGTCTCAGGTACTTTCCTGGTAGGGTCTTCATGAGTTTGCATTTGCTCCCCCTCAGTAGAAGCATTCTCTTCTTCAACAGCAGCATGGTCCTTGTCAAAATCTTATTGATCTAGATTTAAAAATAAATCTTCCATAGTGTACTCTTATGGTGAAGGAGCTGGAGTAATTCTAGGTTCTTCAACCACTGTATCAGGAACAACTTCTAGTACAACAGATGTGTCTTCTATAACAGCATCTGGAACTTGACTATCCAGCTGAGTTTGCTGATGAACATCAGACAAATCAGTATCTTCCATAGGAAAATCTAAAGTGTTTAGTTCAGTGATTACCTCTAGTATGATGGTGGTTGCTTGTTCACTTTCCAGTGTAGTGGGTTCATCTACAACTGGAAGCTCCCCTGGCTTTGATCCTTGTGGATGGGGCTTGCTTGAGGTAGCTCCCCCTGGATCTCAGCATCATCTTGTGGAGCAGGAGACTTCACAGCAGGCTCATCCTCATTCTCATCTGGAGTGAAGACAACTTGTTCTTCACTGTCTGAGCTGCTAGTGGATACTTGAGCCACTGGAGCTGTTTTCCTCTTCTTCTTTGGTGGACTCTCCTTCTCAGAAACTATCTTCTCAGGGGTTGGCATCTCCTTAGTCAACACCCTGTCCCATCTGGAGAACAACCTCATGTCCATTTTTCTCATGTGATTTATTTTAGTTCCAGCAGCAGTACTCATTACCTCTGGAATACTTCCAGCAAGGTATAGACTTAAAATTCTGCCCAGGTTGGGCTTCTTCAGGCTTTCTTTAATCTTCTCAAAAACTACCACAGACCAATCAGTTTGCAGAGAGAAGATTATCCTTGTCATAATATTAAACATATAGGCAGACACTCTGTCATGCCCTCCTGGCTTGCTGAGTAGGACTTTTCCAACAATCTCTGAAAGGAATTTCCCTTGATTGTTCATTCCCTTCCTGTTAAACACAGATCCTATCTTCATCTTAGAATCTAGTCCACACCAGGTTAGAGCTTCCCTAGTCTTTGTAGCAGTAACCTCAGCTTCCTCTTTAGTTCTTGGTAGCTGTAGAATCTTCCTCAGACTCTTAGGTGATACTTTCACCTTCTCACCATGAACCCTGGATTTGATTTTGAATCCAGTTTCGTCTATCTTGGCTCCATTGAGGAATTCTAGTACATCTTTCTTCCAGATTTTAGTAGGTTCAGAAACAAGATATTCTAATCCTGAATCGGCTACTAGGGTTACGACAGTCTGGATTTCTTGATTAGCATCAACGAAAGCATTGCGCAGCAGCTCGTATCCTTCATTAACGTTCTCCTCTAGCTTAGGCGACATTAGGGTTTGTAGAATTTTTCTTGAGAGAAGAGAGGTGTCGATACAGAAGTTTGGTCTCGAAACTTTGAAAGCGTGTCGACAAACAAAGACAAAACCCTATTTATACCTTTCTAATTTTGAAGATGAACAGGCGGGACAGCTAACTTAAAATGTGTCGACACTGGCAATAAGTGTCGACACTGACTTATAATGTCTCGACACATATGTGTCGACACAAGTTTAGTCAACAGATATTATGTGTCGACACTTGTTTATGTGTCGACACCATATAACTCGACACATAGTCGAGACTTTACTTAGAAAATTCTGAGTAAAACTAAGTGTCGACACCACATTGGAAGTGTCGACACCTACTTGATATGTGTCGACACTAATATCCTGAAGTGTCGACACCAACTTCCTAGATGTGTCGACACCTTTTTCCTGAAGTGTCAACACCACTATTCTGTATCGACACAGAAATCTCTATGCGTCGACACCTTTTTACTTAGCCATTTCCAATTCTGTAAACTTACTCTAAGTTTATCATTCCTAGTTCAATTTTAAATCTATTGAACTTAGCTTCTTCTAGGGGCTTAGTATACATATCAGCTAATTGATTATCAGTTTTAACATATTCAAGTGAAATATCTTCTCTTTCTACATGCTCCCTAAGAAAATGATATTTAATTTCAATATATTTTGTTTTACTATGAGATACAAGATTATTAGCTATTGAAATAGCACTAGTAGAATCACAGAAGAGTGGAGTTCTACTTACCTGAAATCCATAGTCCTCTAGCTGATGTTGTATCCACAGAAGTTGAGCACAGCAACTTCCTGCAGCCACATACTCTGACTCTGCAGTGGAGATAGCCACACTGGTTTGCTTTTTGCTACTCCATGAAATTAGTCTCTCACCTAGGAATTGACAGGTTCCAGTAGTGCTTTTTCTATCTTCTTTGCATCCTGCAAAGTCTGCATTTGAATAACCTGTTAGTTCAAAATCCCCATTCCTAGGGTACCAGAGGCCTAGATAGGGAGTGCCCTTTAGATATCTCAATATTCTTTTGACTGCTATCAAATAAGACTCTTTAGGGCAGGCTTGATACCTTGCACAGACACATGTAGCATACATGATATCTGGTCTACTTGCACTCAAGTATAATAGGGAGCCAACTATCCCTCTATATAAGGTTTCATCTACAGGTTTCCCTGCATCATCCTTGCTAAGAGACATACTTGACCCCATAGGAGTCTTCATGGTGCTGGATGAATCCATACCATACTTCCTTATGAGTTCTAGGGTGAACTTGGACTGATATATGGATAAACCACTCTCAGTCTGTTTAACTTGGAGACCCAAGAAAAACTTCAGCTCTCCCGTACTACTCATCTCAAATTGACCTTGCATAAGTTTTGCAAACTTTTTGCAAAGGCTGCTTTCAGTAGACCCAAATATAATGTCATCTACATATATTTGGACTAGTATAACTTTACCTCTAGATTCCCTAAGTAATAGAGTCTTTTCTATTTTCCCCCTTGAGAACTTGTTCTCAATGAGGAAACTAGATAGAGTTTCATACCAAGCCCTAGGGGCTTGCTTTAACCCATATAAAGCTTTCCTAAGTCTATAGACATGATGAGGTAGAGTTGAATCAATAAAACCTGATGGCTGTTCCACATAGACTTCCTCTTTAAGATTACCATTCAGAAATGCTGACTTGACATCCATTTGGTAAACCTTGAATCCTTGATAGGTTGCATAGGCCAAGAACATCCTTATGGCTTCCAGTCTGGCTACTGGAGCAAAGATTTGATCAAAGTCAATACCTTCTTCTTGCCTATATCCTTAAGCAACCAATCTTGCTTTATTCTTAATGATGACCCCTTGTTCATCCATCTTATTTCTGTAGATCCACTTGGTTCCTATTATATTGTGGTTTTTAGGTTTAGGAACAAGTTCCCAGACCTTGCACCTCTTGAACTGATTAAGCTCTTCTTGCATTGCTTCAGTCCATTGTGGATCTAGAATGGCTTCTTCAAACTTCTTTGGTTCAACTTGAGATAGAAAACTAGAGTAGATTGCTGCATTCAGGTTTCTGCTCCTTGTTTGAACTCCTTGTCTTGGATCTCCAATAATCTGCTCTACTGGATGATCTCTAAGATGCCTGTTGGCTGGAGGCATCCTAACTTCTGGTTGAACCTCTTCAACATCTCCATCATGCTGTACTCCTTGAACTTCTTCTGCAATTGGTACATGTAGTTCTCCCCCTAGACAACAGCCACTATCTTCTTCTATAGTAAGCTTGTCCATCTTCTGTGTTAAACCTGTGGGGCTGCATACACTACTAGACAACTCATTGTTAATAAGTTTAGTCTCATCAAATACTACATGTACAGATTCTTCTACAACTTGTGTAGACATGTTGTAGACTCTATAAGCCTTACTGTTGTTGCTGTACCCAACAAAAATTCCCTCTTGGGACTTGGCAGCAAACTTAGTTAAGTAATACTTTCCATTGTTAAGTATGAAGCATTTGCAACCAAAGATCCTGAAGTAGGATAGGTTTGGTTTCCTGCCTTTCACAACCTCATAGGGGGTCTTGTTGAGGCCTTTAGTGATGGTAGCCCTATTTATAACATGGCATGCAGTATTAATTGCTTCAGCCCAGAAATATTCTGGCAGTGATGTATCACTTAATAGGGTCCTACCAGCCTCTATCAAGGTTCTATTCTTCCTCCCAGCAATTTCATTTTGCTGAGGTGTTCTAGGTGAAGAGAATTCTTGAAATATCCCAAATTCTTCACATAGTTTTGTCATGCTATCAGACTGAAATTCAGTGCCATGGTCACTTCTAATCTTGACCACTGTACTGTTTAGTTCATTCTGAATTTGCTTGACAAAGCTATGGAAGACACTAGGTGTTTCAGATTTCTGTCTTAAGAAGAACACCCAGGAAAACCTTGAGTAGTCATCTACAACTACAAAGGTATAGACCTTCCTACCTAGGCTGTGAACTGGCATTGGACCAAAGAGATCCATATGCAAGAGGTATAAACACCTCACAGCATCTTTGTTTTCTATGCTTCTAAAGGTGGATCTAGTCTGCTTGCCCTTTTGACAAGCTGAGCAAATACCATCTTTAACACACTTAACTTGAGGACCATTCCTCACTAACTCTTTGCTAAAGAGTTTGCCAATAGTCTTGTAGTTAAGATGGGCTAGCCTCTTATGCCATTTGACACAATGAGAGACTGTTTCATCAGCTACAAGACACACTGGAGAACTATTGTTCTCAACCATAATGTCTAAGCAATAGACATTCCTTTTCCTATAACCAGTCAAAATGATCTCTTGATCAGTTGACCTCTTGATATGACAACCATTTTTAACAAATGAGATGTCATACCCTACATCACGTAATTGACTTATACTTATTAGGTTATGTTTCAACCCTTTAACATAAGCCACTTGAGTAATGGTAACCAAGTTACTAGAAATGTTACCAAATCCTTTGATGATTCCTTTTTCAGAACCACCAAAGGTGACTTTTGGACCATCTTTGATTGGAATGTAGTCCCTTAGTAATCCTCTAGTTCCAGTCATATGTCTGGAACATCCACTGTCCAAGTACCATGTTGGGGTATGGCCACTTGGACTCACCTTACTGGGTCCTGGCTGCTCCAGGATTTTGTCATTTTCAGTCAATGCAATCAGTCCTTGGCACTAACAGTCTTCTTGCTCATATATAGAATCCATAATCTGCATGAATTCTTCTTCTTCTTCTTCAGCAAACAGCCCTATGTATGCCTCAGCCTCTGACTCAGTTTCTGAAGAAGAGATATCTGACAAAGTCTTCTCCTTTTTGGCAACAAAAGACTTCTCTTTCTTGCCTTTGAAATGAGTCTTCTTCCTGTCACCAGACTCCTTTCTCTTTTTTGGACAATCTGCAACAACATGGCCTTGTCTATTGCAGCAATAGCACACTATTTTTGAACCAGTTGCCTTGCTAGACTTAGTCCTCTTCCCGTCTTTCTTTGAAGCCTTTTTCTTCTGATATAAGTCTTCTTTTCCCTGTGAAGTAGAAGTCCTTGACCTCCACTGTTTCTTCTTCAAGAACTTCTGAAAATGTCTAGTGAAGGCAGCAAAGTCTTCATCACTTTCACTGCTTTCAGACTTTGTGCTGGCAGACTCATCTGACTCTGATTCAGCAACCTTTGGAGTTGGAGTTGGTAACTTACTCCTGTACTTCCTGGGGGCTTCTATCTTGAAAGCTACTGTTCTTTCCTAATATTCATTTCTTGTTGATTTCTCCTCCTCTTTCCTCACTGTCAACTGCATTTCATATGACAACAATTTGCCAAATAGTGTAGGTGGAGGAATTTCTCCCAACTTAGTCATTTGTCTAATGGCACAGATCTTTGTGTCCCAATCTTTAGTTAGGGACCTTAGGAACTTGTCACTTAGTTCATAATTACTGAACTCTTTTCCATAAGACATGAGTTCATTCACTATCCTATAGAACTTCTTATAGCACTCAGTTATGTTATCACCCTTTCCTTGTCTAAAACTTTCATACTCTTGATTTAGCAAGGATTTTCTATCTTGCCTAACTTCTTCAGAACCCTCCATATACACAATAAGAGTATCTCACATCTCTTTGACTGTCTTACAGTGTATTAGATTCTGAAAAGTTGCATCATCAATGGCACTCACTATAATGTTTTGTGCCCTTTTGTCCATGGTGGCTTGGACAATCTCATCCTTTGTCATTTCAGAGAAATCCTTTGGTGTTCTCTGATTTGCATCTAGAACTGATATCTTCATGGGCACATATGGCCCCTCTTTGACTGTGATATAAATCCTAGGGTCTGAGGCTTCCATAAACAGCCTTACCCTTTCCTTCCAGATCCCAAAGATTTCTTTTCTGCATATAGGTAATTTCATGGATCCCAATTCCTTGTGATTCTCAGAGGAACCCATGGTTCTTGATTTTCTTGAATCTGTAATTTAACTTAGACTGAATTTGTCAATCAGGATCTCCTCAGACTGTTAGTCCTTTTTGAGGAACCTCCCTCTGATACCACTTGAAAGATAAAGTACCTAACACCTAGAGGGGGTGAATAGGTGACCAAATTCTTTTTAACTATTTTTGGCAGCAATCAGTTTTTCACACAGCATTTACTATACTATTGCACAGCAATCACATAGCAAATCATAATCACAGTAGACACAGAGTTTTATAGTGGTTCCCCAAGCTTTGGGTACATCCACTTTCCCCCTTCGCCTATCTAGCAGTGTATTAGATTTGGCCAAACTTCTCCACTATCTCAGAACCCAAACTGGTTCCTACACCTCAGGCCCAAGGCCCTACAACTCAGCTTTTCCACAAAGCCTACACTCAGCCACAAAGGCCTACACTCAGCCACAAAGGCCTACACTCAGCCACCAAGGCCTACACTCAGCCACAAAAGGCCTACACTCAGAGATTCCAATCTCCTACACTCAGGCTGCCAAGCCTTACACTCAGCCTTTATAGTTACAGGCTTACAAAAACTCAGATCCAAAGGATCCTACAAGATAAAAGTGAATTTACAAATGGTAACTCAGCAACCCAGAAACAAGAGAGGGGAGTTGTGAGTTTCTTGATGAGTTCTTGGAAGAACTCAGCTGAAATCAATCTGACTTAGCTTTCTTCAAAGATTCTTGAAAGTAGAACTCAATAAGATTGACTCCTTCTGCAGTTGATCCTTGATCTCTGCTTCTTAAGATCCAGAATAAATCTGAACCCTTCTTCTCAGTCTGGTTCTAACAACTGATTTCTTGGATGGAGCCCTCTCTCTCCAACTTCTTAGATCTGCACTTTATTCTTCAAGGAATAGCTAGATCTTCTTTGTTAGATACTTGATCAATACTTTGAACAACAATGTGAACCACTACTTTCTCTACTCTTTTTCTGTAGACGGTATAGGCCTATTTATAGGCCTTCTTCATGGTAACCGGCTGGTCCGGTCTATAACTGAATTCTGACATCTCTGACAGGTGCTGTAGACCGGCTGGAACGACAGCTGTCAAGTCATCCAGTCAGTTCTTGAAAATTTTCTAACTGTCTGAAAGTGTCGAGACTTTCTGTCTTTAAGTGTCGACACTTATAGACCAAGTGTCGACACAAGTTGTGTAAGTGTCGACACAAGTCTACAAGGTGTCGACACAACTCCTTGTGTTGTAATTTCTATGTCTCGACACATCTTCTTCTTCATGTGTCGACACTGAAATTGAGTGTCGACACAAGTACTTGATCTTCTGTATTTTGCTGAATTCTTCTAAGTGTCGACACAACACCTTTGTGTCGACACATCTTCTTGTGTTGAATCTGTTAAGTGTCGACACTGCTTCTTGGTGTCGACACAAGTCTTCAGTGTTGATACTTGCTGAGTGTCGACACAGCTCCTTGTGTCGACACTTGATTCTTCTGTTGAGACTTCAGCTGAGTGTCGACACATTCCCTTAGTGTTGACACTTGTACTTAGAATATTTTGTTGATCTTGCTGTTCTTTGCTAAGTGTCGACAAAGCTCCATGTGTCGACACTTTCTTCAAGTGTTGAGTCTTCAGCTGAGTGTCGACACATACTATCTTGTGTCGACACTTTCTTTAAGTGTTGACTCTTCTGTTGTGTGTCGACACATTGTTCTGGGTGTCGACACATACTTCAAGTGCTGACTCTTCTGTTGAGTGTCGACACATTGTTCTGAGTGTCGACACTTATACTTAGTCTCTGCTGACTTTTGCTGAGTGTCGACACAGCTCCAAGTGTCGACACTTTCTGGTGTAGACACAGTTCTTTTAGGTGTCGACACTGCTGCTAAGTGTCGACACAGCTTTACTGTACTTTTCTTCACTGAGTGTCGACACAGCTCCTTGTGTCGACACTTTTTGTCTGGTGTCGACTCAGCATCCCTGGTGTCGACACAATGACTCCAAGTGTCGACACTGCTTGCCTGGGTGTCGACACAAGTCTTCTTAAGTGTCGACACTTTCCCTCTGGGTGTCGACACATGGACTTAGAAACTTTTTGCTTCAGTCCTGCAAATACTTAACCTGCACAAGTAAACTCAACAACACATCAAATACATTTTGATGTATATAATTGAGTTGGGTGAGGCTTCTTTAAATCAGGTACATTTAAACCAAAGTACCCAACAGAATTGCCAAGTAGTGTTTGCAGTTCTACAGGTATAACTGAGAGGATGGACAAGCTTAGCATTACAGAAGGTTCTACTGCAACTCAGCAAGTGGAAAATGGTGGCTGTTGTCCAGGGGGAGTACAAGACTCTCTAGATGCAGAAGAAGACCAAGAGGTGCAGCTAAATGAAGAGGCTGAAGGTGTACAACCTGAAGACAGGCTGCCTCCAGCAAATAGACACTTAAAGGACCATCCAGCCAATCAAATAATTGTGATCCCAGACAAGGAGTGCAAACAAGAAGCAGGAATCTGAGTACAGTTCTTTACTCCAGCTTCCTATCCCAAGTATAACCAAAGAAATTTGAAGAAGTAGTTCTAGACTCTCATTGGATTGATGTCATGCAAGAGGAGCTGAATCAGTTCAAAAGATGTAATGTCTGGGAGCTAGTTCCTAAACCAAAAGACCACAACATCATTGGAACTAAGTGGATCTTCAGGAAAAAATTGGATGAGAATGGAATCATCATAAAGAATAAAGCTAGACTTGTTGCAAAGGGATATAGGCAGGAAGAAGGTATTGATTTTGATCAAACCTTTACTACAGTAGCAAGACTGAAAGCAATAAGGATGTTTCTTGCCTATGAAACATATCAAGGGTTTAAGGTATATCAAATGGATGTAAAGTCAACTTTTCTGAATGGAAATCTGAAGGAAGAAGTCTATATAGAGTAGCCATCAAGTTTTGTTGATTCTCTTAAACCTGATTATGTATATAGACTTAGGAAGGTTTTGTATGGGTTAAAACAAGCCCCAAGGGCTTGGTATGAAACCCTATCTAGTTTCCTCATTAAGAATAAATTCTCAAGGGGGAAAATAGACAAAACTCTATTCCTTAGGGAATCTAAAGGCAAGATCATCCTAGTCCAAATATATGTAGATGACATAATATTTAGGTCTACAGAAAATAGTCTTTGCAGAAAGTTTGCAAAACTTATGCAAGGAAAATTTGAAATGAGTAGTATGGGGGAACTTAAGCTCTTCTTGGGTCTCCAAGTAAGATAGACTGAAGATGGCCTGTCCATATGCCAGTCTAAGTTCACCCTAGAGTTAATAAAGAAGTATGGTATGGAATCATCCACTACCATGAGAACTCCTATGGGGTCAAGCATGTCTCTAAGCAAATATGATGCAGGAAAACCTGTAGATGAAACTTTGTATAGAAGGATAGTTGGCTCCCTACTGTATTTAACTGCTAGTAGACCAGATATCATGTATGCTACATGTGTCTGTACTAGGTACCAAGCATGCCCTAAAGAATCTCATCTGACTGCAGTGAAAAGGATTTTGAGATATCTTAAGGGAACACCTTATCTAGGCCTTTGGTACCCTAGGAATGGAGATTTTGTACTGACAGGTTATTCAGATGCAGATTTTGGAGGCTGCAAGGAAGATAGGAAGAGTACTATAGGAACCTGTCAATTTCTAAGTGGAAGGCTGGTGTCATGGAGCAGTAAGAACCAGACCAGTGTGGCCATCTCCAGAGCTGAGTCAGAATATGTTGCTGCAGGAAGCTGCTGTGCACAACTTTTATGGATTCAACACGAGCTAGAAGATTATGGTATTCAAGTAAGTATAACGCATTTACTTTGTGATTCTACAAGTGCAATTTCTACAGCTAATAATCATGTCTCACATAGTAGGACTAAGCACATAGAAATTAGATACCATTTTCTTAAAGAACATGTAAAAAAAGAGGACATTTCCCTAGAATATGTTAAAACAGATAATCAGATTGCTGATATGTTTACTAAGCCCCTAGATGAAACCAAATTTAATAAGTTTAAAATTGAATTAGGAATGTTAAACTTAGAATAGTTAAAAAATTGGATAAGTAAAATGGTGTCGACACAAGGAGTTGTCTGTGTCGACACATAGAAGTGGTGTCGACATTTCAGAGAAATGGTGTCGACACATCTAGACAGTCAGTGTCGACACTTCAGAGAATTAGTGTCGACACATCCAGAGTAGGTGTCGACATATCCAGGGTGTTGTCGACACTTAGGATTTACACAGAATTCGTCGAGTAGAGTTTCGACTAATCGTCGAGCTGAGATGTATAAGTGTCGACACATATATTCTGTCGACTATATTTGTGTCGACACATAGTTGTCGAGACATTAGAAGTAAGTGTCGACACTTTTCAATAGTGTCGACACATTTCAAGTATTTTGACACGCCTTTTCACCTTCGATTTTAGAAAGGTATAAATAGGTCTTCACCATTGTTTGTCAACACGCTCTCCATAGTTTCGAGACCAAACTTGTGTGTCGACATCTCTCTTCTCTAAATTCAAAATTTCCCCAAACCCTAATGGCGGCCAATCTAGAAGAGAACGTCAATTAAGGTTATGAGCTAGTGCGACATGCCTTTGAAGTCGCGGAACCAGAAATTCAAGGTGTTGTAACCCTAGTTGCAGAGACTGGGTTAGAGTATCTAGTTTCAGAGCCAATCAAGATTTGGAAGAAGGAGGTCCTCAAATTATTTAGTGCAGCTACCCTTGATGAAACTGGTTTTAAGATTAAATCTAAAGTCCATGGAGTTAAGGTGAAGGTCACCCAGAAAAGTCTAAGAAAAGTTCTACATCTCCCTAGAACTAAAGAAGAGGAACATGTACCTGCATCAAGGATAAGGGAGGCACTGCAATGGTGTGGACTTGATTCAAGCATGAAGATTGGATGAGTTTTTAATAGGAAAGGGATGAACATACAAGGAAAGTTTTTATCTGAAATAGTAGGAAAGGTAATTCTGAGCAAGCCAGGTGGGCATGATAGAATATCAGCTCACATGTTAAGTTTAATGACAAGGATCATTTTCAAGCTCAAAACTGATTGGTCAGCAGTAATGTTTGACAAGATTAAGGAAAGTCTGAAGAAGCTCAATCTGGGTAGGATTATGAGTTTGTTCTTGGCCGGAACTATTCCAGAAGTGATGAACCAAGCTGCTGGTTCTAAGATAAACTATATGAGGAGAATGGATATCAGAATTATCTCCAGTTGGGATAGAGTGTTGACAAAGGAAATGTCTACTCCTGAAAAAGAAGTTTCTCAACAGAAGAAGAAGAAAAAAGCCATTGTGGCTCCTGAATCCTCAAGTAGCTCAGAGGAGCAAGTAGTTTTCAATTCTAATGAGGATGAAGCTGATAAGGAAGCAGCTGATGTTACTGGAAGGTCACCTGTAAGGACAGAAGATGCCCAGAGGCAGGTGGAGCTACTATCTGCTAGCCCCATTCACCTGGATCCACTCCAGGGGGAGCCTTAACATGTGGATGAGCCAACTCACTTAGACAGTGAAAGGGCAACCCAAATAATTCTTGAGGTAATCAATGAAGTTAATCAATCTATTTTCAATATTGAGGATGAAGTATTGACTGAATCATTACTTGATGTTGATCAGCAAACTCAGATACATAGTCAACCACAAGATGTGGTCATTGAAGACACATCAGTTGCATAAAATGCTCCTGAGATAAGAGATTCTCGTGTCCATACTCAACAGGAGTTTACACTAGAAGAGATGTTCCCTGATTTACTACAGACTGATTCTGAGGGAGAGAAAGCAGCTTTTGAGGGGGAGAAGGTCAATCTTGAGGGGGAGCTTGTAGAGTTTCAGGAGGAGACTGCTAGAAAAGAAATAGAGGAGCAAAGGAGTGCTGAGGAGCTACCAAGAGCAGAGAAGGAATTGCCACCTACTCCACAGGATAGAGTAGACATTGCCAGTACTTCTGCTTCTGAGGATGAAGAGGCTGCTAGAGCCAAGAAAAGAAAGCTACAGGTCTTCAAAAGGAGAAGTCAGACCTACAAGAAAGCACTGCAAACCATTGCTCCACAACAAGCTCCAACTGCTGATTATAGTTCTTTGTTGGTGACTTTGTAGATCAAGATGGATGAGCAAAGAAAGACTCTAGAAAAATATATGGATGAAGGACATAAATCCCTTCAATTTGATCTGGCTCAAGATATAAAATCTATTAGATTTGAAGTAAATCAAAATAAGAAGGAAATGAATGATTATTTCCACAAAGGAGGCAATGCAGTGGTATATATGACTACTCATCAAGAGAAGATTAAGACACAGGTTGATGATATGGCAGTGAAACAAGGATATGTCCTGGAAAACCAGATTAGAATGAATGATAATTTAACTGAATCACATAATGTGATAGTAACTAAAATACAGAATATAGCAGCTGCTCAAACTACAGCAAGGACTGCTGCCAAGGCTGAGTTTGACAAGCAATTACAGGAAAATCTCACTGCTGTTACAACTGCAATTGAAGATTCTCAAAAGACTATTACTGAAAATCTCCAAAAGTTAAAACCTTTTTATCAAGATGGTGTTAACTAACTGAATGCTCAGATCAGATTTCAGAAGGATGATCTTAGGGATCATATAAAAAGAGAAGTCATAAATGACGAGAGGGTATTAGTCAAAGCATGCTCTGACCATGCTAAATGGATTTCAAACATCATCAGAGCTACCCTTGGATATCCACCCTTGTGTGATGATGATAATGTTGCAGAATCTGGGATAAATCCTGCTGTTTTTGGAGGTGAGCAAGCTGAAGTGGCTCAAGTGATCTACCCTCTAGCAGATTTTGACATGATACATCAAGATATACAATATATGTATAGCCCTCCAGAAGGTGCTCAAAATGTGATCATTGCGAAAGTAGTACAGTCTGTGCCAGAGGCAGTATTAAAAGAGCAAGAAGCTCAATTATCTAAGAAGAGGTTCAGAGAACAGGCAGAGTTAAGGCCTGATTTTGAATAGTGGAGCCCAACTTCTAGAAACATTATTCTAACTGCTTGGAAGGCTGCAAAGGATAATTTTCTAGAGAGGGGTAAATGGTACTCTAACCAGGAGTGGAGAAAACATGAAGCTAGGCAAGAGACCATAATTCAGTACAGAAGAAAGGCTAAACTAGGGAAGTTACCTTCTAATGCACAGGAGCCTAGCAAGTATTTTCCTAAGTCTTATCATTATTTTGAGAGACAAAAGATAAGGGCTGAAGAACAGAAGAAGAAAGATCTTAAGGGCAAGAAGCCTGCTGATGACACTGATGCTCCAGTTCAAGCCAAGATTCAATCTGGAAAGGGCATTGTCATCAAGGAGCAAGAGCTGCCATAGAATAGAATTTTCTTAAGTTTACATTTTGTAATCTTTTGTGTTAATAATTTATGTAAATTTTTGATCAATGAAACTATTCGAAGTTGTAACAAAACTATGTTTAATGTTCAATCTATTACAATGTTATTCTTAGAAGATTGTTTATACATGTTTTGTTTAGTATTTACCCTGTCATATAATGTTGTTATACATCATATTGTGTATTTGTTATGTATGGTGTATATCATTGACTAAGGGTTATGACTTCT
This sequence comes from Platanthera guangdongensis, assembly GCA_039583875.1. Taxonomy (NCBI): domain Eukaryota; kingdom Viridiplantae; phylum Streptophyta; class Magnoliopsida; order Asparagales; family Orchidaceae; genus Platanthera; species Platanthera guangdongensis. Next base: position 18,291,224 of record CM077163.1, read on the forward strand.
CCAAATAAGGGGAGATTGTTGGGTACATTGGACAATGTGTACCAGATTTGAAGAAGCCTTACCCTACTTAATGATATACATCAAGGTGTATTTGATGTGCTTTGAGTTTATATGTGCAGGTTAAGTAATTGCAGGAAATGCAGAAAAGTTTCTAAGTCAATGTGTCGACACCTAGAGAAGTAGTGTCAACACTTATGAAGGCTTGTGTCGACAACTAGAGAAGATGTGTCGACACTTGGAGTATTTGTGTCGACACCAGGAAATGCAGAGTCGACACCAGAAGAAAAGTGTCGACACATACAGGCAGTGTCGACTCACTATGAAGAATACTCAACATATATCTTATCGATACTTAGAGGCAGTGTCGACACTCAGAGAAGCTTAGTCGACATCAAATGTGTCGACACCAAGAGGCTGTCGACACTAAAAAGTTGTGTCGACACTCAGCAAAGCTTCACCAAAGTTAAAGTAAAAGAAGGCATGTGTCGACACAAAGGAGATGTGTCGACACTCAGGAAGTTTCAACACAAGAAGTCATGTGTCGACACAAAGGAGATGTGTCGGCACTCAGCAAGTTTCAACACAAGAAGGCATGTGTCGACACAAAGGAGATGTGTCGGCACACAGCAGAATTCAACTAAGTGTTAAAGGAGAAGTACTTGTGTCGACACACAGAATCAGTGTCGACACATTCAACAGAAGGCTTGTGTCGACACACAGAATCAGTATCGACACATTTTGAAGAAGCAGTGTCGAGAAGCTGTTATAACAACACAAGGAGTTGTGTCGACACCATCAAGGCTAGTGTCAACACTTAGTCCACTTGTGTCGACACTTACTCTATTTGTGTCGACACATAATGAAGATCAGTCTCGACACTTTCAAACAGAGACAGTATTTTCAAGAAGTGACTGGATGACTTGACAGCTGCCATTTCAACCGGTCTACTGCAACTGTCAGAGTTGTCAGAAGTTCGTTAGAAACCGGATCAGTCGGTTACCTTGGAGAAAGACTATATAAAGGTCTTTCTCCTTCAACAGAAATGAATTGATCACAATTATTGAATCATCAATCAGAAGATTAAAATTTAAGAAGATCAAGATAGATCCAGAGAAAACTGTAAATCAGTATTCTGAAGAAACTTCAGATTTACTTGGAGAGAGAGAACTCCAGTAATTGAAGTCAAGAAAGAGACTTGTTAATCAAATCTCTTAAGGAGCAGGTTCTGAACCAGACTGCAAAGTAGGATCCAGATTTATTTCTCCATCCTAAGAAGGAAGTTGCCAGTCGGTCTACTTCAAGAAGATCAACTTTACTGAGTTCAGACTCAAGAAGCCTTGAATAAAGCAAAGACAAAGTTGATCACAGGAATCAGTGCTATCAAGAACTGATTAAGAAGATTGCCCTCTTCATTCTCTCAAACTGAGTGGTGATCTGAAAACTTTTTATTATCTTTTTGTAGGATCCTAAGGGATCTGAGTTGTAAGCCTAAATCTATAAAGGCTGAGGTAGAGCTTTTCAGCCTGAGTGTAGGAGAATCAATTCTCTGAGTGTAGGCCTTGTTGAAGGCTGAGATAGGGCTGTTTAGTCTGAGTGTAGGTCTTGTTGAAGACTGAGTGGTAGGCCTTTGTGCCTGAGTTGTAGCAGTGGGGACACTCTGAGTTGTAGGAACCTGGATTGGGGTTCTGAGCTGTAAGATCTGAGGATCTGACGAGAAGTGCAGAAGTTAGACTGAATCTAGTACACTACTAGATAGGCGAAGGGGGAAAGTGGATGTACCCAGACCTTGGAGAACCACTATAAACACTGTGTGCACTCTGTGAATGTATGTTTTTGTGGTTGTTGTGTTGTGATAGCTGTAGAATTGCATTTGCTGCTTAAAGTTCATAACAGTTTGTCTGCTTTTAAAGTAAAAAAGAAAAAGTACACCTATTCACCCCCCCCCCCCCTCTAGGTGGTTAGGCACTATTTCTTTCAACTAATTTTAGGAAAAGACGAAAGTGCCCCGGGCTGTCAGGGCGGCCCGGGCAGCTCAGCTACAGCGGCCGGCGATGGCCGGAGGCTGTGGGGACGACCATCGGGAGGGCAGGTAGAGTGCACGGAGGGCGCACACGCCTGGGTGATTCACACACGAGTGCACAGGCAGTGTGCATGTGTTGCATGCGCGCATTGAGCACACCCACGCGCCAAGCGGGTGTGCTATGCCTGGGTGTTCGTACTTGGTTCTGCCCCTTCTTTAGGGGTGTCTTTTGGCCCCCCTCGAGCGGGTACAACTCCCATGTGCGGTTTGCTTAGTCGGATTATTTTGCTTACAAGTTTTGGCTAAAGTTCCACTGGTTTGGCTCGGTAATCTTTTGGAGGAACCCCATCAATTAGTATATCACGATTCATAATTCACATAATCGGATAAGTTTGAATTTTAGATTTCCAACATTCAATAAATTTAAAATTATCAATGTTGTTTGTACTCATAAAATCACAAAATTTTACTGATATATATAATATTAATTCATTTAAAAAACTTTTCGCTCGAGCATTCTTTCATGATATAATGTTATTAAGCATCTTTTTGTAATTATTGGATGAAAGTTTTAGAATAACTTTTTGTAGGGGTCTCCTGCCATATAATTCATCCTACTAGTTATAACATTGTGTAAAAACGTTATTAAAATATATTAGAGATAAATGTGTTTTATGTCGTCAGTTCAATCCACATATAAACGATCGTTAATACATTATATTAAATTATCAATTTCTCATACATTAATTGTTAGATTTATTGCAGCGACAACGGTAAGAATTGAAAACATTTAACGGTAATATTTTAAATTTTTTGCTCCAATTATTTCTATTACCAAAATATTTTTTGTACATATGAAAAATTTGTATAATACATCCTAATAGTTTCTGCTACCGTTGCTTTCTAAAACTATTTCAATATATTTAAATACCATTTAAAAATTTTCCAATCTTGATCACCTAAGTAATGCATAATAATATTTGAATAAAATTTCATTAGCAATGTATTTTGTTGCATAATTTTTAAAAAATTTATATGTTGAGTTCCAACGGATGGACATATCAAATTGAGGTATTAAATATTTTGTTCTTTGCCAATGAACACAATTTTAAAATCTTATTTTATTTTATTAGAATTATAATAAATTTAATTATCTCTATAATTTTACTTACATAATTTTTTCATAAAATTTAAACTATTTTGTACGACTAATTTATACACGTGACAAACATATTGCATAAGAAAAAGTTACATTTAGAAAAAGTTTTAGATCTCTTTTTAATAGTGTGATCCTCAATGTATTATGTGACACATTCTCAAAAAAATAGTAATTATTTTATCTTTTTGTTTAATGTATTTCATTATAATTTAATAAATTACATTTTCAGTATATGGTGATTCAATACTCGTAAAAAAATTGTGTGTTATGATAACTCCCTCGAAGTGGGATTAATTCAATGACATGTTACGCAAATATACGATAGTGCTACATGTTGTGCGGACGATCAAATATCGCTCGTTAAATTAACTCTACTTCCAAAATAATTAAATTATTTTATTAAATCTTTTCTCATTTTAATATAAATTTTGTATACATCAGCTCTAAGAGTTGTTCTACTAATTGATGGTATATTCATTGAAACTCATGTATGCATGATGTTTCGTTCTTGATATGGGTAATATGTGTATGATTAGATTCTTCATTTATGACTCAAGTTGTCTAGCTTGATTTTATGTTCAAATTTAGACAATCGTGTCTGACTCGATTTGGGTTTTTTTTGTCCACATAGGAGTTCAAATGATACATGGGTATGGTGCTGCCTTTTATTGTGATTAATTCTGCTTACATTTAAAATAAGATGAGAGTAGAACAAAAGTAATGGTGATAATAATTTGATCTCCTCACCCTTATATGAGAGATCTTTTGGTACGTATAAGTACTTTGTTTTCATGCGGGATTGAATACAACCATATTATTGTGATTTTGACAGTATAGACTTTTTGGACCGTAGTATAATTACTTTTAAATATTACCATATTTAAGAAATACGGTATTATTTTTTAATAAAAGATATACATCGTTGAAATCACGAATCATGCGGCTATATTTACTCACGCACAAATAATTACAAATATGTGCATACTTGTACCAATTTTTTCTCAACTTATATAGACTCAGTATGACAGTATCCGATCCTTTTTTTAAGTATGATTAAACAGTCTTATGACCATTTGGCCATGTTAAAAATAAAAGAAAAACAAATATTTTTTAATTAAAATATGGCCATACAGCCATAGTCCTTTGGTCTTATTTAATTTTAAAAAATAGTATAATATTTTAAAGGCCAAACGGCTATGACTTAGTCTCAATTTTATGTGCAAATCAGTTTTAGGTAGGTGCAAATCGTTTTTCAAAAAAATCCATGTTCTTTCCTTATTATATTAGGACACGTGTCCATGATAAAGGGTTCATTATAAATAATTATGTAGTTATTCAATTTCCATAAGAATGATGAAATTTGAGGTGTGTCATTTCTAATAAATTTTTCATATTTGTTTTGCTCCAATAAGATAAATTTATCCAAGGGTATAAGATTAATTTTCATGCACGTTTTTTCTTCTCGTAATCTTTTTATGAGAGGCAACAATAGGATAAAAAATCTTACAAACACTATTGAATAAATATTTTTTACAGCATTATGATAAAGTGGCCTCATTTGTTTATTATGTCAAAAAAGGCATTTCAAGGGTACATTCAAAACCCTAAATCCTACACTGACAAAAAATATCACTAAAATAATTTTAATATATTATGAATAAAAAATTAAAAAGAAAAAAGTCTGGGTTCCATCTTTTATCGGTTCCAGCCTCTGGCATTGAGAAACGTTGTGGTTTTGAAGAGAACCTCTGAAATACTTTGATCGTCATAATGGCTCTATTTCGAATAGCTCTGATGGCTGAAAAAGCTGCATCCCCACCACCAATGTTATTATTAAACCATTTGTATTCGCAACTTTGAAAAATCTCATTTTAAGGTTTATTTGAAAAGCAATGGGTCTTGATCATCTGCGGTTGAGAAATCACGCTCATCGTATTCTCGTCTTGCCAAGCTCGAGATCCATCCCAACCACGTAGTCGCAAAGCGAGAGCTCTTAGCATCTCGTTCACGCGATCGCCGGCCTTGAAGTGAGATCGATCATGTTCACTCACTGCGGACTGCCATCTCTTTGCATCATCGTTCACCACCGACAAATCTAGACATAAGTACCTTTGCGGCTCCTCCATCATCCTTCGCTGTCTGTGTATGATTTGGAGTGGGTGATATGAGGTCGTTGTCTTCCTACATGGCTAGTGAGGGGGGATGCAATCAACATCTTGTCGCTAATCTCGATTGAAGGAACATCAAACCCGCTCTCTTCCTCATTATTCACGGTCGAGTTGCATTCTCTGCTTCAATGCATTAAAGAATTTTGAGCGCAATTTTTGCATCTACTAATTTAGGGTTGTAATGTTGATTTGATTTGTACGCTAGTCTTTCATTTTTCAAATTTTATGAGCCTCTTTTTCTTCAAACAAATGATACTTCTTTGAGATATTTGTCTTGCATATTTTCAAATGGTGCATGGATGTTGCAATTGGAGAATTCAGAGTGATTCTTGATTCTTTATAGCAATGTTAGTTCAATCCATGATTCAAAACATCACTAAAACATAGATTCTTTAAACAGTCTGTAGCTTTCTCATTAGTGCTTAATTTTCTGCGAGCCCTACTCTCACAATTGGCTTTCAAAAAAAAATTTCCATCAACAACAACTGTCTCAAACATAACCTAATTCTGCAAAAATGCCATCATTCTTCTATTAATTTCCCTAGATTTTTTCCTTCTCGATGCACATTCATTAGTTCTGAATTTTTAACTTACATTTGTAAAATGAATATATATTCCTAAGCAAGGTTTTGAATACCGGACCGGCCATTGAACCAGCATATCTAATTAGAAATTAAAAATAATCTTATAATATATCAAATGTCTACATGTTGATATTGGATCTGCTCGTAAATTTGATATCTTTAATTTTATTATTAATCTTCATAAATTTTAGTTTGTACGCAAAAAATTAATTGAAAAACAAATGAAAATGAGGAAATTTGACCACTTTTTAATACATAAATGAGTGAAATATTACTTTATTTCATATTTATATTATTATGTATATATATAATAAATTATAGTCAAAGACAACAAAAACTGAAAGGCTTGGTGGTTAATTAAGTCCTTTGACTAATCTTTAAATGGTTTGAGTTTGAATCCTAACAGCCTCACATTTTGGCGGATATTTAATTGAGGGCTCCTTGGCCCTCCCGTTTTCGTAAACCCGGCCACGGTCCACGGCCACGGATAAATGAGAGTTAGAGAAAGATATATATATATATATATATATATATATATATATATATATATATATATATATATATATATATATATATATATATACTATTCTATAAATAAGAAATCATGTTTGGTGCAACAATTTAAATGCCATTTATATCCCTATTTTTTTTAATTTATTGCCACATCTATTTCGCTGAATTTTTTTTAAAAAAAATGTAAAGCACCTGGACATTTTGGTCTATTCGCATTCTACAGCGCACCCAAGCGGTAAAAAACATTTACATCTCCCGATACCTCATTTCCGCCCCCTCATCCTCCCGTAGGCGTAGCTGGCTGGCTGCTCCTGAGGACTGTGGGAGAGGAAGGAGTTGTTTGGCTTCCGCCGGGAAGGCCATTGTGGAGGGCCCTGAATCCTCTCCCGCTCGGTCGCTTCGCACATTCTCATCTCGCCATTTTAGGGCTTCGTCGGTCCTGCATCGTTCAAAGTTCTGACCACCAATTTTTTCTCCCTTTCTATCTTCCGCTTAGGGCTTCGTCGGTCCTGCATCGCTCAAGGTTCTGACCACCAAATTTTCCTCCATTTCTTTCTTGCGCTTAAATGAAATAGTTTGATTGCTACCTCCGCAAAAATCTCCATTGTTGAGTTCCTCTCGATCACCCCCAAATCACTGTTTTCCCATTTTTCCTGGACGATCTTCCTCTCCTTCTTCCGACAACTCTTCAACAATGACACAGAAAGGCTTCCCTAAGGTAATATGTGATCTCTTCTCCTCTTCCCCTAATCTCTTCTTTTCGCAGTAAGGTAATAAGAGATTAACGGTATTCCTCTGCTTCTTCAGCTGTTCTTTGTCATTGGATATGGCTTGATTTCGGATCTTAACTGCATAGAGGTGAGCTCCGAGCATGATTTCACCCAGTTTCAAGATTCCCCACTTTTTTGGATATTGATGCTAAAATATTCACGTTTTAAAGGTTTTTTTCTTTAGCTTCTTTTACAATGCTTTTCTTCTTGAAAATCAACTGCGAATGTTTGATTCCTTATAGTAATATGGTCCATAAAGATGTTTGTAGTCGACCAGGGTGGGGCTTTTAGATAATCCAAATGTTCAGGTGAAGCTATTATTGGTAATTTGGTGGTAGTGTTTTGTTTTTCTTTTTCCATATTGGGTGGGGCTTTTACATATTGATGGCACTGAAAGCACATGACCCCCTTTGGTGCAACATATTGGGTGGGGTTTGGTTGCACAGTTTTTTAAATGACTTTTTTTTGGTGGATAATGATCATCATAATGATATGTGCGGATGAATTTTTGTTGTTGATTTAAGCTCTGTTTGGGACAACTTATGATGATGAATAAGCTGCTTATGGAAAATTGATGATTTGAAAGAGATTATATAAAAAACAATGATGAATAAGTAGTACCCTGTTTGGATAGTTGTCTATAAGTGTTTATCTAAAATTTCATTCATTCGTAAAAGTCTGTTCATTTGGACACATTTTTTTCCGTCCGGACGAGATTTTCATTCAGACAAAATTTTTTTTGCATGGGTGCGAATTTTTCATAGTGGTGCGATTTTTTCTTCCGGCCGCGATTTTTTCGTCTGAGCGCAATATTTCTCTCGGATGCGGTATTTTCACCGGGGCGCGGTTTTTTCGCACTGATGTGGTTTTTTCGCCCGGACGCGAATTTGTCGCCCCAGATCAAATTTGTCGCCCAGGCGTAAATTTTTCGCCCGGGCGCGGTTATTTCGCCCGGAAGCGCTTTTTTCGCATGAGCGCGAATTTTTCCCCCGGGCGTAAATTTGTCGCCCGGGCGAGAATTTTCCGCCCGGGTGCGAATTGTCGCCCGGACGCGAATTTTCACCCAGGCACGAATTTTCCATCTGGGCGCGAATTTTCGCCCGGGCGCGAATTTTCGCCCGGTCGCGAATTTTCGCTCGGGCGCGAATTTTCGCCCGGGCGCGAATTTTCGCCCGGGCGCGAATTTTCGCCCGGGCGCGAATTTTCGCCCGGGCGAGAATTTTCGCCCGGGCGCGAAATTTCCGTCCGTGAGCGACTGTTTCGCCCGGACGTGAATTTTTCGCCGGAGCGCCAATTTGTTAGTCGAACACGATATTTTTGCCCGAACGCGATATTTTTGCCTGGACGGATATTTTTGCTCGCACGTGATATTTTTGCATCGAAGCGAAAAAAGGCATTCTACCAAAAAAAATCGCGTCCGGTCGAAAAAAATGCACGTGGGCGAAATATTCGTGCTCGGGTGAAAAAAATCTTTGTCAGGCGAAAAAATCACTGTCGAGCGAAAAAATCGCATCAGGGAGAAAAAACAGCTCCCGTGCGAAAAAATCGCACCCGGCCGGAAAAATCGCTCGCGGGCGAAAAAATCGCGTCAGTTCGGAAAAAGTATCGCCCCGACAAAAAATTCGCGGCCGGACGAGAAATAGATCCCGGGCGAAAATATTCGCGTCTGGGCGAAATATCCGCGTCCGGGCGAAAAAATCGCGCTCGGGCGAAAAAATCGCGGCCGGGCGAAAAAATCACGTCCGGGCGAAAAAATCGCGCCCGTGCGAAAAAATCGTGCCCGAGCGAAAAACCTCGTACGGGTGGTAAAACGGACCCGGCCGAAAAACCTCGTACGGGTGGAAAAACGGACCCGGGCGAAAAATTTACGTCGGGTCAGAAAATTCGCACACAGGCGGAAAATTTGCGCCCGGGTGGAAAATTCACGCACGGGCGAAAAAATCACACAAAGGCGAAAAATACGCTCTCGGGCAAAAAATATGAGCTCTGGCGAAAAAAACGCACCCTTGCGAAAAAATCACGCCTGGGCGAAAAAATTAACTTTGAGTTTTTTTAAGGGATAAGCACTTATGAGAAATCATAAGCTTGACCCGAATAGCTTATGAAAAATCAGCTTATCATCCATTTTAAAATAAATGATTTTCTATAAGCTGCACAAACAAACAGCTGAAAAACTGTTTTTGCGTTTTAAGTAGAGATTATTCATCAGCATGAGCTGTCCCAAATATAGCCTTAAATAATGATGTTAGGCTAACCTTTTAATTTGTAGTCTTTTATTTTAGAATTTGTTTGCAGGTGCTCTCCCAGGGATAAGGATGGCATAATCTCTACTGCCTATAAACCTAAGGTTAGACGATTCATAAGATTTTTTTTGTGTAAGTCTCTTTGTGTATGCCTAAACTTCTGACATTTTACTAGAATTGTAGACAATGTCAGTGATGGACCACCAACCAAATGAGTCTGGGGTAATTGGCTGCAAACGTATTAGGGCTTCCGCATTCGGGTCTTCAACTGCAAATGGTATTAACCAGTTTTTCTCTTTAGTATTCCTCTTTAATGTAACATGTAACTTCTACAGATTCAATATGTGTGAACATTCCTTACAACACAGATCCATCATTACACCTTCCTGCACCGTCTCGATCAACCAAATACCGACGTTCACTGACGGATGTTCAACGAACAACCCAAAATGTAAGCAGACGACAAGATCGACTTAATCAACGATCCAGATGCATCTAAACGTCTTCGGAGATCCGAGAATGAGGTAATTTCATAACACCTTCATCTCATGCATATTTGTAACCCACTTCATAAATGTGTTTCAATTACCTGACTTTCTAACATAAATGCTTGCTCTATTGAATACCGGACATGACAGATGCATCAACCGAAGAAGAACTTCAATTACCAGTCCTGGTCCCAAATCTTCGAGCACCCGTAAAAATATCTTTTTGATTTTGTTGCAATTTACATCTGTCAAATTTGAAAATATCTTTTTGATTTTAAAGCACAGTACAAACCCACTTAGTTTTTGGAAGTCTGCTAAACGGAACACTTTTTGGTAGTCAAATCCCTCATGTCGCCGTTCACGACCAATGTCCCACCCACGACCAATGTTCCGTCCACGACCAATGTGCCTCCCACGACCAATGTCTCGCCCACGACCGCACTCCCGCCCACGACCACTGTCGCGCCCGCGACCAATGTCGCCGCCCTGACCAATATCGCCTCTCCATGTCAAATGTTGCCACCAACGACAAATGTAGCCGCCCACGACAAATGTCGCCGCCCACGACAAATATTACCGCCCACGACAAATGTCGTCCCCACGATGAATGTCGCACCACCGACGAATGTCGCACCCCGACGAATGCGCAGCCCGACGAATGTCGCAGCCCGTCGAATGTCGCACCCCGGCGAATGTCGCACCCCCGCCGAATGCCCCAAGGGCCGAAGGCCCGTGCCTGTCACTTGTATATATATATATATATATATATATATATATATATATATATATATATATATATATATATATACAAGCAGTCGTGCACGGGGGACCCCGTGAGGGCAACATTCGTCGTGCACGGGGGACCCCGTGCGGGCAACATTCGTCGTGGGTGCGACATTAGTTGAGAGTGCGACATTTATCGAGGCGGCGACATTTGGCTTTTGGGGGCGACATTTGTCGTGGGAGCGATATTTGTTGTTGGGGAGACATTTGTCGTGGGGGCGTCATTCGTCGGGGGTGGCGATATTGGTCGGGGGCGGTGACATTGGTCGAGGGGCAGCAACATTGTTTGTGGTGGGCAACATTGATCATGAGCGACAATATTGGTCGTGGGGGGCGATATTGGTTGTGGGCGGCGATATTAGTCGTAGGGGGCTACATTGGTCGTGGGGGCGACATTGGTCGAGGATGAAGACATACGTCGTGGGGAGTGACATTAGTCATGGGGGGGCAACATTGATCGTGGATGACGACATTGGTCCTGAGAAGGTGACATTGGTCCTGAGATAGGCGACATTGGTCTTGGACGTGGATATTGGTCTTGAGAATGTTTGCACTGGAAGATGTCCATTATCATATCTGATAAAGAATGTTGAAAAAAAATAAAAACAGGGGAAGCAATAAATTGAATAGTGAAGCAAAAAAATAATGAACTAACTTTTAAGAAATCTTAATAATAATAAATATACATAGAAAAAAATAACAACACTTATAATTCAAAGTAACTTACATCTATTTCCAACCTTTACTCCCCACCTTCCATTTAGGGGACACATCAGTCAATAGTTGGTGATGGATAAAAGAAGATCAAAACCTGAAAGGGGTGCATTAAATTATGAATCGGTTTAGGAAGTGAGAATGAGCAAGAGCAAGATCTAACATCATTGAATGTACTAAAAAAAATCCTGACACAAATATCTAATTATGGCGGTCGTTTGAGGAAATAAAAAACCGCCGTCAAAATCCAACAAAATCACAATAGATGACATGTATAGTTTCAAATAATATATAATCAATGGGGCCCAAGAAACCATAGATAGAGATTTTTAAACATTGATTAATTAATCATCCATCATAGAATCAGTTCAGTGAAAAGGAAAAGAAAAAGGCAGAGAGCATCAAACCATCATCATTAAATGAAGAATGAAGGATTTTATGAATTGAAAAGTAGAAATCATTAACCGGGAAGAAACATTACACACCAAGTTGAGTCTGGTCTACATTGGAGGGGTATGAGGAAATAAAAACTCACCAAAATCCAACAAAAGCCCAGTACCTTGGATAGAAATTTTTAAACATTCCTAAATTAATCAACCATTTCGCAATCAGTTCAAGGAAAAGGAATATAAAAAGGCAAAGAGCAGCAACGATGAAAATGAAGAACGTGAATGAGAGATCTCAACATGGATAAAGAATGTACTTAGGAGAATGAAATAAATTAATTTAACGTCTCCAAGTTTATCACAGTACCTCTTCTAAGTCAGAAAATGAAGCAGAAGTAATGAAGTCTCTCTGAAGCATTTAATCAAACATTTAAATTGCATTTTGTACGATAATAAATTTGCAAGCAGTGATTTAGATTCCTGGAGAAAAAGAGTTATACCTATAGCAGTGATTTAGATTCCTGCAAGATCAAAATTTAAGTTGCTGGAAGAAATTTAAGTTAAAGTTCTTGAAAAGGAAAATATAACAAATTAAACCTAATTTTACCAGCAAACCTGCAGCCTTGAAAGGAAGAGGGGATCATTTGTGCAGCCTCGAAAGCAGGAATAATGTCGAAGAAGTTAGATGACGAAGTAAGAAAATCCAGCAGAGGAGAAGATGGAATATAAAATGGATCAACCCATGATCAGGGAGGATTATCAGCGAACCTGCAGAGGAGAAGATTGAGGAGGGATTGTGTTCTGCAGCTCTTAGATGCGGCTATTTGTCGGCGGGAGATGCGTGGAGACGCGAATGTGGCCAGCGGTTGGAGCTCTGGAGGAAGCGGCGGCGTGCAGCAAAAAAATCGGAAATGAGGGTTGCCCTACCTGCTGCGCAGAAGAACGAAGGGGAAGAAGTCGTTGTCGCTCGCTGTTGTCATCGTCCAAGAGAAAGGCGAGGAGAAGATGGAGGAGGGATTGTGTTCTGCAGCTCTTAGATGCGGCTGTTCGTCGGCGGGAGATGCGTGGAGACGCGGATGTGGCCGGCGGTTTGAGCTCTGGAGGAAGCGGCGGCGTGCAGCAACAAAATCGGAAATGAGGGTTGCCCTACCTGCTGCGCAGAAGAACGAAGGGGAAGAAGTCGTTGTCGCTCGCTGTTGTCGTCGTCCAAGAGAAAGGCGAGGAGCAGCAGTAGCCATCGCGTCGCCCTCTCCCTGTGTAGAAGAGAAGACGGTATCAGGCTTTTGATTTGGGTGAACAGTGCGGGCCTGTTTTAATTAAGCCCTAATTCGTCCAAATGACTGAAATACCCTCAAATTAACTCACCAAAGCTGGTTTTTTGAGGGCATTTTGGTCCAACGAATGTTACACCACAGCCGGATTAGGCCTTTTCTTATAGTATAAATATATATATATATATATATATATATATATATATATATATATATATATATATATATATATATATATATATATATATATATTACTATTCTAAAAAGAAATATGATGGTCTGCCAATAACAATGAGTTCAAAAATAGACTATTTATATGGACCATCAGATTTGACTGTTTTATTCCTGAACCGTTGGATCTGGGACTGCAAATAGTGAATTAGGTTTGCAAATAAAAAAAAACCCAAAAAACCTGCAGCCTTCTCTCTCCTCAAACCCGATCACCCAAATCGCCCCCCCCCCCTTTCACGGTCTCCTCCACCGGATGTCGCATTTATTTCTTCGATGCGCGAAGTTGTTCGCTTCCCTGCAGATCACCTTGGCTAAATTGTGGCTTTGATCACAAGAACCTAGGGCACGGTAATCTCCCACTCATAATTCCCATTTCCCTCTCCTCACTGTCCATCGACTCTCTCTCGCTGCTTCTCCTTTTGTTGCGCCATGGTTATAAGTGGAGCAGAGCTTCGGAGGAGTCGCGACTCGGGCAGAAGAGGGACAAAGCTTGGAGGAATGTGACGCCTAGTGAGGCCAGCTGCTCGGGGGTGGTGAGGATGCCTACTCTAGTTTGCTTTCTCTCTCTCTTTCCTAATTCCCTCTCTCCATGTCTCTTTCCTCATCTGACCCTCTGTTTCCCCTCTTACAAGTATCAAGCAGACCCCCCTTTCTTGCAGTGCTTTCTAGCTGCTGCCATGGCTGCTTCATTGAAGATTTTTTGATGTTCTTTAGGGCAATGTATGCATTTTATGGCATTCTTCCTTAAAAAGAGCACTTTACTGACTTGATTGACACTTTCGACCGGATGTTTGAAGGAAGCAGATGCGTTTGGGGAGCTTTATTGAGGGCTGCGAGATGCATGGTGCTAATGAAGTTTTCGGTAAGGGACTCATAAGTTGGCTGGGTATAGTTGGATTGGTCATGCTTCATCAATGAAGTTTGTTTTTCTCCAATTGTTTTGAAATCAAGATTTATGATTTGTTATTTATGATTTGTTACAACTCTCATTTTTACAGCTCATTCCCCCAAAATCACTTATCATGATTGATTCTAAGTGCAAAGAATTGGTAAATCTTTTATTTTGGATCTAAGAATACTCATTATCATAGAGAGGAGTAATTTTTAGGTCAGGACACCTGACCATGAGCAAGGTCCTGCACCAATGAGGAGTCTGCAAAGGAGGTGGGGACCACACAGTTGTGGCTTGTGTCATACACTTTTGCGCGGGGCCTCATCATTTCAGGCCCCTCATTGATTGTCCTGACCATGCTTATGATCAGGAGTCCTGACCTAAAATTTTTTCCATAAAGAGAGGCTAATAATGGCCAGCATTCCTCAGTATATGTTGCTTCCCGCGTGAGGACACAATAAAGGTTTTCCTTCTCCAACGACCTACCCTCGCTCACTCCTCTCTCTCAATTTCTTTCTTAGCCTAAGTGATTTATCCAATCATTGGTTCATCCAAATATTATTCATTTTATGCATATGTTATATTTGATGAAATACTCTAATGAAATATTTGTTTCTAATTTATTTATATTATTGAATTTTTCATGTGATTGGTAATTTTTACCGATATAAACCCATAGTTTAACCAGGAAAAGCTGCACGTTTATGTGTTAAGGAATTCTATTCAGTCATTAGCGATTGGAGGCTAAAATCATTTCTTCTTTCTTATACTAATTCATTGGGTGGGGCCAGACAACTGATTGAATTAAAATGACATCATCATCATCATCATCATTATTTATTTTGAGCGACTGGAGTTATTTCACCATTACAAATAGGCAATATGCATTTCCAACATTCAAACATGATATCTTCATTTCGATTTACCATTTACAATGATAGAAAATTTTGCTCAATATGAAATGGAAATCTCATTTTCAACAAAATATGATATTTTCAAACTTATTTCACCCAAAGATATATTCTACACACACACACAAATTGCACCAAGTTAATGTTTTCCATTTATTGGGCAACGACAAGGCAAAGTGGTGGCTACAGCGAGCGAAATGGAAGATGCACAAATCATGTTTAGGGATCTTTTGGACAATCATGTATGTTTCTGATAATAGATCTTTTTGGTCACATTGTTCTCATTAAACATGTTCTCATAAGCATTAAATAACTGATAGGGGCAGAGCCCCGAACCTAATGCAGTCGCGGTAATGTCATCCCCACGACAAATGTCGTCCCGACAACAAATGATGCCCCCCACCCCCCGATGAATGTCGCCGCCCCCGACGAATGTCTCCGCCACGACAAATAATGTCAACACCAACGAATGTCAACGTCCACGACCAATGTAGCCGTCTACGAACAATGTCGCCGTCAACGAACAATGTCGTCGGTCACGACTAATGTCGCCCCCCGACAAATGTCACCCTCATAGCAAAGTTCGACCCCACGACAAATGTTGCCCTCACGTCCTCGGAGACCTGTGTCTGTCACTCATGTGTGTGTCTATATATATATATATATATATATATATATATATATATATATATATATATATATATATATATATATATATATATATATAAAGCAATATAGGTATTTGGAGGCACACCATGGATCAAATAAGAGTCATTGGATCATAAGCGAGAGCATGAGATGAGGGAGAGAGTTGGGAGAGAGAGAGAGAGTAGGGAGAGAGAGAAAGAGAGAGAGTGGGGAGGGAAGAGAGAGGGAGAGAAAAGGAGAGATGGCGGAAGGGGAGGAGAAAGGGGGCGGAGAGACCGAGAGATGGGGAAGAGAGAGAAAAAGAAGGAGAGAAAAATTGCTTAAAATTTATGTTTTTACGACAAAACGTAATTTTTTGTATAAAATAAAAATTGTAATATTTATTTATATTTTTTACGGTTATTTTGAGTACTCATATGTATATATTGCGTGCACTGCCCGTCTTGATGTGGGTACATCCCGCTTTGATGCGGACGCATCCCGCTTTGATGAGGGCGCAGCCCGCAACAACGCATCGAGCACGGAAAAAACCCGTTCGGAAGCGTGCGAAGCCCGCCTTGATGCGACCGAAGGCCGCCCGAGAGCATTGAGCACGGGCGTAGCCCGTGCGAAGATGCTCGTGTATATATATATATACACACACACACATACACACTAGCATCTTCGAACGGGTTTCGCCCGTTCTCGACGCTTCAATGCGGGCTTCGCCAGCTTGACATTCAAGCGGACATCGTCCACCCCCGACGGGCATCACCCGCCCCCGATAGTTATTTAATAATTTTATTAATTATAAACAATATATATTATTTAATTAATTATAAAATTATAAAAAGGAAAAAAACTGCGCCCCTTCCGCCTGTTGCCGTCGGCGACCTACTCGGAGCTCACCGGTGGGTTCGCCGGAGGCCAGCGAACCCGCCGGGGGTTGTCGGCGGCGAACGGGCAAGGCCGGAGGACAACCCCTGGCGGGTTCGTCAGAGGCCGACGAACCCCCCGGTGGGCGTCGGGCAAGCCACTGGAAGCTCTGCCGTCAGCAGCAGACAATGAACCCGTAAAGGCACGAGAGGCAAAATGGGGGATCGGGATTTCTGGATTTCGAGAAAAGCTAATTTTGGGAGAATCGATACTGGCAGTGCTCCTCCCTTGAATCTGGCGGACAATTTTTGATGGGCTTGATCGGACGATCCAGATAAAACTTATGATATGCTTCCAAATATGTCTATTATTTTATAAAATAAATAAATAAATAAATAAATATAATATATATATATATATATATATATATATATATATATATATATATATATATATATATATATATATATATATACAAACACACATGTATAAATATATGTATACATGTACATATATGCATACATGTATATATGTACGTATATGTACATATATGGATTTACTCTTATGTGCATTGTTTTATGTAAGCATATTACGCGCAAAATCATAGCCTTCCACAATCATTCGTGATTTCCGTCTATTTTCGCATTCCCGCGGCAGATTGGAAGGGGTGATCTGCTTCCCTGCGATTTCCGACGGCTTCCGCCCAAAATCTGGCTGGCATTTCTCTGTGCGGGATATTTTCCACCACTCCAGGGGTAGGGCGAGAACAAACCAAGTTTCATTCGGCGACTTCATCTCCTCCACCAAGGGCGGAACTTGATGGAGGTACACCTGGGCAGGTTCCCGAGTCTATTTTTTGTGATTTTTTTCCTATCCTAAGAAGCTAGTGTAGCCATCCTATGTCATGTCTCTGTTGCACAGAGACTTTTATTTCCAATTCCACTTTATGTCCAAAAAGTTCTGTACATCATCTAAGACCCCCCCCCCTACTCAGGAGGTAACCCAGTCTTATACCCAGAACCGCCGCCTTACGGTGACACTTAGCATACACTGGCTAGTCAACATCGCAAGACGCCAATCCTGCCGGCTAGTATGATCATTCAACGTATCAGTCAATCGAGAGGAGAAGCAATATAAGCAACTATATATCAAGTCCACATCACAACATCATCATAATAGAAATAAAATGAGAGATCCAATATTCCACAATGAGTACAAAATGAAAGAGAAAATGTCTTATGCCTTGTACATAGTAATCAATCTCTCTCACACAAAATCTAACTAAGCGGAAGCTAATCTATCATCAGTACACGAGTCATCACCTGACGCCGAGCTGCAGTAGTAGTAGGTGGTGGTGTCAGCTCCTCATGTCCAGCCATCCTATGTCATGTCTCTGTTGCACAGAGACTTTTATTTCCAATTCCACTTTATGTCCAAAAAGTTCTGTACATCATCTAAGACCCCCCCTACTCAGGAGGTAACCCAGTCTTATACCCATAACCGCCGCCTTACGGTGACACTTAGCATACACAGGCTAGTCGACATCGCAAGACGCCGATCCTGCCAGCTAGTATGATCATTCAACGTATCAGTCAATCGAGAGGAGAAGCAATATAAGCAACTATATATCAAGTCCACATCACAACATCATCATAATAGAAATAAAATGAGAGATCCAATATTCCACAATGAGTACAAAATGAAAGAGAAAATGTCTTATGCCTTGTACATAGTAATCAATCTCTCTCTCACAAAATCTAACTAAGCGGAAACTAATCTATCATCAGTACACGAGTCATCACCTGACGTCGAGCTGCAGTAGTAGTAGGTGGTGGTGTCAGCTCCTCATGTCCTGCCACCTCATCCTGCTGGTCGTGCTGGTGCTCTATCTCCTCGAGCTCATAAAATGATACGGTCACAACCGATCGTTAGTCATAAAGACTAAGCCATTTTGTCCTCGCCTCCCCCCGCGGATCCTAGGCACCGAGCGGGAGGACGAAGCGAAAAACAACAAGGGGTATAAAAGTATAGCATGTGATAGTGGATCTAACCTATCATGGTTATATAATTATGAGTATATCTCTACTTTAGTAGTTCTATATAGTACAAGTAATGGAGTGAAAAACAGTACTGAAAAGAAGTGTGGTAAGTAGAGTAAAGTACTAAGCAAAAAAGTAAACTAGCTACTACTACACTAACATCACAAAAGTACCTTAACTTATATGAATGCTCATACAAACTTATAAGTTAAGGTTTCACAAATTTAACTCATCATATAAAAGAGCTCATACTAATTTATATGATAAGGATCTATGCGTATGTCTTAAGTATGTATGTATGGTATGGTATGCGGGTTATGTATCATACCAGTGCAACTCACCCACATGACTCTATCCGCACAGACCTTTATTTCCCATATTTTGGAGTTAGCTTAACTCTCAGGTAGTACCGTTGTGACATGTGAAGAGCGGGCATCTCCACTCCTGGGCGGGTATACACACTTCAAGGCCTAGACCTTCCGTATGCATGTGAAGAACACACCAGAGTCACCGCGTACTAAATCGCTAGCTAGTCCACCAAACTTTTAGGTCGGATGTGCATTTTCAGGGATTCTCCTTCAGACTTCTGTATAAACAACCCACCGGCCCCTCAAACTCTCACAGCTCACCTGAGTCATCGTACTGCCATCGGTGTGACGATTGGCCCAGTACCGCATGAGCTGCCACTAATATGTTTTATGTACATGTAATTTATTTCCAACCCGAGCCTCTAACTCACAGGACAAAACCCGTCCAGTATCCAAACATCCGAGCCTCCATCTCGTAGGATAAATCTCGTCCTGTATCCAAACATCTGAGCCGCCAGCTCGCAGGACAAAACAAGTCCCGTATCCAAACATCTGAGTGTCCAGCTCGCAGGACAAAACCCGTCATGTATTCAAACATCCGAACCTATAACTCGCAGGACAAAACCCGTCCTGTATCAAAACATTCAAGCCTACAGCTCGCAGGACAAAACCCGTCTGGTATCCTACAACCCTATAAAGGTTAGATTGTCACATCGTTCCCTTAACCTATTAGACTACTCTTATCTAAGGCTTATTAGGCATAACAACTTATGGTTAGTCCTTGGACTGCCCAAGGCATACCCAGTGAAGGGCTCTCGGGGAAATATGAACTATGACGTGTTGAAGCCCAAAGCTCCCTTTTACAAGGACACTTACTTTTATTAGTGTTTACCCGTTACTAATACACAGCTCTCAATTAGATGTGAGAAATGAACAAAGAGCTAATTAAACCGCAAACATTATTGCTCAGAAAAGATAAACAATACATAGGTATGACCCCATATTTATAGAAAATGGGAGAGATGAGAGAATACAATAAAAGATGTGGGACTAAATAATTATCCGCCACTCTAGTCACCAGACCGCCAGCTAGCGGATAGACCGCCACTGCTAGCCTCCAAACCACCTGCTACCCGCTAGACCTCCCACTAGCCGCCAGACTACTAGCTAACAGACAGACCGCCACTGCTAGTGTAACACCCCGAAACTCAATAGAGCGATGGGTGATGTTTTGGGCCAGATTTGAAATCTGGCAGGAGGTACACGGCCTGGGACACGAGCGTGTCCCAGGGCGAGTCAGGCTGGAGTCAACGATTTGGTCGAGAGGTCGATGATTTTGGAGTCGACGATCGTCGAGCAGAGAACACGTCCTGAGACATGGGCATGTCTCAGGGCGTGTCAAGCCAATGTCAGCGATCGGCCCGAGGAGTCGACGAATTTGCTCGACGAAGTGTCGAGACAAGGCACACGGCCTAGGACAGGGGCGTGTCCAAAGCCGTGTCAAGTAGTCGACGAATTTTGCTCGACGAAGTGTCGAGACAAGACACACGGCCTAGGACACGGGCGTGTCCAAGGCCGTGTCAGCAAGTCGATGAACTTCGCTCGACGAAGTGTCGAGATAGTGAACACGGCCTGGAGCCCAGACGTGTTCGAGTAGACACAGGCTAGGACACGGGCGTGTCCAGTACCCGTGTGAGTATCAGGTTGTTTTCGGGGCTGTGTCGATGGAGGCACACGACCGACCACTCGGCTGTGTCAATTAGAAGACAGGCGTGTCAGGTCGAACAAGAGCGTGTTGGATGCCCGTGTGTTGTTCCAGGCGCGTCGATTTTGACGGCGAATGGGGGACACGTCCTTGGACACGGGCGTGTCGCAGGCTGTGTTCGGCCAGTATTAGCATTTCAGGCCCGAATCAAGGCCGTTCGTTTCGTTAATTTGGGATCCAACTACTGGGGGTTGTTCCTGATGGGATATACATGGGATTGGGCCTTTGAAACCCTCATTTCACTTGAGTGGTTTCCTTTCTAAAGTCTAGAGAGAGAGAGGAGAGCAAAGGAGGAAGCAGAAGCTAGATCCGGCCATTGGAGGAGCTTCGAAGCTCCAAATTGCGATCCGACTTCGGATCTACGGAGGAAAAGAGAGTGCGGTGCTTTTCATCCGCTTACTTTTCCATGGTGCCAATGAAGAACGCTAGGGTAACGATTCTCTTCTTGATCATGTGAAGCTCTCCTTCTTTGCATAGGAAGCCCGCTCTCGCGAGTTTGCGGTGAGTTGGAGGCGTTCCTTCGGGTAGATATGTAAAGTCCCCGTTGTTTAGAGTCCGTATTCGAGAACAGACATAGGCATGATGTGTGAAGCCTACCGGGACATGCTGGTCTGGATCAGTGATGTTGCATTGCATAAATGCCGGAGAAGACTCCGTGTGATTGTTTGTTTTTCGGGTTTTCTACGTGGTAGATTGCAACAGGGAGCCTTGGGGATTAACCCAAAGGTGCATCCGGAAAACTGGGCGGATGCATGATCTTGCCATCTTGTGGGCCTGGGAGCCAACTTGTACGTAACTGGGTTATGTAATATTGTACGTTCGATTCACGGGCTTCGGGGAAACTTAACTCGTGTCGATGATATTAAAGTGTCGTGGCAAGTGAGCACCGGGTTGAGTGGAACCGTTCCTGATTTATGCCGATGGCATAGAGGTCGGGTCTTGCTGTCGATGATATTAAAGTGTCGTGACATAGGCTGTTGATGACATTAAAGTGTTGTAACATCTGCCTAAAAGACCAAATTGCTCAAGAGAGATTGCCGTCCTGCAGATGGTGGTGAGTTAACGGCATTAGACTGTGATCACCGAGAATGTGCCGTGAGAGCACGGGGCGTGTGGCCATGCGTGACAACGCCTGTGATGCAATGCATTTATATACTGCTTGGTTGTGCTAATAAAATACAGGGAAGGAGCATCGCCGCCCCGAATTGGGGGCAGGATCGTTATAATTTGGTCAGCATTGCTAACCGTTGCTTTTGTTTGCCACCGTGCGGTGGTTTGTTGCTTGCAGGTGCTGCTGGACTAAGCGGTCAATAGCAGGCTAAAGCCCAAATTGCGAAGCCGGCCCTTGAAGGTCTAATTGAAGTGTTTACTTGCTTTTATTCATGTATGACCGGCCTACGTGCTGCGGTTTGTAAAACATATAATTTGAAGTAAACCATTTTGTAAGGCCTCAAGGCCTGTACTTGTGTATGTACTACATTCCTATTTGGTGTTTAGTGGACATTCAGGCTTGGTGCTGGGTTCTTTTAATTGCAACTTATGAAACTGCTTCCGCTAGAATGCTCTGTGTAGGACGTTGGATTGGTTGGATGGTTTCCACTGAGTAACCACCCGGTTTGTCTGTGGTATATGACGTCGGGCCCCGGCCGGACCTACTGCTATATGCTATGTGACGGATAAGGGGTGTTACAATTTGGTATCAGACTACTGGTTTTGGTCGGGCTTAAGATGAATTCGTGGGCAAATTCTTTTTAAGGGGTGGTGAGCACATTTGCGTTCGTCATCATTATAACAGTAAAAGAACTCATGAATGTCCACTTAGGAAAGAAAATACGCGTGTTTGAGGAACCTGCGTGTTCCTATAATTGCTTTTGAAATTTTATTTGGTCGCTTAACGGTGTTTTGTACCACTATAGGTGACCAGAAGTGGTGTTGGGTCGTCGGAACGTCGAGTTTCTGAGGCTAGCAGTGCACCAGATGTTGCTCCTGCAACACCTCCATCGGCTGAGACCATACGATTGGTGGCCGAAGTAGTGTTGGCCATGATGAATGCGTAGCCTACAAGGCAAGTGCAGCAGCCCGCTCCTGCGGTGGAGAAGGTAGTAGTGGAGCCGTTGGTGCCAAAGAGGGCAACCGAGAGACAGCTCAAGCATGTCATGAGCTTTAATCCTCCGGTATTCTCGGGGTTAGGAACCCCATCTCAAGCTGAAGACTGGCTCTCCAGGGTGAAGAGAGTCATGACAGCAACGAAGACGGAGGAGTGGCAAATGACCACCATTGCTACGTTCCTTTTGGATGGTGAAGCGAGAATATGGTGGGAAGGATTGGAGCTTCATCTTTTGAGAGGTAGGAAACTTGTTGATGTCTCGATGGAGGAGTTCTCGAGATTGTTCTTGGCTAGATACCTCCCTTCGGTGCAAAGGATGGCGTTGGAGAACGAGTTCCTGAAATTGGTACAAGGGGACAATAGCGTGGATGAGTATCTCCACGAGTTTACCCGTTTGAGTCGATATGATAGCTCCACCATCGTGGATGAGTAGCGCAAGATGAATCGATTCTACGAAGGGCTGAGAGATGATTTAAGGTTACTACTCTCGGTGCCGATGATGCAGGGTTTCTTGACCTTGGTCAACACGGCCCGGTCCTTGGAGAAGGACATGAAGAATGTACAAGCAAAGAAAAGCTTGGGTGATAAGAAGTCGGAGTTCAGAGTGCCGAACTCCTCAAATTCTGTGTTCCGGAAGTGGAACAAGAAAGCTAGGACGTCGTGTACAGCCCCCTCTACTGGTGCTTCTGGGGCGACTACGGGTCGGATCTCGGGCACTTATTACAACTGTGGGAAGCCGGGGCATTATGCCCGTGAGTGCCGGAGCGGACGTCCCAAGTCCGAAAGAAAGTCGGGAGCAACTTATGAAGAGAAGGGCAAGGTAGTGGAGTCGACCGCGTCCCACTATGCTCCAGCCCAACCAAGGGTGTATAATCTGGGCCAACAAGAGGCCATCAAACAGGCGGATGTGGTGACAGGTACGGTTTATTTTATAGCAAGTTAATTTCTTTAAATACTTGTTATGCACATATTACCTTACCACTGCTTGTTTAGGATTTGTTTTGATTTGTGAAAATCCGGCAAGAGCACTCTTCGATACGGGATCTTCACACTCCTTCTTGTCCGAAGGATTTATATCACGCATCGGAGTCCCTTCTTCAATGGTGAAGGATAAGTTGGATGTGTTGTTGCCCAATGGGTGTTCGATGCGCGCAGATAGAATCCACGGTGTTAAGATTCGTATTGGGAATCAGGAGTTCGATCTGCAAGCGTCGTTACTTCCGTTGGTGGAGTTCGACGTTATATTTGGCATGGACTGGCTATCGGAGCAACATGCCTATATTGATTGCGGTCGCAAGGAAGTCAAGCTGGGAGCAAGTCGTGGGATGACTTTTATGGGCTTGAAGGGGTCGAGCAAGACGTTGATGTCTGCTCTTCAGGTGGTGAAGGCGGTTCATGCTTGTGCAGA
The DNA here is from genome assembly GCA_039583875.1 of Platanthera guangdongensis. Taxonomy (NCBI): domain Eukaryota; kingdom Viridiplantae; phylum Streptophyta; class Magnoliopsida; order Asparagales; family Orchidaceae; genus Platanthera; species Platanthera guangdongensis. The sequence continues at coordinate 18,315,487 of CM077163.1, forward strand.
ACTGTTCTTTACACTAGTGGAGGTTGCAAAGCCAAAGCCTATATTGGATAGTATTTCAGTGGTATCGGAGTACCATGATGTGTTCCCCATAGATCTTCCTGGAGCCCCGCCGCAGCGGGAGATAGATTTCACGATTGAGCTAGTTCCAGATGCAAAGCCTGTGTCACGATCTCCATATCAGCTAGCGCCTAAGGAAATGGCGGAGCTGAAGGTTCAACTGCAAGAGTTGTTGGAGCAAGGGTATGTGCGCCCAAATTCTTCTCCTTGGAGCGCGCCGGTCCTCTTTGTTAAGAAGAAGGATGGAATCTTGAGGCTTTGTATTTATTATCGGGAGCTCAACAAGTTAACGGAAAAGAACAAGTACCCGATTACCCGGATCGATGATCTTTTTGATCAGTTGGTCGGGTCGACGGTGTACTCAAAGTTGGATCTCAAGTCCGGGTACTACCAGCTGCGAATAAGGGAGAGTGATATCCCGAAGACAACATTCAGTACGAGATACAGGCATTACGAGTTTACGGTCATGTCGTTTTGGCTGACTAATGCGCCGTTAGTGTTCATGGATTTGATGAACAGGACCTTCAGGGAGTATTTGGACCATTTTGTGATCGTCTTCATCAACGATATTTTGGTGTACTCGCAGAGTGAGGAAGATCACTTCAAGCATCTTCATTTGGTTTTGAAGACGCTAAGGAGGAATCAATTGTATACCAAGTTCTCGAAGTGCGAGTTTTGGTTATCCTCAGTGGCGTTCCTTGGTCATATAGTGAGTGGACAAGATATTGCAGTGGATCTGGCGAAGATTGTTGCGATACGGGAGTGGCCTGAGCTTTCTACGATAGCGGAAGTCCGGAGCTTTCTGGGGCTTGCCAGCTATTATAGGCGCTTCGTAGAGAACTTCTCGCAGATAATGTTACCTATCACTACTTTGACGAGGAAGGAGCAGAAGTTCGTTTGGATGCCGGAGTGCGCGCGAGCTTTTGAGGAGTTGAAGTGTCGGTTGACCACGGCGTCTGTGCTGAGTTCGCCGTGTGGGACCGAAGGTTATGAGATTTATAGCGATGCTTCGGGCAGCGGTTTGGGTTGCATGCTACTGCAACACAGAAGTGTGATAGCTTATGGCTCGAGACAGCTAAAAGTGCACGAGAGGAATTATCCGGTCCATGAGTTGGAGTTAGCGGCCGTGATTTTTTCCTTAAAGCTGTGGAGACATTATTTGTACGGTGTGAAGATTGATATCTACACCGATCACAAGAGCCTGGAGTATCTGATTGATCAGAAAGATCTGAATATGCGGCAGCGTAGATGGATGGAGTTCCTAGCGGACTATACATTCAAGATCCATTATGTGCCTAGTAAGGGCAATGCGGTTGCGGACGTGTTGAGTCGCTGAGCCCCAGCTCAAGCCAATTGGCTATTGGTGTATGATGAGCGGTTGGTTCGGGAGTTGGAGGCATTGAAGATTGTTTGTGTGGATAAGCAATCAAGTGTTGAAGCAGTACTGAATTGGACTGAAGTCTAATATGACCTGGCTGATCGGATTCAGCAGGCTTTGGATATGGATGTCCATATGAAGCAGTTCATGGTAGAGGCTCTGGATGGATCAAATTCCCAATTCGTTATGGAGGACGGATTGCTTTGGAAAGACGGTCGTCTGTGCGTCCCAAGTGTAGGCAATTTACGGGTGGAATTGTTGTACGAGGCACACCATACCAAGTACTCGATTCACCCAGAGAGCACGAAGATGTACCGCGATGTTAAGAAAATGTTTTGGTGGCCGGGTTTGAAGAAGGATGTGGCACTCTACGTAGCGAAGTGCCAAACTTGCGCCTTGGTGAAGGCGGAATGCCAAAAGCTGCGAGGATTTCTGAAGTCCTTGCCTATTCCGGAGTGGAAATTCGACGACATCTCTATGGACTTTGTACACGGTTTGCCAAGGTCGCAAAAGGGGAACGACGCCATTTGGATGGTCATAAATCGGCTAATGAAGGTGTCGCATTTCATTCCGCATAGGAAGGATGATCCAGTGGAGAAGTTGGCAAAACTATATGTGAATAATATAGTACGGCTTCACGGTGTGCCCCACAGCATCGTGAGTGACCGAGATGGGCGGTTCACGTCCAATGATTGGAAGCTAGTGCAATAAATGTTGGGAACAAAATTGAAATTCAGCATAGCATTTCATCCGCAAACGGATGGGCAGACCGAGAGGGTCAATAGAACGATGGAAGACATGCTCCGCATGTGTGTCTTGGACTTTGGAAAGCAATGTGAAGACCATCTTTATTTGGTGGAGTTTGCGTACAACAATAGCTACCAAGCGAGTATTCAAATGACGCCCTTCGAGGCCATATATGGTAGAAGATGTCGCACGCCGTTGTCTTGGCTAGAAACAGGTGAGTCAAAGCTGTATAAGCAATTAGAGGTGGAAGATGCTACGTCTTTGGTTCGTACCATTCGAGAGAGGTTGCTTATCGCTCAGGACCGGCAAGCGAAGTACTATAATGCCAAGAACAGGAACCTGGAGTTCGCTGTGGGCGATTATGTGTACTTAAAGATCAAGCCGTTCAAGGGTGTCTCGCGGGTGCGGCGATTGAAAAAGCTAAGCCCGAAATACCTTTGGTCGTTTGAGGTTCTGGAGCGAGTTGGTGAAGCAGCCTATCGGTTGAAGCTTTTAGTGGAGCTTAGTGGTTTACATGATGTATTCCATATATCGGTGTTACGGAAGGCGGTGCAAGAGCCTTCGCAAGTGATCGCAGTTGATCAAGTGCTGGTGGAAAGTGGGTTGACGACAAAAGTCAAGCCCGTGCGGATTGAGGACTCGGAGGTCAAGCGGTTGCGCAATAAAGAGATCAGGATAGTCAAGGTCCGATGGGACAATTACGGTCGTGAGGAGCTCTCTTGTGAGCGAGAGCAGACAATGCTTGACGAATATCCGGAGTTGTTCCGCTCAGGTACAATTTAATTTTGTACATGTCCTTCCTTTATATAATTTCGTGGACAAAATTCTTTTAAGAGGGGGAGAGTTGTAATGCCCCGAAACTCAAAAGAGCGACGGGTGATGTTTTGGGCCAGATTTGGAATCTGGCAGGAGGCACACGGCCTGGGAAATGGGCGTGTCCCAGGGCGTGTCAGGCTGGAGTCGACGATTTGGTCGAGAGGTCGACGATTTTGGAGTCAACGATCGTCGAGCAGAGAACACGGCCTGAGACACGGGCGTGTCTCAGGGCGTGTCGAGCCCGTGTCGACGATCGGCCAGGGGAGTCGACGAATTTGCTCGACGAAGTGTCGAGACAAGGCACACGGCCTAGTACACGGGCGTGTCCAAAGCCGTGTCAGGTAGTCGACGAATTTCTCTAGACAAAGTGTTGAGACAAGACACACGGCCTAGGACACGGGCGTGTCCAAGTCCGTGTCAGCAAGTCGACGAACTACGCTCGATGAAGTGTCGAGACAGTGAACATGGCCTGGAGCCCAGGCGTGTTCGAGTAGACACGGGCTAGGACACGGGTGTGTCCAGTACCCATGTGAGTCTCGGGTTGTTTTCGGGGCTGTGTCGATGGAGGCACACGACCGATCACACAGCCATGTCAATTGGAACACGGGCATGTCAGGTCAAACATGGGCGTGTTGGATGCTCGTGTGTTGTTCCAGGCGCGTCGATTTTGACGGCGAATGGGGGACACGACCCTAGACACAGGCGTGTCGCAGGCCGTGTTCGACCCAGTATTAGCATTTCAGGCCCGAATCAAGGCCGTTCGTTTCTTTAATTTGGGATCCAACGGCTGGGGGTTATTCCTGATGGGATATACACGGGATTGGGCCTTTGAAACCCTCATTTCACTTGAGTGGTTTCCTTTCTAAAGTCTAGAGAGAGAGTAGAGCAAAGGAGGAAGAAGAAGCTAGATCCGGCCATTGGAGGAGCTTCGAAGCTCCAAATCGCGAGCCGACTTCGGATCTACGGAGGCAAAGAGAGTGCAGTGTTTTTCATCCGCTTACTTTTCCATGGCACCAAGGAAGAACGTTAGGGTAATGATTCTCTTCTTGAGCATGTGAAGCTCTACTTCTTTGCATAGGAAGCCCGCTCTCGAGAGTTTGCGGTGAGTTGGAGGCGTTCCTTTGGGTAGATATGTAAAGTCCCCGTTGTTTAGAGCCCGTATTCGAGAACGGACATAGACATGATGTGTGAAGCTTACCCGAACATGTTGGTCTGGATCAGTGATGTTGCATTGCATAAATGCCGGAGAATACTCCGTGCGATTGTTTGTGTTCGGGTTTTCTACGTGGTAGATTGCAACAGGGAGCCTTGGGGATTAACCCAAAGGTGCACCTGGAAAACTGGGCGGATTCGTGATCTTTCCATCTTGTGGGCCTGGGAGCCAACTTTTACATAACTGGGTTATGTAATATTGTACGTTCGATTCACGAGCTTCAGGGAAACTTAACTCGTGCTGATGATATTATAGTGTCGTGGAATGTGAGCAATGGGTTGAGTGGAACCGTTCCTGCTTTATGTGGAGGGCATAGAGGTCGGGTCTTGCTGTCGATGATATTAAAGTGTCATGACATAGGCTATTGATGACATTAAAGTTTTGTAACATCTGCCTAAAAGACCAAATTACTCACGAGAGATTGCCGTCCTGGAGATGGTGGTGAGTTAACGGGCTTAGACTGTGATCACCGAGAATGTGCCCTTAGAGCACGGGGCGTGTGGCCATGCGTGTCAATGCCTATGATGCAATGCATTTATATACTGCTTGGTTGTGCTAATAAAATGCAGGGAAGGAGCATCGCCGCCCCGAATTGGGGGCGGGATCGTTATAATTTGGTCAGCATTGCTGACCGTTGCTTTTGTTTGCCACCGTGCGGTGGTTTGTTGCTTGCAGGTGCTGCTGGACCAAGCGATCAATAGCGGGCTAAAGCCCAAATTGCGAAGCCGGTCCTTGAAGGCCTAATTGAAGTGTTTACTTGCTTTTATTCATGTATGACCGGCCTGCGTGCCGCGGTTTGTAAAACATGTAATTTGAAGTAAACCATTTTGTAAGGCCTTAAGGACTGTACTTGTGTATGTACTACATTCATATTTGGTGTTTAGTGGACATTCAGGCTTGGTGCAGGGTTCTTTTAATTGCAACTTATGAAACTGCTTCCGCTAGAATGCTCTGTGTACGACGTTGGATTGGTTGGATGGTTTCCACTGAGTAACCACCCGGTTTGTCTTTGGTATATGGCGTCGGGCCCCGGCCGGACCTACTGCTATATGCTATGCGACGGATAGGGGGTGTTACAGCTAGCCTCCAGACCACCATCTAGCCACCAGACCGCTACTGTTAGCCGTCAAACCACATGCAATGGTAAACCACCAAACCGCAGATATGGGAAGCCCTCAGACCACATCTCCTAGGACAAGCTACCAGAGAACAAGACCGTCTAGGCTAACCGCCTAGGCTAACCACCAGACCGCCTGACCATCTACCCGCTCGACTAGAGGGTGAAACCACCAAGCTCTAACACTCCCCCTCAAGCTGGAGCGTATATGTCAACCATGCCCAGCTTGCTACAAACATCTGAAGCGAAAACTAGTTTTGTGAAGAAGTCTGTCAGTTCTTTATCAGAAGTGACAAAGGGAGTAGAGATCTGATTCTTCAACACCTATTCCCTAATGAAATGACAATCCACCTCAATATGCTTTTTCCTCTCATGAAAGATAGAATTCTTTGATATGTAAATGATGGTTTTGTTATCACAGAACATAGGAAGAGGATGACCGTAGACTTCTCTCAAGTCGAGCACAAGCGCCCGTAACCATTTCAACTCACAGGTAGTTGAGGCCATGCTCCTATACACTGCTTCAGCACTTGACCTTAAAACCACTTCCTGCTTCTTGCTTTTCCAGCTAACAAGGTTTCCTCCTACAAAGGTGCAAAAACCCAATGTAGACTTTCTATCTTCCTTGTTAGCAGCATAACTGACATCAGAATATGCTTCAATCTTCAGATGACTATTCTTCTGAAACAACAAGCCCTTTTTGGAGATCCTTTCACATATTCTAGAATATTGATGACAGACCAAAGATGACACTCTCTAGGAATCTATATAAACTGACTGACCTTCCCAACTGCATAATAGATATCTTGTCTAGTAACAGTCAAATATATGAGTTTGTCAACAAGACATCTGTAGACAGTGAAATCTAGAAGAAGAGGAGAATCTTCAGTCCACCCTTTATCATCTTCAATCTTCATCGGGCAACGAGCAGTTTTCGTGCCAAGAAGACCGATTTCCTTTAAGAGATCTAGCACATACTTTTGCTGTGAAAGAACCACCAAGTCCCTCTTTCGTGAAATCTCAATTTCCAGAAAGTACTTCGGAGTTCCCTTATCCTTGGTAACCAAATGTTGTCGAAGATGTCGTTTTCCTAGATCAATTCCTTCTTTATCATCACCAGTCAGAAGAATATCATCAACATAGAGAGAAAGAACCACAAGGCCTTTAGTAGTCTTGTGTAAAAATAGAGAATGATCAGCAGAGCTTCAATTGAACCCAATAATAGAAACAACTCCACTAAACTTGTCAAACCATGCTCGTGGACTCTGCTTTAAGCCATAAATCACTTTCTAAATCTTGCACACCTGAGACTCTGTTGTATCCCTAGTTGGATTTGGGCTAGGTTCACTAAGTTAGGATAATATGAACCAACATGTATAGCCAGGGTCATGTATGAGTCTTAGAGTATAGGCCAAGTCCTTAGAGTTAACACTACATGGACAAGCCATCAGCAGACTGCATAAAGATTCAAGACTTAGAGAAATATCAAGACTTAGAGAAATATCAAGACTCAAAAAATGAGTTCGACGTTCGTCGAACGCAAGTCGACGAAAGTCGTTCTCAGCTCAACGATCTCAGAGAAAATTCTCTGAGCTGAGCTCGACGAACTTGGGATTCAGGTCGACGATCTATGGAAACTAATTCAACATTTCAAGTCCAGAATTTCTCTGAACTCCACTCGACGAACTTAGTTCTCAGGTCGACGATCTATGGGTATTCTACTTCAACACCTTATTCCAGAAAGAACTGAGAATTCTAAGTCCAGGATCATACTCTAGTCGACGAATTCACCTTCTCAGCTCGACTGACTTATACCATATTCCTAGCAAGATTTATCTAACAGTTAGAGGTTCTCAACTCGACGAATCCAGTTCTCAGTTCGACAAATTCTGGAAACTCTACTTCAGTACTTCATTCCAGAAACATCTAAAAAAATTATAAGTCCAGAAACACTTTACTGAGCTCCAGTCGACGAACATAGGGTATCAACTCGACGAACTTCATGCACAGAATTGGCAAGGTTCTGGAGAAAGCAGTTGTATATTCTGCGGTCGATGATCTTGGATCTCAGCTCGACGAACAACCATTATTTGGTCGACGAACTTGACTTCACAGCTCAACGAACTTTGGAACCAGATTGACGAATTCTGTGAAGAACCAGACTTAGTTATTTTCATCCATCTTTCCTTATTCTATGACAAGAATTCCTGAGTAATCAATGCTAAAATATTCTCTGAATATTACTATTAGAAGCAATCATTGATTACAGTCTTCATCAGAATTAAGTTTGATGAATTTATGTAAGTTCGTCGACCAGAGTTCGACGAATTGGGTTGAGATCGCCAGTCTCTGCCCAGAGAATAAACAAGTTCATTCTCTGCGCCCCACGTTCATCGAGCTCTGCTCGACGAACCATACAAAGTTCGACAATCGTAGTTAGACGAATAATGATAATTATAGTTGGCGTTCAGAGTTTGTCGATCGGGGTTCGACGAACTGGCCCCTTTTCATCGATCTAGGGTTGACGAAAATTGCTAAACTTTTTTTTTATTGAATGTTTTTTGTTTTTCAATTTTATCCTTAGTTTGAATTTGTTCAAGGATTTTATTTACTTTATATACTTGATCAGTATTCTTCTTTCCTTTCTCAGAAATAAAGTTTATGGGTTGTGACAGAAGGTTTTTCTGAATAATAGTTGGCTCACTAGATGATGCACCTAATCCTAACTTACTTCCATTAAATATAGCATTAGATGTGTTAGTGATTTCTGCTAGTTGTTTGTTTCTTCCATTTAGTGATTCTTCTAGCTGTTTTGCCTTATTTAATTCATCTTTCAGAAGGGTGATTTCTTCACTAAACATATCTATTCATTTTTTAATTTAGTGTTTTTTAAAACTAAGCTATCATAGTTAACTTGCCTATCTCTGAGAAGTTTGATTTCCTTCTCAGAGTTGATTAAATCTAAACACATGGTCTTAAAATCTGATTTAAAAGATTCTGAATTATAATCAAACCAAGATAATACCTGATCTGCTTCTGATTCAGAAGCTTCCTCATTTTCTGACTCTCCTTCTTCTGAGTTGCCTCTTGAGGCATCAATTGCCATGAGGCAAACCTCTTTTGCTCTTTCTTCTTCTTCATCTTCACTGGAGCTTGAAGATGTTGACTCTTCTTCAGTCTCACTCCAAATCTCAGCTACAAACCCATTTTCCTTCCTCTTGTGTTTGCTGGAAGAGGGTTTGCTGGTGAACTGCTTTCTGGAATCCTTTTCCCTTTCTCTTCTCTTCTCTTTCTTCTGATTCTCTGGGCACTCAGAGAGGAAATGCCCAGGCTTTCTGCATCCATAACACACCACTTCCTTTGTTGGTGTCTTATCATACTTTGGTTTGTCATCCTTTCTTGCTGACTTCCTCCTGAAGTATTTTCTAGCCATCTTGAAGAATCTCTTTGCCAAGAGACTCATGAGCTCTTCATTTGATGTAGTGGATTCTGATTCTTCTGAGGCTTTGAATGCTATGTTCTGATCTCTTCTGGCTGTAGGAGGTGTTCTTTGTTCAGCAGCCTCCCTTGTCTTAATTAACTGCTCATAAGATTTCAGTTTGCCTAATAGAGATTCAGTTGATATCTCATTCAGGCATCTAGCCTCCTTGATAGGCCAGGTTCTTGTGTCCTATGAGCTTGGGAAGCACATCAGAATTTTGTCATTCACTTCAGTGAGAGTGATGACCTTGTCCAGAGTTTTTATCTCATTAATGATTGATCTTAATCTGTTATACATCTCTGACACTGTCTCAGCTTCCTGTTTCTTAAAATTCTCATATTGGGATATGAGATTTGATCTCCTATCCTTCCTTTCATTAGCTGATCCATCAACCATTTGGTTCAGGGAATCCCAAATGGCTTTTGATGATGTGCACTCAGCAACCTTCTGGAAAATATCATCAGACATTGTCTGTGCCAATATGTTCATGGCGTTTGCATCAGCCATCTTGACTTTCCTGTAAGCATCATTGTAGTCTGGAGGAGGTACTGCAGTCATATTTGTAGAGCTACTTGGAGGAGCTGCAGGTGCTGGAGGTACTCCTGTTAAGATGGAAGCAAAAATATCTTCATCAATGGAATTCATGTATAGCTTGATTCTTACCTTCCAGATTCCAAACTTTTGCAAGTTGCAAATTGGAGGTCTGGTGCTTGCATAATCTTTATTCTGTTACATGGTTGTGTTTTTACTTTAAAAATTTAAATGTGAATGAAGGTGATGTGTAGATCTAACAAAGGATCTTTGGTTCAAGGGTTAACTTGTCCAACCAAAGGAACCTTCCTCTGATACCAATTGAAAGTAAGGGTTATGTCTACAATACTCTAGAGGGGGGAGGGGGGGGGGGTGAATAGAGTATATTTAAAATTTGTTAGGTCCCTATAGTAGTGCTGTTACAACTTTTACTGTAAACTGAAAGGGTGCAACAATTAGAAAACAAAGAATAGAAAACAATAAACTTAATCACATCTACACAGCAAGAACAAAAAGAAAAAGGTAGGCAACTAGACGACACAAGAAATTTATAGTGGTTCCCCAAATATGGGTAGTCCACTCTTCTACCACCCTTGGTAGGAATCCACTCAGGTTTTTAATCAGGTGCCTGACACCAATGGATTTTGATCAGGTCCCCAAAAACCAACTCAAGTATTTTGGTAAGGAGACTTGCAACCAGGAATCACTTTTGAAGCTAGATGACAACCCTTTGTACAGGAGGGGGTGAGAGAGTAATTTTGTCTTCTCTGTCAATAATCAGAGAGAAGGATTATGTGGAATGATGTTAGCAAACAACTCCACCTGAGATGTGGAATGATTCAGGGAAGATCTGGAGCTTTGCGGTTGGGTGATAGGTCTTCAATCAGAGTTCTTGACAAGCAATGATGCATGATCTTCTTGACTGATCTGATATCTGTTGTCCTTGGAGACGTCCTGGAGAGAATGTTGAAGAAGAAGACTCTTGATATAGTATAGTTGTTCTTCTTCTGAATGAATGAATATCACTTCCTATCACTGTAAGCTTCAGTATGAGTTTTTGTGTGAAGCTTTTCTGGTGCTGTATGAAATCTTGCAGTCAGTCTCTGTGTGTCTATTTTTCTGAGTGTTAGACTGAGTATCGATTACTGATCACTTGATCCTTGGTGTCTTTTTCTTTTATCACCTTTCAAAAATTTGAATCCTCTATAATTAATGGCGACGACCTGAGAATAATCGGCATTAATGTATTTCCCCAACTGTCTTGTGGAAAATCAACAAGTAATATTCCTGAAGAAGACTGTAATTAATGATTTCTCTAATGACTACATTCAGAGAATGTTTGAGTCATTAATCTGTCAGGAATTATTGCATTTGAATGAGGATTAAATGCTGGAAATGGCTAAGTCTGGAATCGTCGAATGAATAATAGAATCCGTCGAGCTGAGTTACTAGTTCGTCGACCTAAGGTTTTGTATTCGTCGACCAGACAGCTTCTGTTCGTCGAGCTGAGTTCCAAGTTCGTCGAGCTGATAACAGAACTTGCATGCTTCAGAACCTTTGTCTTTTCTGTCTGAAGTTCGTCGAGCTGACAATTGCAATCGTCGAATGGAGTTCAGCAACCATTCTGGACTTAGTCGAGTATTTTGTGTTGACTGATATTTTGTGTGTCGACATGAATCTTATGGTTCCAGAATTCGTTGAGTAGAGTACTGCATTCGTCGACCTGAGAAGTTGACTTCGTCGACCTGAGAAGTTGTGTACTTTAGGTTCAAGTTCGTCGAGCTCAGAATCTTGTTCGTCGACCAAAGTCTGAAGTTGAACTTAGAATAATATGGAGTTACCCTGACTTTAATTTGTTGAAGTATCCCAGTTTTCGTCGACCAGAGAATGAAGATCGTCGAGCTCAGCTCAGAGAAATATCTCAAAATCATCGAGCTGAGAACTCCTTTCGTCGACCTGAGTTCGACGAACGTTGAACTCAGTTTACTTGGTCTTGAAATCTTATAAGTCTTGAGTCTCTGATGGTCTTGTTGATAGCTTGTCCATCTGAGGTTGACTCTAAGGACTTGGCCTAGACTCTAGGACACAAATTTGACCCTGGCTATAAATGTTGGGTCACATCCTAAGTTAGTGAACTTAGCCCAAATCAACTAGGGATCCAACACCTCCTCCACCCGAAAATTTCCAGACCATCGGGACTTCAATTTTCCGGGGAATAATCTTAATCTTGGGTTATACAGGAGGACGAGTTGGCCTTCTTTGAACTCATTTCCTCGCTGTCTCGAATCATGCCATTTTTTGTCCGTTCTTTATACAGTCTTGCATTTTCATAAGCATTAGACATAATCTCCTCCAGTTTGTTCAAATGAAAAGGTCTATTCTTTCCTACTGCGTGGAGATCGAAATTCAACATTTTAATTGCCCAGTATGCTTTATGCTCTAATTCAACGGGCAGATGACACGATTTTCCATATATCATCCTATACGGGGTTAGGCCTATTGAAGTTTTGAATGTCGTCCTATATGCGCACAGTGCATCATTTAGTTTTTGCGACCAATCCTTACGTGTTGAGCTTACCGTTTTTTCTAGGATTGATTTTATCTCTCTATTGGACACTTCAGCTAAGCCATTTGTTTGCGGGTGGTAGGCGAGGGCAATTTTATGAGTCACTCCATATTTCTTTAACAGTGATTTAAATTGCAAATTGTAAAAGTTTTCCCCTCCATCACTAATTATAGCCCTAGGTGTGCCAAATCTAATGAAAATGTTAGACTTGAGAAATTTTAGTACAACTTTGGCATAATTTCTTTGTGTGGCTATTGCCTCTACCCATTTCGAGACATAATCTACCGCTAGCAAAATATACAAATTTCCGTTTGAATTTACGAAAGGACCCATGAAATCTATCCCCCACACGTCAAATACTTCGACTTCTGGGATATTAGTCATAAGCATACTTGCTCCATGATGAATATTTCCCACACTTTGACATCGGTCATAGTGTTTTACAAAGGTATGGGCATCCCCAAATAGTGTCGGCCAATAAAATCCTGCTTCTAAAACCCTCATAGAAGTACGGTCTTCCCGAAAATGGCATGCGTATGGAGAAGCATGACATTTTTCCAAAACACTTTGGACTTCAACTTCAGGCACACACCTATGAATAACTTGATCAGGATAGATTTTGAATAAGTATGGTGCATCCCATAGGTAGAACTTCACCTGATGAAGAAACCGTTTTCTTTGTTGGTAATTAAAATCCGTAGGGAGCACTCTACTAACGATGCAGTTAACAAAATCTGCATACCACGAAGTGCTACCTTCTGTGATTGCTAGTATATGCTCATTAGGAAAATTTTCGCTGATCTCTACATGACAATCCCTTTCACCCTCTTGCTCTAGTCATGATAAATGGTCAGCTACCGGATTTTCAGCTCCCTTCCGGTCCTTGATCTCAAAGTTAAACTCCTGAAGAAGGAGAACCCACCTGATGAGTCTAGGTTTTGCATCCTTTATGTCCACTAAGTATCGTATCGCGACATGGTCCGTGTAAACTACAACCTTAAAATGTATCAAATATGCTCGGAACTTCTCAAATGCATAAACAACCGCAAGGAGTTCCTTCTTCGTGGAAGTGTAATTTATTTGAGCATTTATAAGGGTCTTACTGGCATAATAAATTACATGGAAGATTTTATCATGGATTTGTCCTAACACGACACCTACCGCATATTTACTTGCGTCACACATGAGAATAAAGGATGATGACCAATCCGACGCTCTAACAATAGATGCATAAACAAAGCTTTTCTTCAATGTTTCAAAAGCCTCTAAACATTTATCATCGAAAATAAAGACGATGTCTTTTTCAAGCAAATTACATAACAGCTTAGTCATTTTTGAAAAGTCTCATATAAACCATCGGTAAATCCCTGCATGCCCTAAGAAACTATGAATGCCCTTGACATTCGTCAGTGGAGCGAGTTTTTTTATAACCTCCACCTTCTCTCGGTCAACTTCCAACCCCTTACTAGACACCTTGTGTCCTAAGACAATTCCTTCTCGTACCATGAAATGGCACTTCTCCCAGTTCAACACTAAATTGGTTTCAACACACCTTCTCAAAAACTTACTTAATACTCTCAAACATGCATTAAATGATCGACCAAACACGGAAAAATCATCCATGAAAATTTCAATCCTCTCTTTCATTAACTCAACAAGGAGAGCGATAATACAACATTGGAATGTGGCAGACGCATTACATAACCCAAAAGGCATTCTCCGGAATGCAAAAGTTCCAAATGGGCATGTAAAGGTCCTTTTTCTTGATCTTCGGGTGCAAACATGATATGATTGTACCTCGAATATCCATCTAGAAAACAAAAATACTCACTACCCGCCAATCTATCTAGGACTTGGTCAAGGAATGGAAGTGAAAAATGGTCTTTACTAGTCATTTTGTTCAATCGCATATAGTCCATACATATTCTCCATCCTGTGACGGCCCTAGTAGGTATGATTTCGTTATTCTCATTTTGAACAATAGTCATTCCACCCTTCTTCGGTACACACTGCACTGGGCTCACCCACTTGATATATGAGATGGGGTAGATGATGCCCGCGTCGAGCCACTTTATTATTTCTTTTATTACCACTTCATTCATTGGAGGACTAAGCCTACGTTGATGTTCTATGGATCCTTTTCCCCCCTCTTATAATAATATCTTATGCATGCAAATGGACGGGTTGATTCCCTTGATATTGGATAGAGTCCAACCAATGTCACCCTTAAACTCTTTCAAGACTTCCAGTAGTTTTAGTTCGTTCTCCCTTTCCAATGATGCATCAATGATAACTGGTAAGGTGTTATCTTCCCCAAGGAAAACATATTTCAAATGTACGGGTAGGGGTCTTAACTCTAATGTTGGTGGTTCAAGAATGGATGGTTTCATTACTGTAGGCTCGCTGGTCCTACTTATAACTTCAAAGTTCTTATCAATTGGTAACTTGCCATAGGAGTCTACTGTTTTGACCACCTCTTCCATTTCTAAGTCGTCCTCTCTTTCTTCATTAATCAGAACACTCAGCAACTCATCTTCTAGATCATCGCTCTCATGTATCAACCTTGGGGGCGCAACCACTTCTTCCATCAAATAACACTCCTCTTTATCATCAAGAAATTTCATAGCCTTAAGGACATTAAACGTTACTTCCTCGACATTGCCTCTCATTGTTAATTAACCTTTTTGGACATCTATGAGGATGCGTCATGTGGCTAAGAAGTGGCATCCTAAAATAATCGACACCTCCTTATCTTCGTTCATGTCTAACACAACAAAGTCAGTTGGGAATATAAATTTTTCTACCTTAACTAGTACGTCCTCAACCACTCCCTTAGGAAATGCTAAGGATCTATCAGCCAATTGGAGCATAAGAGATGTTGGTGTGATCTCCCCAATACCTAATTTTGTGTAAACAGATAACGACATCAAGTTGATGCTGGCCCCCAAGTCACACAACGCTCTTCCGGAAAATTTCATTCCTATCGAACATGGAATTGTAAAACTTCCAGGGTCCTTCAGTTTTTGAGGTAACTTATTTTGTAGAATCACGCTGCACTCTTCAGTTAGTGCCATGTATACACTCCTTATCTACTTCAAAATGAAGAATAAAAATTCAAGCACTCAACAAATTTTCGGTGGTGCGAGATTTTTCGAATGTTTTTCCTGAGTCCCTCTCGGGTTTGCCACCACATTGAGAGGTTGACCTTCAGATTGAGCTTGTGTCCGGAGCTCGACTTGTGTCCCTAGCACCCTATCGAATGGCCCCTAAGGAATTGGTTGTGTTTAAGATCCAACTTCAGGAACTGATAGATGCTGGATTCATCCGCCCAAATTCCTTGCCCTGGGGAGCCCTTGTACTGTTTGTAAAGAAGAAGGATGGGACACTGTGCTTGTTCATAGATTACAGGGAACTAAACAAACTCACTATACGAAATACGTATCCACATCCAAGGATCGATAAGTTGTTTGATCGATTTCAAGGTGCATTTGTATTCTCCAAGATGGACCTAAGATCAGGCTGCTATCAGCTTCGGATCTAGGAGGATGATATCGCCAAGACTGCCTGTACGAGTTTATGGTAATGCCTTTTTGGCTCACTAATGCCCCCTCTGTCTTTATGACTCTAATAAATAAGGTGTTCGAATCCTTTTTAGACCTTTTTTTGTTCGTCTCTATCGATGACATCTTGATCTACTTGAAGACCAGGGCAGACCATTCTAGACACCTACAGATAATGTTACTTAAACTTCGAGAACACTCTCTTTTTGCCAAATTCAGCAAGTGTGAATTCTGGTTAGAAGAGGTCAGATTTTGGGGACATACCATCAATAAGAATGGAGTGGCGGTAGACCAAGCCAAAATCCAAGCAGCTCAGAACTGGCCGCCACTCAAAACGACAACTGATATTCGAAGTTTGCTTGGTCTTGCTAGGTGTTACATGATATTCGTGGAAACGTTTTCCAAGATTGCGTTACCCCTTACAGCTCTTACAAGAAAGGATGTATTTTGATGGATGGCGGAATGTGAGATTGTGTTCGAAGCGACTAACTTCTGCCCCAATCCTTACAATCCCCTCAAAAATCGAAGGATTCCAGATTTATACCGCTGCATCCCTGAAAGGATTGGGAGCTGTTCTGACACAGCAGGGTAAGGCTGTGGCTTATGCATCTCGCCAGCTAAAGCCGCACGAGCTGAATAATGCAACCCACGATCTATAGTTGGGCACCGTTGTTTTTGCCCTCAAGATCTGGAGACATTACTTGTATGAAGAAAAGATGCGAGATCTTCTCCGACCATAAGATCCTCAAAAGAGTTGAACCTTCGGCAACGCCGATGGTTGGAATTTCGGTGTGATTATAATTTCGCTCTCCAGTACCACCACTAGGAGGCTAATTAGGTTGTTGATGCATTAAGCTGCAAACCCCTGATGGTCGGGAGCTGGATGGGGCGAATTCTAAGGGAATGGTTTCATTCTTTGATAGACTTGGAAATTACTCTTTTTGCTCGTGGGGACCCGAAAGAGTACCGAGCACAACTATATTGGGTAGAAATTCAGTGTGACGTCTGAGATCGAATACGATAAGCCCAAAATGTCGATCCGAAAGTGGTCCCAATCATCGAGTCCCTATAAGATGAGCACAAGAGGAGTTCAACTTGCACGATGGAATCTTGCAGTTCAGGAACCGCATATTTATTCCCTCCACCGAAGGAATCCGAGATGAGTTTCTTCGAGAAGTTTACCCGTTGAGGAATTCTATTCACCCGGGTGTGATTAAGATGTAAGTTGATCTACACAGGACCATTTACTAGCCAGGAATGAAAAGAGATGTCACTAACTTTGTGGCCTAGAGCCAGACCTATCAAAATGTAAAATCTGAATGCCGCAACCCAGGAGGACTGCTGCAGTCCCTGTCGATACCAGAATGGAAATTTGAGGATATTTCCATGGACTTTGTCAATAGCTTACCTCGATCGCATGCTGGAAATGACTCTATATGGGTGTCGTGGATCGACTTACCAAGGTAGCACGGTTCATTCCAAACCAACTTGATAATGAAGTTGACGTTCTTGCCAGATTATTCATAGAACAAGTGGTTCGGTTCAACGGAGTGCCTAAGTCCATTATGTCGGATCGTGATGGACATTTCAAATTCGAGGATTGGAGGCGGGTACCTGCATACTTGGGGACCAAGTTGGCCTTTAACACCGCCTTCCACCCGTAGATGTAAGAAACGAACTAATATAATGGAGGTTCTACTCCGACTTTGCATAGTAGAAAACAACGTGCCATGGGAACAACTGCTGCCTTTTGTCGAATTTTCTTATAGTAATAACTATCCGGCAAGCATTAAGATGACACCATACGATGCTTTGTATGGAAGGCGTTGTCGAACTCCATTGAATTGGGCTCAAGATGAGGACCCGAAAGCCTTAAGAGTGGATTATATTGATGATTCTACGAGAGCAATACGGCTAATCCAGAAACAGAAGAAACTAGATCCCCGCTACTTGGGCCCCTATCAGGTGATGGAGTGTGTTGGCCCTGTTGCCTATCGATTAGCCCTGCCCCAGAGTTGGGAAATCTTCATGATGTCCCATCCTTAAGGAGAGTCCTCCAGCAACCAGAACAACACGTTCCTATACCTCCAATACAACTGCAGTCAGATAGATCCATTCAGCATGAACCGGTCAGAATAGTGGATTATAAAGTGAAGATTTTGCGCAACAAGACCATTCCGATGGTATGATAATGCGGTCGAATTGCAGACGAGACGAGTATATATGGGAACCCGAAGCATTCGTCCGAGAAAAGCACCTAGAGCTCTTTCCCCAGGTATGTTATTTTTCCCCCTACTTTAAGCAAATTTTCGGGGACAAAAATCCTTTTATTTTTCTTGTATTGTAACATCCCGACTTTTATTGGACCACTAGAATCATAGTGGGTCTAATAAAAATGACCTGAACCTCTACCCATAGCCCATACTAAGGTAGGAGGTAACCCTAGATGGGAATATAGAGTTAGAAAACTCTGATTTGAGTTCTGTCAGTTCATGTGGCCTCGTATAGTCAATACGAGTGCGTTGCAACTCATTTCGTTGAATTTTGAGGTCATATGGTGGATATGGTCGTTCCTTGCAAAACGTCACGAAAACGAGATTTTTGAATATTGACCTAGAGAACTCCGATTCGAGTTCTGTCAGTTCCTATGACTTTATATAGTCAATATGAACGCATCAGAACTCATTGTGTCGCGATTCGAAGCCTAACGATGATTATGAGTGTTTTGACCATTTTAGCGCGCCACGACGTGCAGATTTTGAAAACTTAGCAAACGAACTCTGATTCGACCCCGGTCAGTGGTATTGAATTTGTATGGTCAATTCAAAGTCAACAGAATTATTCCCGATCAGTTTCGATGACGGGTGGTCAAATCAAGCATAATTGAGGACCGAAAAGCATGCGCACAACAATTATGACACAACACCCCAACTTTGACCCTACCCCGATGTCTTGGATATAAATTGACTTTGTCCATCATGGGGGACCCACCCTAGGGTTGACTTTGGTCAACCCCCCCCCCAATCCAAATTTTACTAATTTTCCAAAAGAGGCACACACCTCCTCCTCATTAATGTACTCGGGCTCTTTTCCCCCTCACCCTTGGGCCACCAACCAGCAAGAAGGAAGGCCATGGGCCAAGATGGGCCCAATCCCTCCTTACCCATCCTTCTTCCCTCCCCTTAGGAACCATGGACTAAGCCACCCTAAGGCAAACCCATAGAGGATGTCCCACCTGCTCTTGTCCAACTAGGAGGAGCCATGTGTCCAGCCAAGTGGAGGAGAGGAACTCCTCCTCTCTCCCCCTCTCGGGTTAATCCAACACTGGGGAAATGAGGGGTGAGGCCACCCCATAAGTCTATAAAAGCCCTTACCAGGCCAGATTTCCCCTACACCCGCACCACCCGAGCACAGAGCACCCTCGTAGGAGTCCCAGCTCGCCGGAAAAGTTCCCACCATCCAAGCTTTCCAGCGCCACCAATGGAAACACAGTCGGGGCCCTCCCAAGCTCCTCTAGGCCTGGTGGATATTCTTCTCCTCCCCTTCCCTATCCACCCGATGTGATGCATGCATCTCCTAGTGGTCGGACTGCCATCGGCACCACCCGAGCCAAGCTCTAGGTCGGTTGGTGGCCGCAGTAAACTGGCCCCTCCCAACGCCGGTGATGGTGCTGGTGAAGAGCTGAACCATCGAGGATAACATTCCCTGGTGGTGGAAGGTCGGGGTGCCGCCAGAAAACACCGCTCCGGCGGCACCCGAGAAAATAGAGTTTTCTCTGTATTTTACTCTAGCGGCGGCCGACAGCGGGAAGTCACCGGGCCACAACCGTTGAGGAACCCTACCCTCGGCATGCCGACCGGGGGTGCTAGCGTAACCAGGAACATTACTGGAGAAGTAAGTTGGTGTGGCGACACTGGGAGCAGAGCTCCGCCATCTTGCTCTCGGGATGACAATCTCAGGCGGGGGCCAGCGGCGGTAGGCCGCCAGACCACTGCCCAAAAGTTTGCCGGCCCCTAGAGATTCGATCGGGGTAGGCGTCGATGGCTTGTAGCGGTCGTCCGGTGGTGGTGGAGGCCACCACCCTCCACACAGCCAGGAGGTGCAACCACTATCCGATCTCCACGATGAGATCGGATGGTCATTGATTTCTAGATTCCTGCCCCGCCTCAGCATCAACGCCCCCCACAGCGGATCTGTGTCGGATCCACTGTGGGGATAAAAGAACGATTGGTACCGTCCGGCTCAATCTCAGCCGTGGATTTTCGTTGATCTGCTATTTGCAAACCAAAATACATAGGAAAGTTGTGAATTTTTCTGGGCCAAATAAAGACCACACGGGGCAAAATGGTCAACAAAAAAAATGTTCCTCTTAATGAGGACTACCTTCACAAAAATTTGGAGAATTGTTGAAAATAATTTGATATTTTTAAAAGCCTTAACAAAACGTGTTTGGCCAAAATAAAGGCCCAATGTAGCTCCGAAAATTATGAAATTTTTTCTGGACTTAATTTATACCACATTATAGGTTGTATTATAATTTGGGAACACAATGATAAGAATTTATATTTTTCTCAATTTCTGGGATCCTAGGGTCGCGCTCGTAATTTATTCCGCTCTTCTTCCTCGAAAATGAAAATTGGAGCGCGCGACCACCCTCCATAATTTGAATGTTAAATCTAATTCTCTTATCAACGAGAGTGGCCAAGGAAAGAGGCCAAGATCTTAGCGTTCCGAGATTTCGTGAAACCGCTAAGCACCACGATCCTCGGGTAGTTGAGCAGACTCAGAAAGTAGAGTACGAGTCACGTATTGCTAATTAATCTCAATAAGGGAGTAACTCCTAAAATCCTTTGATCTGATTATGACGTGAACTAAAAGGGGCAACCTAATTATCAGATCTTATTAATAAGTGTAACCCAAGGAAATATTGGAAATGGAGATGGAACTGAACTAAACCTCCTGAGAACGGAGATGAAACTGAACTAAATCTCCTGAAAACAAAGATAGAACTGAATATGCCTCCTGAGAACGGAGATAGAACTGAGGCCTCCTGAATGTAGTGATAAGACTACTAACCATTTTTCTTTATGTTTTACTCCAGTCCCGTACTGATCAAGTTCAATTCAGTACTTCATTTCAGTACTACTCCAGTCCCGTACTGATCGAGTTCAATTCAGTACTTTCATTTTAGTTCCACTCCAATCCCGTACTGCTCAAGTTCAATTCAGTACTTTCATTTCAGTTCTACTCCAATCCTGTACTGATCAATTTCAATTCAATACTTTCATTTCAGTTCTACTCCAGTCCCGTGCTGGTCAAGTTCAATTTAGTGCTTTCATTTCAGTTCTACTCCAGTCCCATACTGCTCAAGTTCAATTCAGTACTTTCATTTCAATACTACTCCAGTTTTGTACTGGTCACATTTCATTCTAGTACTCTAATTATACAGCTTATATTATCAACATCTTTAATTACCACGTTTTTATTACTGCAATTTACTATTATAAGCATGGGTCTTGCTCTGACGAGCAGTCATCTGTTAAGGTCGAGCCTTAGTTGGTGATAATCGGAGTTGAGGAGTTCCTCCATGTATAGCTCCAAATAAAGTGCTCCCACGCTCCTTGTCGAAAGTTGAGCTGAGCATCGCAGTCTAAAGGTTAACGTATAATAGGGCAGGCCAGTTCAGATCTGGTGCATATCAGCTTAATTGTTGATTGATTGCTTGTGAATTGCTTGCAGAAAATTGTGGCAGGTCAGTCCCCTCCGCATACCATTCGTACCAGTGTGAGAAGGTCGATGACTCAAGGCGACAGGGAGATGGGTACCACGAGTGACCTTCTATTATGATGTCCCTGATGGGTTTTCCTCCGCTGGTCGACCAAAATGTTAAATCGTCTGATGTCGCTCACATCCAAGAGCACACGGGGTTGTATATTAGGGCCTGGACTGTGCGGTACGACCACCCCCAGAAGTGGCAGGACTGGCCACTGTCACCGAAGGCCACATCGGCGAGGCCTGCGATGTTCGCTACCTTGCTTGAAAAGAAGCGGTCCATACTATGTCGACATACTCTGTTATGCACGATTGTGAATGCCTGCAATGTGTACGCGACTGTGAATGCATGCGATGTATACGCAGCTGTGAATGCATGCGATGTGTATGCGACTGTGAATGCCTGCGATGTTTGCATGTGTTATGAATACCTGCAATGTTGTTGTGCTAGTGGAGCCTAAATTATAACTGGCATATATTATTGCTGCTAGTCTAGTTATATTATGTGGTGCCTCTTTTTGGTTGCTCCTAGCTTATTCATGAAATACTGTACTAACCCTCTCATGCTTCGACTATCTACTTTTGTTGGGTGCGTGAAATCGTCCCCCAGGATATGGATCCTGGGAGGAGATTTGTTTCCACTTAGCTCTGTGACTAACGGTTATTTAAATAACCATTCACAGGAGATGGAGCACCGTAGTGACCAACTGCTGCAGGACGATATGCTAGCTGATAGGACTACCCGTGTAGAGCCACCCCCGTCGTCTCCAAAGTTTTGAAATGCAAGTAATAGCGAGTAGAGTAGAGAGAGGAGTTGCTAGTTTAGTACTATTATATCATACATGCTTCATGTATAAACAGTGGCTATGGCCTTTTGCATTTTCTGTTAAATATATATTGTTTTATATATTTGTTGTGGCTTCCTGTTAACGCTTCCGCTAAACGTTATGATGTGATGTGAATGTTATGGTTCAATCCGAGCAAGGCGGCCAACCAGTGCTTAGTGGAGTGGGTTGCTACCCCTTAAGAAGCACTGGGTGGACGTCTTGGGAAACTAAGATCCGCTCCAGCCCGACCTAGGGCAAAGGTGGGGTGGGGGTGGGTGGGGGGGGGGGGCTGTCTTACACAGGGCCCGTTCGGATTGAGTTGGCGAAGAACCTTTGTTTGATTGCGCATTAGGAGAACCGGTGTTTGTCCAGGTGGAGGTGAAAAAGAACCTTTATTCGTTCACGCCTTAGGAGGACCGGGGTCCGTCCGGGTGGAGGTGGCAAAGAACCTTTGTTAGTTCGCGCCTTAGGAGGACCGGGGTCCGTCCGACTGGAGGTAGTATAGAACCTTTATTTATTCCTCAAGGGAGCTGAGGTCCGTCCGGGTGGAGGTGGCAAAGAACCTTTATTTGTTCGCGCCTCAGGAGGATCAGGGTCTGTCTAGGTGGAGGTGGCGAAGAACCTTTATTCATTCATGCCTCCGGTGGACCGGGGTTAATTCGTGTGGAGGTGGAGAAGAACCTTTGTTCATTCGCGACTTAGGAGGACTATGGTCCATCCAGGTGGAGGTGGCGAAAAACCTTTATTTGTTCATCCCTTAGGAGGACCGAGGTCTGTCCGAGTGGAGGTAGTGAAGAACCTTTGTTCATTCACGCCTTAGGAGGACCAGGGTAAATCCGGGTGGAGATGGAGAAGAACCTTTATTTGTTCGAGCATTCGGAGGACCGGGTTCAGTCCGGGCGGGGATGGTGAAGAACCTTTATTCGTTCATGCCTCAGGAGGACCTGGGTCTGTCCGGGTGGAGGTGTCAAAGAACCTTTGTTCATTCACACCTTAGGAAGAACGATGTTCGTCTTGATGGAGGTGGCAAAGAACATTTGTTCATTCATGCCTCAGGAGCTCGGGGGTCCGTCCGGATGGAGATGGCAAAGAACCTTTGTTCGTTCACACCTCAGCAGGACTGGGGTCCGTCTGGGTGGAGGTGGCAAATAACCTTTGTTCGTTTGCACCTCAGGAGGACCGAGGTCCGTCAGAGTAGAGGTGGAGAAGAACCTTTATTCATTCGCGCCTCAAGACAACCAAGGTTCATCCAGGTGAAGGTGCAGATGGACCTTTGTCCATCTCGACTAGGAGGTGTAGACATACCTTTATCCGTCTCGCTTAAGGTACATAAAGACTTTCGTCTATCTCACCTAGGAGGTGTAGAAATATTTCACCGCTCTTTTCTCGGAGGTGAAGAAAATCTTTCGTCGATATTGCCTTGGCTTGGCCCATTGCTTTAGGCTTGATCAAAGTTTATTGCATTGATGTTTGAAAAATATACATGAGCAGGTTGGTCCGGTCGCACATCCCGTTATTAATTATTGGTAGAAAAGGTGTTGGTTTTGCACATTCCAAGTCCGAGGAGCGTTTTCCCATCCAAAGCCTTCAACTTGTAGGTCCCGAGTTTTCCCACTATCGTGAGTGATGCAGGCTACGTCTCCTAACGAACCGCAACGGACAACGACATTGAATCATTCTCTCACGTTCCAATTCTACGTTCGCACAATCAAGTGGTTTAGTTTTAATTGAGGTCTTTTAACAAATGGGATTAATTTAACACGCGCAATCCTTGTTAGCCAAACAATACCACAACATTCACATCACCTAAAATTATGACTCCTAACCGCTCCGATATTAATCGTGTATAACGCAACGTCACAACCACAATCCGAGAAGAACTTGATTAAAAGTACGATCCAAAATTAGTCTTGTTCGCTCCCAAAAATCCGAATATAACATTAAAGTTCGCAAATCTTTTAAAGATCTAATAAGGGCTATTTGCCAATATTTGGATCAAGCGAAAAGGATCCACCCGATCCGGATTCGATTAATGAAATTGAAGAACATAAATGATAAAATCAGATTTTTAGAATGACAGATTCAAAAGCCGCGGATAAAAGTCGATGTCTCGCAACCTCCAACTAATTATCAAAGGAATCACACAAGAGTAAATATTTTCGTTACCCAATCCCAAGCAATAGACCTTCAAATCTTCCACAAGGATGAGTGGAGGAATCACACGACGACGATGGAAAGATCCACTTCCACGAAATCCCACGGAGCCGCACCGGAAGGAGAAGACGCACGCCGCTTTCTTCGGAGTCACCGGAGTTGGAACCCACGAGGAGGAAACTCTATATACCTGGGCCGAAATTTCACCAAATAAACTAAGGGTGGCCGGGTTGTGAAAGGATGAAGGTGGTCGGCCTTCTTGAGAAGGAGGTGGCCGGCTATGAGGGGGAGGAAGTGATGGTCGGGTTTTCCTTTGGGAATAAGAGGTAAGGAAGGAGGAGAAGAGAAGGGGGCCGAATAGAGGGGGAGGGGATAGGATGGACGGCGGCCAAAGAGGGGAAGGGGAGAGTTGGAGGCTAGGGATTGAATGGGGGCCAAAATTTTGAGAGGGGGAAAGAGGAGGGAATTCTCAAGAGGGGAAAATTAGGGTTAAACTCAATTTCATTCTTTACTAATAAATTCCTTCATAACATGACTATTTATAGCCTACACCACACAATCATCACCATTGAAAATTAAAATCTCATGATGGTTATATGCACCCACCTTGTTACATGAAATCAAAATACATGAAATAAAATGACTTTGAAATAAAATTGCTGAAATGAAAATAGATAAAATATTAATTGATAAAATATATAATTATAATTATTTAATTTATAATTATATATTGTATTATATAGCGGCGGCGGTCGTCGTGCAAAACATGTAGCGGCGATGGCGGTGGGCATCATAATAGAAATCTCATCCTCGAGATTGCGGCAACGATCGTCTCAATCCACGAACTCTCTCAGACGGGGATCAAAGGTGGCTGCATCAACAACGCCATCATGAACAAGTGGCGGGACTTCGCCGCCAACAATCAACCGGTCACGAGCATTACAAGCACATGGACGGACCTCTTCGCCATAAATCCTCCCCACTCAAAATCACTCATCACCTATGAGTGGCCTGGGAGAGAGTGGTGGAATAAAGCAGCCTCCAAATGCAGTACGGCGAGCTCCGAAGTAATAGCCGAGATTAACCAGTGAAGCATTACCAAAACAACCAAGGTTTCCAAAAAAGCTAGAGGTAAATGTGACAGAAAGAAAAAATGACGTTTGTCTTACCAACCAGTGCAAGTACCATGGAATCCCAGTGGAAGAGAGATACAACAATAACTTCACTCCCCAGGCCATGAGAACATTTAGTGGGAGGAAGAAACGATAGAGAAAGCCACTCTAGAGGAGGAGAAACATACGTCTTAAAATCCGGGACGTTGAAAATGAGTGAAATACCCCAATCAAATCCAAAAAAATCATAATGTCTCGAATTTCAATATAAATCAGGTACGGATCAGCTTTCCTAAATGTTATGTTCAAGATGTGTCGGTCAGCAACCGGTCGGGAGGTGAACGCATTAAAATTGCACCGTCAACTTGTAAGTTGGGTACACTCGGGAGTAAGTTGACATGCAAATGACACGACTCATATTGGATAGCTATGACCACAAGAGTGGGTGCATAGATATCGTGGAATGGTTGAAAATAAGGCGTTGCTAATTAGTTTAATTAATTTAAATTATATTTCACGTTTAGTGGACGCAAACCAAGAGGCACACCCGTCACGAAATCAGAAGTGGACACAATAGACGACCTCATCGTAGACGTATAATCAGAGAATTGATTAATCATAGTAAATTTGGGAGATACAAAACTACAAAATGTTGTGAAAGGCCGAACACGAATTCTAACAACTAGGTAATACATATCTTACGAGATATATCCAATGGAGGGGCTACTAACGGAGGTAGTACCAAATGTCTTGGGCTAGTTATACCAAATCCGTGTCCAACAAAGTCATCTAGTCGAGTTACATGATCCGAAAAGAGGAGAGAAAAAGTCAGATCCGGAGGAAGATTAAAATCATATCGACTGCCACACAATGGAGTTATCATCAAAGAAGATTCTTCCGGTTTAATACTACTCAAAACTTCCAAGAATATTCTTCCCGCGCTAAGTAATTCTTCAAACGCACTAGTTTTGTCATCTAACTCAGAATGATCGGGAAACTCCTCAACTAATAGGGGTGAAGGACCCGAGATATGATCGAGGATGGGTTGGTTAATCATATGGGGTGGCATTTCAGAGGAGAGCTCCTCTTCCATGTCACTGGGGTAACCGAATTCATCAAGATCGCTAAGCTCGTCAGAGATGCTAACATCGCCTTCGACGGGGGGGGGGGGGGGGGGGGGGGGGGGGGGGCTCAGTCAAAAGCACTGGCTCAGAATCAACAGAAGAGTCAATGACTGGAAAATAACACTCGGGGGAGGGGGGACCCTACATAGACAGAGGTCGAAGGCTAAACTGGGCACTCGAGAGTATAGGGATCTGACGTACCCCCGACATCATGGGAAAGTATCGTGGGATAACCCACACTGCTCGGAACACTCTCACCCCGCGGGATCATGGCACTCCTAGCAGTAACTACCATGGAATCTCGGCCAATGGATCCAACATCCTCCCTTTTCCTAGCGGTGGATGGAAGTACACATCGTGTAGACATACCAGTCTGGGGAAAGTTCTAACTTGAGAGCTAAGATCACTCCTATCATCAGATACGGGTCTAGTGTCATGGCGTAATGTAGCCCCTTCGTCGAACATCCATGCGGGAGCGTACTGATCAGTGAGGAGGCTCTTAATGACCAGCCAACCTATAGAAGACCCAATACGTCTTTCCTCGTTGATCCAGAAAGACTATGCTCGACCCACTAACTGCTTCCTCGCCATTGGGACCTTGTGGAGGTCCCATAGACCATGACACTCGAAATAACGTTCTATCCCAACAACCCAATTAAGGAAGATCTGAGGACCTTCCAACCCATCGTAGGTGGGAGCAACACTCCTAGAAAACCAAGATACGTCAACCTCTCGCTCACAGGGATGGTCCTGATGATGGTAGGGTTGCCTAGGGGATGGTGGTGTCGCTTGGTTAGCCGTTAGTTGCCTAAACAAGTCCCTAATTTCATCCATTATAGGTGAATGAAGTGGCTTCCTAACATTCGACATGATTCCAGAAGATTTGAATCGGGAAACGTTAACATCATGGGCCATTGTTGTGGTGACGGGACAAAAAATATTCTACTCGAATCTGGTGCACATGCAATGGAATAGTGACTCAGATCCTATAAAATTGTAACAGATGGAATTGTTCCTACTAAACCACTAAGGCAATAAATATATTTTTTTGTATTTTCTTACTGAAAATAAATATAAGATTATTAAATAATTTTTTTTGAAATTATTTTGCAGTAAAATAAAATTTTAAGCCGCTATTGGCAGACCAGAAAAAAAATTTTTGTAATTTTTTTGACAAATAAACGTGCAGGACAAATGCGTGTCAATGTCCTAAAAAAAGTGGGGATGGTGCCAATTAGAAAATTGACGTGAACCTGCCTCTGATACCAAATTGATGGAGGCTACGTCTCCCGACGAACCGCAACGGACAACGACACTGAATCATTCTCTCACGTTCCAATTCTACGTTCACACAATCAAATGGTTTACTTTTAATTGAGGTCTTTTAACACATGTGATTAATTTAACCCGCGTA
This sequence comes from Platanthera guangdongensis, assembly GCA_039583875.1. NCBI lineage: Eukaryota > Viridiplantae > Streptophyta > Magnoliopsida > Asparagales > Orchidaceae > Platanthera > Platanthera guangdongensis. The sequence goes on from CM077163.1 coordinate 18,343,356, forward strand.
ATCCTTGTTAGCCAAACAACACCACAACATTCACATCACCTAAAATTATGACTCCTAACCGCTCCGATATTAATCGTGTATAACGCAATGTCACAACAACAATCCGAGAAGAACTTGTCTAAAAAGTACAATCCAAAATTAGTCTTGTTCGCTCCCAAAAATCTGAATATAACATTAAGCTTCGTCAATTCTTTAGAGATCTAATAAGGGCTATTTGCCAATATTTGGATCAAGCGAAAAGGATCCACCCAATCCGAATTCGATTAATGAAATTGAAGAACATAAACGATAAAATCAGATTTTTAAAATGACTGATTCAAAAGCCGCGGATAAAAGTTGATGTCTCGCAACCTCCAACTAATTAACAAAGGAATCACACAAGAGTAGATATTTTCGTTACCCAATCCCAAGCAATGGACCTTCAAATCTTTCACAAGGATGAGTGGAGGAATCACATGACGACAGTGGAAAGATCCACTTCCACGAAATTCCATGGGGCCGCATCGGAAGGAGAAGACGCACGCCGCTTTCTTCGGAGTCACCGGAGTTGGAACCCACAAGGAGGCAACCCTATATGCCTGGGCCGAAATTTCACCAAATAAACTAAGGGTGGTCGGGTTACGAAAGGATGAAGGTGGTCGGCCTTCTTGAGAGGAGGTGGCTGGCTATGAGGGGGAGGAAGTGATGGTCGGGTTTTCCTTTGGGAATAAGAGGTAAGGAAGGAGGAGAAGAGAAGTGGGCCGTATAGAGGGGGAGGAGATAGGGTGGCCGGCGGCCAAAGAGGGGAAGGGGAGAGTTGGAGGCTAGGGATTGAAGGGGGGCCGAAATTTTGAGAGGGGGAAAGAGGAGGCAATTCTCAAGAGGGGAAAATTAGGGTTAAACTCAATTTCATTCTTCACTAATAAATTCCTTCATAACATGGCTATTTATCGCTTACACCACACAATCACCACCATTGAAAATTAAACACCTCATGATGGTTATATGCACAGATCATGTTACATGAAATCAAAATACATGAAACAAAATGTCTTAGAAATAAAATTGCTGAAATGAAAAAGATAAAATATTAATTGTAAAATATATAATTATAATTATTTAATTTATAATTATATATTGTATTAAATGGCGGCGGTGGTCGTCTTGCAAAACATGTAGCGGCGATGGCGGCGGGCATCGTAGTAGAAATCTCATCCTCGAGCTTGCGGCAATGATTGTCCCAATCCACAAACTCTCTCCGACGGGGATCAAAGGTGGCCGCATCAACAATGCCATCATGAACAAGCGGCGGGACTTCGCCGCCAACAATCAACCGGTCACGAGCATTACGAGCACATGGTCGGACCTATTCGCCATCAGTGAGGATGAAAGGCCCCTCCTAAATAGGAGAGACTTTTTCCATCTGAGGGCCCTTCCCCACAGCTTCGAGGTTTTGGAGGACAATGTCCCTGATTTTAATGGGTCTCGACTTCACCCTTTTGTTGTAGAAATGAGCCAAATTGACTTGATATGCGGTGATCCATGGAGTTGCTTCATCCCTGACTTCTTGGACCTGGTCCAAATTTCCCCAACAAAAGGGCTTCATTTTCTGATGTGTCATAAGCCTGGACATGAGGACTTGGAATCTTGAAGTCCCATGGTATGATTGTGTCTAATCTATAGCAGAGGTTGAAGGGTGTTTTCCCGATGGGAGTTCTTATCATTGTCCTATATGCCCATAGGACATTAGGGAGAGCATCTACCCACTGCTACCCAACCTCTTAAAAGTGGGTCTTTAGGCCTTTCCAGATGGTGTGGTTGGTGACTTTGATTTGTCTGTTGGCTTGGGTATGTGCCACAATCGTGTGGCAAAGTTCTATCTTCAGGTCCTCCCACATTTTTGTGAAGGCCTTTCCTTTGAATTGCATCACATTGTCAGTGATGATAGTAGCATGGATACCGAAGCGGTATACAATACTTCTCCAGACGAATTGTGTGGCATTCTCCTCGATGTTCTTGGATAGTGGCTCTGCTTTGACCCAGTTAGTGAAGTAATCAACAGTTAGTATGATGAATTTCCTTTGCCCAGAGGCTGGTGGAAGCAGGCTGAGTAGACAGTTCGCCCTACTAAGCAAAAGTCCATGTGCTTCGGAGCATGGTGAGCACGACGAGGGACTGATGCAGGACATTGGAGTGGAGCTAACAACTTTCGCATTTAGAAGTGAAGTCAAGGGCATCCATTTTAGTGTGGGCCAATAAGCCCTTATCCTAGGATTTCAAGGTCAAAGCCTTTCCTTCTAGATAATACCCGTACACGCCCTTGTGTACTTCATGCAGAGCCTATTCTACTTCGGGTGGGCGTAAACACTTCAAGTATGGCCCAGAAAAGAAGCGCTTGTATAGCTTATTTGTGATGATGGAGAACGAGGAAGCACAGATTCATAAGTGTCAGTTCTCTACATGGTTTGCCAGTAGTTTCCTACTATTGAGGTAGGTGATGATGGGGTCCATCCAGCAGGGCTCCCCTTTTTGTGATGGAAGCGATCTCCCAGGGGACCAAAACACTAGGAACGTGCAAGTCCTCGAATTGAAGATTCCAGGTTTGGTACCCTGTAACGGAGTTGATGAGCTTGGATAGAGCATCCGCTAAGGTGTTTTGATCCTGAGGAATGCAAAGAATTTGGTGAGATTTAATTTTCCTGAGTAGAGATTTTGCCAGCTGGTGGTACCGTACGAGTTGCTCATTTTTTGCCTTGTAGTCCCCCTCGACCTGGGATATTACTAGTTGAGAGTCGGTGTTGATGGTTAATTTTTTACCCCATAGTTGATGGTCATACGAAGTCTGGCGACTAGGATTTCGTACTCCAGGATATTGTTGGTAGCTGGGAACTTTAGTCGAAGCTCAATTCGAGAGTATCCCCACCGAGACTTATCAGTAGCAAAACTGTGCCTACCCCCTCGAAGCCTGAAGCCCCCTTGAAGTACAAAGTCCACTGTGTGAGTGCCATACGGTTCGAGCTGGGTGCTTCTTCTGCCCGGAATATGCATTCTACTATGAAGTTTGCTAGGAGTTCGGACTTGATGATGAGCCTTGGTAGGAACTAGATGTTAAATTCCCCCAGCTCCACTACCCACTTGACTAGCCTTACTGATACCTCGGGCTTCTTTAAGATCGCTCGTAGTGGAAACTACGTTAGTACTTTGATAGTACGGGTCTGGAAGTATGGCTGGAGTTTTCTCGCAGAGAATACAAGCGCCAGAGCCGTTTAATCTATAATGGGATATCTGCTCTCTGTATCAGACAAGTCCTTGCTAAGGTATTATACTAGGTACTGGATCCCCCCTTCATCTTTTGCCAGGTACTGTTTGAGATATTCAAAAGCGGTATGACACTCATCCGTCCATTGGAATCCAGTGTATCGCGCCCTGCAAATCACTTTTAAGAAAGGGAGGTACTTGTCCCCAGTCCGAGCCAGGAAGCAGGAGAGCGCAACTATCCTTCCATTGAGACGTTGAAACTCCTTACTGGTGTAAAGGGGGGGACATGTCCTCCATTGCTTTAATCTTTCTACGGTTGACCTCTAAAATTCCCTGCAGTAACCCCGAATGCGCACTTGGAAGGATTTAGTCGTAGTTGAAAACAATGAAGGAGTTGGAAGCATTTATTCAGGTACTCTAGGTGGTGCCCCCACTGAATCCTCTTAACTAGCATATCATCGATGTAAACCTTCATGGATTGCACAATGAGACTTTTGAACACCTGGTTCATTAGCCACTGGTAGGTAACTCCGACATTCTTTAATCCGAAAGTTATTACTTTATAATAGTACACTCCTTTTTCTTTGTGAAAGACAGTGTGCTCTTTATCTTATTGGTTAATCCGGATCTGATTGTATCCCTAGTAGGCATCCATGAAGCTGTGGAGCTCATGCCCGGCTGTTGCATCCACATGCTGATTGATACGCTGAAGAGGAAAGATATCCTCAGACAAGCTTTGTTAAGATTTATGTAGTCGACACACATCTTTAAGTTGTATCACCAGACAGCTTCTTTTCACCACATCAATAGGAGTGATCTTCAAATTAGGGATAGACTGTGCTATGTTGAATACTTGTAGAGATTTTCTTTTTCTTCAAGCTTCAGAAAGATTGTTGTGAAGACTTGTGGAACTTGAAAACAATAAATTGATCCTTCTTGTTGGTGGTGATTTTTGCGAAGTAGGGTTTGCATAATATTTTTCAAAAGTCTCGTCAAAAGGCGCAAGCACTTAGCTTATATATATCTACATCAGCAATGAATATAATCTTGTTTTGGTATGCGACATGGTCGGCATTAACAATTTTATCTTCCCAAGAGTACGTGTCATAAGAGTGCGGAGGTTTTTGTCTTTTAGTGTGCAATTGGAGTCAATTTGAATTATGCATGACATCAGCAAAATGTCTTGGCATCTTTTGACTTAGAATAAACTTTTGTGCTTCTATAGAGGCATTGAGTGATTGAGATTGACGTGAGGTCATTTAACTTAGTCAGATACTTGAATTTCGGTAGAGATGTCGAGTGACTGAGATTGACTCAGCGCATTCAGCTTTTGTGTTGAGTGACATCTAATGTCTCGATGAATTTTAACTTGGATAGATTTTCTGCTTCTCCTCTGAAGCGTTGAGTGATGACCTTTGCTCGACACATTTGTACTTAGATAGATTTTTTGCTTCTCTACTGAGGCGTTGAGTGAATGGTCTTCACTCGATGCATTTGTACTTTGACAGATTTTCTACTTCTCAACAGTATCTTTGAGTGAATAACATTCACTCAGCGCATTTAGATCTTTAGCGTCGAGTGATGTGAGATGACTCGACCCATTTGTACTTAAGCAAATATCATTTACTCTAGAGTGTGCTGACTTATCTCCAATTGAAGTTTTGATAACTCCAAGCTGGTTTATCAATCAATTACTAATAACCTGCACATTTTAACTCAGAGAAATATCAAATATATATTTGTGTATATTATTGACTATGTAGCTTCTTCAAATCTAGCACATTGTGGTCAATGTTCCCAACACCGACATCGTCACATAGAGCCTCTACTATGTTCATTTGACGCCTAGCAGAAGCCCAAGAATGAAAGTATGTAGTGTTTCTATCTCCCCCACCAAGCCATGGAGCACTACTTCTCTGTCGCCACTTAACATTCTCTTTCGACACAAATTTCTCCAACATCTTATGAAGTTGTAGGAGAAACTACTGCGAGTCATTGGACACCACAATATTCAGGATATTCTCAATCTCAATTTTCCGAATGTGGGCCGGCACCGCACCCACCGATCGCCAATAATGATCTTGGATGATTGGCATACAACCCTCCACTGCCAACGACCAATCCATATAGGGTTGAGCTCTAGACATAGAATCCCAAGCCTGGGCAATAATGTCACTAGTTACCGACAAGCATTGTTACCAAGCCTCAAATTTGAGCCCACACTTTGTTTGGGACGACATCTCAGAGGAATGGAAGGAAAGCAGTATGGGGTGATGATCGATTAGTGTGTAAGGCTAGGAGATGATGAAATAACATCATTGCAAACATCTGAAGCATAGATGAAGATGCACATAATCGATCAAGTCGAGAGGGAACCATGACTGAAGTAGCTTGTCGATTCCATAAGGTAAATCTATCGCCAACATATGGAATAGAAGACTACGCGACATCCATAAGTGCCCCCACAATCCTTAATCTGCCAATACAGACGAGAATGAGAGCTCTCCAACTCCTCTAGACAAATTATTTCATTGAAACCACCTCCACAAACCCACAATGAGGAAGAATCACTAGCCAGCATATGCATCAAATCCCAAGTCGACCAACAAAGGTGCGATTCCGGATGCCCATAGAAACCTGTGAACCTCCAATATCCATGGCGAGACGCCGACTGAATATCAACAACAATGTGGTGGCGAGAGACCAAGCCCTGATCAATCCCATAAACAATGGAGTACTCTGAGTGATGCACCCTAGACGCAAGAGACTAAGTCCTGACAGTAAGAATGAACAGCGACCTAGGCTAACCCTCAATCGCTTGAAACCTAACCGATGCAATTGGTGCTAAGAGTCAAGGGCCAACCAGAGGTTGATCCGGTAAAAATAGATATTTACGGAAACCAACAAACTAAGCCAAGGAACACTAAACCTATCATAGCCTAAGTAACCAAAAGCAACCATAAGGATAAGAGTCCTGTACTATAAAACAAAACCTTTACAGAGTGAGGCATACATGTCGAGACATGATTGTCAATGTATCCAAACAAAGTAGAAAAAATACAATACAAGAGCAAGCCGTGCGGACTCAAGGAGTAACCGCCGGCTTTGCTGCTAATCGTTATGGAGTCCGCTGAAGCTTCCTGGTCACAAGACTGCAACAAGCCGCGCAGACTGCCCATTATTCCAGTGCTGAAGAAAGAACTCTGTCCACCGAACTGCAAGCCGCCTGACCGCGAGGTCGCCTAGCCGTCAGAACGAGCGGACTGTTGCCACCGTACTTAACAACCCTCCAAACTGTGGACAACTTATTGAACATGGAAACAAGTTGCAGAAGAGAAACCTCCTAGTCGCAAGTTGCGACCTGCTGCTAACCGCATGTTACTACCAGCAGAGTTTGCACTGTCCCTGACCGCAGTCAAAACCAAGTCACTGTCTTTCCAGCACTATCCACATAACCTGCACAACACAAATCAGTCAATCTCTTCAAACCATGCGGATATAAAACACTAACCGCAAAAATACCCCGCGAGTTCACTTACTGTTCACTCGGTGTCTTCTAATGTGACATGGGGTCCAATTTATAGGCACGAAGAGGAGTGTGATCACCTCCATGGATGATAGAAAAACCGCCCCATCCAGTGTGAACACCAAGTGTATCCGCAAAAGCTATGGATACACACCAGACTGCTGCGAGTAGAAAAGAGCTAGTCCGCTAAGGCTTCTCTCCAAGGACAGAAACAAAGCCTTTGACAAGTCACCAAGCCTAGCAAGACAAGAACACTAAATAGGCAGATTCAGCAAGTACCACCCCAGTCCGCCCACTTATGGACACAGCTCCAGACTGCAGAAAACGAGTTCGCAGCCAAGTCGCACATGATAGACTGCTTTCGAGCTCGACGGATAGAAAAAATAGCCAACGCAGGCCGCACGACCTCCTGGATTAAACCAACCTGGACTTGGTCCAAATCCAAACCAAGTCCACACCACCAAACATCCCTGATGTGAGCACAGCACCAGCGGATACAAAACCAATCCTCACAAAACAAAAAACTCCAGATCCAGCTACACAACCCAACAGCTGAGCACAAAACCATCCTATCTGCTTGATAACAACCTGGGGAACAAGCTACAAAACACTAGATGACCTAGCTAGTCGCCAGCTCTGTCCTCTCAGACTGTACTGTCTGACCACCGAGACCGCCGAGACTATCAGCACAGTCGGCCCAAATAGACTGCCCAGGCTGCATAAACAGACCGCCCAGGTCGCCTAGGTCACCCACTTCCACTTCAAAAAATTCAACACCCCCTTGAAGTGGGAAGTGGAGACCAGCCCTAGCAATCCCCGTAACCGAGTAAATGGACCATTCGATAGCGGCTTCGTGAAGATATCCATGATGTTATCCTCGCTCCGCGCATGTATGTTCGAATAGAAAAAGTAAACTAAAATTTGGAATAACAGAAATTTTTATTATCCAAAAAGATAAGTATTACAAAGGTATGGCCTCCCTTTTATAGAATGAAGGAGATGAGAGAGATTACAAATAAATAATGTGGGACTAAATAATTACAGGTATAAGTGGCTTTACAAAAATAGACCGAACAAGCCGCGTGGTTAGACGAATAGTCTAACTGCTCGACAACCACCAAAATGAGAGAACAAGCTGCCAAAGGAGATGGCTAGACCGCTGGCCTCCAAGTCGCCTGAGACAAACTGCCAGACCGCTCAGACACCAAACAGAAACAGCCCGGCTACCAAGTCGCTGGGAGAAACCGCCTGACCACGCAGACACCAAACAACAATAGCCCGGCTACCAAGCCACTGGGATAAACCACCAGACCGCCCAGTCTCCATACTACAACACTCCACCTCAAGCTGGAGCATAGATATCAATCTTGCCCAGCTTGTCGCAAATATGAAAAAAAGGAAGCAGACACTGGCTTGGTGAAGATATTTGCCAACTCGTTTTCAGAAGTGACGGACGGAAAACAAATCTTTTTCTTCAAAACCTCTTCCCGAATAGACTTCTATGTATTTTGTTCTCTCATGAAAGACCAGATTTTTGGAGATGTATATTATAGCCTTGTTGTCGCAGAACATAGGAAGATGATAGTTGTTGACCTCTCCTAAGTCAAGCATGAGAGCTCGTAACCACTTTAACTCATATGTGGTCGATGTCATACTACGATATTCCTCTTCTGTACTAGACCTGCAGATAACAGAATATTTCTTGCTCTTCTAGCTCATAAGATTTCCTCTAACAAACATGCAAAAGCCCGATGTTGACTTGCGGTCTCTTTTTTCATCATCATAGCTCGAATCTGAGTACCAGCCCGTAATAACTTTAACTCACAACAGACTGTTTCTTGCTCTTCCAGCACACTCTCCCTTGAAGTGGGAAGTGGAGACCAGCCCTAGCAATCCTTGTAACCGAGTAAATGGCCCCTTCGACAGCGGCTTTGTGAAGATATTTGTGATGTTATCCTCACTCTGCACATGTCCAACCACAAGAGACCGCTCCAACACCTTCTCCTGAATAAAATGGTGCTCAATCTCAATGTGCTTGGTCTGCATGTGACAAACTGAATTATTAACCAGTTTTAGAGCACTCTTATTATCAACGCGTAGTAGAGTAGGACCGCACACTTTTTCATGGATGTACTCTACTAGCCACCTAAGCCAGATGACTTCTCGAGCTGCCAAGGCCAAAGCCATGTACTTCGATTCTGTAGTAGAGACGGACACCAAATCATACTTCTTGCTGCACCAAGAAATTCCTACTGATCCACATGTGAAGACGTAACCAGATGTTGAATTCTGGTCATCTGAATCTACCCCATAATTAGCATCAGTATAACCATGCAGGTTGAAGCTCGTGTCTCTCCTATAAAGGGGACCCATATCAGAAGCGGACTTCCCGTACTTTAGAATGCTGCTTGCCGCCATCAGATGAGGCTTCTGAGGTTCCAACATTTACCGACTAACTTGGCCTACAACATATGCAATTTCTGACCTCGTAATCGTCAAATGGATAAGGCTCCACACCAAAGCACTGAACACTAGAGGATCTGGAAGTATTCTCCCATCATCTTGTCAAAGCTTGATGCCAACATCAAAAGGAGTAGAGCTACTCTTGCCTTCCCGCATGCCGAATCGCTGAACGATCTGATCCACATAGCCCTTCTCGAAAACGAGTATGCCACTATCTTTCCTCTCCACCTCAAGTCCAAGGAAGTGTTGGAGCTCACCGAGGTCCTTCATCTCAAATCGAATGGCTTGTTCTTCCCTGAGCCTAGCCACCTCCTCCTCGGAGTTTCCCGTGACGATCATATCGTCCACATACAACAACACCAAGACCTGAAACTCGCCCTTATTCTTGATGAACAGGCTCAAATCTGAGACCGAGACAAAATTACTACAAAATTGGAGGTATTTTGCAATCTTCTCATACCATGCCCTTAGAGCCTGCTTCAAACCATAAAGGGCCCTCCTGAACTTGCAGGCATATCCTAGATGATCTTTAGACACAAATCCAGGCGGCTGAACCATGAAGATGTCTTTATCAATTTGCTCATTAAGAAAAGCATTCTTTACGTCCAGCTGCCACATCTTCCAACCTTGGCAAGCCGTCAAAGCCATCACCACTCGCACTGAAGTCATATTTGGTACAGGACTAAACGTCTCTTCATAGTCTTCTCCATACTGTTGAGAAAATCCTCGAGCTACAAGGTGAGCCTTGTACCGCTTGATGCTCCCATTCACCTTCTTCTTCAGCTTGTAGACCCACTTGCATATCACAAGAGTAATGCCATCGACCTTGGGCACAAGATCCCAAGTCTCATTCTTCCTGAGGGCAGCCATGTACTCATTCATGGAATTTTCCTACTCTTTTATCCTAGTAGCATCTTCAAATCTAGAACGCTCTTGCTCGTTTGGAGGGCCTGCAAAGAAACATGAGACCAAGCTCACTGCATTTCCTTTGCTATAACGAGCTGGTGGTTTGATGGTCCTCTTTGATCTCCGAAGGGTCTGACCATTGCTAACCACATCTTCTACTTCTCCTGAATCAACTCCATTCCCGGGCAAACTTGGAGCATCGTTCCCATTGCTTCCTGAACCTGAAGCCTCTGCCCCGGAGCTAGAAACACCCGGAGCTCCTGGTGATACAGGCAGCTCCACCAGAAGATCCTTATCAGCCACCTCCTGCCGACCATCTGACCTGCTTTCCTGCAACTCTACAGAAGAGCCACCTCCATATGACATCAACTCGTCGAAAAGAACGTCTTTCTAAACCACGAACTTCTTTGTCACGGGATCCATGCACTTCCACCCCTTCTTCCGCTCATCATAACCCACAAAGACAAGCTTCCTTGCCTTTGCATCCAGCTTTATCCTGAGAGTATCCAGAAAGTGTATGTAGCAAGTCGATCCAAATACCCGAAGGTGTCCAACTCTAGTCTTCTCCTTAAACATCATCTCTTGAGGAGACTTCATGTTAATTGGACTCATTGGCATCTGATTGATGACATAAGTAGCACATGTCATCCCCTCCGCCCACAAGGACCTTGGAATGCCTTTGGCATGAATCCAACACTTACAGGTTTTTGTCAAATGACAGATCTTTCGCTCTACTACTCCATTTTATTGAGGAGTATGAGCACAAGTGAGCTCCCTTTGAATGTCGTGCTTCCTGCAGAAGTTTGAGAACTCAGTTGAAACAAACTCACCTCCGTTGTGTGTTCTCAACTTCTTGATCTACATGCCAAGCTGGCCCTCCACCAACTCCTTGAACTCCACAAACAAACGGAAGACATCTGACTTCTCCTTCATAAAGTACACCCAAGTGTACCTCAAGTAGTCATTAATCAGGACTAGCATATACCTGCTGCCTCCAAGTCTAGCAGTGATGGTCGGCACCATTAGATCACTATGGATACATTCTAATGGTTCTTTACACCTGGACTATGATTTGTCAAATGGAAGGCGATGAGCCTTTCCATATTGACATTCTACCCAAACACGATCGTCGTCGAAGGATTACAACCTAGGCAAACCTTTCACAAGATTCTTTACTGTCATGGCTTTCAGATTGTCCATCCCAACATGTCCCAGCCGCTTATGCCAGATAGCTGCACTATCGTTGGACCTCATCAGACCAATATAAGAACTTGTTGAAAATATAAAGTCCCTAACCCATCTCCCTGCATGAGCAACGTCAGCCTTAACTGCTGACTTGTTGCAGAGAAACTTCACTTCTATTGGACCGAATAAAACATGATAGCCTGCGTCTACAACATTTGTCACTGAGAAGAGGTTCTTCTTCATGCCCAGTATATGATAGACACTCCTCAATGTGAGTGTACCGTTATCACTATCCAAAAAAACTACACCCTCCTTCTCTACTACATGAACAGTATCATCAGCTGTAAAGATAGCTTAGTTACCTAAGAATGTCCACATACAGGAGAGCTTCGACTCATCCCAGGTGAGGTGGTGACCACACCTTGAGTCCACAATCCAGTTATCTTTGTGGTCGATGGTTAACAATTCACAGACACATGCACCCGTCATGAACACATTTCCCCATCCAGCTTCCTCGACGCTGGAACCAGCCTCCTCTTTGTCTGCAACTTGCCCCGGTTGAAGCTTAACCTTGCAGTATCTCTTGAAGTGTCCTGGCTGGTTCCATCTGTATCACTTAAGCCACTCCTTCTTCCAATACCTCTTAGGAGCAGCGCTCTCCTCTTTCTAATATGAAGTAGAAGGACCCTCACCAACAACAGTCTTCTTCTTCTCCTCCCATATCTTATTCTTTCCTAAGAAGAGCACCTCACTACCTCCTTCAGATATAGTGACCCCAGCCATCTGCCTTGTCAAGCTCTCCTGCGAAGCCAGCAGGTTCTCTTGCTCTAAAAAAGACGGTTGAGTGGCTCAGCCTTGAACTGAAGTGATAAATGCGACATACACCTTCCGCAAGCCGCATACTATGTGCCTCTTCAGCTTTGCCTCTTAAATAGGCTCATTTGGGTCCAACGCTGAAATCTCAGGTCACAGGTTCTTCATTTTCAAGAAGAACGTAGAGATGGGCAGATCACCTTGAGTGACCCTTGCCAACTCATTCTCGAGGAACTATAGTCGAGCTACATTCTTCTTGTTAACAACCCATCAAGGGAAGTCCAACTTTCCGCAGTAGACCTACATCCAATGATGTGGTCAAAGAGTTCTGGTGAGATAGCCCACTTGAGAGCAAACTCAGCTTTTGCATTTGTCTTCCTCCAAGCTCTCACAATATCAACACCAGCACCCACAGCAGCAGTAACCTCTTGCTTTTTCTCACAGCTGATGACTTCCCAAAGGTCCTCACCCAACAGATAACTATTCATACATGACTTCCACTTCTTGTAGTAAGTCGACGTAAGGAGCTTAATACCAAGACCTCTTGCAAATCCTCCTTCCATTGCAAACACCTTGGTTACTTCAACTCTCAAAAGCAATAAGGCAACTAACAATTGATCACTGCTCAACCTCTAAATGCTTTGATACCATGTAAAAAATCGAGATTTGTGGAAACCAAAAAACCAGGCCCAGGAACACTCAACCTATCTGAGCCCAAGTAACCAAAAGTAACCAGAAGAGCAAGAGTCTTGTAATATAAAACAAAACCTTTACAGAGCGAGGAATACATGGCGAGACATGATTGCCAATGTATCCAACGTAAGCAGAAGAAATATAATTCAAGAATAAGCCACGCAGACCCAGGGAGTAACTGCAGGTTCTGCTACTAATCGCTATGGAGTCTGTTGAATCCGCCTGGTCGCAAGACCACAATAAGCCGCGTGGACTACCCGTTATTCCAGCGCTGAAGAAAGAACTCTGTCCGTCGAACTACAAGTCGCCTGACTGTGAGGTCTCATACCCGCAAGAACGAGTGGACTGCTGCCACCGAACTGAACAAGCTTCCCAGAGGGGGACAACTTATTGAACAGGGAAACAAGTTGCATAAGATAAACCGCTTAGGCACAAGTTGCGACCTACTGTTAACCATTGTTTGATACCCGTAGAGTCCGCATAATCCTTGACCGCATTCAGAACCATGTCCCTGGCTTTCCAGCGCTATCCGCACAACCTGCACAACACAAACCGGTCAATCTCTTCAAACTGTGCGGATAGAAAACCCTAACCGCAGCAACCTCCCGCGAGATCACTTACTGTTCACTCGGTGTCTTCTGATGTGACAGGGGAGTCATATTTATAAATGCGAAGATGAGTGTGATCACCGCCCTAGGCGATGGGAAAACCACCCTATCTAGTACGAACACCAAGTGTATCCGTAAAAGCTGCGGATACACACCAGTCCACTACGACTAGCCAAGAGTGAGTCCTCCAAGGTTTCTCTCCAAGGCCATAAACCAAGCCTCTAAAAAGTGGCCAAGCCTAGCCAGACAAGAACACCAAACATGCAGACTTAGCGAGTACCACCCTAGTCCGTTCACTTGCGGACACAGCTCCAGACCGCAAGAAATGAGCTCGCAGCCAGGTCACACAAGACAGACTGATGCTGAGCTCGACGGATAGAGAAAACAGCCCGCGTAGGCTACGCGACCTCCTGGACTAAGCCAACCTGGATTTAGTCCAAATCCAAACCAAGTCCGCACTACCAGACATCCCTGGTGTGAGCACAAAACCAGCGGATACAAACCAGTCCGCAGAAAATGGCGAACTCCAGATCCAGCTGCAAAACCCGACAACTGAGCGGATAACCATCCTATCCGCCTGATACCAACCTGGGGAATAAGCTGCAGAACACTGACCGACCTAGGTTGTAACACCCCAAATCCCACGATTGGGTTCAGGTTGGGCAACACGGCCTGGGACACGGGCGTGTCCCAAGCCGTGTCTTGCTCTGCTGAGCAGCCTGTCGAGTGTTCGACGAGTTCTCGAGTGGGAACACGTCCTGCAATATTGGATCCTTAGTTGGATTTGGGCAAGGTTCACTAAACTAGGATTACTGACCCACCTTGTATAGCCAGGGTCATGTCTGTGGCCTAGAGTTTAGGATATATACTTAGAGTCAACATTGTATTGAACAGCCAACAACCAACTTCAGAAGACTAAAGACTTAGAGAAAAATCAGTTTCAGGAAAGTGAGTTCGATGTTCATCGAACTCAGCTCGACGTTCGTCGAACTCAGCTCGACGTTCGTCGAACTCAGCTCGACGTTCGTCGAACTCAGCTCGACGTTCGTCGAACTCAGCTCGACGTTCGTCGAACTCAGCTCGACGTTCGTTGAACTTAGCTTGACGAAAGTTGTGCTCAGCTTGACAAACTCAGAGACAATTCTCTCAGTTGAGCTCGACGAACTTAGTTCTCAGGTCGACGATTTCTGGATGCTCTACTTCAACATTCTAAGTCCAGAAACATTTCTCTGAACTCTAGTCGACGAAGTTAGATTATCAGCTCGACGATCTTAGTGCACAGAATTAGCAAGTTTCTTCAGAAAGCAGTTAGCTATTCTTAGGTCGACGATGTTGGATCTCAGGTCGACGAACAACAATTATCTGGTCGACAAACATGACTTCTCAGCTCGACGAACTCTGGACCCAGGTCGACGAATTCTGTTCTTTGCTCGACGATTGTTGTGCAGTTCCAGGCTTGGATTTTTCCTTCCTTCTGTCCTTATTTTATTACAGTAATTTCTGAGTAATCAATGCTCAATATTCTTTGAATATTACTGTTAGAAGCAACATTGATTATGGTATTCATCAGTATTATTACTTGTCGTTTTTCAACGGGACAGTTGGGGAAATCCAATTAGTGCAGACATTCTCTCCAGCAGAATTTTACATTCTCCATGCCTTCAACAATCAATGAAGGAAGGAATTCAAAAATTCAAAGGAAAAATTCCATTGGAAATATAAAAGTGATTTTCTTTTTTCTTTTGAAGAGAGATACACAAGAGCAAGATTGAGCACACATTGATAAAAAATGGCAGACAGCAACAATATTCAAACTCTTCTCTGTACAGAAAAATAATCTGGTCTTCACCTTGACATTGCTGAAGAAGAAGAAGAACATTCATCTCAAATCAAGAGTCTTCTTCATTCTTCACTCCAGGATTCTTCAAGGACAACAAATCTTCATCAGTCAAGAAGTTCCTGGATCTCTTCTGTTTAAGGCTAAAGATAAAAGACCTACTCACCCTGAATCAAAGCTTCAATCTTCCTAAACAACTCAAAAACTCAGGGGGAGCTTTGATAACATCAAAGATCCACTAGTCTTCTCAGCTGTAATTGGGAAAGAGAAGACACCATAACTCTCTCACCCCTCACTGTATAAAGGGTTCTTTAACTCGCTTCAAAAGTTATTCCTTGGTTGCAAGTTACCTGATCAAAAAACTTGGGTTGGTTTTTGAGCACCTGATAAAAAGCTCATTGGTGGCAGTTACCTGATCAAAACCTGTGAGTGGATTCCTACCAGGGTGGTAGAAGAGTGTATGTACCCAGGTTGGGGAACCACTATAAAAATTCTTGTGTTGTCTGGTTGCCCTCTTTCTTTTTGTTCTTGCTGTGTCTGTGCTAGTTAATTTAATTTTGCTATGCCTGTGGTAGATTACCTTATCTTAGGATTGCTCTTTTACTTACAACAAAAATTGGTATCAAATAGCTGCCCTACTCTGTAGACTTTATCAACAACAAAAATTATTAAAGATTTAAAGATACTCTATTCACCTCCCCCCTCTTTAGAGTATTTCAGGTCTAACCCTCACTTTTAATTGGTATCAGAGCAGTGTCACTTTGGTTGTACAAGTTAACCCTTGAACCAAAAAATCCTATATTAAATTTGACCTTTTATTTCTCTTAGGATTATATTCACAGCATGACACAGAATAAGGATTATGCAAGCACCAGACCTCCAGTGTGCAACTTAAATAAGTTTGCCATCTAGAAGGCAAGAATTAAACTATATATGAATTCCAATGATGAGGACATCTACAACTCTATTTTGACAAGTCCTCCTCAATCAACTGCCTCTACATCTACAACAGCCTCAAGCACACATGCTATTCCACCACCTGAGTGGACAGATGCACAAAAGAAGGCCAAGATTGTTGATGCAAAGGCCATGAATATTCTGGCTCAGACTATGTCTGATGATATTTTCCAGAAGGTGGCTGAATGCACATCAGCCAAAGATATTTGGGACTCTCTCAACCAAATGGTGGCTGGCTCTGCTGATGAGAGGAAAGACAGAAGATCAAATCTCATATCTCTGTATGAGAACTTCACAAAGGATGAGTCAGAATCTATTGCTGATATGTACAACAGACTGAGCTCAATAATCAATGAGCTGGAGACTTTGGATAAGGACATCACCCTTACTGAAGTAAATGATAAAATCCTCATGTTTTTCCCAACTCATGGGATTTCAGAATATGGCCAATCAAGGAGGCCAGGAGCTTAAATGAGATTTCCACAGAATCTTTTTTGGGAAAGCTCAAGTCTTATAAGCAACTAATAAATTCCAGAGAAGCAGCTGAACAAAGGACTCCTCCACCATCAAGAAAGGAGCACAACATAACATTCAAGGCTGCTGAAGAGACATAATCTTCAACAGTCAATGAGGAACTAATGAGTCTCTTTGCTAAGAGATCTTACAAAATGACAAGAAAGGACTTCAGAAGAAAATCATCCAGGCAGGATGATAAACCAAGGTATGATAAAAATCCTACTAAAGAAGTAGTATGTTTTGGCTGCAGGAAACCTGGACACTTTGTCTCAGAGTGTCTAGAGAATCAAAAGAAAGAAAGAAGAAGAGAGAAGGACTCCAAAAGACAACAAAGTAGCAGGCCTTCCTCCAGCAAATATAAAAAGAAGGAGAAGGGTTTTGTTGCTGATACCTGGAGTGAGACTTGAAGATGAATCCACATCTTCCAGTTCCAGTGAAGAGGAAGAAGAGGCAAGGGCCAAGGAAATCTGCCTCATGGCCATCAATGCCTCTAACAGCCAATCAGATGATGAATAAGAATCTGATAATAAAGGAGCTTCAGAATCAGAAGCTGATTATGTACTTTCATCTTATGATTATAGTTCTAACAGTTTCAAAACTAAATTTAAAACTATGTGTATTGACCTAATCAACTCTAAAAATGAAATTAAAATACTTAGGAAAAGACTATCTAATCAAAAATATCTGATTTCTGAAAACACTAAGTTAAAAGATGAACTAACTCTAGCTAATGAACAAATCATTTCTTTAAAAACAGAGCTATGTGAGTCTAAGCAACTTGAGAAATCTCTTAATGGGAGAAGCCTTAAGCTGATGAACATTACAAGCACAGTCAATGCCCGACTGAATGACAAACTGGGCTTGGGTGCATCATCAAGTTTACCCCCCATACTTAAGAAGAATATATTATCAACCCCTATTAGATTTGTTTCAGCTAAGGGCAAAGAGGTAATAAACAATAAACAAACCACAGAAGAATTACCTAACTATAAAAATCAAAATAATAGAAACCAAAAAACTTTAAGTAAAAACAAAGTTCAACAGATTTCATCGAACTCAGGACGATGAAATGTGGCTAGTTCGTCGAACTCCGATCGACGATCTATGAACGCCAATGTTAGCTATAATATTCATCTTACTGCGATCGACAAACTGTATATGGTTCGTCGAGCAGAGGTCGACGAACTTGGGGCACAGAAAATGAATATGTTCATTCTCTGAGCAGAGATCGACAATCTCATCCCACTTCGTCGAACTCTGGTCGACGAACTTACAATTTTTCGTCGAACCCTGTCAGAAAAATCATAATTTTGACAAAAGCACTAATCAATCTAGAAATTCTTTTAATCCACATGCTGATTGGATAATTCCTCCCAGAAGATTTCACCCCTTAGGTTATAAAAGCCAACCTGAATGTTCATATATTTCTAGCATTTCTTATGAAAAGAAACAAGGACCCAAGGTAACCTGGGTCAAGAACATCTAACTTATTTTCTTGTAGGTGAAGAGATATCCTATCACTCAAAATAAGTGGTATCTGGATAGTGGGTTCTCTAAGCACATGACTGGATGCAAGGATAGCCTAATCAACTACAAGACAAAGCTGGGTCCAAGGGTAATCTTTGGAGATTCCAGCTTTGGACAAAATGAAGGCTATGGAGACTTCAACAGTGGAGCTGTCACCTTCAGAAAAGTGGTATATGTAAATGGTATCAAACACAACCTAATATCCATAAGTCAATTATGTGATGCAGGTTATCAGGTTACTTTACCAATTCTAAATGCATTATTTCTTCAAATAATCAAACTGTTTTAACAGGGTATAGACAAGGGAATATATACTTAGTAAATTTTAATTATGCTAACTCAGAAATATGTTTATTCAACCAAGTTAGTAATAATAATATCTTTTAGCATAAAACACTAGGTCATGTGAATCTTAAAAATGTCTCTAAGCTATCTAGGGACAACCTTGTCAGAGGATTTCCTTCCAGCCCCTACAAGAAGGAAAGCCTATGCAAGGCTTGTCAAGAAGGCAAGCAAACTAAAAATAGCTTTAAGTCAATTAATAAGAGTTATTTACCTAAGATTTTGTACTTGCTACATATGGACCTTTTTGGACCCATTGTTGTACAAAGCTTAGGAGGGAAGTCTTACACCTTGGTTATTGTAGATGACTTCTGTAGATTCTCTTGGGTTTTCTTCTTGAGAAACAAGTCAGATAACTTTCAACTCCTTACAGACTTTCTTAAGGGCATAAAGATTGAGTATTCTACTCCAGTTGCATTGATCAGAAGTGATAATGATACTGAGTTTGAATCTCTTCCCATGCAAAGATTCTGTGAGGAGGAAGGTGTCAGACATTGTTTCTCTGCTCCTATAACTCCTCAAAAAAATGGGGTAACTGGAAGGACAAACAAAACACTCATTGAATCTGCAGGAACATTACTTGCAGATACACACATGCCCCTATCCTTTTGGGCAGAGGCTGTGAGCACAGCAAACTATGTGCTGAATAAAAGTTTGATACACAAACTAAAGGGCAAGACATCATATGAATTACTCAAAGGGAAGCAACCTAAAATTGATTACTTTAGAATTTGTGGGTGTAGGCATTTCATTCATAACAATAACAAGAAACACACTAGAAAATTTGAAGATAAAGCTACAGAGGGAATGTTTTTGGGATATTTTCAAGTTAGCAAAGCTTATAGGGTATCTAATAAATCATCCTTAAAAATAAAAAAAATCTGTACATATTTCTTTTGATGAAGCTAACATGTATTATAAGAATAAAGACTCTTCTACCTCAGATATTTTGCAGGTACCTCATTTGTGTGAGAAATTAGGTGAGTTGAACCTTCCACAAGAGGTTATATCACCTTCTCCTCCACAAGTTGATGAAGACAGTGAAGAAGAACTTTTGGAATAAGTTGAAATTCATTCAACAACAGACATTATTCCACAAGAGAAAATAACTCCACATGTTGTTGCTGAACCAACTCCACCCACTGATCTTGTCACACTAAGGGAACACCCTAGATCTCAAGTGATTTGAGACATGTCAATAGGTGTACAAATAAGACATCAACTTAACCAAGATGTGATGCATGTCTATTTCCTCTCTCAAGTTGAGCCTCAATCCATAAAAGATGTTGAGCAAGATCCCCACTGGGTCATTGCAATGCAAGAGGAATTCAATCAATTTGAGAGATGCAGAGTTTGAGATTTAGTTCAAAGACCCAAAGACTATCCAGTCATTAGAACTAAATGGGTATATAGAAACAAGCTAGATACCCAAGGTGTAATTGTGAGGAACAAGGCTAAGCTTATTGCTCAAGGTTATATGCAAGAAGAAGGAATAGACTATGACCAAACGTTTGCACCAGTTGCAAGGTTAGAAGCAATCATGATCTTCCTTGCTTATGCTGCATATAAGAAGTTCAAAGTTTATCAGATGGATGTCAAGAGTGTCTTTATAAATGGAGTACTTAAAGAAAAGGTTTATGTTGAACAACCTCCAGGTTTTTTCTCTCCAACTTATCCTTCATATGTCTTTAGATTGCATAAAGCTCTTTATGGTTTAAAGCAAGCTCCAAGAGCTTGGTATAAGACCATAGATAGCTTCTTAATAGAGCATAAAATTACTAGAGGCATTGTAGATATGACATTATTCACTAGGCACCATAAGGATCAAATATTGTTAGTACAAATTTATGTAGATGACATTATATTTGGGTCTACAGATTCCAAACTATGCAAGAGGTTTGCTAACCTCATGCATTCAAAGTTTGAAATGAGTAGCATGGGTGAGCTCTCCTACTTCCTTGGTCTCCAAGTGAAGTAGCTACCTGATGACATCTTCATATCCCAGGCTAAGTATGCTAAAGAGCTTATTAAGAAGTTTGGGATGGCTGATGCCTCAGCAAAGAAAACACCCATGACCACTAATGATGTAATAGATTCTGATGAACATGAAAAACCTATTGATCAAAAATTATATAGGGGAATTGTTGGGTCCCTACTATATCTTACAGCTAGTAGACCTGACATAATGTTTGCTACATGTCTTTATACTAGGTTCCAAGTGAACCCTAAAGAATCTCATCTAGTTTTCTTAAAAAGAATTTTGAGATATATAAAGAGTTGTCCTAGTCTAGGACTCTGGTATCCTACTGAGTCAGAGTTTGAGTTAATTGGATACTCAGATGTTGACTTTGCTGGATACAGAGTAGACAGAAAGAGTACCTCTAGAACATGCCAGTTCCTTGGTTTGAGATTAGTGTCCTGGTTTAGCAAGAAACAATCATCTGTGTCTACATCAACTGCTGAAGCAGAATATATAGCAGCTGGCAGTTGCTGTTCCCAGATGTTGTGGATTCAAAACCAACTCCTGGACTATGAGTTTAACTTAAATAATTAAACTCTCTTATGTGATAACACAAGTGTTATATCCATAGCACAAAATCCAGTCCATCGCAGTAGGACCAAGCATATAGACATTAGACATCATTCCATAAGCGAGTGTGTTGACAAAAAAAATTAATCTTGTCTATATTTACACTGATTTACAAAGGGCACATATCTTCACCAAATCTTTGGATGAGAGAAATCACTTGTTCTTTATAAAACAGCTAGGAATGGTAAATAGAGAAGCTTTAATTTAATTTTTGTCTATGTCGATGAATTTTTCAAAGTTCGTCAAACGGAGATCGACGAAGAGAGAAAAGTTCTAGAGATATTCGTCGAACGGAGATCGACGAACTCTCTGTGAGTGAAGTTATTTTCGTCAAACGGAGATCGACTAATCTGCTTCAGAAAATTTTCATCGAACAGAGCTCGATGAAATATTTTAAAATCTTCAGACTAAGATCGACGAATTTTTTAACTACAGAATATTTCGTCGACCTCATATCGAAGAATTCTTTAATTTTCGTTGAACGGAGTTTGTTGATTCATATTCTGAAAAATCTTATATTTAGGTTTTTCTTCGACCTCCGTCCTGCGCTTTCAGTTCCATTGCACTTGATCTTTCTTGCTTGTTGCAGGCACACTCATGGCGATTCCCGCAAGCAGTCTTGGAGCCATGAAGTTTGATACTGGATTTGATCTAGATTTTGAGTCGTTTCAACACTCGGATCCTATCTTCCTGGACATTCTGAAACTGCTTGAAGATCAGCAGTTGAAGAATCTCATGACCACCAGAATAAAGATAGTCGATGCAGAGATCAGAGAATGGGTTTACACTTCCTCCTCCACAGATGAGAACACCATGACTGTAACAATATCGGGTAATGAAGTATCTCTTACCCCCGCAGTTTTAACAGATATTTTTGATTAGCTAATGGTGCAGAAGAACTAGAGATTGATAGTGAAGAATTTGATGAAATGTTAAATAAGATGGGTTATTCTGGAGCAACACCCAACAAACTGTTGAAGAAACATTTATCTGCTGAATATAAGTTTCTAGCAGATATTATGGGCACAGTACTGCTGGGCAAACACACAGCCCATGACTACATCACTAGGCTTCAATTCTTAGTGATGTGTTCTGTGGTGAATAAGAAGCTTGTGAATTGGGATAAGATTATGTTTGAGTTGATCAGGAAAAAGAACACCAAGAAAGAGGTGTGTTTTGGAAGGATTCTGGAAATCTTCCTTCAGGAAAAGGGTGCTGAATCCCTTGTCACACCGACCATATTAATTAATGCCTCAAAGAGGCTCACTTGTGCCTCTTTGGCAGGTGGGAGAGGAACACCACCAAGCCATCCAAGGCTTCTTCCTCTTCCTCCAGACCTTCTGAGAGTACAAGGGCTGCTCTAGCCACTCCCCACCCCGCTGAAGATGCTCCATCTTCTCTTCCACCACCTCCAGCCATCCAGAGTAATCCTGAGATGGTACACCAACTCCCCTCACCAATTCATACCCCAGTCCATACTCAAACACCAGATGGTACACCAACTCCACCCCCTCTATCATCTCCAGTACCTCCATCACAAACTCATATTCACTTTCATACATCAACTCAATCCCCAAATGGTACACCAACTCCTCCTCAATCTCCTCTTCCATCCCACCTTCTCGACATCACAAATGAAACATTCTTCTCATCCCCTACATTCAATCTACTCACCTCCTTACCATCCACACATACATCTCCAGTCCATGCAATTCCCAGTCACTTACCATCATCTTCCATCCACCCTTCTGTCTCTATTGAGACACCTCCTGCATTCCTGTAACTGGACCCCTCCATCATTCCACCTCTTCTAGCACTTCTCATTCCCCTCCTCAAAACCCTCATAGTAGAGGCTATTTCGCCTCTTGCTTCTTCCATCTCTTCTCTTGCTGCTCAAATCTCTGCTCTCTCCATCCCTCCTTCTTCAGTCAGGGGCCTGGCTCCAGTACACACTGAAACCAGGCAGAGGGAGATACTCTATGAAGAAGTAGCAGTAGCAGCAGTAGCAGAAGTATGAGTAGCTGTAGCAGCAACAATAACAGAAGAAGTAGCAGTAGAACCAACAACAGAAGCAGCTGATGATTTAGTTGATTTAATTAATTTTACTGAATCTGATATGGATTTGGATGAGACAGTCACAGAAGAAATAAGAACTGTTGGTGATTACATTATAAATCTCATAGTAGATATTTTGAAATTGTTGAATAGTTTTGATATAGTTCACTTGAACTCTCTTCCAGAATACAACATAAAGCCATCCTTGGCTATATTTCCCTATACCTCCCCAATAAGCCCTGAGGTTGCCATACAACTCAAGGTTAGTTTTGCAAATACAGAAGCTCCTGTCAGTCCATCTCCACCCAGAGCCGATTCCTTCATTGTTTCATCCCCTCCCAGAGTCATTTCTGCTCCAACATGCATTATGGATGATAGCCCCATGCCTGATCTTGATGAGTTGATCATGGCTGATATTGAAGAAGAGAATAAATCAGTTGCTGAAAGCACTGATGTGTATAATTCTCTAGCTCTAGCTCCAGCTCCTCCCCAGGCAGAAAAACTATTGATATCTGCAGAGGCTTTGAAAGAAATTAATGCTTTATATGATAATCCACAAGACTTTCAGAGGATGATGATGAAGAGGATTCAGATGACAGTCCCTCTGCTAAGAAAAAGAAAGTCACTAAGAAAAGGAAGGCACCTCCAGCTCCTGCTCCAAAACTTAATCCAATTCATGACACCCCTTACTATATTCTCCAGAATATCATTCCATACAAGGGCATGTCAGCTTGGATGTGGTTGTCCAAGAATCAGCAGAAGGACAGGAAGAAAAGTAGAAAATATTAACCTCCTCCACAGAGATACATGAAAGACCCTCCTACACCTCCTCCACCTGTTGTTGGTGCTTCAGGCTCTTCATCTCAGAGGACTACCCAATTTCAAACCTATAAGAGACAGCAGGGTAGATCTTATTCTTCTAGAAGCAGCCAACATAGGTACTACTCCTCAGACAAGCAGCATCAACAATAGCAACATCAACATCAACAGTAACATCTACAACAATCTACTGAACATCAAAAGGCTGAAAGTCCAAAGAGACCTGCATCCCCTCCTGTTCCATTTGAGGACCCAAAAATAGCTACTACTGCAAGGATGGCTAGATTCCAAGAATTTGTTGGCATATCTATGATCAACAAAGCCAAGGCTGAAGGTAAGGATGCCTCTCAATACTCAACTATGTCCAAATACAGGAAGGAGGAACTAAACAAGTTTGCAAAAGCAAACAAATTCTTTATGTAGATGACTATATGAAATTACATCCAGAAGCTGTGGTGCCAATGGCTAATTCCCTAAATATTATTGGAGTTGCTGATATGACCATTACAAAGACTCAAGCAGCCAATCCAAACAGGGAAATCAAGTTTACTCAGCCTGGTGATAAAGTTAAAGAGGTTAAGCAAAAGGAGCCAAAGCAGAAGAAATAAATTTTAACTGTTTAGTATTTCTGTTGTCTTAAAACTGTTTATTTATTTCCTGATACAAAGCTCACTGTATATATATATCTGCTACATATTTTAAAGTTTCCTGCCAGATATATTTTCCTTACTTTGTAAATATTTTGTGTCTCTAATTAGTGACCTCACCCAAATAGGGGGAGATTATTGGATCTCTAGTTAGATTTGGGCTAAGTTCACTAAGCTAGGATTGTTGACCCACCTTGTATAGCCAGAGTCATGTCTGTGTCCTAGAGTTTAGGCTATATCCTTAGAGTCAACATTGCATGGACCAGCAAACAACCAACTGCAGAAGACTCAAGACTTAGAGAAAAATTGGTTTCAGGAAAGTGAGCTCGATGTTCGTCGAACTCAGCTCGACGAAAGTCGTGCTCAGCTCGACGAACTCAGAGACAATTCCGTGAGTTGAGCTCGACGAATTTAGTTCTCAGGTCGATGATTTCTGGATGCTCTACTTCACCATTCTAAGTCCAAAAACATTTCTCTGAACTCCAGTCGACAAAGTTAGATTATCAGCTCGACGAACTTAGTGCACAGAATTGGCAAGTTTCTTCAAAAAGCAGTTAGCTTTTCTTACGTCGACGATCTTGGAGCTCAGGTCGATGAACAGTGACTTCTCAGCTCGACGAACTCTGGACCCAGGTCGATGAATTCTGCTCTTTGCTTGACGATTTCTGTACAGTTCCAGACTTGGATTTTTCCTTCCTTCTGTTCTTATTTTATTGCAGTAATTCCTGAGTAATCAATGTTCAATATTCTCTGAATATTACCGTTAGAAGCAGCATTGATTATGGTATTCATCAGGATTATTGCTTGCCATTTTTCAACGGGACAATTGGGGAAATCCAATTAATACAGACATTCTCTCGAGCCGAATTTTACATTCTCCAGGCCGTCAGCAATCAATGAAGGAAGGAATTCAAAAATTCAAAGGAAAAATTCCATTGGAAATATAAAATGGATTTTATTCTTTCTTCTGAAGAGAGATACACAAGAGCAAGATAGAGCAAATAGTGATAAAAAAAGGGCAGACGACAACAATATTCAAACTCTTCTCTGTGCAGAAAAATAATCTGGTCTTCACTGGCCTTGACATTGCTGAAGAAGAAGAACATTCATCCCAAAACAAGAGTCTTCATCATTCTTCACTCCAAGATTCTTCAAGGACAATAAATCTTCATCAGTCAAGAAGTTCCTGAATCTCTTTTGTTCAAGGCTAAAGATAAAAGACCTACTCACCCTGAAGCAAGGCTCCAATCTTCCTAAACAACTCAATAACTCAGGGGGAGCTTTGATAACATCAAAGATCCACTAGTCTTCTCAGTAGTATTTGAGAAAGAGAAGACATCATAGCTCTCTCACCCCCTCACTGTATAAAGGGTTCTTTAACTCCCTTCAAAAGTTATTCCTTGGTTGCAAGTCACCTGATCAAAAGACTTGGTTTGGTTTTTGAGCACCTAATCAAAAGCTCATTGGTGGCAATCACCTGATCAAAACCTGTGAGTGGATTCCTACCAGGGTGGTAGATGAGTGGATGTACCCAGGTTGGGGAACCACTATAAAAATTCTTGTGTTATATGGTTGCCCTCTTTCTTTTTGTTCTTGCTATGTTCATGCTAGTTATTTTAATTTTGTTGTGTCTGTGGTAGATTAGCTTATCTTAGGATTGCTCTTTTACTTACAGCAAAAATTTGTATCAAATAGCTGCCCTACTCTGCAGATTTTATCAACAAAAAAAGTGTTAAAGATACTCTATTCACCCCCTCCCCTCTAGAGTATTTCAGGTCTATCCCGCACTTTCATGCGACACGGGCATGTCTGAGGGCATGTCCTCCTCTAGTCGACGAACTCCACTCGAGTGGATGCGCTCGACAAATTCTCGAGAGGGCACACAGCCTGTGGCACGGGCATGTCACATGGCTATATCCTGTTCTGCTCGAGTGGGTATCTCGAGTGGGGTACACAGCCTATGACACGGGCGTGTCACATGGCCGTGTCCTGTTCTAATTGAGTGGATCTCTCGAGTGGTTCTCAAATGTGTCTCAAGTGGGGCACATGGCCAGGACACAGGCGTGTCTGAAGCAGTGTCAGGGTATACGGCCTGTGATACAGGTATGTCACATGGCCATGTCCTGTTATGGATAAGTCAGTTCCTGCATCGCTTAAGGTACACAGCCTGTGACACTGGTGTGTCACAGGCCTTGTCAGCCCAAAAATCGATTTTTCAAGGAATTTTGTAGTCGTTCATTTCCTTCCTCTAGGATCTAATGGCCCAGGCTTCTCCCTGCTGCTTTAAGGCCGAAATTGAGAAGATAAGTGTCATTTACCATTGGACATTCTCTTTCTAAAAGAGCAAGAGAGAAGGGAGAGCAAGGAGGAGGAGGAGAAAGGGATCCGACCATCGGTGGAGCTGGAGAGTTCCGAATCGAGGTCCGATGCCAGATTCGAAACTACAGGATGCTGCAGGGTTTGGGTGGAGTTGGGTGCAGAAAGTGAGTGAAAGAATTGGTTTTAAGATGATCTAAACACCTAGAGGGGGGGGTGAATAGGTACAATTCTTTTTATTGCTTAGGCAGACAAATTTATCACAATAAAACCTGTAATGCACACTGTCACATCATAGATAAAAAGAACACAGCACACACACAGAATACACACAATTTTATAGTGGTTCCCCAAATGATGGGTACATCCACTTTTCCCCTTCGCCTATCTAGTAGTATACTAGATTCGGTCTAACTTCCTTCTTCTTCTCAGATCCTCAGATCTTACAGCTCAGAACCCAAAAATGGTTCCTACAACTCAGACTTTAGTAAGTCCTACAACTCAGATTCTCTCAAAGAATCCTACATCAGAGTGAGTCCACACTCCTACAATTCAGGCACGCAGGCCCTACCTCAGCCTCTTCCCAGGCCTACAACTCAGAGAATTTAATCCCCTACCTCAGGCACTCAGCCCTACCTCAGCCTCTTCCTAGGCCTACAACTCAAAGAATTTAATCCCCTACCTCAAGCACTCAGGCATAATAGGAGAAGAATTGAAGCTAAATGAGCTGTTAATAGAAGACTCAGTTCCTGCAAGCCAAAGTATACAAGATGGAGTCAACATTGTCGAGGAAGGCCATGCTCAGGAATAACCATAAGTAGAGTCTCGACAACAAGATGAAGTTATTCAAAGAGAAGAGGTCACATTACCAGTTGCTGTCAGATATCTAAATGATCATCCAAGGGAATTGATCATTTGAGATGCAACTTATGGAGTAACCACAAAGAGTAGACAACACAACAATGTGATGTACTCAAGTTTTCTGTCACAATCAGAAGCAAAGAAGTTTGAATAAGCCAATATATACCCATTTTGGATAGGGGCTATGCGGGAAGAATTGAAATTGTTCAAGAGATGTAAAGTCTGGAAGTTGGTTCCCAGACTAGATGACTGTAACATCATAGGAACTAAGTGTATCTACAGTAACGAACTGGATGAGAATGGTGTTATAGTCAGAAACAAGGCTAGACTGGTTGCAAAGGGCTATAGACAAGAAGAGTGTATAGACTTTGATCAAACCTTTGCACCAATGTCTAGGTTGGAAGCTATAAGACTCTTTCTGGCATATGCAGCCTACAAAGAATTCAAGGTATCGCAAATGGATGTGAAGTCAGTCTTCCTTAATGGTAACCTCAAAAAAGGATTTATGTTGAGCAACCATCAGGTTTTATTGAATCTACTCATCCTACTCATGTTTGTCTTTTATTAAGAGCTCTCTATGGATTGAAACAAGCCCTAAGGGCTTGGTATGAGACTCTGTCTAAATTCCTTCTATAGAACAAATTCTCAAGAGGGAAAATAAAAAAACACTATTCTTAAGGGAATTCAAAGGCAAGACCATCTTAGTACAAATATATGTGGATGACATTATATTTGTTTCTACTTGTGAGTCACTTTGCACTAAATTTGTCAAACTTATGCAAGGTAAGTTTGAGATAAGTAGCATGGGTGAACTCAAGTTTTTATTAGGCCTCCAAGTTAAGAAAACTATAGAGGGACTTTTCATTAGTCAGTCTAAGTTCACCAAAGAGTTAATCAAGAAGAATGGCATGGAAACAGCCACTTTCATGAGAACTCCTATATGGTCTAGTATGTCTTTAGATAAGGATGATTCTGGCAATCCAGTTGATATCACTTTGTATAGGGGCATATTTAGATCACTGCTCTATCTAACAGCCAGTAGACCAGACATAATGTATGTTACTTGTGTTTGTACTAGGTATCAAGATTGCACTAAAGAGTCTCACTATACAGCAGTCAAAGGAATATTGAGATATTTAAAGGGCGTACCTAATCTTGGTCTATGGTATCCTAAGAATAGTTATTTTGAACTAACAGATTTTTCAGATGTAGATTATGCGGGATGTAAAGACGATAGGAAATGCACATCATGTTTATGTCAATTCCTTGGAAGAAGGCTAGTGTCATTGAACAGCAAAAAGAAAACAAGTGTAGGAATATCCACAGCTAAATCTGAGTACATTTCAGCTGGAAGTTGATATGCACAATTGCTTTAGATTCAACATCATTTACAAGATTATACCATACAACTAAGTAAAATGCCATTATTTTGTGATTTTACTAGTGCTATTTCAATTGCAAACAATCTTGTGTCACATAGTAGAACAAAAAATATTGAAATTAGATATCACTTTATTAGGGAGCATGTAGAAAATGAAAATATTAATCTAGAATTTATTCCTACAAATAAACAAATTTCTGACTTTTCACTAAACCACTAGATGAGGAAAAGTTTAATTTTTTTAAGGTTTGAACTTGGCATGTTGAATCTTGAGTAATTTATGTATGTTTGGTATTGTATCCACAAAAACCTAAATTTGTGTGAAGTCACCCTTGAACTTAGATGAATTAAGTATGTATTTGATGCTATTATCTTATTGAGTGCTTGTAGTTACTATTACTAAGTGTAGACTAATATCAGTTTACAAAGAGTCACTCAACATAGGACCATGCAATGTAATCCCTTATTGTGTGATCCACGGTGTTGACTCATGTGTAACCTCTCTATTGGGATGCACTTCATTGTCAAGTACAAAAGCATGGAAGAAAGGAAGGGTTGCTGGTCTTTGAACAAAGAAGAAAAGGAATTCACTTTGAAAATTTGCTAAGTCTGTTATTCGAAAAGAAGAGTGATTTTCGAAAGGTCGTGAAATATTTTTCGAGAAAGTAAAACTGTTTTTGAAAAACATAAAGACTTTTCAAAAAACTCTCATAAACTTCTGAGATCTCTTTTTTGAGAAATGCACTGAAATTTTTGCGAAAAAGCCAAGTTTATTTTTCGAGAAAGAAATGTTTCTTTCGAAAATTCAGATACATTTTTCGAGAAAGAAAAGTTGTTTTCGAAAACATCAAATTCATCTTTCGAAAAATCAGTTCCACGGTTCAGAGAATTCTACCTGAAGCATTTTCTCGAGAAGGGTATGCCATTTTTTTGATAAATCAAGTTCTTTTCAAGAAAATCAAGATGCCTTTCGAAGAATGTAGTTGCAGAAAACTTAATTTTCATTTTGAAAAATCAGACGAGATTTCAAATATTAATCCAAATTTAATATGTTTGATCATCATTTCTTAAATAATTTCAGACCGTTAGTGAATATCCTATATAAAGTCTTCTCAAGAATTCGCTAACCCTAACAGTACAAGAAGTAATTTCAGAAATCAGAATCGTCGAAAATTCTAGATCAGGAAAAGCCGCACGCAGCCATCATCATTCTTCCTTATCGCTTCTTCCTCGATCCAGCGATTCAACAGAAGAAAAGATTCGACACATCACAAGTTCAAGTTTCCTCAATCATTCATTTGATCGTGACGGATCCTAGAGTTTCAGATTGTGTTCTCTCAAGATTTCTTCCTCAACATCTTCAAGATTTTCAATTCTCGAGAGGGAAGAAGTTTGAAGATCTCAGATTTGGAAGTACAATTTTCATTTTAGTTGTAAAATTATTTCAACTCTTGTAGGAGCTTTGTCTTCAAGTTTCTTGGAAGATTATTCTTCCGAGTTTAGATCCCATTTTGGGGGATCGAGTTTGTAGGGGTGTGTTTACTCCGGGTTGTAGGAGCGTTCCTCCAAGGTGTAGGATTGTTTAAATTCGAGATATTGTGAAGTAGCCAAGGCTAGACATGGTACTAGATTAGTGAGGTGCATAGTGGACGTACCCAAGATTGGCAGACCACTATAGTTCCTTGTGTCGTGTGGCTTGTGCTTGATTACTTTCTGTGTTATACTCTATCAAATTTTTATTCCGCAAAAGACGCGGATCTCACCTATTCACCCCCCTTAAGATGATTTAGATAGACAACTAGATACTTTCAATTGGTATTAGAGGGAGGTTGTTCTCAAAAGGTTCACACCTTGAACTAATCTACTTCTAGTTGTCGTAGAGAAAATCAAGCATGGACAGATCCAAGGACTCTACAAAGCTTTCGGTGTGCACAAAGGCTTAGTTTCCCATGCGTAAAGAAAGAGTAAAATTCTTCATGGAAGTTGTTGATCCCCGCATCTTCGTGATAGTGGAAGAAGGCCCCTATGTTCCCATGACAGCCTCCACTATTGATCCAACCAGAAAGGTACCAAAGAAACTGATGGATCTCGACAAAGATGAGATTGCCCTTGTCTCTCTAGAAAAGAAAGCTAAAAATATCATTGCAAGTACAGTCGATGACTCAATGTTGCAGAACCTTATTAACTGCCAATCTGCCAAGGAAATGTGGCAGTCTCTAATCGTCCTGATTGAAGGTACAAAAGAAGTAAGGGATGACAGAAGATCCCTTCTGAACCAATAATATGAGGCTTTCAAGCAAGGCGCCAAGGACACAATTGCTGACACATATGAGAAATTCTTCAAAATCATCAACGGCCTGAAGAACTATGGCCGGGTGTTGACAAATAGAGAATTAAATGACAAGTTCCTAAGATCCTTAACTAAGGAATGGGATAATAAAATTTGTGCACTGAAAAGCTGAAGAAGATGGCAGTATATCCTCTTCAAAAGAAAAGTCTGTCGCACTGAAGGCAGACAACTCAAGGAAGGCTAAAGCAGCATCTCCAGCTCCCACTCACAATGGAAGTGAAGAAGAAGACTCAGAGACAAGCACCTAAGGCTCATAACTATTTGATGGAGAGTTCACTCTTCTCTCCAAGAAGTTCAAGAAGTTTCTCAATAAGAAGAAACAAATGAGAGGCAATGACTCCTCTTACAGAAGATCACGTCACGTTGGTGGTCATCAAAATAAAAGTCATACAAACGACAGGTATAAATATAAATAGAACAAACATTATTCCACTGACATTGTGTGCTATTATTGTAATAAGCCAGGTCACGTGATCGCCGACTGCCCTCACAAGAAAAAAAAGAGAGTGTAAGAAAAGAAGAACATAAATCCTCCCACACCAAAAATAAGAAGAAGAGCTTCATGGCAAATAAGCAGAAGACCTTCAGTGACACTGACTCATCCGAGTTATGTGAGGATGAAGAAGCGTACTTTGGGCTCATGGCTCACTCCGACGAAGAAGAAGTTCTCCCCCAATTTCATGGGGAGGTAAATTCTCACACTATTTTTTCAGAGTCTGATGCTCCTGACAATGATCATGAGGAATGTTCATCTAATAATGAATCAGAACTCATGGGTCTGTATAAAGAGCTGATCAAGGTCTATGACCGATGTAGAAAAGTTGTTAAAACACAGGCCAAGAAAATCAAATCCCTTAAGACTGAGGAGATCACTCTGTGGGAGGAAGTTGCAAGAATGGACTAACTCAGAAAGGAATTAGATGTCGCGGTCGAAAAATACAACAAAGCACTCGAGCACCTCAACCTAAAAGAGAAAATCATTGAGAAGTTGGAAGAACAACTTGCCGTTGAAAAGAAACTTATTGAAAGTTTCTCCAAGCCCAAGACAGTCCTTCCATTTGTTGCTGGATTCTCTGCTCAGGCTAAAGGAGCTGGCTTAGGCCATGAGGCTGCTCCTAGTAAATCCTCTAGGAGGAACAAGACTCAAAGAAAAAATAAGGCTGCTAAGAAATCCTTAGCCAAAGAGAAAGGGAAGGCCCCTCAAGATCAAACTTCGTTTAAGAAGGTAATCTTCCCAATCAACGAGTTTGATTTTGAGTCATACTATGGTCATTTTACCAGGCCTACTTATGTAGAGCCTAAGTCGTGGTACCAAGGATGGACCCATCACCAGAACTATGGTGAAAGTGCATTTAAAGCACCTTATGAAGAAATTCAAATGAGAAGTTATTGTCCATATGTTCATGGTCATAACAACAAGAAGACACCTAAGGACAAGCTTGTTGTACATAAGGAAAAGGAGGTGCATAAGACTTGTGAGCACCATCATCATAAGGCTTCTACCTCTAATTCAACCGATCCTGCTAGATCGCATGTTTAAAAGGTCAAGCAGAAGACCTGGAGAAGATACAACAGGTTTGACTGCTGGTGTTACGGTAAAGTTGGTCACTTTACTGTGGATTGCCGGTTTAATCCCAGAAATTTTGAAACTCCTCAAGTTAACCATACAAGGCAGACCACTTGTATTGTTAACACACCAGGGGGAGTATG
The DNA here is from genome assembly GCA_039583875.1 of Platanthera guangdongensis. NCBI lineage: Eukaryota > Viridiplantae > Streptophyta > Magnoliopsida > Asparagales > Orchidaceae > Platanthera > Platanthera guangdongensis. Next base: position 18,376,695 of record CM077163.1, read on the forward strand.
CTAAGAAGGAATCTTGGACCCAAATCTTATTGGGTTCCTAAGGCAAAATGATCTACTAGCGCAGGTATGTGCAAAGGCCAACAAAACACCTATCTGGTATTTTGACAGTGGATGCTCTCGGCATATGACCGGGACAAGAAACCTACTTCAAAATTATGCTCCAGTCAAAGATGGTCCAATGGTTATCTTTGGTGGCTCTGACCGGGGACTCATAAAAGACGACGGTATAATTTCTAACAGTATAGTTTCATTCACTGATCTGGCTTTTGTGAAAGGATTAGAACATAATCTGATCAGTATAAGTCAATTATGTGATAAAGGCTTTATCGTTACCTTTTCTAAGGATCAGTGCCTGATAAAGTCGGCCTCTACTATGGAGATGATATTAACAAGCACAAGGAGTAGAAAAATATTTTGTCTTAATTGTCTATGCTTAGACACTTCTACCCCATTATGTTTTGTTGCAAAAGATAGTGCCTCTCTTTGTGATCAATGGCAAAGGAGACTTGCACATATAAATTTCAAAACCATTAATATGATATTTTCTCAAGACCTAGTACGTGATGCACCGACTATTAAGTGCATTAAAGAGAGTCCATGTCATGCATGCCAGATGGGCAAGTAGTCAAGGGCTACTTTTAAGGAAATTGCTGATAACGATTCCTCAAGATGTTTGTATTTACAGCACATGGACTTATTCGGCCCAATGCAAGTTCGTAATTTAGTAGGTAAGTCATATATGCTGGTAATTGTTGATGATCACTCATGTTTTACTTGGGTGCTCTTTCCGAAATGAAAGTAAGATACCTTTGCCATGTTCATGAATTTTGTCTGGCAAATCCAGAACGAATTAAACTACTTAGTGGTCAAAATCAGAAGTGACCACGAAACAGAATTCGAATCTGGCGCCATGATAGAATTCCGTGGAATTCTAGATATCTTTCATGAGTTTTCCTCCCCGCATACTCCACAAGAAAATGGAGTTGTCGAGAGAAGAAACAGAACACTCATTGAAGCATGCACTATAATGTTGACTGACTCCTCTCTACTAGAATACTTCTGGGCTAAGGTCGTCAATACAACTTATCACATGCAAAACAGAGCGTTGATCAACAGGAATCATTGTGAGACTCCCTATGAGCTACTGAAAGGCATGAGACCGATTGTGTCCTACTTTAGGATCTTTGGCTGCAAATGATATATACTTAATAATGGGAAATATCATCGTGCAAAGTTTGGAGAAAAATGCTTTGAAGGTATTTTCGTAGGTTATAGTAGTCATAGTAAGGCTTATAGAATTTTTAATAAGAAAACCCGGGTGATAGAAGAGTAGATTAATATTGTATTTGATGAGACGAGCTTTCTACATAGCAGCTCTTTCAGTGTTTTTATTGAAGATGCAGGTTCAAGACTGAAAGAGTTAAGCTTGGATGAGACAGTTGAAGAAAGTTCTCAAAAGTTCATCAAGATCACTCCTCCAACCTCAATTAGAGAAGAAGATCACCAAGATGAAGAATTTATCCAAGTGGAAGAAGTAACTTCAGAAACAGTGGAAGCTCTCGATGCAAGGACTCTAGAGTTCAAACACTCGAGGGATCACCCGGTTGATCAAATCATAGGAGATCCTCATGCTAGTGTAAGAACTCGAAGAGGTACTACTAATGACAATTTTCATTTGAGTTTCCTCTTGCAAGTTGAATCAAAGAAATTCGCAGAAGCAAACCAAGATGCATCTTTGATAGTTACAATGGAAGAAGAACTAACTCAGTTCAAATGCTGCCAAGTCTGGAAGTTTGTGCCAAGACCCAAAGACAAGAATATAATTGGAACAAAGTGGCTCTACATGAACAAGATGGATGAAGATGGAACCATCATCAAAAACAAATCCAAACTCATAGCTAAAGGATACAGACAGGAGAAAGGGATCGATTTTGATCAGACGTATGCTCCAGTGGCAAGACTCGAAGCCATCAGGTTTTGCAGGTAGCAGAGACAACAAAAACATCACTTCCAGGACTTACCAATTCCTTGGAAGAAGGCTCATATCTTGGAGCAGCAAGAAACAGAATTGTGTTGCAATGTTAATAGATGAGTCAGAATATATTTTTGTAGGCAGTTGTTGTGCACAACTTCTCTGGATAGAGAACCAATTTGAAGACTACAACTTGAAGTTCAGGGACATTCCTATGTTGTGTGACTCCTCCTACACTATAGAAATCGCCAACAATCTAGTCTCTCATAGCAGGATGAAACATATTAAATTGAGATACCATTTCATTTGAGTGCATGTGGAGAATGGGGACATCAACCTCGAGTACGTTTCCACAGATAGACAAGTTGTAGATAGTTTCACAAAGATGCAGGGCGAGAGAAAGTTCTTGCTCTTCAAGACAGAACTTAGTATACTCAACATGCAGTCCTGAAAAGTTTGCAGTCAAGTCAAGGAAGGAGTCAGCAATCTTTCAAAAAAAATTCAATCTCAGAAGTGCATTTCTCTAAACAACACTTGGCTTTCTCGAAAATATTTCATGGACTTCTCGAAATATTACTTGGATTTCTCGAAAACTTATGGGACGTCTTGAAAAAAAATTTATACTATTTTCGAAAAATTCCATACCTTTCAAAAAACTAATGTCGATTTTTCGAAAAATGTCCAAATCTATTTGGCAAAATTTTTGAGAAGTCGAAGTGCCATTCCAGGTATGCCTGTCCTTATTTTCAAAATTTCTAATTGTACATATAAATAGGGTTGTCCATAGAATATCCAAAATCCAAAATTTGAAGAATATGGTTTTTTTGGAAGAACGACGATTCAGTTCCTCTGGTTCCGCCATTCTTCCCGAAGAACTCCATCGTTATTCTTCAACAGGTCAGAAATCTCTGATTTTCTATAATCCATGGCTCCTAATGCGAAGATAGGGTTTTGCAGCGAGTTCGTTCGCACCGAAATCGCCGAACTCTCCGATGATTTCCGAGACATCATTATACTCCTTGAATCCACTGGCCTCACTTTCGTTCTTGAACAACCTTGCAATGTGTTGATTCCAAATATCAAAGAGTTCTTCAGAAATGCAAAGATCAATAGAAGTGGGAAGTTATTAAAGTGCTCAGTCTGAAATATGAAGATCAAGATCAAGGCATCATCCTTAACAGAGTATCTGAAATTGCCCTCAATTGACGAGGAAGACTACTTCGAAGAACCTGACTACTCTATGGCTATGTACTTATGTGGTCTCTCTAAATACACACATTCCATTCGACGACCAAATATGAATGTTGAAAGCAAGCTCCTGGCTGATATTCTAGGCAAAGTCCTACTCTGCACAACTCACTCCATTGGATATATTTCCTCACATTTCTTAGACATGATGACAACAGTAATTTGTCACAAGAAATTCCAATGGGGAAAAATGCTCTTTGACAAGATTAAGGAAAGTATAAACACACCCAATTATGCTAGGACCATCACTTTGTATCTCAATCAAGTACACCCAAAAATCTTTGACATGTCCAAAGATGTGTCTGTTCACCACCTGAAGAATGTCACACTCTCCTCCATAAGTAGATGGGAGATAAAAATTCCAAGGCCAGGCCAGGCTCCACCAGCCCCAAGAATTATCTTTGATGATGAGGATAGGATCCCATCTCCTCCTCACTCTAATACAGCTGGCACATCAGGTGTAGCTGTTGAGGGGGAGCAAACTCCCTCAGTTCTTATAGAAGTACAACAAGATGAGATACCAGAGACAGATATTCACACAGATGTTCCTGCAGCTCGGATTCCTGAGAAAGTTGTTGATATAGATGTAGCAGTGGAAGAAGAAAACGTAGATCAGTCTTATGATGAGCAGAGCACCTCTGCACATGATGATGGGTCAGGTATGAAAATTCAATCTTCCCCTGATTAAGAAAATCTCACAAGATGCTCAAGTGAATGTCTGAATCTCCTCTATTGAAGCTGACATTTCAAAAATGATAGAGGAACTTAATTCATATGATCCCAAATTCATCTTTCCTGAGAAGTCTACTACAATGTCCTCTGAAGCTATCCCTGAAAAGTCCTCAGAAGAAAATCCTCCAGAAGAGATACCAGAAGACTCAGCCCCAGGCACATATTGAGGGGGGGGGGGGTGAAGTTATGCTATATGATGAAGAAGAGATTATCACAGAACCTACAGAACCTCCCATGAGGAGTTTGGATTTCTCTATCCCCACTATCCTAGGTGAGGAAGGGGATGAGATACTACCTTTCCACGGAGGCAAGAGTTCAGTTGTGATTGAAGAGATACCTAACTAGACAACTCCAGCTCTTCCTCCTCCTCCTCCTCCAGTTGATATTATTCCTGATGACACCTTATTAGGTAAAATTGAATCTATGCTTGCAAATCAACGAGAGTACTTTGACAAGTCTCTCAAAGAAGTAACTGAAAAAGTCACTACACTAGAGAAAGAGATTAGCAGAGGCTTTATTGAGATTCAACATAATACAAATGAGTTCCAAAGGTTATTACAAATTGGTGGAAAAATCATAGATCACACAATTACTAGTATTGGTCAAGTCATGGAATAATCAGTCACATTGGCAAACAATCAGATTCAATTGGAGAAGAAAACTGCAGAACAGAAATTCAAAACATTTGAGGAAGTTGGGAAATTCAAAGAAGGTACCATAGCAACCTTATCTGTAGAAGTCAGAAAGGAGAAAGACAAAGTAAAAGAAGTACTAGACAAGAAAGTTCTTGAGATGAAAAATCAGTGGGGTGAACAATTGAAAGAGATCAATATAGAGGTAGAAAAGCAAATTAAGGAGGTAAATCTCTATACTTTTGGGACTGCAGTGTGGATGCATAACAAGATCTTTCCAGAATTTATCATTGCTCCCAATGCACCTCCACCTACACATCTTGACCCAAATATCTGCTAGCCTACTTTATCCCCTAGACCCGAGCAATATGAGATTCCTCCTGAAAGTTACTCCCAGTTCTGGACTCATGAGCAACCCGAGATTTCACAAGAAATACCTCCAGAAGTACATGCACAAAAGAAAAGAAAAATATGGTGATGGTGCTTCTGCAAGCAGATCCATTCCCAGTCAGGGTGCTTCCAAAAGAATTGAAAAAGAATTTGCTAAAGTCTGGAGTCCTACGTCAAAGTCACTTATTCTTGAGACGGTAAAGCTGGTTGTAGATTTTAACGAATACAGAAATGATCATAACAGTCCCCAGGGGGGAGTTGTATGAAAAATCATTGACTAAGAGGAGGATCTATGATAAAGAACATGGCAAAAACAATCCTAAAGCTCCTCTTAAACCTCCAAAGTACTATCCTAAACCTTATAGCTATCAAAAGAGACAGCAAGGGAAGAAAGAAAGACAACATCGGCAGCAATTCAAATGATTCTATGTTTATCAGCTTTATAGAATTTTGTGGATCTAGACTCTTCTATGGACATACTATATATATATAATTTTAAATTTTGATGTTATATTATTTCTCATTTATCATTGCAATTACTATTGTGTTTGTTAGTAGATTCTTTTAATTATCTTGATATAATTCACCTTAGTGTAGAGGGTTCTGACTTCTATAAATAAGGGAGATTGTTGAGTATTGTATCCACAATTACTTAAATTTGTGTGAAGTCACACTTGAACTAAGATGAATTAAGTATGTATTTGATGTTATTTTCTAGTTGAGTGCTTGCAGGTTATTATGCTGAGTGTAGACCAATGTTAGTTTACAATGAGTCACTTAACGTACATTCATGCAATGTAATCCCTCAATGTGTAATCCATGGTGTTGACTCATGTGTAACCTCTCTATTGGGATGCACTTCATTGTCAAGTACAAAAGCATGGAAGAAAGGAAGGGTTGCTGGTCTTTGAACAAAGAAGGAAAGGAATTCACTCTGAAAATTTGCTAAGTCAGTTATTCGAAAAGAAGAGTGTTTTTTGAAAGGTCTAGATACATTTTTTGAGAAAGTAGAACTATTCTCGAGAAACATAAAGACTTTTTGAAAAACTCTCATAAACTTCTAAGATCTCTTTTTCGATAAATGCACTAAAAATTTCGCGTAAAAGCCAAGTTCATTTTTCGAGAAAGAAATGTTGCTTTCGAAAAATCACATTCATTTTTCGAGAAAGAAAAGTTGTTTTCGAAAAATCAAATTCACCTTTCGAAAAATCAGTTCCATAGTTCAGAGAATTCTGCATGAAGCATTTTCTCGAGAAGGGTATGCCATTTTTCAAGAAATCAAGTTCTTTTTGAAAAATCAAGATGCCTTTTGAAGAATGCAGCTGCAGAAAACTTAGTTTTCATTTTGAACAATCAGACAAGATATCAAATATTAATCCAAATTTAATATGATTCATCATCATTCCTTAAATGATTTGAGACCGTTAGTGAATATCCTATATAAAGTCTTCTCAAGGATTCACTAACCCTAACAGTACAAGAAGTAATTACAGAAATCAGAATCGCCGAAAATTCTAGATTGGCAAAAGCTACACGACGCCAACGTTGTTCTTCTCTGTCACTTCTTCCTCGATCCAGTGATTTAATAGAAGAAAAGATTCGACACATCACAATTTCAAGTTTCCTCAATCATTCATTTGATCGTGTCAAATCATAGAGTTTCAGATCGTATTCTCTCAAGATTTCTTACTCAACATCTTCAAGAATTTCAAGTCTCAAGAGGGAAGAACTTTGAAGATCTCAGATCTGGAAGTACAATTTTCATTTTAGTTGTAAAATTATTTCAACTCTTGTAGGAGCTTTGTCTCCGAGTTTGTAGGAAGATTATTCTTCTGAGTGTAGATCCCGTTTTGGCAGATCGAGTTTGTAGGGGTGTATTTACTCTGAGTTGTAGGAGCGTTGCTCCGAGGTGTAGGATTTTTTCAAACCGAGATATAGTGAAGTAGCCAATGCTACCGTGGTGCTAGATTGGTGAGGTGGAGAGTGGGCGTACCCAAGATTGGGGAACCACTACAATTCGTTGTGTCGTCTGGCTTGTGCTTGATTACTTGTTGTGTTATGCTCTCTCAAATTTTTATTCCGCAAAAGACGCAAATCTCACCTATTCACCCCCTCTAGGTGATTTAGGTAGACAACTAAATACTTTCAATGCATACATAAAAATTGATATAAAATAAGAATAAAATTTATTTGTCAGTAATTAAGTTTACTTACCTAAATATCAAGAATAGACCTTAAAAAGATCAAGTATCTATAATTTAGAGAACAAAATTTTGACTAAGTCAAAATGTGTCGCAATACTGGAGAAAGTGTCGAGACATCAAAGAGAATTTGTCGAGACACCAAAAAGTCTGTCGACACTGCATACTGCGATGTGTCGAGACACCAAAGTAAGTGTCGAGACATCTAGGGTGTCGAGACCCTAAGGAATGTGTCGAGAGACATTATCCTTGTGTCAACTTTTGTCGACACAGCTCGACAAAATATTTCCCTGTGTCGACACTAGGTATTTACCCAAAAATTTGGAACAGTCCAAATACAACGCGCCCTTTTATCTTCAAGAAAGATTAGACTATAAATAGAGTGTGAGAGTAGAAGTCGACTACGCTTTCTTGATTTTGTGAACTGTTGATTCCCGAGTGTCGAGACCTAGAACCCTGATCAGTCGACACTCGTCAACCATTTTTCTCCATTCTCATGGCGCCCAAGAATGAAGATGACATCTTTGAAGGTTATAAACTTGTTTTCAATGGATTCGACTCAGCGTCTGAAGATACTACGAATATAATAACCCTAATCAATGGAGTAGGTTTGGAATATCTGCTCTTTGAACCTTCAAATGTTTGGAAATATGAAGTTTCAGAATTCTTCTCAAATGCTCATCTGGATTCAAACAATGAAAATATTAAGCCTAAAGTGAATGGAACAATGATCAAAACAACAACCAAAAGGCTAGACATGATATTTCACTTACCAAGATTTGATCAAGAAGATGACTTAGACTCAGCTAAGACTGCAGAAGCATTGGAATGGTGTGGATTAGTCCCAACCACTAAGATTGGACGCATCCTGAACAGGAAGGGTATGAATTCACAAGGTAAATTCCTGTCTAAAATAATAGGGAAGGTGTTGTTGTGTAAAATAGGAGCACATAATAGGATTTCAGCATATATATTCGGGCTGATGATAAGAATTATCTTCAAAGTCAAGACAAACTAGAGTAAAGTAGTCTTTGACAAAATTGCAGAAAGCATCAAGAAGCTCAATATTGGCAGAATTATAAGCCTATACTTGATGCAAGTCATTCCTGATAGTATCAACCTAAAGATTGGATCTAAGATCAATCACATAAGGAGAATGGACATGAGGATACTAGTAAGGTGGGATAGAGTCCTATCCAAGGAAACACTAGTAGTCGAGAAGGAGAAAGAGAAAAATAAGAAAGTTGTGATTGTGGAAGAAGAATCTTCCAGTGATTCTGAAGTATAAGGAAGTTCTAGCTCAGAAAAACAGGATGATACAGTAGCTGAAAAATCTCCAAGGCCCTTACCTGGAACTGGTGATCAGGTGCAGGGGGAGATAATACAAGAGATGGATCATATTGAGGGAGGGATCCTTAATACTCTCCTTGAAATAGTACAAGATTCTGTAAATACCATAGTAATGGAAGTAGTCCCAGAGCTAAACACTGTTCTAGTACATGTAGATGTTCCAGAACAGGAAATGCCTGACATGGAGATTGAGGATGCAGTCTCCATGGAGATTGAAGAAGAAATCATTCTGAATCAAGATACAGATATCTATGGGGAGATGACTGCACTTCCAAAGGATCCTGTTCTTGATGATGTAGCTCAGCAAGATGAGCTCAACCTAGAAAACAACAATATTGGTGAAGAAGGTGCAAAGGTTGAGGGGGAGTTGGCAGATTTAACCCCAAATACTAAAGTAGCTAAAGAGCAAAAATCTGTTGAAGTAGTTAGTTCTTAAGAATCTGAGGAGGAATAAGCCTCTCAGATAAAGAAAAGAAAATTATCTGAACTCAAAATGAGAAATAGAAGTTATAAAAAGACTATTCAGTCTGAAACAACACCTGCTCCTGCTATGGATTTAAACTCACTACTAGTTCAAATGCAAATAATGCTAGATCAATAGAGAACTCAACTGGAAAAGTATGTAGATGAAAATAATAAGGAGTTTCAGTTTTAGATGGCTCAAGAAATCAAATCCATTAGATTTGAGGTGAATCTGTTGAAGAAAAATATGACTGATTTCTTTCAAAGAGGAGCTAATGTTGTAGTATACATTGTCAAACAGCAGGAGGAATCAAAGAAAATTGAAGATAAAAAGCTGTGAAACAAGGATATGTTATTGAAAACCAGACTATAATGAATGAGAATATAATAATCATGCATGACACTACATTGGCAAAGATAGATGAGAAAACTACTGCTCTGGAGAATAAGATAATCTCTACCTCTAAGGAAATTGAAACTCAACTATCTATTAAGTCAGCATCTATGCTTCAGGATGTCAAGGCTTCTTGCAAAGAATTGGATGACCACTTGCTCAAAGCAAAGAATCATATATCCTTAGGCCTTAATTATCTAGATGGTTAGGTCAGATTTCGCAAAAATGACTTAAGAGATCATGTAGAAAGAGAAGTCATAAAGGGGAGATAGTAATGATAAAGGCAAGCTTTGAGCATGCTATCTGGACATCCAATAGCATTAGAGAAACTATAGGCTATCCTCCCATATGGTATAATGAAGATCAAACTACTGAGTCTGATTGCCAACCAGCTCATTTTGAGGCCATTCAAACTACTGTCTAGTCCATGTACAGTCCTCCACCATAAATTCAAAATATAGTATGTGAGGAGGTGGAGATAACTGCTTTTGTATTACTTAAAGTGAAAGAAGCCCAACTATCTAAGAAAAGATTCAGGGAGCAGGCTGAAGTTAAGCCTTATTTTGAGCAATGGAGTCCAACTTCAAGATCCGTTATACTCACTGCATGGAAAGTAGTCAATAATAATGCAGCTGACATGGGGAAAATGGTATTCAGAGTAAGAATGGGTCAAGCACACAAAGCAGCTGAAGATTCTCTAAAAATTCAGAAAAGATCTGAAGGCGGGGAAGATCCCTGCTGATTCTATTGAACCCAACAAATATTTCCCTAAGCCTTATCATTATTTTGAAAGGAAAAAGGCTCAAAGAGGAAGAGATCGTAAAGGCCAAAGATGTCAAAGGAAAGAAGAAAGTGGCTGATGACAAGGTGTCCTAAGTCAAAGCTAAAGTACAATCAAGACAAGTCATTGTCATCAAAGAGCCAAAGGATTCTTAATTTATTTTTTCTTTTTAAAAAACTATGTAATTTGGCTTTAAAAATATTGTAACAAAACTTAAAAGTGTAATCTTTGAACAAATTTAAATGAAAAAGTTTGGTTACATTTTGTGATATCTGTGATATCATTGTTGTGTTCTTTATAATTGTGTTCAACATTTTTCATGTACATCTTAATTATCATATTTTGGTATTTAAGTGTGTATCAATGAATTGGGGTTATGACTTCTCCAAATAGAGGAAGATTGTTGGGTACATTGGAAATAATGTACTTGATTTGAAGAAGCCTTTTCAACTTAATGATATACACAAGTATGTATTTGATGTATGTTTCAGTTCATGCATGCAGGTTGCCTATATCATATTGATTGGACATGTGGTCCAAGATATGTTGACAGGTGGATTCAAAGAAGCTGACTAGATCGACATAAAATTGCCTAAGTCCAAAAGCGTCGAGTGAAGCAAGTTCACTAAGCGCCATATAACTAAAAGTGCTGAATGAAGTTAGGACAGTCGACACCTAGCAAGTTGCAGTGTAGAGAAATGGCTAAGTACAAAAGTGTCGACACACTTCAATTATGTCGACACCTTTGCATGAGCAGTGTCGAGACAAGTCACTTTACTCGACACATTGAAGATCAAGTCAGCAGTGTCGAGACAAGTCAGTTTCCTTGATACATTGAAGATCAAATCAGCTATGTCGAGACAATTCAGCTAACTCGACACATTGAAGATCAAGTCAACTGTGTCGAGACAAGTCAGCTAACTCGACACTTTGAAGATCAAGATAGCTGTGTTGAGACTAGTCAGATATCTCGACACCTTAATACAGTTGTGTCGAGACAATACAACTGTCTCGGTACAATGAAGTCTGAAGTATAGACTTAAAGAAGTGTCGACACCCGACAGACTAAAGTGTTGAGACAATTCAACTGCCTCGATACATTGAAGATTTAAAGCAAGGATACAAGTATCGACACCCGGCAGACAGTTGTGTCGAGACAATTCAACTGTCTTGACACGGTGTAGATTTAAAGATGTTGACAGAGATGATAGTTGTGTCGAGACAAGTCAATTGTCTCGACACTTTTAAGTTCAGACAAAATTCTACTAAGTAATATAGTGTCGAGACACTTTGCACTTCTCCACACTTTTGATACTGAAGTTGAACAGAGTCAACACATAAGTGTCAAGACAAGTCAAAAATATCACATCAGCTACAATAATGTGATAGCTTAACAGAAATAGTTTAAAGAAGAATTTGAAGTATGATGTCACATGCTGATGTCATCAATCAGAAACTAGCAATCCATGAAGGCTATATATAGAGGGGTTGTCTTCACAGAATGAATTAATCAGACAGATCAGAAATTCTCTCATGCTAATGTCTTCCAAGTTAGGGGACTATGATAACTCCAAGGAGAAGAAGGAACACGAAGGTCTTCAAGAAAATTTTTAGATCCTTTCATCAAGTTGATCAGAAAAATAAAGTGGATCTGTTCTACAAATTTTTCAAGAAAATCAAGCTGATCATCAAGAAGATTGCAAATCCAGTGAAGTATATTTTCAGCCTAATCTATTCATCAAGAATTAATTCTTTGCTGCTGAAATTGAAGAATCTGAAATCTCAGATAAGTCAGATCGCAGATTTACTGTTTTCTGATTTTATTTACTTCTTAATTTTGTAAGATCTCTTTGAGATCTAAGTGGTAGGAGATAAAGTCTCTGAGTTGTATGAATGATTTATAAAGGCTGAAGTAGGGTTCTTGAGGGACCTAAGGTAGGTTATTTGAGTGAAATCACAGAGGTGTAAGGCTGTGTTATAAAGGCTGAGGTATGGTTCTTGAGGGACCTGAGGTAGGAGATTGGGTGAATCTCTGAGGTAGAACCTATCGGTTTGAGTGTAGGTTTCTTAACAGAAACCGAGACTGTAAGATCTTTTAATCTGAGTTGAAGAGGAGAAGATATAACCTTATCTAGCACATTGCTAGTGAGGAAGAAAGGAGAATGTGTATGTACCCTAAATAGGGGAACCACTATAAAATTTTTGTGTACTATGGATTGATTGTGCTATGTTCTGTGGTTTGCTTGTGTTGTGTTCATTAATTTGCTTGTGTTGTGTACTTTTTCAAATATTAGTTGAACATATAATATAAGTGACAAAGAATTTTAAAAGACACTTATTCACCCCCCCCCCCCTTCTAGGTGATTAACTACACATAAAATTATCTTTCAGAACTGTAGACATGTTTACTTGGAAGATAATCATCCCTTAAATTGATTTACTCTTGATGAGTACTTGCTCTCCAAAAATGATGCATAGTAATATTACCACTCATGAATACTTGAACCCGCAAACTATAAAGCACACTTTCTAGTTTTTGATGTCATCGAATCATGTCTCTTATGTCTGTCTAGTTGTAAGACTTGAGAAAAGTTTATTTCATGATATTATTTTCCCCTTTGACATAATTTTTTTTTGTTAGAATCACATTTTATAAGTCTTTTAATTCATTAATATCATAAACAACCAGTGAAAATGATGTTTAATTGATGGAATTTCTTCACTTGAGTTCCCTCTTGACTAGGGAACAAATAAATGATCATGGTATGCACAAATTATCTGATAAGATTTGCATGTGAACTTGAAAATTCTTGTGCATCAAATAAAAACACATATGCATTTCATTAGTTACAGCTTATGTTAATACATGAACATATTTATGTTATACTGCTGAGTAAGCTAATAATTTTTTTCTACTTGTCTCACTTTCTTTTTTTTCTTGCTAGCTTTTCTTCATGAAAATTGGTACACGTCATTCTGATTCCCCTGCTCATATTTTGTTTTACTTTGCTCACTTTTTTTGTTTTAATGTTTTGAGACTTTTTCCATCTTTTTTTGAAATTTGTCTTACCGTTTGTGATTGAGGCACCTGCTACCTGAGCCCAATCTGCATCATGCTCATGCTTCTGGAGGTTTTTTTTTTGCCGTTTCAGATTCTATGTTTTTTTGTTTCAATTCTTTTACTGTCGGACATTTTTTTTATTCAATAATTATGATCATTTATTTTTTTTGTTATCATGGACAACTGCTAGGTTCTTACCTATGTACTAAAATTTGATATTATTTGTATACTATTTTTTCTTATATTGTCATTGCATAAAATTTGTATCTGAATTGTGAGTCATGAGATTTATTAAAAATACATTTGTTTCTAATTATTTTTCACCGATAAACTCTAAAACTTCCGCATAAAAATAAAATATTTTCCTCTAAATTAATTATTTTAAACCTAATAACGCTAAATTAGTTCTCACTTAACAGACATGAATTTTCTTCCGCTCATGCCTATGACATCACGACCCACTCAAAACGCACTGTGACTTTTGTTTAGACGTGTCATGATACCGGAGCCCACCGGCGAGTTCTCCATACCCCAGTGAACCCGCTGGGAGTTGTCCGACAGCGACCGGGCATGGCCAATAATTAAAAACCATTTGGTTAATTAAAAAAACATTAAATTATTAAATGAATAATTGTAAAAAAGTACAACAAAATAAAACAATAAATTAAACAAAATATTTGTAAATATGCCCACCTGCCCGGGGTATGCAAAGCCTGCCTCCACGAGCCGGGTACTTTTGCACGGGGCACAGGGCAAGGGGTGGGGGTGCGCTGTTACTTCACTTGTATATATGTGAAGGGCTGAACATATTATTCGAAACTCGAAAGTCGCTCGAATATTGAGGCGAATCAGAATCGTTTAAACTTAATTCGACTCAATTTGAGTCGATTCAATTTATCTCGAAACTGATTTCAAGTCGATTTTAAGTCAACATTGAATCACTCGAAATATGATTCGAATCAGTTTGAATTAATTAAAAATATTACATATTTATTAATATATTTTTATTTAAAAATTTTAAAATAATAAAATTTAAATCTATTTAAATGTAAGTAAAAAGAATGAAACTTTTTGTGTTTCATTTGCTAAATATATAGCCTGCCCAATTTTATTTTGAGCCACCTAGGAATAAATAGAAAAATTGCTCATTTTTGAGTCAGTTCGATTCGATTTTGAGCCGACAAAATTCGATTTCGAGGCGACTCGGAATCGAGCCGTTTCAAATCGTGCCGACTCGACTCAAAATCGATTTCGATCCGAGTCGATTTCGAGCTGAGTCAAAATCGTTCAAACTCGACTCGATATTCACACTATATATGAATGATTTTATGATTGATAAAAGAGAAATATATAACAATAAATACTTACAATTGGACGATCAGATTAATTAAAAATAGCACGATTAGTGGGAGATTTGTAGCTGTGATGAACTGCTGCGATTGATTTAATGTCTTATTTAACTTATAAAAAATATATAGACCATAATTTTTTTAATATAATATATATAATATATATACTATACAAAGTGAATATCACGTCAACCCGGTTCAAAACTACGGGGCTTCATACAGCAACCGCTCCAACCGAAAACCCGTAACTGCCATACGCAGTTCCTCCTTACACTCTCCCTCTCCGGCTCCCCACGACAATGCACAGAAATTAAGCAGAAACACCGCCACAAACTCCACCGCCATGAACACCTTCAACCCACCTCCTCCTCCTCCTTCTCCTCCGCCGCCACCTCCGTCCCATCCTCCTCCCTCCCCTCCTCCGCCGCCCGACGATCACCCCCCGCCAGTCTCCCCTCGCTCTCCCAAACCTCGGGCCAAAAGAAAGTCCGACCACAACCTGCCAAACTTCTCCCCAACCTGCACCGAATGCGGCCGCCGCTTCTCCTCCTCGAAAGCCCTCTTCGGCCACATGCGATGCCACCCTGAGCGCCAGTGGCGCGGCATCAAGCCGCCGCCGCACTGCCGCCGCTCCCACTTCACCGACGAAGACTTCGAGGTCGCCGACATTCTTCTCCTCCTCGCCAACGGCCCCCCGCCTCCCACCGCTGCCGACCCCCAGCCATCCTCCGGCTTCTGCTTCCACGTGGGAGTTCAAAAGGGCGAGGGCAGAGCGCGGAAGAGGAGGGCCAGGGAGGTCGGCGCGGATCATGACCGCCGACAACTTCCGTCGTTGCACTTGTTTGATCTAAACTTGCCTCCTCCGGCAGAGAGCAATGAAGAAGAGGACCATAGCCCGGCATTATGATCTCCTCAAGCTGTTGATATATAAATTGTGATATAAAATCGATACTAATGTTCCTCTGTTGTAAATTAATGTATGTATACTCTTATCTGAAGTAAATCATATAGCAAAAAGGCTTTGTTGAACATTTTTTTTTGGTGAACTGCACAATTTTAACTTTGAATTTGCTTTCAAAAGTGGTTGAATTAATGTGATTTATCAATACAATTCAATCTCTAAGATGTGAAGTGGTTATTAAAGGAAAAATTAGACTCTTTTGTTTCTTTGCAATAACAAGTTTTTGGTGTTCTCTCATTCTGCCTGTTTATAAGTGTTGTTGTGTTGTCTTAAAAGAATTTTGTATGTTTTGTAACATGCTGAGGAATGGATTTTGCTAGTAGACTTTAATTTGTGTTAATTAGTAGTACTGCTCTGACATCTCTCACAACTCTAGCTGTGTAAAAAATTTGAAGTTTTATATGGGCAACTTCATTTAGGCTCTGTTTGGGAGAACGATAACGGTTGCAAATAGTGTGTACAAGTGCAAATGGAGTTGTTGAAGACTATATATTCAAAATGAAAAAAGATTGTTAGGATGATATTTGTTTCCAAGCTAGGCTGCTTAGAATTGAAAGAACGCAGCCGTCCCTCCTCGGTGAGGGTTTCTTCTCTCGTTGAGTGTCTGCCCGCCATTTGTTGTGGTTTCTCCGGCGAATCTAACCGGCCCCACCTAGTTTCTTGTCATTCTGTTTGCTATTTTGGGCAGGGTTTTTTTTATTCTTGTTGTGGTATGTTCCCTATTGTTGGGTGTCTGTTGGGTGCTTTCTTGGCCTTGTATCGGAGGAGGGAGGGGTTTTCTACAGTGCTGTTGTTGTTGTTATTGTTCTGTTATGGCACAACTTGAACTGGATTTATCAAGTGCTTTGACTCTTACTAACTCAAGGTGCTGTGGCATACTCTTTCTATCTCTTTAATTACTATATGTTCTGTGTTGTTCAAGAAACTATCTGTGGATAGATTCTTTGTGTTGTTTTTCTCAGGCAGTGGGTCTGCACAGAGTAATTGAGGGATGCACAGGCATTTTGACAAACAGCTTATTGTTACTGAGGAGGTGGCACCGAGGGATAATCCCCTTGAAATAGAGTTGAAGTAGCGCCGATTCAAAATTCATGTGGGGATCTCCCATTTCGGTTTATGACAAAAGAGGTGGTTTGTGCGGGTTGGTAACCAGCTTGGGAAATTTATAGCTGTGGAGGAGGATGATCAGGGTACCATATGTTGAAATTTGTGAAGTGGAAGTGGGTGATGGGACAAGCCGCGCGGCATGTGGCGGACAGCATTGGCGGACTGGGCGGACTGGGCGGACTGAGGTTTGCGGCCTGGTGAAAAGTCTGGTGGAAGCCGGCTGTGTTCTGAGCGGGTTGTTGCATGGAGTCCGCGGTTTGGTGCGGCCTGGTATCTGCGGATAGAGAGGCTTGCGGACTGGTGCTTTGCTCAGTGGTCGCGGGTGCAAGCTTGCGCTGTTGGCGGGTTGGTTCGAGTTCGCGGGAAGCCTTGCGGACTGGTGTGTCCGCGGTTTGGGCTGTTGCGGACTGGGCCTTGAGCTTGGCTGAGGCCTTGTCGAGCTCAGGTGTTACAGCAGGTCTTGCTGTGGAGACCGGTGGCGGACTGGTGTTGGAGTCCGGGAGGTAGCTGCTGTGTTGGACAAGTGCGAGGAGCTCGCGGACTGGTTGCGGTCTGTGCTAGGGTGTTTGGCGGACGGGACTTTGTGTCCGCCATGCTCGCACTGGCCCTTGATGGTTTTGACTTGGTCACACATTGTGCCAAGTTCATGGTGTCCGCCGTATCCGTGAAGTCCGCTGTGACCGGGCGGACTGTTGCTGTTTGCCTTTGATCGTGGACTTGTGGCGGATTGAGGTGTGAGTCTTGCGGACTGCCTCGGGTTGGTGCGGACAGCCATTGAAGAGGGTTTGCTGTCCTGAAGCAGTTGGAGCTTTGCGGGCTGATGCCTTGTCCGCTTAGTTTGGGCGGACTGGAGAGGGTTCGTCAACGGTTGCCGTGCTCCTGGCGGTTTCCTTGGTATCCGGCTAAGTCCATGCGGACTCGGCGGACGGTGGTTGTATTCGCGCGGACTGAGGGTGGTGTCGCTATCTCTTGGGCGGTGACCACACTCCTCACCTTGCCTATAAATAGGACCCCCCTGGCATATCTACAGTAACCTAAGTAACGTGAGTGAACAGTAAATTGGGTTGGGCGAGTGCTGCGGTCTGTGTTTTCCAGTCCGCGCGGATTGTTTCAGGCTGACGATTTGCTGTGTGCAGGTCGCGCGGATAACTTCAAGGAGCCAGGAGTTTGGCTGTGACTTCGGTCAGTGCTTGGAAGTGTGCGGTCTCTGCGGACTCAGCAGGAGGTCGCTCTGCGGCTTGTCAGTTCTGTTTCAACTTTCCCAGCTTCAATAACCTGTCCGCCGGCTTCAGGCGGGTAGGGGAGTTCCTCAGTTCGGGTTCAGCAGGAGGCGAATAACGGTCTGTCCGCGCGGCCTCGCGGCTTCGGCGGACTCCGTGGTATTCGGCGGATTGCAGCATAGCTTGGGCGAGCTCAGCGGTCTCGGCGGTCTCGGCGACCTCGCGGTCTCGGCGGACTGGAGTTCTGTCCGCCCGGCTTGTTTTTTGGTTCTGTCTGTTTACAGCTGTAATACTAGCGAAATCATGTCCCGCTATGTATGCCTCGGATTGTAAAGAAGTGAATGCATAATAAGACCTTCTTGTGCTTCCATTGTTTTGTTGGGTGCAACCTCTAGTCCTTGAGTTTTCCGTAGGTTCAGCGTGCGAACTGGGTAGTTCCGAAGATATTAATTTGGTGTTTGGGCTATCTTGCTGACCACGTTGAGAAAATTTAACATGGTATCAGAGCGAGGTTCCTGAGGTTGCGGAGGTTCAGTTGCGTGAGCGGAGGTCAACCAGCGTTGTTACTCAGTGATTGAGTGGTGATCAACCTGTGTTGTTGCTCGGAGCTGCTGAAGGGTACCAACAGGTGATTGCAATGGAAGGAAGCTTAGCAAGAGGTCTGGGCATTGAACTCTTAACGCCGACTAACTATAAAAAGTGGAAGTCGTGCATGAAGAGTTATCTTCTAGGCGAGGAGCTGTGGGAAGTCGTCGGTGGAGACGACAGACAGGAAGTTACTGCTGCTTTCGGTACTGCTGAGCAGGTGAGGCTCTGGAGAAGAACAAATGCTAAGGCAGAGTTCGTTCTGAAGAGAGCTGTCTCTCCGGAACTGTTTGATCACATCATTGGATGTGAGTCGGCTGCTGATATTTGGACAACCATTGATGAGTTGTTCAATAGGAAGAATGTGGCACGACTTCAGTTCCTGGAGAATGAGTTGGCCAGGGTAACTCAGGGAGACCTTTCCATCTCCAAGTACTTCTTAAAGATGAAGAGCTTGTGTGCTGAGCTATCGGCACTGGATCCTGATGAGCCTATCTCTGAGGCAAAGATGAAAAGGCACATTATCCGCGGCTTGCGGAAGGAGTATGTGGCCTTTGTTACATCTGTTCAAGGGTGGGCTACTCAGCCGTCGTTGCTGGAGCTGGAGAATTTGCTTGCCTCGCAGGAGAGCTTAGCAAGGCAGATGGTTGGAGTGAATCTGAATCAGGAAGGCAGCGAGGCTCTCTTCTCAGGCAAGAAGAAGGGATGGGAAGGGAAGAAGAAGAAGAAGGTGCAGGCCGCTGTTGAGAAGGAGGCTTCAACTTCATATCCGCCGGAGAGGAGCAATGCTCCTAAGGACTGGAAGAAGAATCTGAAGTGCTACCGGTGTCATCAGCGTGGGCACTTCAAGCGGGACTGCAAGGTCAAACTGCAGCCTGGGCATGCTGCGGGAAAGGAGGAAGCTTGCTCGCGAAGTGAAGAAGCAGAATGGGGAGGAGCTTTCATGACGGGCACTTGTGTCCGGGCCTTATCTGCTGAGGACTTCAACAGCGAGTGGATCGTCGACTCCGGGTGTGGTCATCACCTCACCGAAGACAAGTCGAAGTTCACCTCCATGCAGGCTTACTCAGGTAATGAAGCTATTATCACTGCTGATAATACTGTTTATGCAGTAGAGAAGGAGGGGGTCGTGTCTTTGGGTAGTGATCAGGGGCCACTCACGTTAAGGAGTGTGTATCACGTGCCGGGCATGAAGAAGAACCTCTTCTCGGTGACCAACGCGGTGGACGCTGGGTATCACGTTCTGTTTGGGCCAACAGACGTGAGGTTCCTTCGCAACGTATCAGCGGTAAAGGCTGATGTTGCTCATGTTGGGAGGAGGGTGAAGAACTTGTTTGTTCTTTCCACCAGTGCCTATGTTGATAGGATGAGAGCCAATGATAGTGCGGCTATCTGGCATGAGAGGCTGGGGCATGTTGGCATGGACAAGCTGAAGGCAATGGCTAGTAGAAGTCTGGTGAGGGGGTTGCCGATGTTGTCCTCCTTTGGTGATGGGCATGTTTGTGCGGGCTGTCAATACGGTAAGGCACATCGCCTTCCGTTTGATAAATCTCAAACAAGGAGCAAGAAACCATTGGAGTGTATTCATGGCGACCTGATGGGACTGACTGTTACTGCCAGCCTTGGTGGAAGCAAATACATGCTTGTCTTGGTTGATGACTACTCAAGGTATACTTGGGTGTACTTCTTAAAGGAGAAGTCGGAAGCCTTCCGTTTGTTCGTGGAGTTCAAGGAGTTGGTAGAAGGCCGGCTTGGCTTGCGGATTAAGAAGTTTAGAACTGATAACGGGGGGGGGGGGGGGGGAGTTTGTCTCTTCCGAGTTTTCTAACTTCTGCAGGAAGCACGGGATCCAACGGGAGCTCACTTGTTCTCACACTCCACAACAAAATGGGGTAGCGGAGCGGAAGATCCGTCATTTGACGGAAACCTGCAAATGCTGGCTGCATGCGAAAGATATCCCGAGGTCCTTTTGGGCAGAGGGAATGTCTTGTGCTGCTTATGTTATCAACCGGATCCCACTCAGCCCTATCAACATGAAGACTCCTATTGAGCTGTTGCTGAAGGAGAAGCCGAGTGTTGGACACCTTCGGGTGTTCGGTTCAACTTGCTACGTGCATGTCCCGGATGCTTCACGGACAAAGCTGGATGCGAAGGCAAGGAAACTTGTCTTTGTTGGCTATAATGAGCGGAAGAAGGGATGGAAATGCATGGACCCTGTGACGAAGAAGTTCGTGGTGTCAAGAGACGTTGTCTTTGACGAGCTGACATCATATGGAGGTGGCTCGGTGGAGCTTACCGGAAGTAGCAAGGTTGAGGAAGCACCGGTGGAGGCTGCTGAAGGCTTGGAAGAGGAGCTTGCTGTTTCACCAGCAGCTCCTGTTGCTTCGAACTCCGAGGCTGAGCCTTCTGGCTCAGGAAGCAGGGGGAGCACTGCTCAATGTTTGCCCCAGGTAGGAGTGGAGCCTGAAGAAGCAACAGAAGCCGTGAGCAAGGAGCCGTGTCTTCGGAGATCGAAGAGGGTGGTTAAGCCACCGGCTCGATACTGTGATGGGAATGCAGTGAGCTTTGTCTCCTGCTTCTTTGCAGGTCCTCTGGATGAGCGAGAGCCTGCAAACTTCAACGAGGCCACTGGAGTGAAGGAGTGGGAAGGTGCCATGAAGGAAGAGATTGACGCTCTGAAGAAGAATGAAACCTGGGACCTTGTGCCCAAGGTTGATGGTATTACTCCGGTTACTTGCAAGTGGGTGTATAAGTTGAAGAAGAAGGCTGATGGGAGCATTGATCGGTTCAAGGCTCGCCTGGTCGCTAGAGGATTCTCACAGCAGTATGGAGAAGACTATGAGGAGACATTCAGTCCAGTTGCGAAGATGACTTCTGTAAGAGTGGTGATCGCCTTGGCTGCTAGCAAGGGATGGAGGTTGTGGCAACTCGATGTGAAGAATGTCTTTCTTTACGGAGAGATTGACAAGGACATCTTCATGGATCAACCACTTGGTTTTGTCTCTGAGAAGCATCCGGACTATGTCTGCAAACTCAGGAAGGCTCTCTATGGGTTGAAGCAAGCTCCTCGAGCGTGGTATGGGAAGATTGCAGAGTACTTGCAATTCTATGGATACCTGGCTTCCAACTCGGATTCAAGCTTGTTCGTCAAGAAGAAGGGAGAGCTAAGAGTCTTGGTCCTGCTGTATGTGGATGACATGATCATCACAGGGAACTCGGAGGAGGAAGTAGCAAGGCTCAGGGGAGAGCTTGTTATACGCTTCGAGATGAAAGACTTGGGAGAGTTGCATCACTTTCTTGGTCTGAAAGTGGAGAGGAAGGAGTGCGGGATTCTCATTAGCCAGAAAGGGTATGCTGATCGTATTGTGAAGCGGTTTGGCATGGGCGAAGGGAAGAAGTGCTCTACTCCACTGGAACCTGGGCTAAAGCTTCGACGAGATGAGGGAAGGGTTCTTAATGATCCCTTGGTGTTCAGGGCTCTTGTTGGGAGCTTGATCTATCTGACGATTACAAGGCCGGATATAGCTTATGCTGTTGGCCGAGTAAGTCGATATATGGCTGAACCAAGGAAATCTCATCTGTTGGCGGCAAAGGGGATTCTGAAGTATGTCAAGGTGACTTCTGAGAAGGGACTCCTCTATGGAAGGGACGCGGAGTTTGTATTGCTCGGGTACACGGATGCTGACTATGGCGGTGATTCGGATGATCGAAGGTCTACTTCGGGTTATGTGTTCACTTGCGGTTCGGCTAGCATCTCGTGGTGTAGCAAGAAGCAGGACTCGGTGTCGGTTTCAACCACGGAGGCGGAGTATAAGGCTTCGGCCTTGGCTGCTCGGGAAGCTGTTTGGTTGAGGAGGCTTATAAAGGATGTCCATGAAGAAGTGCAAGGGCCTACTTTACTCCGGGGTGACAATGAGAGTGCTCTCAAACTGGTAAACAATCTAGTGTGTCACGCCAGGACCAAGCATATAGAGATTGATCACCACTTCATCAGGGAGAAGGTGTTGGAGGGATCTCTGCTGGTCGGGCATGTTCGGAGTGAAGATAATCTTGCTGACATCTTCACGAAGCCGCTGTTGAAGGGGCCTTTTGAACGCTTACGCAACTTGCTGGGCTTGGTCACCACTTCTCACTTCAAGGGGGAGTGTTGAAATTTGTGAAGTGGAAGTGGGTGATGGGACAGGCCGTGCGGCCTGTGGCGGACAGCATTGGCAGACTGGGCGGACTGGGCGGACTGAGGTTTGCGGCCTGGTGAAAAGTCTGGTGGAAGCCGGCTGTGTTCTGAGCGGGTTGTTGCATGGAGTCCGCGGTTTGGTGTGGCCTGGTATCTGCGGATAGAGAGGCTTGCGGACTGGTGCTTTGCTCAGTGGTCGCGGGTGCAAGCTTGCGCTGTTGGCGGGTTGGTTCGAGTTCGCGGGAAGCCTTGCGGACTGGTGTGTCCGCGGTTTGGGCTGTTGCGGACTGGGCCTTGAGCTTGGCTGAGGCCTTGTCGAGCTCAGGTGTTACAGCAGGTCTTGCTGTGGAGACCGGTGGCGGACTGGTGTTGGAGTCCGGGAGGTAGCTACTGTGTTGGACAAGTGCGAGGAGCTCGCAGACTGGTTGCGGTCTGTGCTAGGGTGTTTGGCGGACGGGACTTTGTGTCCGCCATGCTCGCACTGGCCCTTGATGGTTTGGACTTGGTCACACATTGTGCCAAGTTCATGGTGTCCGCCGTATCCGTGAAGTCCGCTGTGACCGGGCGGACTGTTGTTGTTTGCCTTTGGTCGTGGACTTGTGGCGGATTGAGGTGTGAGTCTTGCGGACTGCCTCGGGTTGGTGCGGACAGCCATTGAAGAGGGTTTGTTGTCCTGAAGCAGTTGGAGCTTTGCGGGCTGATGCCTTGTCCGCTTAGCTTGGGCGGACTGGAGAGGGTTCGTCAACGGTTGCCGTGCTCCTGGCGGTTTCCTTGGTATCCGGCTAAGTCCATGCGGACTCGGCGGACGGTGGTTGTATTCGCGCGGACTGAGGGTGGTGTCGCTATCTCTTGGGCGGTGACCAGACTCCTCACCTTGCCTATAAATAGGACCCCCCTGGCACATCTACAGTAACCTAAGTAACGTGAGTGAACAATAAATTGGGTTGGGCGAGTGTTGCGGTCTGTGTTTTCCAGTCCGCGCGGATTGTTTCAGGCTGACGGTTTGCTGTGTGCAGGTCGCGCGGATAACTTCAAGGAGCCAGGAGTTTGGCTGTGACTTCGGTCAGTGCTTGGAAGTGTGCGGTCTCTGCGGACTCAGCAGGAGGTCGCTCTGCGGCTTGTCAGTTCTGTTTCAACTTTCCCAGCTTCAATAACCTGTCCGCCGGCTTCAGGCGGGTAGGGGAGTTCCTCAGTTCGGGTTCAGCAGGAGGCGAATAACGGTCTGTCCGCGCGGCCTCGCGGCTTCGGCGGACTCCGTGGTATTCGGCGGATTGCAGCATAGCTTGGGCGAGCTCAGCGGTCTCGGCGGTCTTGGCGACCTCGCGGTCTCGGCGGACTGGAGTGCTGTCCGCCCGGCTTGTTTTTTGGTTCTGTCTGTTTACAGCTGTAATACTAGCGAAATCATGTCTCGCTATGTATGCCTCGGATTGTAAAGAAGTGAATGCATAATAAGACCTTCTTGTGCTTCCATTATTTTGTTGGGTGCAACCTCTAGTCCTTGGGTTTTCCGCAGGTTCAGCGTGCGAAATGGGTAGTTCCGAAGATATTAATTTGGTGTTTGGGCTATCTTGCTGACCACGTTGAGAAAATTTAACACCATATGGGGGGATTCCCTTCCAAAATTGTTTTGGTGAATATAAAGCTTCTATTGCGGCGTGTGGTGAGAATTGTTGGTAATTGACTTGTTGACCGGGTCAACAAGTCAAAAGGTTATTTTTTGTATTATTTTATGTTTTGCATTTATTATGAGAGATGGTATGCATTTATGAGGAGAGAGAGATGTCTAGTTTTCTTTTGCCTATATAAAGGCCCCCTTGTACATGTTTAAAGATTGATGAAAGTTGAAAGAAAAACTCCCCAACATTTGTTCCTGTTTAGAGAGAGAGAGAGTGGGAAGCGCCGCAGCGCTGGTGTGTTTTGGTTTTGTCCGGGCGGTTAGGAGTTGAAGCCGGGCGGCTTAGTGAGCTCGCAGCGAGAGAGATCACGCGGCTTGCGCGTCCCGCCTTTGGTGATCTCGGCAGAGGGGGGAGCTCGCGCTGGTGTAGCTCTCGCAGGTGGAGCTCGAGCAGGAGCAGGTCGCGAGTAGACGGACCTCGCCACGCGAGTTGGGAGGTCAAGCCGCGAGTGGAGTGCGGGTTCGCCTGGTGGTCTAGGCGCGAGGTGTTGTAGGCGATCTCGCTGGGTTGTGTTCGCGAGTGGTGGCGGGAGCTCGCTTGCGAGAGGTGGTACTTGCCTAAAGTGGGAAGGAGACCGCGCGGTTTGTAGCGATCTCGCCGAGTTGGTACTCGATTGATAGGGGAGGTCGCGCGGTTTGGGCAGCGGTCTCGTTTTGGTGTTGAGCTGTGGTGCCAAGTGAAGTCGTTTGTGGAGTTGGGATTGAGCGGGAACCCATTCACGTTTCCAACAAGTGGTATCAAAGCGAGGTTGGGACCCTCGGAAGGTTTGAAGTAGGGGAGAGATGGAGTTTGGAGGTGCCATGCCGGGGCAAGTCCCCAAGTTGACGAAGACCAACTATGGGAACTGGAGCATCCAGATGAAGGTACTACTAGCCTCAAAGGAGTTGTGGGAGGTAGTAGAGGATGGTGTGGAGGTGCTGACTGCCGAAGCAGAAGCCGCGTTGACGAACACACAGAGGACAGCACTGAGAGAAGCTAAGAAGAGGGACAAGAAGGCATTGTTCATTTTGTACCAAGGTGTAGATGAAGCTACATTTGAAAAGATCTCGGACGCCGAGACTTCGAAGGAAGCATGGGAGATCTTGCAGCGCTCCATGCAGGGAGTATACAAGGACAAGAAGGTTAAGTTGCAATCCCTCCGAGGCCAGTATGAGATGATAAGGATGCAGAGCTCGGAGAAGGTTGGCGACTATGTGACCCGTCTGCGGACGCTCACAAATGAGATGAAGAGAAACGGGGAGACGATAGACGAGGTCAGCTTCATGGAGAAGCTCCTGCGTTCTATGTCTAAGAAGTTCCGACACGTGGTGGTGGCCATCGAAGAATCGAAGGACCTCACGGTGATGACGGCGGATGAACTGATAGGCTCGCTACAAGCACATGAGTATCGGATGGTGCAAGATGAGGAGGAGTCGAGTGGCTTGGGGAAAGCACTTCAGACTCAACTCAATTTTGGAGAAAGTTTAGGAAGAGGAGGAGGCCAGCGTGGTCGAGGCTACCAAGGCAGAGGTAGAGGAGGAAGAGGTGGAAGAGATTTTGGAAGAAATCAGTTCAACCAGGGAGCGGTAGAGCAACATCATGGTTGGAGGCAAGATGCAGGAGGTAGAGGAAGAGGCCAAGGTAGAGGTCAAGGCAGAGGACAGGGAAGAGACCAGGGAAGAGGTCAAAGAGGAGGAAGAGATATGTCCCAAACTCAATGTTACAACTATAACAAGTTTGGACATATGAGTTACGACTGCTGGGCTCCCAGGAAAGGTGGTGAAGCCAACCACTATGCGGAGGCTAGCAACACGGGTGGAGACCCGATGATGTTCCTTACTATCCAAGGCGCTGCAGGAGGGAGGAATGGAGTGTGGTACCTAGATACTGGAGCAAGTAACCACATGTGTGGTGATAAGGAGCTATTCACCAGCCTTGAGCCGAATGGAGGAGATGTCAGTTTTGGCGACGCCTCGAAGATCTCTGTGGAAGGAAGAGGAGTGATCGCGGTGACGATGAATGGGAAGGAGGTGCTCATCAACGACGTCTTCTATGTACCGGGCTTGAGGAGTAACATCCTAAGTCTTGGACAACTGGTGGAGAAGGGCTATCGCGTCCTGTTGAGGGATAGCACCTTAGCGATGAAGGATAGCCAAGGAAGAGAGGTGGTAAGAGTGAAGATGGCGACGAACCGCCTCTTCCCTCTAAGTTTGGATGCCAAGGAGACGACATGTCTTGCGAAGACAGGAGAAGAGGAGGAAGCTTGGCTGTGGCACCACCGGATGGGGCATCTGGGGTTCACAGGCCTGAAGCTGTTGTCTGGATCCAAGATGGTGGAAGGGCTGCCTATGATCACACCTCCTCAAAGGGTCTGTGAGGCATGCGCGAAGGGGAAGCAAATAATGGAGACATTTGAAGGTGGTAAGTCTCAGAGAGCTACAAGGCAACTGGAGCTAGTCCATTCGGACATTGCTGGTCCGTTTGAGACTACTTTAATAGGTGGAAGCAGATACTACATCACGTTCACCGATGACTTCAGTAGGAAGTGTTGGGTATACTTTCTGAAGGAGAAGACAGAGGCTCTGGACAAGTTCCGAGAGTTCAAGGCGATGGCTGAGAAGGAAGTTGGGCAACCACTGAAGGTGCTCCGGACAGATAGAGGAGGGGAGTACACCTCTAGGCTGTTTGATGACTACTGCAGAGAATGGGGGATCTCACACCAGCTGACGGCGGCGTACTTGCCTCAACAAAACGGAGTGGCGGAAAGGAAGAACCTAGCCATTATGAACATGGCGAGAAGCATGGTGAAGGGCAAGGGGTTGCCAAAGAAGTACTGGGCGGAAGCAGTATAGGTAGCGGCGTACTTGCTAAACCGTTGCCCAACAAAGAGTGTGAAGTTCAAGACACCGTTTGAAGCTTGGTGTGGGAGGAAGCCCAGTGTGAAGCACCTGAGGGTCTTCGGGTGTGTAGCTTATGCTCACATCCCGGACCAGAGGAGGAGGAAGCTGGACGATAGAAGTGAGAAGTGCATTTTTGTAGGCTACGCTCCTGCGAGCAAGGCTTACAAGTTGTACAACCGGGAGACGGAGAAGGCCATCATCTCACGAGATGTGGTGTTTGAAGAAGGAAGCTGCTGGAGCTGGAATGAGGCGGTGAAGAACACCAAGGGGATGTTTTTCGAGGACGATGAAGAAGAAGGTGGAGGAGAGGCTGAAGCGGAGATGGGTGGAGCGGAGCCACCATCACCACCAAGCGGAGGTCCAGGGGGAGCTCTCACCCCTTACTCAAGTGGAGCAAGTTCGAGCAGAGGAGGATCCGGTGGAGCAAGTACCAGTGGAACTAAGGATGATCGTCCTCACCCTCGGACTAGGAGGTTGGAGGAGATCTATGAAGAGACGGCTGCAACCCATAACAATTTTTCTTTATACTGTTTGCTTGCAGATGTTGAGCCATGCTCCTACGATGAAGCTGCGAAGGAGAAAAGTTGGAGGAAGGCGATGGATGCGGAGATCGCCTCCATCAAGAAGAACGATACCTGGAAGCTGGTAGATGCACCTGCAGGCCACAAACCCCTCGGGGTGAAGTGAGTGTATAAGGTGAAGAAAAATAAAGATGGGGGCGTGGAGAAGCACAAGGCGAGGCTAGTCGTGAAGGGCTACCGCCAAGTTCAGGGAGTGAACTATGATGAAGTCTTCGCACCGATAGCGAGGATAGATACCATCCGGCTGATCATCGCGCTAGCCGCACATCACGGGTGGAAGATAATGCAGATGGACGTAGTCTCTGCTTATTTGAACGACTACCTGGAGGAGGACGTGTACATCGAGCAGCCTCCAGGGTACGTGGTGAAAGGACAGGAGAGGAAGGTCTGCAAGCTAGAAAAGGCTTTGTACGGGCTGAAGCAAGGAGCTCGAGCCTGGAATGGGAGAATAGATGCTTACCTACAGAAGCATGGTTACAAGAAGAACCCTCATGAATATGCCCTCTACACGAAGGTTGAGAAGAACGGCGACATGATGATCATATGTCTATATGTGGACGATATGATCTTCACCGGCAACAACCCTTCGATGTACGAGGAGTTCAAGAGAATGATGAAGAAGGAGTTCGAGATGACGGACCTGGGAGAGCTCAACTACTTCCTGGGTGTGGAAGTGAAGCAGGGAGAAGATGGGATCTTCATATCCCAGAAGAAGTATGCAGAGGAGATTTTAAAGAAGTTTAGGATGGAGAACAGCAAACCAATCTCCACTCCTGCCGACCCTGGACTGAAGTTGAGCAAGGAGTCGAAGGAAGGAGCGGTAGACTCCACTTTATTCAAAAGCTTGGTAGGGAGCCTACGCTACCTTACCTTCACCCGACCGGACATCATGTATGCGGTCGGAGTGGTGAGCAGGCATATGGAGGAGCCAAAGGAAGACCACTTCACGGCAGCGAAGAGGATCCTGAGGTACATCAACGGGACAAGAGGTCACGGGCTGAAGTACTCCACTGGAGAGGAGCTGAAGTTAGTTGGATACTCCGATAGTGACTATGGAGGCGACGTGAACGATCGGAAGAGCACTTCCGGATATGCTTTCAATATGGGGACGGGGGTGTTATCTTGGAGCTCAAAGAAGCAGGCAACGATAGCTCTATCGTCCTGCGAGGCTGAGTACATTGCAGCAGCAGCTGGCACCTGCCAAGCCATTTGGCTAAGGAATCTGTTGGAGAGCTTGCAGCATGAAGTGGATGGGCCAACGACTATGTTGGTGGACAACATGTCGGCCATCCAGCTCGCGAAGAACCCGGTACTACATGGAAGGAGCAAGCACATCGAGACGAGGTATCATTTCCTAAGGGAGCAGGTAGAGTTGAAGACAGTGGAAGTAAAGTATTGCCCGACCGGAGAGCAAGTCGCGGACATCTTCACCAAGCCGTTGAAGGTGGACACGTTTCTGAGACTCAAAGGCAAACTCGGCATGTGCTGCCAAGTTTGAGGGGGAGTTTGTTGGTAATTGACTTGTTGACCGGGTCAACAAGTCAAAAGGTTGTTTTTTGTATTATTTTATGTTTTGCATTTATTATGAGAGATGGTATGCATTTATGAGGAGAGAGAGATGTCTAGTTTTCTTTTGCCTATATAAAGGCCCCCTTGTACATGTTTAAAGATTGATGAAAGTTGAAAGAAAAACTCCCCAACATTTGTTCCTGTTTAGAGAGAGAGAGAGAGTGGGAAGCGCCGCAGCGCTGGTGTGTTTTGGTTTTGTCCGGGCGGTTAGGAGTTGAAGCCGGGCGGCTTAGTGAGCTCGCAGCGAGAGAGATCATGCGGCTTGCGCGTCCCGCCTTTGGTGATCTCGGCAGAGGGGGGAGCTCGCGCTGGTGTAGCTCTCGCAGGTGGAGCTCGAGCAGGAGCAGGTCGCGAGTAGACGGACCTCGCCACGCGAGTTGGGAGGTCAAGCCGCGAGTGGAGTGCGGGTTCGCCTGGTGGTCTAGGCGCGAGGTGTTGTAGGCGATCTCGCTGGGTTGTGTTCGCGAGTGGTGGCGGGAGCTCGCTTGCGAGAGGCGGTACTTGCCTAAAGTGGGAAGGAGACCGCGCGGTTTGTAGCGATCTCGCCGAGTTGGTACTCGATTGATAGGGGAGGTCGCGCGGTTTGGGCAGCGGTCTCGTTTTGGTGTTGAGCTGTGGTGCCAAGTGAAGTCGTTTGTGGAGTTGGGATTGAGCGGGAACCCATTCACGTTTCCAACAAGAATTTTTGGGGATGGTGAGGAGATGATATTGGATGTGGTTATGTATGAAAGACTCCCAATTTTTTGCTACTTATGTGGTTTAATCGGGCACTTGCATCTGGAGTGTCCAAGATAGTTGGAGGAGGGTTCCTGAGATTCGGGGGATCTGTTCAATTTTTTGAAGTGGAAGTGGGTGACCTGGGCGTCCTGGGCGGTCTGTTTGTGCAGCTTGGGCGGTCTGTTTGGGCGGACTGTGTGGATAGTCTTGGCAGTCCCGATGGTCAGACCGTGCGGTCTGAGCGGACAGAGCTGACGACTAGCTATGTAACGACTCCATTCGTTCATATAGCATATAATAGAAGGTCCGGTCGGGGCCCCACACCATATACCACAAAACAGGCGGGGAAGTTACAGGTTAATACTGCAACATAATCGCACCCTAAGTCAGAGCATGCTAGCGGAATATTTTAACAATAACATTGAACCCCAACCATGAATGTCCACGATATATATGAACAACCACATCTATATATAAACTCTAGAAGGAGTGTTCAGCAAATACAATATCGTTTGGCCTTATGGCCTTACAGTTACTCATTACAAGTGAGTTCCAAACATCGGCGCGCATGCCGGCCACACATGAGCAAAACACAGTATTCTTTGCTTAGCGTTCAAGAGTTAGCAGCAGCAGCAACAACAGCAGCAGGGACTTCAGTCCTTACGTGTCCCGCTCGGCTTTCCAGCACCTGCACAAGAACAGCCCACCAAACGGTGGCAAACAAAGCAACGGTCAACATTCAGTTGATCAATTTATAACGACCCTACCCCTTTTCTCGGGGCAGTAGTGTTCCTTCCCTGCAGGCATAGTAATTCATGGGCATATGTATATTGTTGGAACACCCTATTACTAATTTGGGTCAGGATCACTATGTCTCTAGGATTTTATGTTTTGACCTTATGTATAGATTTTAGGTCAATTAGAATTGAGTCTAAGGGATCAGGAGTCTAGGTTTGGAAGCTGCCCTGAAGACCCAAGTTTTTCTGGAGACTAAGTCCAAATCGTCGAGCTCAGCACGACGTTTCGTCGAACTCCGGTCGACGATCGTCTAGCTCAACTTTGACAGATCGTCGAGCTCCATTCGACGATCGCTGAGCTCAATCCTCATAATATCGTCGAGCTCCGGTCGACGATCGCTGAGCTCAACTTCTCAACATCGTCGAGCTCTGTTCGACGATCGCTGAGCTCAGGTCGACGATTTTGACTCTGCACTGGATCCTTATCTCTGAGCTCAGTTCGACGATCTTTGAGCTCAGATCGACGACTTCTTTGCTGCTTGCATTTTCCAGTTCGCTGAGCTCAGCTCGACGATAGCAGAGCTCAGTTCGACGATTTCAGTTATCTTTCAGAATTCAAATTCAAATCAGATAGAAGTTATTCTGCATTTAATTCAGAAGATCTGCCAGCCGTTTTCATTTACTTCTGGAGCAAGTTTCAAGGGATTTTTCAAGGAATAATTCAGTGGACTTTCCTTCAGAACATTTTATGCAATTAAGGCTGTAATTAATTCAGACCAACGGCTATCTTTGACAGAGCAATTTTCTATTCAGACTCAGAGAATAAAAGATAGAATGTTTTTGAATCAGACAAGAAGATAGACAAGAACAAGAGAATAGAGATAGACAAGTAGAGGACACCTCTATATGCACAAAAAAAAGGACTCTCTCAACCTTCTGTCAACAAGAATTCAGAAGAACACTTATCAAAAAGAGATCAAGCTTTCAAACATTCTTCAGATCTCTTCAGCTCTCAAGTGTTCAAGGCCAATATCATTTCAAGACTCCAGACACTCAACATTTCAGCTTGCTGAAATCATCTTCTGCTGGAGATCTATCTGTGAAGGCCTATCACCCTCAGCAAAGCTCATCTTCCTGAAGATTTCAAGGACTCAGGGGGAGCTTTGACAACATCACTGAATCCACATAGTCTTCTCAGTTGCTTGAGAAAGAGAAGACTGTCATCACTCTCTCAACCCCATTCTGTAAAGGGTTTTTCAAACTCCCTTCAAAAGTTTGAATCTGGTTTTTGAGCACCTTGTCAAAAGCTCATTGGTGGCAAGACACCTGATCAAAAAATCTGATCTGGTTTTTGAGCACCTTATCAAAAGCTCATTGGTGCCCAGGACACCTGATCAACTCATCCTGCAGTGGATTCCTACCTAGGGTGGTAGAAGAGTGGATGTACCCAAGTTGGGGAACCACTATATTTCCTTGTGTCATCTGGTTCTGCATGTTTTCTTTTTGTTTCTGGCCTAGATTTTCTTGTGCTTAATATCTGCATAGCTTAGTTTTATTTCTGCTTCCCTGCTTACACTCATTACAACAATTGTTGTAAAGCTTTGCAAAAAGTTTTCTTTGTGTTCTTAAAAAGCACCATATACTCTATTCACCCCCCTCTAGAGTGTATCAGATCTAGTTTCCCCTTTCAGCGAGGTTGGTTAAACATACCATTCCTGATTGGTTGTACAGGCTAACACCTGAACCCCAAAGATCCCAAACTAGATCCTTCTTTTATATTTCTCTACTAGATTTAGCTTGCACAAATCATGGCCCAAAACAAAGATTATGCAAGCACCAGACCTCCAGTGTGCAATCTGTCAAAGTTTGCACTTTGGAAAGCAAGGATTAGATTATACATGAACTCTATTGACGAAGATATTTTTAATTCTGTCTTAACAGTGTGTCCAAGACCTCCAGAGAGCACAAGCACAAATGCTGTTCCACCTCCATCAGGAACAGATGCTGACATTAAAAAGTGGAAAGTAGCTGATGCCAAGACAATGAACATTCTAGCTCAGACAATGTCAGATGACATTTTTCAGAAGGTAGCTGAATGTAATTCAGCCAAGGAGATCTGGGACAAGCTTTCAGAAATTGTCTCTGGCTCAGCTGATGAGAGAAAGGACAGAAGATCTCATCTTATCTCCCAATATGAGAACTTCAAGAAGGGAGAAACTGAGTCAGTGGGAGAAATGTACAACAGATTGAGTCTAATTGTCAGTGAACTGAGGACATTAGACAAAGAAATCTCACTGACAGAACTCAATGACAAGATCCTAATGTGCTTCCCCAGCACTTGGGATTCAAGAATCTGGCCAATTAAAGATGCCAGAAGCCTAAATGAGATTACCACTGAAGCCTTGTTGGGTAAGCTCAAATCTTATGAGCTACTCATCAAGAACAGAGAAGAAGAACAAAAGGCTGCTTCTCCAGCCACAAGAAAGGAGAAGACTATTGCATTCAAGGCAGCTGAGGATCTGCCTGAAGAAAAGGCCACAAGCAATGATGAACTTCTCAGCCTGTTGGCCAAAAGATTCTATAAGATGGCCAGAAAGGACTTCTGAAGAAGATCATACAAGGAGCAAGACAAGCCAAGGTATGACAAGTCCACTGGCAATAGCAAAGACATTATTTGCTTTGGTTGCAGGAAACCAGGGCATATGGTTCCTGACTGTCCAGAAAACAAGAACAAGGACAGGAGGGACAGAAAAGAAAGAAGAAAGGAGAAGGACTCCAAAAGGCATGGAAATAACAA
This sequence comes from Platanthera guangdongensis, assembly GCA_039583875.1. Lineage (NCBI taxonomy): Eukaryota > Viridiplantae > Streptophyta > Magnoliopsida > Asparagales > Orchidaceae > Platanthera > Platanthera guangdongensis. The sequence goes on from CM077163.1 coordinate 18,410,270, forward strand.
ACCTTCCACCAGCAAAAATAAGCACACAAGGAAAGGATTTGTTGCTGAATCCTGGAGTGAGACTGAAGAGGAGTCACAGGCCTCTTCCAGCTCAAGTGATGATGAGGATGATGCAGAGGAAAAAGAATTCTGCATGATGGCAATCAATGCCTCTCAACACAACTCAGAGGAAGAGGAGTCAGAGTCAGACTCAGAAACTCAACCTGAAGAAGATCAGGTAATCAACTCTTTTGATTTCACTTTAGAAGATTTTAAACTTGAATTTAAAGCACTATGTTTAGACCTGCTAAAGTCTGAGAAAGAGATCATCTCTCTCAAAAATCAATTGTCTGAACACAATGCTTTAAAATCAGAAAACCTCAAGCTCTCTCAGGAGTTGGAGAACCATAGGGAACAGATAGCTTCACTGAAGAGTGAACTCTCTGAGGCCAAGAAGCTTGAAGAATCTCTCAATGGGAGAAGCATCAAGCTGATGGACATCACAAGCACAGTGAACTCAAGATTCAACAGTACAGTGGGCTTGGGTGCCTCATCCAGCCAACCTATTGTTCTAACAACCCCTATCAAGTTCATTTCTGACAAGGGAAAGGGAGTTGTAGAGGTTGCCAGGAAAAATTCTGATCTGCCTCAGAAAACTAAAGTCCAGTACAAATCGTCGAACGGAGATCGACGATCGCCGAATGAAGATCGACGATCGCCGAACGCAGCTCGACGATCTCAGGACAAATCGTCGAACGCTGATCGACGATCTAAGCCACGATCGTCGAACGCTGCTCGACGATCCCATATACCTGACCTCAGCCATAGTCGACCGTCGAACGAAGCTCGACGATCTGACCCAAGATCGTCGAACTCAGCTCCAAGATCGTCGAACAGAGGTCAGAGCTCTGGAAATTTTTTCAATGGCAAGTCAAAATTGAATCCTGAGGGTTCTTCATCCCAAACATTTAACCCTTATACTGAATGGATTTTACCTCCAAGGAGATATCATCCTGAAGGATATAAGAGTCAGCCAGGGATGTCTTTCATTTCTGAGTTTAAAGGTTATCAACCTAGGCCCAAGGTAAACTGGGTCAAAAACAAGTGAATTGCTTAATGTGCAGGTGAAGACCTATCCAACATCTAACCAACAATGGTATTTGGATAGTGGGTGCTCCAAGCACATGACAGGGAACAAGGAGAACCTCAATTCCTTTAAAGCCAAGCTTGGACCCAAAGTTATATTTGGTGACTCCAACTTTGGACAAACTAAAGGATATGGAGCAGTCCAGATTGGTTCTGTAACCTTCAAGAAGGTAGCATATGTGGAAGGACTGAAGCACAACCTAATCAGTATCAGTCAGCTATGTGATGAAGGCTACCAGGTGACTTTCAGCAAAACTCTATGCAAGATCAAGTCAGAGGACAACACCACTGTGTTGACAGGTAAAAGGAAAGGTAACATCTACCTTGTAGATTTTCTTTCAACTTCTATAGATATCTGCTTATTCAATTCAGTCTATAGACCAAATGTTTTATGGCATAAGAGACTAGGACACCTAAACCTTAGAACTATTGCTAGGCTCTCCAAGGACAATCTTGTTAGAGGACTACCTTCTGGCCCCTACAAGAAGGAAGGACTCTGCAAGGCTTGTCAATTAGGCAAGCAAACTAAAAACAGTTTTAAGTCACTTAATAAGAGTGATTCACCTAGGATATTGTATATGTTACACATGGATCTATTTGGACCCATCACAGTACAAAGCCTAGGAGGGAAATCCTACACCTTGGTGATTGTAGATGACTTCTCTAGATTCACTTGGGTGTTCTTTCTAAGGAAGAAGTCTGATAACTTTAAGTGTCTGACAGAGTTTCTCAAACGTGTAAAGATTGAGTTCAATACTCACATTGCCCTGATCAGAAGTGATAATGGGACAGAGTTTGATTCTCTTCTTATGCAAGAGTTCTGTCAGAGTGAAGGGATCAGGCATACTTTCTCAGCTCCTAGAACTCCTCAACAAAATGGGGTAGCTGAAAGGAAAAATAGAACCCTTATTGAATCTGCCACTACATTGTTGTCAGATGCTCATCTACCTCTATCCTTCTGGGCAGAGGCAGTGAACACCTCCAACTATGTGCTGAACAGAAGCCTGATACATAAACTGAAGGGAAAGACTCCCTATGAATTACTCAAAGGGAAGAAACCTAAAGTTGACTATTTCAAAATTTTTGGTTGCATCTGTTATATTCACAATAATAATAAGAAACATCTAGCAAAATTTCATGCCAAAGCTGATGAAGGAGTGTTTCTGGGATACTCCATGATCAGCAAGGCCTATAGGGTATATAATAAATCATCATTAAAAATTGAGGAATCTGTTCATGTTTCTTTTGATGAAACTAACATGTCTTTCAAGGAGAAGATTTCTTCTACCATAGAACCTTTGCAGGAACACTCTCTAGTTGAAGATATGAACAAGCTACAGGTTGCTCAAGAAGATGAAAGTAGTGAAGATGAAAGCAATGCTCAACATATTGAAGCACAACCTGAAGAGCCAGTTGTTGTACCACAAGAGGAAACAACAACACAGGTTGGTGAACAATCAACACCCCCTGTTGATTTAGTAACATCAAGAGACCATCCAATTACCCAAATAATTGGAGAAATCTCAGCTGGTGTGCAAACCAGAAATCAGGTCAACCAAAACCTGTTGCACACCTGCTTCCTTTCTCAAATTGAACCTCAGTCCATTCAAGATGCAGAGCAAGATCCACACTGGATCATTGCCATGCAAGAAGAGTTGCATCAATTTGAGAGGAACAAAGTATGGGAACTAGTGCCAAAGCCTAAGGATCATTCCATTGTTGGAACAAAATGGGTATTCAGAAACAAACTGGATGATCAAGGAGTAATAATAAGGAACAAGGCAAGGCTAGTTGCCCAAGGATATTCTCAAGAAGAAGGAATTGACTACGACCAGACCTTTGCACCTGTTGCAAGATTAGAAGCCATCAGGATATTCTTAGCTTATGCAGCTCACAAAGGCTTCAAAGTTTATCAAATGGATGTCAAGAGTGCCTTCTTAAATGGAGACATCAAAGAGGAAGTCTATGTCAGACAACCTCCAGGTTTTATCTCTCCAACTCATCCTGATTTTGTTTTTAGATTAAATAAAGCATTATATGGTCTCAAGCAAGCTCCTAGAGCATGGTATGAGACCCTAGCATGCTTTCTTTTGGAAAATGGTTTTATAAGGGGTAGAGTAGACCAAACTCTTTTCATTAGAACCCATAAGTCTCATACCCTACTAGTACAAATTTATGTAGACGATATCATTTTTGGTTCTACTGACTCAAAACTATGCAGAAGGTTTTCTAACTTAATGCATTCTAAATTTGAGATGAGTAGCATGGGTGAGCTATCCTTCTTCCTAGGATTGCAAGTCAAACAACATGCTGAAGGCATCTTTATTTCTCAAACCAAATATGCTAATGAGCTGGTTAAGAAATTTGGCATGTCTGAGGCATCTTGTATGAAAACACCCATGCCTACCAATGCTGTATTGGATGATGATGAACATGGGAAACCTGTTGATCAGACAACATATAGAGCAATGATTGGCTCTTTACTGTATCTTACAGCCAGTAGACCAGATATAATGTTTGCTACATGTATATGTGCTAGATTCCAAGTTAGCCCTAGAGAGTCACACCTCACATTAGTAAAGAGGATTCTCAGGTATGTTAAAAGTTGTCAAAATCTAGGTCTCTGGTATCCAAAAGATTCAGCATTTGAGTTAACTGGATTCTCTGATGCTGATTATGCTGGATGCAGAATTGACAGGAAAAGCACCAGTGGAACTTGTCAGTTCCTTGGTGATAGACTTGTCTCTTGGTTTTGCAAGAAACAAACATCCGTGTCAACTTCAACTGCTGAAGCTGAATATATGGCTGCAGGCAGTTGTCGTTCACAAATACTGTGGATTCAAAATCAACTCCTAGACTATGGTTACAACTTAGAGAAGTCAAAAATCTTTTGTGACAATACAAGTGCTATCTCCATAGCTCAAAATCCAGTCCTCCATAGTAGGACAAAACATATAGAGATTAGGCATCATTTCTTAAGGGATAATGTTGAAAAGAACAAAATTGAATTGCAGTATATCCCAACTGATTTACAAAGGGGAGATATTTTCACCAAGCCTTTGGATGAAAAGAAACATACTTTTTTCCTAAATCAGTTAGGAATGTTAGATGGAGGAAGTCTTAAATAATACTCAAGATTTTGAAAGCTAAAAATGGACCAAGACTAGGCAAAATTCTGATTTTCCTTAGTGTCTAGGATTTCTCTGATCTCTGAACTGCGCTCGACGATTTCCCCACAGATCGTCGAACGGAGTTCGACGATTTCCAGAATCGTCGAACTGAGTTCAGCGCTCCTCAGATAGTATGGACTATCTCCTCTGGTCAACGATCGTCGAACGGCGCTCGACGATTTTGTTCACTGAACGATCGTCAAACGGAGGTCGACGCCTTTCCAGATCGTCGAACGGAGATTGACGATTTTGGAGTCTCTTCAGATTCCTTTAGAAACCTCGATCGTCGAACTAAGTTCAACGATCTTTCCTTTTCTGCGTCGAACCCTAATATAAAACTCTTTTTTCGTCGTCGTTCTCTCTTGCGCTTTCAATTTCTCTGCAAACGTTTCTTCCCTCCAAGCAGTTCTACACTTGGTCGTTTTATCTGTTGATTTTTTGCAGGTACCATGGCCGTTTCTGTTGCTGTGCTCGCCGCCATGAAATTTGATGTCGGCTTTGACATCGATTTCGATTCCTTCAACACAACCGATCAAATCTTCCAGGATATTCTCAGATTGTTCAAAGATCAGCATCTGTCTGCCCTTATGTCAACAAGAATCAAATTGGCCTCAGATGAAATTAAGGAATGGGTTTATACTGCCCACAACCTGGACAACAATACCATAGTCGGTTCTATTGGTGGCACCCAGGTACCTATGACTCCTGCAGTATTGACAGAGGTTTTTGGTTTAAGGAATGGTGAAGATTCTGCTGACCTTTCTGGAGAAGAGTTTGCTGATGTACTTGCCAGGATGGGTCATCCTGAGGGGAACCCTAGCAAGCTGTTTAAGAGGAACCTGTCTGTGGAATACAGGTTTATGGCTGATGTAGTAGGCAAGGTTCTCTTGGCCAAGCATTCTGCTCATGACACAATCTCCAGATATCAGCTCTGCCTTATGGGAGCTCTGGTAGATAGCAAAAGCCTGAACTGGGGAGAAGTATTCTTTGATTTGTTGAAGAAAAAGATCAACAAGACATTTGTGAACTTTGGAAGAATTCTGGGAATCTTCCTCCAGGCTAAATGCCCTGCCCTGCTAGTCTCCTCTGGAGTGCACATCAATGCCTCCAAGAGACTCACCTGTGCCCTTTTTGGGAAATGGGACAGGCAAATCTCCAAGCCCAGCAGGCCCTCTTCTTCTAGCCCTTCAGGCACCAGGACTCTAAGAGTCACTCCACCCCAGGTCTCTGCCCCTGCAGAGGACCTGCCTGCTAGTGCTGCTGCTTCTCCTCCTCCAAGCTCAACCCTACCTCCACTTCCATCCACCTCTCCAGCCACCTCCACCATTACCCTCTCCAGCCCATCTCCAACATCTACTCCATCTCTAGCAACAATTTCCTCTCCACCAGCAGCCCACTTCCACCCTCTTTTCTCCTATCCACCTCCAGATGTCACCTCATCCCCATCCCTTCCAACTTTCACTCTCCTGGATGAATCCTACATGGATGATTCCCCCTCTTCTCCTCCAGATTTGCCATCCTCCTCCACATCTTTCCAAGACCTTCTCCACCAGATTCTTGATCAACCCACCTTCACTCCCTCCATTTCCATCCCTGTACCCTCTATCTCTACCATACCCTCTCCTGAGCCATCCCTTCCACCCTTCAGCCCTCCACCTCCAGCTCCCTCAGCCATCCCTGTACCCTCTACCTCTGCTCCCCTTGAGCATGTAGATCTCCCAGTCCTTGCTGATCAGTTGTATGAGCTCCTTGCACCTAGGCTCTCCCTTCTCATGGAGGCCTCTTTAGCTCCTCTACAACAATCAGTGGCAGCTCTTTCTGCCAGGCTGTCCTCTTTCCTTACTCCTATAGCAGCACCCCCAGCAGTGTGCCTTGATGCACAGGTCTCTGCATCCAGGCAGGGGGAGATGCCCTATGAAGCCAGCTTCCATGCTGCTGTTGCTGCTGCTGCTGTTGCTGCTGCTGCTCCTCCTGCTGTTGTCTCTCATGCTACTACTACTGCTGCTGCTTCTGCTTCTGCTACTGCTGCCATTCCAGTCATAGCAATAGACCTAAGGTCTCTGCTATCTATTTTTGACACTGCTTACTTCTGCTGTCTCCCAGAGCCATATCCTGTCCAGCCTCCAGAGGCTTTTGCTGCCCAGTCAGAAGATTTGTCCAGGGCTCTAGTGCCCTTCTCCTGCTGTGACCCCAGAATCATCTCTGATTTTATTCAGTCAGTGACTGCTGCTGCTGCTGCTGCTGAAGACAATGCTGTGTCTACCTCTGAAGTTATATCTGCTGCTGTTGAGCCCTCATCTCAGGATGTTTTGATGACAGAGGCTGTTGATTTTGAGCCTGCTGTAGAAGTTGTTGTTTCTAAAGCTGCTGCTGTCTCTCCGGAAGTTGCTAGTGCTGTTCCTGAAGCAATATCTGTTGTAACTTCTGCTGCTCCAGTACCTATAGTTTCATCTGCTGCTGCTCCTGTTGTTGCTCCTCCTGCTTCTGTATCTTCTGCCCCATCAGCTGCTGTTAAACTGAAAGAGGATTTGATGAAACAGCTTGATGCATTGTATGATGCACAAAGTTCTGAATCTGAGGATTATAATACTGCTTCTGATGACTCATCTGCCATAATTGCAAAGAAAAGAAAGGCAAGAAGTAAGGCCTTGAAGAGAGTTCCTCCTGCCAAAGTCAGAGATGACAATGATGTCCCTTATTATATCCTGCACAATTGCCCAATCTCTGAGCATTGGATGCAATTCTCTAAGAACCAGTTGAAGGCTATGAAAAAGAAGAGGAAATATGAAAAAGATTCCACTCAGTTCAAGCACCCTCATCCTCCTCCACCACCTCCACCTGATGCAGGTGCAGGTGGCAGCTCTGCAAGATCAGGCCCTGCTAGAAGCCAGGCTCCCTACCAACCTCATGCAAGAACTTATCAAAGGGAAAGCCAGTCTAGGGGGTCTTACTCTAGAAGGGGAGGATATAGGGGAAACCAAAGAGAAACTCAGGTTTACTCTAAAGGACACTCCAGGCAGCATCCTTATTCTAGGGGAGGACATGTTCCATCAGACACATCTTCTGGTCCTTTTCCCTACAAGCTCAAAGATACAGTGACTGCCAGGACCCCTCAAGAAACTACTTCCAACAGGTATGAGCCACCTGTTCCATTTGAGGATCCTGAGAAAAATCCTATGGCTTGGACTGCAAGGATGAAAGAACTGGCTGCTTTGGATCAGATAAAGAAAGCAAAAGAACAAGGGCTAGACACTTCCAACATATCTACAATGTCAGAACAAAGGCAAAAAGAATTAGAGAGATATGCCTCCAGCAAATATTTTGATGCAGACAGATACATGGAGTTGCATCCAGCTGCAGTGGTTCCCAGGGCTTCAAAGCAAATTTATCTGGGTGCAGCTGATGATACCAGATCCAAACAACAAGCTTTAGATCCCAACAGAGAAATCAAGATGGTAAAAGGCAAAGAAAAGGAATGACTCTGTAAGGTGATAACTCTTGGTTTTTCTGACTGCCTTCTGGATAACATACATATATATATCTCTGTGATGGTTCTGCTCTGTGTCTTGTTATTGTTGTTTTTATGTTTTTCTGACTGTATGATGTTGTTTGTTTTTTTTCAAAATCTGTAAATAGTTTTCCTAACCCAAATAGGGGGAGATTGTTGGAACACCCTATTACTAATTTGGGTCAGGATCACTATGTCTCTAGGATTTTATGTTTTGACCTTATGTATAGATTTTAGGTCAATTAGAATTGAGTCTAAGGGATCAGGAGTCTAGGTTTGGAAGCTGCCCTGAAGACCCAAGTTTTTCTGGAGACTAAGTCCAAATCGTCGAGCTCAGCACGACGTTTCGTCGAACTCCGGTCGACGATCGTCTAGCTCAACTTTGACAGATCGTCGAGCTCCATTCGACGATCGCTGAGCTCAATCCTCATAATATCGTCGAGCTCTGGTCGACGATCGCTGAGCTCAACTTCTCAACATCGTCGAGCTCTGTTCGACGATCGCTGAGCTCAGGTCGACGATTTTGACTCTGCACTGGATCCTTATCTCTGAGCTCAGTTCGACGATCTTTGAGCTCAGATCGATGACTTCTTTGCTGCTTGCATTTTCCAGTTCGCTGAGCTCAGCTCGACGATAGCAGAGCTCAGTTCGACGATTTCAGTTATCTTTCAGAATTCAAATTCAAATCAGATAGAAGTTATTCTGCATTTAATTTAGAAGATCTTCCAGCCGTTTTCATTTACTTCTGGAGCAAGTTTCAAGGGATTTTTCAAGGAATAATTCAGTGGACTTTCCTTCAGAATATTTTATGCAATTAAGGCTGTAATTAATTCAGATCAACGGCTATCTTTGACAGAGCAATTTTCTATTCAGACTCAGAGAATAAAAGATAGAATGTTTTTGAATCAGACAAGAAGATAGACAAGAACAAGAGAATAGAGATAGACAAGTAGAGGACACCTCTATATGCACAAAAAAAAAGGACTCTCTCAACCTTCTGTCAACAAGAATTCAGAAGAACACTTATCAAAAAGAGATCAAGCTTTCAAACATTCTTCAGATCTCTTCAGCTCTCAAGTGTTCAAGGCCAATATCATTTCAAGACTCCAGACACTCAACATTTCAGCTTGCTGAAATCATCTTCTGCTGGAGATCTATCTGTGAAGGCCTATCACCCTCAGCAAAGCTCATCTTCCTGAAGATTTCAAGTACTCAGGGGGAGCTTTGACAACATCACTGAATCCACATAGTCTTCTCAGTTGCTTGAGAAAGAGAAGACTGTCATCACTCTCTCAACCCCATTCTGTAAAGGGTTTTTCAAACTCCCTTCAAAAGTTTGAATCTGGTTTTTGAGCACCTTGTCAAAAGCTCATTGGTGGCAAGACACCTGATCAAAAAATCTGATCTGGTTTTTGAGCACCTTATCAAAAGCTCATTGGTGCCCAGGACACCTGATCAACTCATCCTGCAGTGGATTCCTACCTAGGGTGGTAGAAGAGTGGATGTACCCAAGTTGGGGAACCACTATATTTCCTTGTGTCATCTGGTTCTGCATGTTTTCTTTTTGTTTCTGGCCTAGATTTTCTTGTGCTTAATATCTGCATAGCTTAGTTTTATTTCTGCTTTCCTGCTTACACTCATTACAACAATTGTTGTAAAGCTTTGCAAAAAGTTTTCTTTGTGTTCTTAAAAAGCACCATATACTCTATTCACCCCCCCCCCCTCTAGAGTGTATCAGATCTAGTTTCCCCTTTCATATATATCACACATTATACTCTCACGCGCAAACAATCCATCACAACCATCAGCCACGCGACCCGACGATCCGTGCACTCAGGGCACATTCTTGGTGTACCGGCGAACCAGGGTCCCACGACTATTCTAGGTCCAAAACCCAACGGTAAAATTGAGCATTTAGTATTTCCGGCGCGTAGGCCTAAGAGTCTCATTATGCACTCCAACCGACCGCACTTTCAGGTCTTCAAGTCGGACGGACATAACGCAGGTACGGATCAGCCGCTACCCCGTTGCTCAAGTCGCCTTGCCATCACCGAATACCAACGTATTAGAGGCCAAATATAATACGTGGGTCGGTTTCACCATTCCTGTTCGGTATGAGGCCTTTTCAAGATCTCATCAAGCTCACAATAGTCATACTGTCCACCAAGGATTGGCTTCATAATAGCCACACTGTCCATCCAGGATTGGTGTTACAATAGCCACAATCTCCATCAAGGACTGACTTCACAATCAACAAGGGGAGTTCATGTTAGCGTCCTTCACGATCACTTAGCGGGTTCCACAGAACTCACTTTCTGCGCCCAACTCCACCCAAACCCTATAGCATCCTGCAGTGCCAGAAAATTGGTATTGTCATAGCACACAGCACAAACATTATAAGGGTATTTTCCTGGACTACCACTCCAGTACTTTCTACTACTGTCCTTCACAGGTCTAACCCATCGACTCCACAAACTACACGTTTATCCACGGAGTCTGCTCCGGTGTGCAAACGAAACATCACCAATCTAGACCAACCTGTCCAGATGAGCTTCACACAGCATGTTTATTCTGTACTACACATTTCCGAATCTATATGCAAAACTATTGGGGATTCCAAGAATCAACCCAAGGAAATCCCTTCGCAATCCACCCTCTCGTGGGGAAAATCCATGCACATGCCAAAAAGAAGGATTTCACATGTCCAAGAAGGAAGATCGTTACCCTTGACGACTTTTTGGAGCCATGGAAATCTAGCCGGTTTGGAAAGCACCGCAGTGGCCTTGCCTCCACAAATCTAGCCTCGGACCTTGATTCAGAACTCTACAGCTCCACCGGTGGCCGTATCCCTTTCTCCTCCTCCTCCTTGCTCTCCCTTCTCTCTTGCTCTTTTAGAAAGAGAATGGCCAATGGTAAATGAGACTTATCCTCTCAATTACGGTCTTAAAGCAGCAAGGACATGCCTGAGCCGTTAGATCTCATAGGAAGGAAATGAACGGCTTTAAAATTCCCTGAAAACTCAATTTTTGGGCTGACACGGCCTGTGACACGCCCGTGTCATAGGCCGTGTACCTTAAGCGGCGCACGAACCGACTTATCCAAAATAGGACACGGCCATGTAACACGCCCTTGTCACAGGCCGTGTGTCCTGTCACGGCTTCAGACATGCCCGTGTCTTGGCCGTGTGCCCCACTCGAGACACACTTGAGACCCACTCGAGAGACCCACTCGAGTAGAACAGGACATGGCCATGTGACACGCCCGTGTCACAGGCCGCGTACCCCACTCGAGGCACACTCGAGACCCACTCGAGAGACCCACTCGAGTAGAACAGGACATGACCATGTGACACGCCGGTGTCACAGGCCATGAGCCCTCTCGAGAATTCGTCAAGCGCATCCACTCAAGTGGAGTTCGTCGACCAGAGGAGGACACACCCGTGTCGCAGGGCATGTTCCCTCTCGAGAATTCGTTTAGTGCATTTCGTTGAGCACTCGACAGGCTGCTCAGCAGAGCAGGACACGGCTTGGGACACGCCTGTGTCTCAGGCCGTGTTGCCCAACCTGAACCCAATCTTGGGATTTGGGGTGTTACAACCCTCCCCTCCTTGCAAGAAATTTCGTCCTGAAATGTGCACACATTAAGGAAATAAAAGCAAGATGCTATAACTTCAAATTGTATGTTACAATAAGGGATGCACTGTACAATAGTTTAAACAAACAACACGGGAAATTCAGCTCGTATGGTCTGTTCTTGCTCCCATGTTAGCTCCTCACGACCACAGTTGTCCCACCAGATTTTGACCATCCCGATTGTCTTGTTTCACAACTGTTTATCGGCTCTATCCTCGATCTGAATGGGCCTAACTCTCGTCGTTAGCCCATACTCAACCGGCACACGCTCGTTCTCAATCACTTGAGTTGAATCTTTGATGGCTTTCTGAAGCACAGATATGTGGAACACATCATGTAATCCACTCAATTCCGTCGAAAGAGTTAGCCAATAAGCAGCTTCCCCAATTCGCTCCACCACTTCAAATGGACCTAGATATCTCAGACTTAAATTTTTCAGACGCCAAATCCTGGATACGCCTTTAAAGGGTTTGATCTTCAAATATACCCAATCGCACACCGCGAACTCCATATTCCGTGGCTTGGCGTTGTAGTACTTTGCTTGACGATCCTGGACTATCAGTAGCCTCTCCCGAATAGAGCGTATCGTCGAGTTACCTTCATCGACTTCTTTACGCTTATATAGTTTAGATTCGCCTGCTTCTGCCCAAGCTAACGGTGTACGACACTTACGACCATACAAGGCTTCAAACGACGCCATACAGATGCTCACTTGGTAGCTATTGTTGTAGTCAAACTCCACCATATAGAGATGATCTTCCCATCTCTTACCAAAATCCAGGACGCACATTCGGAGCATATCCTCCATTGTTCTGTTGGTCCTCTCATTCTGGCCATACGTTTGGGGATGAAAGGAAGTACAGAATGTCAACCTCGTTCCCAACAATTAATGGATTAGCCTACAATCGTTCGATGTGAATCGCCCATCACGGTCACTTACGATGCTACAGGGAACACCGTGCAATTGTATGATCTGTTCAGCATAGAGTTTTGCCAAACTTTCCACGGAATTGTCCTGCTTGTTCGGAAGGAAGTGAGCCACTTTCGTCAATCGGTCTACAATCACCCAGATTGAATCATTCCCGCATTGAGATCTCGGTAGCCCGTGCACGAAATCCATTGCAATATCATCAAACTTTCATTTCGGAATCGGTAATGACTTCAAGAAACTACCAGGATTCTAGCATTCCTCTTTCACTAAAGCACAAGTTTGACATTTAGCCACATAATGAGCTATGTCTTTCTTTAGTACTGGCCACCAGAACAACTTTTTCATATCCTTGAACGTTTTTGTGCTCCCAGGGTGAATTGAGTATTTTGTAAAGTGAGCTTCATACATCAATTCTTTTCTCAGCTTACCCATACTCGGGAAGCAACAAACGACCCTTTTTCGCAAAAGGCCGTCATCCGAGGAGAATTGACCATCTAGCCCATCCTTTGCATAACGTTGGAGACTTTCATCCAGCTCCATTGCTCGTCGAATTCTGTCCGCAAGGTCATATTGTACCTCGTCCAGTTTAAGCATGCATCGACTGTGGAATTCTTGTCAACACAAGAAATCTCTAACGCTTCCAACTCCTAGATCAGACGGTCATCATGCAACTGCAACCAATTTGCCCTTGACGGAGTCCTACGACTCAAGGCATCAGCGACTATATTTCCCTTCCCGGGAGTATAGTGAATATCAAAGGTGTAGTCCCCAAGGAACTCCATCCACCTTCGTTGTCGCATATTCAGATCCTTCTGATCTAATAAGTACTTTATGCTCTTATGGTCCGTAAAGATATCTACTTTTACGCTACAAAGATAATATCGCCATAACTTAAGTGCAAAGATCACCGCCGCCAACTCAAAGTCGTGGATGGGATAATTTCATTCATGCACTTTCAACTGGCGTGAGCCATAAGCAATCACTTTTCCAAACTGCAGAAGAACACAGCCTAAGCCGCTCCCTGATGCATCACTATAGATCTCATAGCCGTATGTACAACATGATGATGTAAACACAAGTGCTGTGGTCAAATGACTCTTTAGCTCTTCAAAAGCTCATGCGCACTTTGGAGTCCAAACGAACTTCTGATCCTTTATCGTCAGTGTGGTCAGAGGCAAAGTGATCTGCAAGAAGTTTTCCACAAAACGTCTGTAGTAGCCTGCCAGTCCAAGGAAACTCCTGACTTTGGCCACCGAAGCAAACACCGACCACTCCTGTATGGCTCTTATCTTTGACGGATCCACTGTTATGCCGTCTTCACTTACCACATGACCAAGAAAAGCCACCGACGACAGCCAAAACTCAAACTTTGAGAATTTGACATAGAGCTTATTCCTTCGCAAGGTATGCAATACCAATCGCAAATGGTTTGCATGATCAGCTTCCGACTGAGAGTACACCAAGATATTAACAATGAATATAATCACAAACAGGTCCAAGTACTCTCGGAACGTTCGTTGCATTAGGTCCATGAACACCGATGGCGCATTATACTGCCCAAATGACATTACCGTGAACTCATAATAACCGTAGCGTGTTCCAAATACAGTCTTGAGAATGTCACCTTCCCGAATCCTCAATTGGTAATATCAAGATTTCAAATCCAATTTGGAATAGATGGTTGATCTCACTAGCTGGTCGAACAATTAATCTATCGGTATAATCAGATACTTGTTCTTCTCTGTCAGCTTATTCAATTCATGATAATCAATACATAATCGCAAACCACCATACTTTCTCACAAATAGAACATGTGCGCTTCAAGGTGACATACTTGGGCGTATATATCCCTGCTCCAGCAACTCTTGCAATTGGACTTTCAATTCAGCCATTTCCTTTGGCGTGACGCGATATGGCGAGAGGGCCATAGGTTTCGCACCTCGCACCAACTCAATCGTGAAGTCGATCTCCTGCTGGGGTGGTAGACCAGGAAGACACTTAGGAAACAGATCCGCAAACTCTGATACAATCGAAACATCACTCATATTGGCATTTGGCTCAACAGCCTGAATCAGTATGAAGAATAACTCCGCGCCCTTCCGAACATCATTGACGACTTGGAGTGCAGACATCAAGGTCCCGCCCACTCCTCGCATACCAGCGAACTTAGTCTCAAGCTCGGTATTTTGGCCCAATGTGATCTCTTTTGACTTGCAATCAATAAAGTCATTCTGCTCCACGAGCCAGTCCATACCAAAGATCACATCAAATTTCGATATCGGCAGCACAGATGCGTTCAAAAAGAAATCCCAACTTCCAATTTGAACTGCAACATCGCAAGCCCTATCCGCAAGCATCAAACAGCCATTCGGTAATAACACCTTTACGCTCTCTGTCTTCACAGACTAGGTACTCCAATTCGAGCTACAAAGTCCTTAGACAAAAATGAATGTGAAGCACCCGTATCAAATAGTGCTCTCACTAGCATGTTCCGAATCATATCAAAGCCTGTGGCATCCACATCACACACAAGCTACACATAAAGCATGCAATAAGAAAGCAATCAATAACTAAACTCGTATCTGTGACGACGTCACTTTGCTTTATGGCCTCATGCAGGCCAAGGTTATAGACTCGCGGTTGCGCCTGCGATGCAGAGGACTCTACCACTGCCTTTCCCTTCTCAGCATAAGACGCTCCCGACTTCTTACCACCCTTTGGTGGAGCAACCCGATAGTCACAGGCTATATGCCCCACTCTTCCATATGTAAAGTAGGTATGAGTCTCTGGCCTCGACGTTGCCTGCGACAGAACGGTTGAAGGAGCTTGCCCAGAAGGCTTGGACCTCTTGCCCCATTTCTTTTGATAGTACAATTTCCCAAGTCAGGGCGCTTTTGAACTCTGGCTTTATCACAACCAAGGCTCTTTTTCCTTGCACCTGCTTCATATCCTTCTCTAGTGCACACACAGTATCTGTAACACCCTAAATTACAGAGTTGGGAAAAATTAGGTGACACGGCCTTGGACACGGGCGTGTCCCAGGGTGTGTCCCGCTCCGGTGAGCAGTTGTCGAGTTTTTGACGCAAATCTGTTCGACGAAATTGAGCTGGGGCGTGTCTAGTGCCATGTATGGGTACACGGCTTGGGACACGGGAGTGTCACAGGCCGTGTCCTTTGTGGGATGTGCCCAGGGCATTTGCGGCCTGGTGAACACGGGTATGATGCAGGTGTGTCGTGGGCTACACGGACTGTGATATGGGAGTGTCACTGGTCGTGTCCCGATCGGGTTGATCTCGATTTTGTGCAGCCTGAAGTACACGGCCACAACCATGGGCGTGCCTGAAGGCGTATCAGGTGACACGACCCGTTACACGGGCGTGTCACATGGGCATGTATTGGACTGGATAAGTCGGTTGAGCACTGCTTGAGGTACATGTCCTGGGACACAGGCGCGTCACAGGCCGTGTCAGGCAAAAGAATATGATTTTATTGTAAAATCATGGCCGTTCATTTCCTTCAGCTGGGATCCAATGGCTGAGCTTCCTCCCTATATCCTTAAGGCCGAGAAATGAGTTGGAACAACTCATTTGAGTTTGGCCTTCTCTTTCTACATCCCTAGAGTAAGAAAGGAAGAAGGAGGAGGAGGAAGGAGAGCTGGTCACCGGCGGTGCTGCGGGGTTCCGACGAGAGATCCGAGGCCAGCGTTGCGGAGGAAAAACCGTTGCGGTTATTTCCAGCCAGCTAGGAGCTCATGGCGCTGAAGCGATCTTCGAGGGTAATGCCTTTTCTTCCTAGCCATGTGAAGGCTTCCTTTTTGGCATGTGCATAAGATTCCCCCACTAGAGGGTGGCTTGTTATGGGAGTCCCTTGGGTTGATTCATGGAATTCCCAGTCATTTGGCATATAGATCCGGAAAAGGAGTACGGAATAGACATGCTGTGTGAAGCCCATTTGTACAGTTTGGTCTGGATTGGTGATGTTGCATATATGCACCGAAGAAGACTCTGTGGTAAACGTGTAGTTTAGGAGTCGATGGGTTAAACCTGTGAAGGGCAGTAGAAGGAAGTACTGGAGTGGTAGTACAAGAAAATACCCTTGTGATGCTTGTGCTATTGGGTGATACCTGTGAAGGGGAGTAACATGAAGTACTGGATTGGCAGTCCAGAAAATACCCTTTGTAATGCTTGATGTTCATGGGTGTACCTATGAAGGGAAGTAGTAGGAAGTACTGGCGTGGTAAGCCAGGAAAATACCCTTGAAATTTGTGATATTTGCGGGGTTGTACCTGTGAAGGGGAGTATCATGAAGTACTGGTGTGCCCAGGAAAGACCCTCTAATATTGTGATATGAATTGGTGTAATAGTAAGTACTGGTGTGCCCAATTAAACACCCAGGCTTTATGCCAAACAGGTAAGGTGAAACCGACCCGCGCCTTTGATTTAGCTGCGAGTACGTCGTACTCGGTGATGGTAAGGCGATTTGAGCAACGGGAGGTGGATGATCCGACCTGCGTTATGTCCGTCCGACGTGAGACCTGAAAGTGCGGTCTATTAGAGCGCATAGCGAGAGTCTTAAGCCTGCACGCCGTGATACAATGGGGGGCTACAAGCCAATCCCGGTTCACTATAACTATAATATCCGGCTGCATGCCATGGAAAAAATGCTCAATGTTTTACCATTGGGTTGCGACCCTGATACGGTGGTGGGCAACTGGTTCGCCGGTAAACCAAGAATGTGCCCTGAGTGCACAAATCGTCGGGCCGTGTGGCTGACGTTTGTGATGGAATGTATGTGCATGAGAGAACAATGTATGATATATATATCTGCTTGTGAAATGCTATGCCTGTAGGGAAGGAATACCACCGCCCCAGGAAAGGGGTGGGTTCGTTATAATTTGTTCAGCTGAATGCTGACCGTTGTCTGTTTGCCACCATTGGGTGGGCTGTCCCTGTGCAGGTGCTGGATGTAACACCCCCTATCCGTCGCATAGCATATAGCAGTAGGTCCGGCCGGGGCCCGACGCCATATACCACAGACAGACCAGGTGGTTACTTATGGAAACCATCCAACCAATCATAACGTCCTACACAGAGAATTCTAGCGGAAGCAGTTTATAAGAGTTGCAAAATAAGAACCCAGCATTTAAAGCACGAATGTCTACTAACAACAAAATAACAATGTAATACAATAACCAACAGAAGCCTTAAGGCCTTACAAATGTTTCACTTGATTTTACATGATTTGCAAACCTCGGCACGCAGGCCGGTCATACATGAGTAAAACAGTAAACACTTCCAAAATAGGCCTTCGAGGGCCGGCTTCGCACTTGGGCTTTAGCCCGCTATTGACCGCTTGGTCCAGCAGCACCTGCAAGCAACATAACCACCGCACGGTGGCAAACAAAAGGGCAACGGTCAGCAATGCTGACCAAATTATAACGATTCCGCCCCCAACTCGGGGCGGCAATGCTCCTTCCCTGCAATTTTAGTAGCACAAGCGCGCAACAAAATAATATTCATTTCATCATAGGCGTAGGCTCCAATGGCCACACACCCCGTGCACTCAGGGCACATTCTCGGTGAACCGGTCGATGTCACGTCAGTTAAAGCCATAGACATTCTGAACTCACCACCGCCACTTTGACGGCAAAATCTATGAGCAATTTGTCTTCCCGGCATGGGTCACGACAATTTAAGCCATTGACCGCCGAAGACTCCCATCTATGCCAACGGCAAGTGCCACGTAACCTTAGGTCTCTTTAACCCGAACGACATAGAAATGGGTACGGTTCCATCTAACTCGTGCTCACGTCGCAACGACAATTTAAGCCATTTGCGCAGGTCAAACTTCTCCCGAGTCCCATCTTCGTCACACAGTTTCACATAACTCGGTTATGTTCAAGTTGGCTCTCAGGCCTCCATGTTGGCAAGATCACGCATCCGCCCAGTTTTCCGGGTGCACCTTATGGTTAATCCCCAAGATTCCCTGTTGCAATCTACCGCGTAGAAAACCCGAAAAAAAACACCCAATCGCACGGAGTCGTCTCCGGCATTTTTGCAATGCAACATCACCGATCCGGACCAACATGTCCGGGTAGGCTTCACACATCATGCCTATGTCCGTTCTCGCTTACAGACTCTAACAACAGGGACTATTCATGTCTACCCGTAGGAACGCCTCCAACTCACCGCAAACTCGCGAGAGCGGGCTTCCTATGCAAAAGAAGGAGAGCTATTCATGCTCAAGAAGAGAATCATTACCCTTGCGTTCCTCTTTGGCGCCATTGAAAAGTAATCGGATGAAAACCACCGCACTAGCGTTGCCTCCGTGGATCCGGAGTCGGCTCGCGATTCGGAGCTCCGAAGCTCCTCCAATGGCGGGATCTAGCTCCTTCTTCCTCCCTTGGCTCTCCTCTCTCTCTAAGGTTTTAGAAAGATGAAACTTATGAAAAGTAAGGGTTTTCCAAGTCCATTCACGGGTATATCCCTTCAGGAACAACCCCCAGCTGTTGGATCTCAAAATAAGGAAACGAACGGCTTCGATTCGGGACTGAAATGCCCAATCTAGACCGAACATGGCCTGGCACACGCCCGTGTCCAGGGCCGTATGCCGCATTCGCCGTCAAAATTGAATCTCCTGGAACCTCACACTGGTATCGAACACGCCCGTGTTCGAGCTGACACGCCCGTGTTCCACCTGACACGGCCGTGTGGCCGGCCGTGTACCCCATCATTTTTCCTCAAAATCAACCCGAGCACTGCACGGGTTCTAGGACACGCCCGTGTCCCTACCCGTGTCACCTTGACACACCCGGGCTCCAAGCCGTGTACACGGTCTCGACACTCGATACTTCGTCGAGCAAAGATCGTCGACCTGTTGACACGACCTTGGACACGCCCGTGTCCTAGGCCGTGTGCCTTGTCTCGACACCATGTCGAGACCAAAGTGTCGACTCCCCGGGATGAGTGTCTACACGGGTTGACACGCCCTGCGACACGCCTGTGTCGCAGGCCGTGTGCCATATCTCGACACCTCGTCAAAGCAGAGTGTCGACTTCGCGGCTAAGTGTCGACACGGGTCGACACGCCCTGCGACACGCCCGTGTCGCAGGCCGTGTGCCCAGTCTCGACACAATGTCGAGACCAAAGTGTCGACTTCGCGCCTTAGTGTCGACACAGGCTTGACACGCCCTGGGACACGCCCGTGTCCCAGGCCGTGTGCCTGCAGCCAGAACCCAAACTGGCCCAAAACGTCCCCCTTTTTCTCATTTGAGTTTCGGGGCGTTACAACTCTACCCCTCTTAAAATAATTTCATCCACGAAATCACATAAAGGAAAGACATGTACAAAACCAAAATTTGTACCTGAGCGGAACAACTCTGGATACTCGTCAAGCATAGTCTGCTCTCGTTCCCAAGAGAGCTCCTCACGACCGCAAATGTCCCACCGGACCTTGACCATCCTGATCTCTTTATTGCGTAGCCGCTTGACCTCCGAGTCCTCAATCCGCACGGGCTTGACCCTTGTCGTTAGCCCACTATCCATCGGCACTTGATCAACCACGATCACTTGCGTATGCTCTTGCACCGCCTTCCGAAGTACCGAGATAAGGAATACATCGTGTAAACCACTAACTCCACTGAAAGCCTCAACCGATAGGCAGTTTCCCCAACTCGCTTCAAAACCTCAAACGGTCCAAGGTACCTCGGGCTTAGCTTCTTCAATCGCCGCATCCGCGAGACACCCTTGAACGGCTTGATCTTTAAGTACATGTAGTCGCCCACAGCGAACTCCACATTCCTGTGCTTGGCATTATAGTACTTCGCTTGCCTGTCCTGAGCGATGAGCAACCTCTCCCGAATGGTTCTCACTAAATAAGTAGCATCCTCCACTTCTGCTCGCTTATACAACTTTGACTCGCCCATTTCTAACCAAGACAACGACGTGCGACATTTTCGACCATATAGGGCCTTGAAAGGCGCCATCTGAATACTCGCTTGATAGCTATTGTTGTATGCAAACTCCACCAAATAAAGGTGGTCCTCCCATTGCTTTCCGAAATCCAAGACACACATACGGAGCATGTCTTCCATGGTTCTATTGACCCTCTCGGTCTGCCGATCCGTTTGCGGATGGAAGGCTGTGCTGAATTTCAACTTTATTCCCAACATTTGTTGCACAAGCCTCCAATCTTTGGACGTGAACCGCCCATCACGGTCACTCACGATGCTGCGGGGCACACCATGAAGCCATACTATGTTATCCACATGAAGCTTTGCCAACTTTTCCCACCGGATCATCCTTCCCATGCGGAATAAAATGCAAAACCTTCGTCAACCGATCCACGACCACCCAAATGGCGTCGTTCCCCTTTTGCGACCTTGGCAAAGCGTGCACAAAGTCCATGGAGATGTCGTCGAATTTCCACTCCGGAATAGGCAAGGACTTCAGAAATCCTCCCGGCTTTTGGTACTCCGCCTTCACCAAGGCGCAAGTTTGGCACTTCGCTACGTAGAGCGCCACATCCTTTTTCAAACCCAGCCACCAAAACAATTTCTTGACATTGCGGTACATCTTCGTGCTCCCCGGGTGAATCGAGTACTCGGTATGGTGTGCCTCGTACAACAACTCCACCCGCAAATCGCCCACAATTGGGACGCGCAGACGACCGTCTTTCCCAAACAATCTGTCCTCCACAACGAACTGGGAATTTGACCCATCCAGAGCCTCTATCATGAACTGCTTCATAAGAGCATCCATATCCAAAGCCTGCCGAATACGATCAGCCAGGTCATATTGGACTTCAGTCCAATTCAGAACTGCTTCAGCACTTGATTGCCTATCCACACAAATAATCCCCAACGCCTCCAACTCCTGCACCAATCGCTCATCATGCACCGATAGTCAATTGGCTTGAGCTGGGGCTCGATGACTCAACGCGGCTGCGACCGCACTCCCTTTACCAGGCACATAGTGGATCTTGAATGTATAGTCGCCCAAGAACTCCATCCATCTATGCTACTGCATTTTCAACTCCTTCTGATTAATCAGATACTTCGTGCTCTTACGACCGGCGTAGAGATCCATTTTCTCATCATACAAAATTATGCCTCCACAGCTTCAAGGCAAAACTCATGGCCACTAACAACAAGTCATGGACTGGATAGTTCCTTTCGTGCACTTTTGGCTGTCTCATGCCATAAGCTATTACACTTCCGTGTTGTACTAGCACGCAACCCAAACCATTGCCTGAAGCATTGTTATTAACTCCCATAGCCTTCGGGTCCACTCGGCGAAGTCAGCGCAGGCGGCGTGGTCAACCGACATTATAACTCCTCAAAAGCTCGCGCGCACTTCGGCGTCCAAAAGAACTTCTGCTCCTTCCTCGTCAAAGTAGTGAGGGGTAACACTATCCGCGAGAAGTTCTCCACGAAGCGCCTGTGATAGCCGGCAAGCCCCAGAGAGCTCTGGACTCCCACTATCGTAGAAAGTTCAGGCCACTCCCGTATCTCAACAATCTTCGCCGGATCCACTGCAATACCTTCCTCACTCTGCAAGTTCACCAAAACGTCGTTGATGAAGACGTTCACAAAATGGTCCAAGTACTCACTAAAGGTCCTATTCATCACAACCATGAACGCTGACGGCGCATTGATCAGCCCAAACGGCATGTCCGTAAACTCGCAGTGCCCGTATCTTGCACTGAACGTTATCTTAAGGATATCACTCTCCCTTATCTAATTTAGAGTATGTCGTTGGCCCGACCAACTGATCAAGAAGATCATCGATCCGGGAGATCGGGTACTTGTTCTTTTCCGTTAACTTGTTGAGCTCCCGATAATCCATACATAGCCTCAAGCTTCCTTCTTCTAAATAAAGAGGGTCGATGCGCTCCAAGGCGAAGGACTTGGACGCACATAGCCTTGCTCCAACAACTCTTAGAAGTTGCACTTTCAACTTCGCCATTTCCTTAGGCGCTAGCCGATATGGAGAGCGTGATACAGGCTTTGCACCTGAGACTAGCTCAACCATGAAATCTATCTCCCATCGAGGCGGGGCTCCAGACAGATCTCTAGGGAACGCATCAGGGTACTTCGACACCACTGAAATATTAACTCCCGCGGGCTTCGGCTTTGCAACCTCCACTAGAGTACAGAACAGCTCTACAACAGCACGAACCGCCTTCACCACCTGAAGAGCGGCCATCAAAGTCTTGCTCGACCTCTTTGAGCTCGTAAGGGTCGTCTCACGACTTGCTCCCAAGTTGACTTCCTTGCTACCGCAGTCTATGTAGGCTTGCTGCTCCGAGAGCCAGTCCATGCCAAATATAACGTCAAACTCCACCAACGGAAGTAACGATGCTTGCAGATCGCACTCCTAATTCCCAAACCACAAACTAAGAGCAACGAATTATACCCTCGCAGAATGAGCACTATTGGACTATAACGCATCCAATTTATCTCTTTCCATCGAAGGAGGTACTCCAAGGCACAATAAAATTCCTAATAAAGGAATGCGAAGCTCCCTAAACGAACGGTGCTCTCGCAAATAAAATACAGTCATAACAAGGCTTAGCACCATTAGTTCTAAGCTAACATGCACAAGGGCGTCAAGTGTTTAAGGCAAAATTATCTTTAAACCATACCTGTCGTCGCAACGGCGTGCTTCCTCCGGGGTTTTAGGCACTCACGGGCATAATGCCCCGGCTCCCCGCATTTGTAACATGCTCCCGGGGTTTGGCTTGTAGTTGCCCCCGAAGCTCTGAAAGGAGGGACTAGACCCAAAGTCCTAGCCTTCTTGTACCACTTTCGATATACAGACTTTGAGGTGCTCGGCACTTTGAATGCCGCTTTGTTTGCACTAACGTCCTTGACTGCTCCTGACCTAGCTTTCTTACCCTTTTGAGCACCATTCCAACAGTCTCGGGCAAAGTGCCCTTTCTTTCCACAAGTAAAACATGTGTAAGTAGTTTTGCTAGTCGATGTTATAGCCCCTTTGTCCACCACTCCAACGGATGCAACTCTTATGGGGCTTGCATAGTTCGATACCATGGGCGCTGGCATCGGGGGAGTCTTCCTCAAATCTGCCTCCAAAGATCTAGCTGATTCCACCAAGGCTCGGAATCCCAATAACTTTGGTCCTAGCAGTAGGACTCGTAACTCGGCACGCAGGCCATTATAGAATCTATCGACTATAGCTTGCTCATTATCCAACTCAAAGCATGGGTAACGACTTTTCATAAGAAATGCTTGCAAATATTCCTCAACTGTGTGCGCTCCCTGCACTAAATGCATATTCAGCTGCTGCCCCAATGGTCTACCAAAGGTCGTCTGCTGCATCACGCCCACCGGCGTTGAAGTCACAACAGGGGCGCAAGGTTGTACATTTCCTCCAGGCTGTGCACCCGTCACAGCGAACACCGCTTCTACAATCCTTCTAACGTTTTCATATGAAGGAGGAGTCCCAAACACCTCACCGGGTGCACTATTATCCTCAGAAACTCGGCATTCTGATGGCCCAACCCCACTTCTGGTCACCTATAGTGCTACAAAACACCGTTAAGCGACCAAATAAAATTGCAAACAACAATTATAGGAACATGCAGGTTCCCCAAACACGAGTATTTTCATTCCTAAGTGGACATTCATGGGTTCTTTTTACTGTTATTACGATGACGCACACAATGTGCTCACCATCCCTTAAAAAGAATTCGGCCACGAATTCAGTTTAAGCCCGACCAAAAACCAGTAGTCTGATACCAAATTGTAACACCCCCTATTCGTCGCATAGCATATAGCAGTAGGTCCGGCCGGGGCCCGACGCCATATACAACAGACAGACCAGGTGGTTACTTATGGAAACCATCCAACCAATCATAACGTCCTACACAGAGCATTCTAGCGGAAGCAGTTTATAAGAGTTGCAAAATAAGAATCCAGCATTTAAAGCACGAATGTCCGCTAACAACAAAATAGGAATGTAATACAATAACCAACAGAAGCCTTAAGGCCTTACAAATGTTTCACTTGATTTTACATGATTTGCAAACCTCGGCACGCAGGCCGGTCATACATGAGTAAAACAGTAAACACTTCTAAAATAGGCCTTCGAGGGCCGGCTTCGCACTTAGACTTTAGCCCGCTATTGACCGCTTGGTCCAGCAGCACCTGCAAGCAACATAACCACCGCACGGTGGCAAACAAAAGGGCAACGGTCAGCAATGCTGACCAAATTATAACGATTCCGCCCCCAACTCTGGGCGGCAATGCTCCTTCCCTGCAATTTTAGTAGCACAAGCGAGCAACAAAATAATATTCATTTCATCATAGGTGTAGGCTCCAATGTCCACACACCCCGTGCACTCAGGGCACATTCTCGGTGAACCGGTCGATGCACGTCAGTTAAAGCCATAGACATTCCGGACTCACCACCGCCACTTTGACGGCAAAATCTATGAGCAATTTGTCTTCCCGGCATGGGTCACGACAATTTAAGCCATTGACCGCCGAAGACTCCCATCTATGCCAACGGCAAGTGCCACGTAACCTTAGGTCTCTTTAACCCGAACGACATAGAAATGGGTACGGTTCCATCTAACCCGTGCTCACGTCGCAATGAAAATTTAAGCCATTTGCGCAGGTCAAACTTCTCCCGAGTCCCATCTTCGTCATACAGTTTCACATAACTCGGTTATGTTCAAGTTGGCTCTCAGGCCTCCATGTTGGTAAGATCACGCATCCGCCCAGTTTTCCGGGTGCACCTTAGGGTTAATCCCCAAGATTCCCTGTTGCAATCTACCGCGTAGAAAACCGGAAAAAAAACACCCAATCGCACGGAGTCTTCTCCGGCATTTATGCAATGCAACATCACCGATCCGGACCAACATGTCCGGGTAGGCTTCACACATCATGTCTATGTCCGTTCTCGCTTACGGACTCTAACAACGGGGACTATTCATGTCTACCCGTAGGAACGCCTCCAACTCACCGCAAACTCGCGAGAGCGGGCTTCCTATGCGAAAGAAGGAGAGCTATTCATGCTCAAGAAGAGAATCGTTACCCTTGCGTTCCTCTTTGGCGCCATTGAAAAGTAATCGGATGAAAACCACCGCACTAGCGTTGCCTCCGTGGATCCGGAGTCGGCTCGCGATTCGGAGCTCCGAACCTCCTCCAATGGCGGGATCTAGCTCCTTCTTCCTCCCTTGGCTCTCCTCTCTCTCTAAGGTTTTAGAAAGATGAAACTTATGAAAAGTAAGGGTTTTCCAAGTCCATTCACGGGTATATCCCTTTAGGAACAACCCCCAGCCGTTGGATCTCAAAATAAGGAAATGAACGGCTTCGATTCGGGACTGAAATGCCCAATCTGGACCGAACACGGCCTGGCACACGCCCGTGTCCAGGGCCGTGTGCCGCATTCGCCGTCAAAATCGAATCTCATGGAACCTCACACGGGTATCAAACATGCCCGTGTTCGAGCTGACACGCCCGTGTTCCACCTGACACGGCCGTGTGGCCGGCCGTGTACCCCATCATTTTTCCCCAAAATCAACCCGAGCACTGCACGGGTTCTAGGACACGCCCGTGTCCCTACCCGTGTCACCTTGACACGCCCGGGCTCCAAGCCGTGTACACGGTCTCGACACTCGATACTTCGTCGAGCGAAGATCGTCGACCTGTTGACATGACCTTGGACACGCCCGTGTCCTAGGCCGTGTGCCTTGTCTCGACACCATGTCGAGACCAAAGTGTCGACTCCCCGGGACGAGTGTCGACATGGGTTGACACACCCTGAGACACGCCTGTGTCGCATGCCGTGTGCCATGTCTCGACACCTCGTCGAAGCAGAGTG
The DNA here is from genome assembly GCA_039583875.1 of Platanthera guangdongensis. Classification (NCBI taxonomy): domain Eukaryota; kingdom Viridiplantae; phylum Streptophyta; class Magnoliopsida; order Asparagales; family Orchidaceae; genus Platanthera; species Platanthera guangdongensis. The sequence continues at coordinate 18,436,483 of CM077163.1, forward strand.
TCGACTTCGCGGCTAAGTGTCGACACGGGTCGACACGCCCTGTGACACGCCCGTGTAGCAGGCCGTGTGCCCAGTCTCGACACAATGTCGAGACCAAAGTGTCGACTTCGCGCCTTAGTGTCGACGCAGGCTTGACACGCCCTGGGACACGCCCGTGTCCCAGGCCGTGTGCCTGCAGCCAGAACCCAAACTGGCCCAAAACGTCCCCCTTTTTCTCCTTTGAGTTTCGGGGCGTTACACTGGAGAGCCAAGAGAGACACATAAAGGCTGAAGTCCATGCTGCTGCTGTTGCTGCTGCCGTCGCTAGCCCTTGAAGGCTAAACTGAAAATGCTATGTTTGGTTATATGTGGTCGGCCTGCGCGCCAATGTTTGAGGCCACTATTGTGTAAAGTCTTGTAAGGCCATAAGGCCAACTAAATTTCTACTTGGACATTCCCTTTTTATATAACTATGTTGCTTTTATATGGTGGACATTCATGTGTGGAGTTCAGTATAGTGTTTTTGGCTTCCGCTAGAATGCATATGTGTTAGGATGCACTACTCTGGTATCACTACGTGACTTCCCCGTCTGTTTTATGGTATATGCTGTGGGGCTCCGGCCGGACCTTCTAGTATATACCTCTGAACGGATGGAGTCATTACATTTTTGGTATCAGCTGTCTCGGTCTTTCCCTTTCGAAGTCGTGGTCGACTTCTTTTTTGGGGTGGCGAGCATATGTCTGTGTGAACCAAGTTAACACTAATGAACTCCGGAATGTCCACCTTAGGAATGTAAATACATGTGTTTGATGAACATGCGCATTCCTATCTTGTTGTTTTGCTTGTGTGCGATCGTTAATGTATGTGTCTTGTTCACATATAGGTGACGCGGAGTGGTGCGGGGCAATCAAAGCCCCAATGTTCTGATGAGATTACAACACCAGCTGAGGTGCCTACACCTCCGCCTTCTGCGAAAACTGTGTGATTAGTTGCCGAGGCCTTGTTTGGTATGATCCAAGCATAGCCGATTGGGCAGGCACAGCCGACATTGAGGCCAGAATAGGTTGCGACGAGCCCAGAACCTGTAGTGGTTGTGGATCCTCAAGCAGCTGAGAAGCAGTTAAAGTAGTTCATGAGTTTCAACCCGCTTATGTTTACGGGCCTGGGATCCTGTTAGGTACATTGGAAAATGTGTACCAGATTTGAAGAAGCCTCACCCTACTCAATGATATGCATAAAGGTGTATTTGATGTGTTTTGAGTTTATATATGCAGGTTAAGTAAATGCAGGAATGCAGAAAAATTTCTAAGTCCATATGTCGACACCAGGAAAAGTTGTGTCGACACTTATGAAGGCTTGTGTCGACACTGGAGAAAAGTTGTGTCGACACTTGGAGCTAATTGTGACGACACTTGGAAAGGCTGTGTCGACACCTGAAGAAACTAAGTCGACATACAAAGGCAGTGTCGACTCACAGATAAGTTTAGTCGACATCAGCTGTGTCGATATGCAGAGGCAGTGTCGACATGCAGAGGCAGTGTCGACATGCAGAGGCAGTGTCGACACCCAGTGAAGCATTGTCGACATCAACTATGTCGACACCAAGTGGTAATGTCGACACACAGGAATACTTAGTCGACATCAACTGTGTCGACATCAAGAGGCAGTGTCGACACACAGAAGACCTTGTCGACATCAACTGTGTCGACACACAGGACTTGTGTCGACACACATCAGAGCTTCAACAAAGTTAAAGAGAAGAAGTAATTGTGCCGACACACAGAATCAGTGTCGACACATTCTATAGAAGGCTGTGTCGAGAAGTATTAACAACAACAAAGGAGATGTGTCGACACCACCAAGGCTTGTGTCGATACTTAGTCCACTTGTGTCGACACTTAGTCTACTTGTGTCGACACATGATGAAGTTCAGTCTCGACACTTTCAGATAGAGATAGTATTTCAAGAAGTGACTGGATGACTTGACAGCTGCCATTACCAACCGGTCTACTACAACTGTCAAAGCTGTCAGAAGTTTGTTAGAAACCGGATCAGCCAGTTACCATGAAGGAAGGCTATATAAAGGCTTACTCCTTCAACAGAAGTGAGTCGAACAAGAACAACAACAGATCATTAGACACAACAGTTATAATAGAAGACAGAAGAAGATTTTCTTCAGAAAATCTAGGAAGAAGAAGTTGGAGAGAAAGAGCTCCATCTACTGAAATGCAGTTGCTGAACCAGGCTGCCAAGAAAGATTCAGATTGAGATCTGAATCTCAAGTCAGAAGCTGATTGAAGATCAACTTCTCAAGAGTTCAACCATACTGAGTTCAGATTCAAGAAGCTTTGAAGAAAGCAAAGAGAGGTTGTTCTCTGCCATCAGATTCTTCCAAGAACTAATCAAGAATCCATCCATCCATTCTCTCTCTACCAGGGTGGTGGTAAAACATTTTGTTCAATCAAGTTTCTGTAAGATATTTATAGATCTGAGTTGTAAGCTTGTGTTTATAAAGGCTGAGTGTAAGAGAATATTTTCTCTGAGTGGTAGGCCTTGTTGAAGGCTGAGGTATGGCTGTGAGCCTGAGTTGTAGAAGATTGATATCTCTGAGCTGTAGGCCTTGTGTAGGCTGAGGTAGGGCTGTGTGCCTGAGCTGTAGGAGTGTGGACTCAATCTGAGTTGTAGGAGCCCTATTGGGGTTCTGAGCCACTGTAAGATCTGAGGATCTGTGGTGAAGAAAAGAAGTTAGGCCGAATCTAGCACACTGTTAGATAGGCGAAGGGGGAAAGTGGATGTGCCCAGACCTTGGGGAACCACTATAAAAATCGGTGGGTAATCTGTGTTGTCGTAATTCTGTGAATCTGTGATGTGTTAGCTATAGAATTATCTGTTGTTAAGTAAATAACTGAATAGATTTGATGCCTTAAAAAGAAAAAGAAATTACACATATTCACCCCCCCCCTCTCTAGGTGGTTAGGCACTAATTCTTTCCAGTGGTATCAGAGGGAGGTTACTCAAAGAAGGACTTAACAGTCTGAGTGAGATCCATAAGGCAGATTCAAGATCAAGAAAATGGGTTCAAGTGAAAATCATAAGGAACTGGGTTCTATGAAATTACCCATATGCAGGAAGGAGATATTTGGAATCTGGAAAGAAAGGGTCAGGCTGTTTATGGAGGCTTCTGATCCAAGGATCTACATTACAGTAAAGGAAGGTCCTTATATTCCTATGAAGATTTCAGTTCTAGATGCAAACCAAAGAATTCCCAAGGAGCATTCAGAGATGACTAAGGATGAGATCATCTTGACAACTATGGATAAAAGAGCCCAGAATATCATAGTAAGTGCCATTGATGATGCAACTTTCCAGAATTTGATTCACTGCAAGACCTCTAAGGAAATGTGGGATACTTTGATAGTATACATGGAGGGTTCTGAAGAAGTCAGACAAGATAGAAAATCTATGTTGAACCAGGAATATGAGAGTTTCAGACAAGGAAAGTCTGATAGTATAACTGAGTGTTATAAAAAGTTCTATAGAATAGTAAATGAGCTGATGTCTATGAAGAATATTCAGTATATATGAACTGAATGATAAATTTCTATGATCCTTGACAAAGGATTGAGACACTAAGATTTGTTCCATTAGGGAAGAGGCCAAACTTGCAGATATCTCACCTCCAACTTTGTTTGGAAAATTGTTATCATATAAGATGTAGTTGATGGCTAGGAAAGAGGAAGAGAAAAGTGCAAAAGGGGAGCATAGAGAAAAGTCTGTGGCCTTCAAGGTTGAAGCCACTAGGAAGAATAGGAGGATGTCTCCATCACCTCCTAAGATAGTTGCTGAAATTGCTTCAGATAATTCAGACAACCAAAGCTCAGACAGTAGTGACTCAGATGAAGACTTTGCAGCATTTACAAGACAGTTTCAGAGATTCCTGAAGAAGAAGCAGTGGAAGTCTAAGCCTTCCACATCTCAGCCTAAGGATGATTATTATCAAAAGAGGAAGTCATTCAGGAAGGACGTGAGCAGGTCTAAGCCAAGCAAATCTACAACATCAAAGATAGTTTGCTACTGCTGTAATAGGTCTGGACATGTTGTGGCTGAGTGTCCAGATAAAAGAAAAGAGCCTACAGATAAAAAGAAGATTCAACACTAGAGCAAGAAGGAGAAATCCTTTGTTGCTAAGAAGGAGAAGAGCTTGACAGACCAATCTTCTTCAGAGTCAGAATCTGAAGCTGAGGCATACATTGGTCTATATGCAGCAGATGAAGAAGAAGAGTTTCTACAAGTGCTGAACTCTATCTATGAATAAGAAGAACATCAGTGCAAGGGACTGATGACTTTGTTAGAAGAAGACAAGTGTCAGGATCAGCCTGGTCCTACTAAGGTACAATATCTTTCTAGAAATTTAGATTGTAGTACTGAGTCAGAGTCAGCAACATCTGCATCAAGTGATGTGGATGGGTCTGAGTCTGAAGGTGATATTCATCAACTGATAGATGAATATGGGGACTTGTTGCTGACACTAAAGAAAAGCAAAAACCTGGCCATAACTCTGGCTAAGTTAATTGCAGATCTTACTATGACTGCATTAGATTCAGAGAAGTTGCTGGATCAGAAGTTGAATGAGATAGCCAGACTGAAAAATATTACTGTTATTCAGATGGGTACTATCAAATTTAAGAATGATCAGATTAAAAGTCTGGAGAATAGACTTAAAAAATAAAAGGAGATTGTGGCTAGTTTTTCTAAGCCAAAATCTGTATTACCCTTAATAGATGACTTTGTGTCACAAAAGGGTAAGGTAAGGATAGGCTTTGAAAGATATGGTACCTAAACACCTAGAGGGGGGGGGGGGTGAATAGGTGACCTAAACCTTTTTGAAACTTACTTGGCAGCAAGACAGTTATCTCACAGAGTTTTATAGTTAACAGCAACAACAGAATATAAACAGTTAATTCACAGCACAGCACAGCACATCAGACACACAAATTTATAGTGGTTCCCCAATCTTTGGGTACATCCACTTTCCCCCTTCGCCTATCTAGCAGTGTACTAGATTCGGCCAAACTTCTCCACTATCTCAGAACCCAACTAGGTTCCTACACCTCAGGCCCAAAGCCTTACACTCAGCCACAAAGGCCTACACTCAGCCACCCAGGCCTACACTCAGCCAATTAAGGCCTACACTCAGAGTTCTTCAACTCCTACACTCAGGCAACCAAGCCCTACCCTCAGCCTTTATAATATAGGCTTACAATTCTCTCAGATCCAATGGATCCTACAAGTTAAGATTGAATTACAATAACTAACTCTACAACTCAGAAAATAAGAGAGGAGTTGAGAGTTTCTTGAAGAGTTCTTGGAAGAACTCAGCTAGATCCAAACTGACTTAGCTTCCTTCAAAGCTTCTTGAGTTAGAACTGAATTAGTCTGAATCCTCTGCAGTTGATCCTTGACCTCTGCTTCTTGTGATCCAGAAGATTCTGAATCCTTCTTCTCAGCCTTAGTTCCAAAGACTGAATTCTTGATTGGAGCTCTCTCTCTCCAACTTCTTAGATCTGCAGTTGGACTGCCAGATCTTCTTGTGTTGATCCTCTGTGTATCACTTTTCTGATTTAATCTGATCAAACACTTCAGTTATTCTCACTACTTGTAATAACAACAATCAATCAGTTTCTGTAAACTATGGGTGCCTATTTATAGGCTTCCTTCATGGTAACCGGCTGGTCCGGTTCATAACAGACTTCTGATTTCTCTGACAGTTGCTGTAGACCGGCTGGATCGGCAGCTGTCATGTCAACCAGTCACTTCTTGAAATTCTCTAACTGTCAGATAGTGTCGAGACTTTCTGTTCTTAAGTGTCGACACTTATAGACCAAGTGTCGACACATGTTGTGTAAGTGTCGACACAAGTCTACAAGGTGTCGACACAATTCCTTGTATGTCTCGACACAGATACTTCTTCAAGTGTCGACACTGAAATTAAGTGTCGACACAAGTACTTGATCTTCATTCTTTAACTGTATTCTTCTAAGTGTCGACACATCTCCTTTGTGTCGACACATCTTCATGTGTTGAAACTGTCAAGTGTCGACACTGCTTCTTGGTGTCGACACAAGTCTTCAATTTTATTTCTTCAGCTGAGTGTCGACACATTCCCTTAGTGTCGACATTTGTACTTAGAATATTTTGTAAACTTTTCTGTTCTTTGCTAAGTGTCGACATAGCTCCTTGTGTCGACACTTTCTTCAAGTGTAGAGTCTTCAACTAAGTGTCGACACATTGTGCTGGGTGTCGACACTTTCTTCAAGTGTTGACTCTTCTGGTTGTGTGTCGACACATTGTGCTGAGTGTCGACACATACTTCAAGTGTTGACTCCTTGAGTGTGTGTCGACACATTGTGCTGAGTGTCGACACATTCTTCATATGTTGACTCTGCTGTTGAGTGTCGACACATTGTGTTGAGTGTCGACACTTGTCCTTAGTCTCTGCAGAATTTTGCTGAGTGTCGACACAACTCCAAGTGTCGACACTTTCTGGTGTAGACACAGCTCTTCTGGGTGTCGACACTTCTGCTAAGTGTCGACACAGCTTTTCTGCATACTTCTTCACTGACTGTCGACACAGCTCTAAGTGTCGACACTTTCTGTCTAGTGTCGACTCTTCATCCCAGGTGTCGACACAATGACTCCAAGTGTCGACACTGCTTGTCTGGGTGTCGACACAAGCTTTCTCAAGTGTCGACACTTTCCCTCTGGGTGTCGACACATGGACTTAGAAACTTTTAGCTTCAGTCCAGTGAATACCTATCCTGCACAAGTAACTCAAACAAACATCAAATACATTATGATGTATATCATTGAGTTAGGTGAGGCTTCTTCAAATCAGGTACATTTGACCAATGTACCCAACAATCTCCCCCTATTTGGAGAAGTCATAACCCTTAGTCAATGATATACACCACTCATAATTAAAACTTAGAGAATGATGTAAAGCAGGTATATGTCAACAGGGTAAACTTAAACATGTAATAAAGCACACATGTATACTCATTCAGCATTACAGAACAAACAGAAATTAGACACATTCTTCTGAACAATCATGAAATATATTTATCAAAAATTGTTCAAACATTGTTTTTAATACATTTCAATGATTTACAAAAATGTATTAGATGTAACAGATTACAACATTCTTCAGTCTAATCTTAGTCTAATTCTGATCAGGTTCTTTTATAACTATGCCTTTCCCAGCTTGCACTTTGGCTTTTACAGCAGCAGCAGCAGCAGCAGGCTCAGTATCAGCAATCTTCTTTCCTTTGGAGTCCTTCTTCTTTTGTTCTTCAGCCTTGATTTTCTGCCTCTCAAAGTAATGATAGGGCTTAGGAAAGTACTTGCTAGGCTCCACAGCTGTAGGAGGTAGCTTTCCTAACTTAGCCTTCCTTCTATACTGGACAATGGCTTCCTGCCTAATCTCATGCTTCCTCCATTCTGCTTCTGAGAACCATTTGTTCCTCTCATATGCATTGTCCTTGGCTGCTTTCCAGGCTGTGAGAATGATGTTCCTAGAAGTAGGGCTCCACTGTTCAAAATCAGGTTTTTGCTCAGCTAGTTCCCTGAACTTCTTCTTTGACAGCCTTGTCTCTTCTTCTTTGTCCATAGCCTCTTGCATAGCTGCTGTAACAGGTTGAACAACCTTTTCCAGAACAACATTAGGCTTTCCAGTAGTTGGACTATACATTGTGCTTACTTCTGCATGAACCATGTCAAAATCTGGAGGTGGATAGATCACCTGAGCTACTTCCTGTTGCTCACCTCCAAGATATGCCATCCTTAAAGTAAGGTCTAAGCTTGGTAAGTTGTTCAGAAATGACCTTTTGTGAATCTTTGATTGCAGTCTTGACAGCAGCAATTTCATCTTGAAAAGCTTTATCAAATTCAGCCTTTGCAGCAGCAGATGTGGAAGATTCAGCTGCTTATTCTTCAGTTCAGTGGACTATAGCATTGTGGGATGCAGTCAAATTATCATTCATTCTCAACTGATTTTCCAGCACATAGCCTTGCTTCAGTGCTATATCATCTACTTGAGACTTTATTTTCTCTTGGTGGGTTGCCAGATAGACCACTGCATTAGCACCCTTTGTAAAACAGTCAGTCATCTCCTTTTTATTAAGGTTCATTTCAAACCTTATTGACTTGATTTCCTGTACAGATCAAATTGTAGGGTCTTGTGCCCTTCATCAACATAAGTTTCTATAACCTTCCTTTGTTCATCCATCTTGATTTGCAGTGCAATCAGTAGAGCACTATAGTCAACAGTTGGGGCTTGTTGAACTATGGGCTGTGGGGCATGGATTGCAAGGCTTTCTTGTAACTCTGACTTCTCCTCTTGAAGACAAAGAGTTTCTTCTTTTTAGCTTGTGCAGCCTCATCTTCCTCAGACTCTGAAGTACTGGCTATATTCACCCTGTCCTTAGGGCTTGATGGTTTTTCAGCTTGCACATCTAGTGCCTTCTCACTTTCCTGCCTTATAGGCTCTTCCTAACTTGCAGTGGCTCCCCCTCAGCAGCAGCACCTTTCTCTTCAGCAGCAGCAACTTTGTCCATGTCAAAGTCCTCTGATCTAGATTTAGAAATAGATCTTCCATTGGTGTATTCAGGAGGTGACTGTGCAGGAGATGTACTTGTTCTTCAACTACTTTATCAGGAACAACATCTGGTTCTTGATTTACTTGCTGAGTTTGCTGATGGACATCAGACAAATCAGAATCTATTACAGAAAAATCTAAAGTATTGAGGTCAGAAAGTACCTCTTGGATAATGAGTGTAGCTTGCTCACTCTCCAGTGTAGAGGGTTGTTCCTACAGCTGGAGGCTCCCCCTGGCTTGGATCCTTTTGTATGGGGCTAGCTGTAGGCAGCTCCCCCTGGATTTCAGCTGGCTCTTGAGGAGCTGGAGACTTCTCTGCAGCCACTTCCTCATGACTATCAGGAGTGAAAACAACTAGTTCTTCACTACCTGAACTGCTGGAGGACTCCTGTGTCACAGGAGCTATCTTCCTCTTCTTCTTAGGAGGTGATCTTTCTTAGAAACTTGTTTCTCAGGGGTGGACAATTCCTTTGACAGCACCTTTCCCACTTGAGAAGATCCTCATGTCCATCTTTCTCATGTGGTTGATTTTGCTACCTGCAGCAGTGCTCATTACCTCTGGTATTGTACCAGCCAGGTAGAGACTAAGTATCCTGCCCAGATTGGGCTTCTTCAGACTTTCCTTTATCTTCTCAAAGATAACCATTGACCAGTCTGTTTTGAGGTTGAAGATAATTCTGGTCATAACACTGAACATGGAGGCTGACACCCTGTCATGCCCTCCAGTCTTGCTGAGTATAACTTTCCCACATCTCTGACAGAAACTTTCCTTGAGTGTTCATTCCTCTCCTGTTGAATACAGATCCTAACTTCAGCTTAGGATCTAGACCACACCAGGTAAGTGCTTCTTGGTCTTAGATGTAGTCACTTCCTCTTCTTCTTGAACTTTAGGTAGCTGAAGTACCTTTCTCAGCGATTTGGGTGAAATCTTGACCTTGGTGCCATGTACTCTTGATTTGATTCTGTAACCTGAGTCATCTACAGAAGCTCCAGTAAGGAATTCTAAGAACTTCCTTCTTCCATATTTTGGTTGGTTCTGAAACCAAGTACTCCAATCCAGAATCGGTGACTAGGGTTACCACCGATTTGATTTCTTGATCACCATCGTCGAATGCGCCACGAACGAGCTCATAGCCTTCTTTAACATTCTCCTCGAGCTTGGGAGCCATTAGGGTTTGTAGAATTAGTCTTTAGAAGAGAGAAATGTCGACACAGTAGTTTGGTCTCGAAACTCTGAAAGCGTGTCGACAAACAAAGACAGAATCCTATTTATACCTTTCTAGTTTGAAGACGAACAGGCGGGATGGATTACTAAAGATGTGTCGACACTGGCAATAAGTGTCGACACTGACTTATAATGTCTCGACACTCATGTGTCGACACAAGTTTAGTCAACAGATTTTATGTGTCGACACTTGGTTATGTGTCGACACCTACTTGTCAATGTCGACACTAACATTCTGAAGTTCGACACTACAAGTTAGTAAAACATTATGTGTCGACACTTGGTTATGTGTCGACACCTACTCGACATGTGTCGACACTAACATTCTGAAGTGTCGACACAACTTCCTAGATGTGTCGACACCTTTTTCCTGAAGTGTCGACACTTACTATTCTGTGTCGACATAGACTTGTCTATGTGTCGACACCTTTTTACTTAGCCAATTTTTAGTTCTGTAAACTTAGTCTAAGTTTATCATACCTAGTTCAATTTTGAACCTATTGAACTTAGCTTCTTCTAAGGGCTTAGTAAACATATCAGCTATCTGATTATCAGTTTTAACATATTCAAGTGCAATATCATTTCTTTCTACATGCTCCCTAAGAAAGTGATATTTAATCTCAATATGTTTAGTTCTACTATGTGATACAGGATTATTAGCTATTGAAATAGCACTTGTAGAATCACAGAAAAGTGGAGTTCTACTTACCTGAAATCCATAGTCTTCTAGCTGATGTTGAATCCACAGAAGTTGAGCACAGCAACTTCCTGCAGCTACATATTCTGACTCAGCTGTGGAAATAGCCACACTGGTTTGCTTCTTACTACTCCATGAAATGAGTCTTCCACCTAGGAATTGACAGGATCCAGTAGTGCTCTTTCTATCTTCTTTGCATCCTGCAAAGTCTGCATCTGAATAGCCTGTTAGATCAAAATCTCCATTCCTAGGGTACCAGAGGCCTAGATAGGGAGTGCCCTTTAGATATCTCAAGATTCTCTTGACTGCAGTCAAGTGAGACTCTTTAGGGCAGGCTTGATACCTGGCACAAACACATGTAGCATACATAATGTCAGGCCTACTTGCAGTCAAGTATAGTAGGGAGCCAACTATCCCTCTATACAAGGTTTCATCTACAGGTTTCCCTGCATCATCCTTGCTCAGAGACATACTTGACCCCATAGGAGTCTTCATGGTACTGGATGAATCCATACCATACTTCCTTATGAGTTCTAGGGTGAACTTGGACTGACATATGGATAGACCACTTCCAGTCTGTTTAACTTGGAGACCCAAGAAAAACTTCAGTTCTCCCATACTACTCATCTCAAATTGACTTTGCATAAGCTTTGCAAACTTTTTGCAAAGGCTACTTTCAGTAGACCCAAATATAATGTCATCTACATATATTTGGACAAGTATGACTTTGCCTCTTGATTCCCTAAGGAATAGAGTCTTATCTATTTTCCCCTTGAGAACTTGTTCTCAATGAGGAAACTAGATAGGGTTTCATACCAAGCTCTAGGTGCTTGTTTTAACCCATACAATGCTTTCCTAAGTCTATAGACATAATGAGGTAGAGTTGGATCAACAAAACCTGCAGGCTGCTCCACATAGACTTCTTCTTTCAAATTACCATTTAGGAATGCTGACTTCACATCCATTTGGTATACCTTGAATCCTTGATAGGTTGCATAGGCCAAGAACATCCTTATGGCTTCCAGTTGGCTACTGGAGCAAAGGTTTGATCAAAATCAATACCTTCTTCTTGCCTATATCCTTTTGCAACCAGTCTTGCTTTATTCTTAATGATGACTCCTTGTTCATCTAACTTATTCCTGTAGATCCACTTTGTTCCTATCACATTGTGATCTTTAGGTTTAGGAACCAAGTCCCAAACCTTGCACCTTTTGAACTGATTAAGTTCTTCCTGCATTGCTTCAGTCCACTGTGGATCTTGTATAGCTTCTTCAAATTTCTTTGGTTCTATTTGAGACAGAAAACTTGAATATACTACAGCATTCTGATTTCTGCTCCTTGTCTGAACACCTTGTCTTGGATCTCCAATTATCAGCTCTACTGGATGATCTCTTAGATGCCTGTTGGCTGGAGGCATCCTTACTTCTGGTTGAACTTCTTCAGCATCTTCATCAAACTGAGTTCCTTGTACTTCTTCAGCTCCTTGTACATGTAGTTCTCCCCCTGGACATAAGCCATCTCCTTCTACTTGCTGTCTTGCAGCAGGTACATCTTCTATGGTTAGCTTGTCCATCTTCTTAGTAAGACCTGTGGGGCTGCATACATTGCTAGACAACTCATTGTTAATTAGTTGTGTCTCATCAAAAACTACATGCACAGACTCCTCTACAACTTGTGTAGTCAAGTTGTAGACTCTATAAGCCTTACTATTATTGCTGTACCCAACAAACACTCCCTCTTGGGACTTGGCAGCAAACTTAGTTAGGTAAGACTTTCCATTGTTAAGTATGAAGCATTTGCAACCAAAAATCCTGAAATAGGATAGATTTGGTTTCCTGCCTTTCACAACTTCATAGGGGGTCTTGTTTAACCTTTTAGTGATGGTAGCCCTATTTATCACATGGCATGCAGTGTTAACTGCTTCAGCCCAGAAATACTCTGGCAGTGATGAATCACTTAATAGGGTTCTACCAGCCTCTATCAAGGTCCTATTTTTCCTTTCAGCAATGCCATTTTGCTGAGGTGTTCTAGGTGAAGAGAATTCTTGAAATATCCCATAGTCTTCACACAGTTTTGTCATGCTTTCAGACTGAAACTCAGTACCATGGTCACTTCTAATTTTGACCACTGTACAGTTCAATTCATTCTGAATTTGCTTAACAAAGCTATGAAAGACACTAGGTGTTTCAGATTTCTGCTTTAAGAAGAACACCCAGGAAAACCTTGAGTAGTCATCAACAACTACAAAGGTATAGACCTTCCTACCTAAGCTGTGAACTGGCATTGGACCAAATAGATCCATATGCAAGAGGTATAAACACCTCACAGCATCTTTGTTGTCTAAGCTTCTAAAGGTGGATTTAGTCTGCTTGCCCTTTTGACAAGCTGAGCAAATGCCATCTTTGACACACTTAACTTGAGGACCATTCCTCACTAACTCTTTGCTAAAGAGTTTGCTAATAGTCTTGTAGTTAAGATGAGCTAGCCTCTTGTGCCACTTGACACAATGAGAGACTGTCTCATCAGCTACAAGACAAACAGGAGAACCATTGTTCTCAATCATAATGTCTAAGCAGTAGACATTCCTCTTTCTATATCCTGTCAAAATGATCTCTTGATCACTTGACCTCTTGATATGACAACCATTTTTAACAAATGAGATGTCATACCCTACATCACTTAACTGACTTATACTAATGAGGTTGTGTTTCAACCCTTTAACATAAGCCACTTGAGTAATGGTAACAAGGTTTGAAGAGATGTTACCAAACCCTTTGATGATTCCTTTTTCAGAACCACCAAAGGTCACTTTAGGACCATTTTTGATTGGAATGTAGTCCTTCAGTAGTCCCCTTGTTCCAGTCATATGTCTGGAACATCCACTATCCAAGTACCATGTTGGGGTATGGCCACTTGGATTCACCTGCAAAACAAATTAATGAACCTTAGAACCCAAAGTAAACTTGGGTCCTTGGTGATTGTTAGTTTGCAACTTGACATAGCTACCTGCTGGCTTTCCACCAGGTAACTTGCTACTCAACTTGGCACTGGCATTGTGCCAACAATCCAAGGCAAAGTGGCCAACCTTGCCACAACACCAGCATTCAAACTTGTTGTACCTTTGCTTAGGTACAGACTTGGCTGTCTTGACTACAGCAGGCTTATTGAATGTTGGGGCTTTGCCCTTGGACTTGGACTGATCCTGAACAGTCCTAGCTGGTTTAATAAAACCCAATCCAGCCTTTCCTTTATGATGAACAAATTCATCAATCAAGGGTAGCACTGATTTAGGTTTTGAAAATCTAGCAACTAGCTCTTTTTCCTTCTGGAGATTGATCTCCAGTAACTTAATTTGATCATTTTTATAAGTGATAGTTCCCATCTGAATCACAGTAATGTGTTTCAGCCTGGCTACCTCATTGAGCTTTTGATCAAATTCCTTCTCAAAGTCTGTTGCAGCTGCCTTTAGATCAGCAATTTCCTTTGCCTGACTTTTGGCAAGGGACTTGCTTTTCTTATAGGCTTGCAACAGTACTTTATATTCATCTAAGAGCTGATGAATATCTCCCTCAGATTCAGAAACACTTCCATCACTTGATGAAGATGAATCTGACTCTGAACTAGTACTGAAATCTGAACTTTGAGTTGGACTTTGTACCTGACTAGGTCCTGGCTGCTCCAGGATTTTGGTACTTTCAGTCAATGCCATCAGTCCTTGGCACTGACACTCTTCTTGTTCATAGATTGATTCCATGATCTGCATAAACTCCTCTTCTTCTTCAGCAAATAGCCCTATGTAGGCTTCAGCATCTGTCTCAGTGTCTGAAGAAGAAATGTCTGAAAGAGTCTTCTCATTCTTTGCAACAAAGGACTTCTCCTTCTTTCCTTTGAAGTGAGTCTTCTTTTTGTCACTGGATTCTTTTCTTCTCTCAGGACAATCTGCAATAACATGACCCTGTCTATTGCAGCAGTAACACACTATCCTAGACCCAGTTGCCTTGCTAGTCTTTGTCTTTTTCTTGTCCTTCTTTGAAGGCTTCTTCTCCTGATACTGAACTTCTTTCCCTTTGGAAAATGAAGGTCTGGACCTCCACTGTTTCTTCTTCAGGAATTTCTGAAAATGTCTGGTGAATGCAGCAAAGTCTTCATCACTTTCACTGCTTGTAGACTTTGTGCTAACAGACTCATCAGATTCTGATTCAACTACCTCTGGAGGAGGAGTTGATGACTTAGTCCTGCCCTTTCTAGGTACTTCTGACTTGAAAGCAACAGTCCTTTCCCTGTGCTCAGTCCTTGTTGATTTTTCTTCCTCTTTTCTCACAGACAGCTGCATCTCATAAGACAACAACTTGCCAAACAGTGTGGGAGGAGGAATTTCTCCCAACTTTGCCATTTCTCTGATGGCACAGATCTTGGTGTCCCAATCTTTGGTTAGGGACCTTAAGAACTTATCATTCAATTCATAGTTAGTGAACTCTCTTCCATAGGACATGAGTTCATTAACAATTCTATAGAACTTCTTGTAGCATTCAGTGATGCTATCTCCTCTTCCTTGCCTAAAGCTCTCATATTCTTGATTAAGCAAGGACTTCCTATCTTGCCTAACTTCTTCAGAACCTTCCATATAGACAATGAGGGTATCCCACATTTCTTTTGCTGTTTTACAGTGAATTAGGTTCTGAAATGTTGCATCATCAATGGCACTTACTATTATGTTTTGTGCCCTTTTGTCCATAGTGGCTAGGACAATTTCATCCTTGGTCATCTCAGAGAAATCCTTTGGAGTCCTCTGATTTGCATCCAATACTGAGATCTTCATGGGCACATATGGCCCCTCTTTGACTGTGATGTAGATTCTAGGGTCAGAGGCTTCCATGAATAGCCTTACCCTCTCTTTCCAGATTCCAAAAATCTCTTTTCTGCATATGGGCAGTTTCATTGAACCCAATTCCTTGTGATTCTCTGAAGAACCCATGTTTCTTGATTTTCTTGAAACTGTGTTCTGACTTACACTGAATCTGCCAAACTGGATCTCCTCAGACAGTTAGTCCTTTTTGAGGAACCTCCCTCTGATACCACTTGAAAGATATGGTACCTAAACACCTAGAGGGGGGGGGGGTGAATAGGTGACCTAAACCTTTTGAAACTTACTTGGCAGCAAGACAGTTATCTCACAGAGTTTTACAGTTAACAGCAACAACAGAATATACACAGTTAATTCACAGCACAGCACAGCACATCAGACACACAAATTTATAGTGGTTCCCCAATCTTTGGGTACATCCACTTTCCCCCTTCGCCTATCTAGCAGTGTACTAGATTCGGCCAAACTTCTCCACTATCTCAGAACCCAACTAGGTTCCTACACCTCAGGCCCAAAGCCTTACACTCAGCCACAAAGGCCTACACTCAGCCACCCAGGCCTACACTCAGCCAATTAAGGCCTACACTCAGAGTTCTTCAACTCCTACACTCAGGCAACCAAGCCCTACCCTCAGCCTTTATAATATAGGCTTACAATTCTCTCAGATCCAATGGATCCTACAAGTTAAGATTGAATTACAATAACTAACTCTACAACTCAGAAAATAAGAGAGGAGTTGAGAGTTTCTTGAAGAGTTCTTGGAAGAACTCAGCTAGATCCAAACTGACTTAGCTTCCTTCAAAGCTTCTTGAGTTAGAACTGAATTAGTCTGAATCCTCTGCAGTTGTTCCTTGACCTCTGCTTCTTGTGATCCAGAAGATTCTGAATCCTTCTTCTCAGCCTTAGTTCCAAAGACTGAATTCTTGATTGGAGCTCTCTCTCTCCAACTTCTTAGATCTGCAGTTGGACTGCCAGATCTTCTTGTGTTGATCCTCTGTGTATCACTTTTCTGATTTAATCTGATCAAACACTTCAATTATTGTCACTACTTGTAATAACAACAATCAATCAGTTTCTGTAAACTATGGGTGCCTATTTATAGGCTTCCTTCATGGTAACCGGCTGGTCCGGTTCATAACAGACTTCTGATTTCTCTGACAGTTGCTGTAGACCGGCTGGATCGGCAGCTGTCATGTCAACCAGTCACTTCTTGAAATTCTCTAACTGTCAGATAGTGTCGAGACTTTCTGTTCTTAAGTGTCGACACTTATAGACCAAGTGTCGACACATGTTGTGTAAGTGTCGACACAAGTCTACAAGGTGTCGACACAATTCCTTGTATGTCTCGACACAGATACTTCTTCAAGTGTCGACACTGAAATTAAGTGTCGACACAAGTACTTGATCTTCATTCTTTAATTGTATTCTTCTAAGTGTCGACACATCTCCTTTGTGTCGACACATCTTCATGTGTTGAAACTGTCAAGTGTCGACACTGCTTCTTGGTGTCGACACAAGTCTTCAATTTTATTTCTTCAGCTGAGTGTCGACACATTCCCTTAGTGTCGACACTTGTACTTAGAATATTTTGTAAACTTTTCTGTTCTTTGCTAAGTGTCGACACAGCTCCTTGTGTCGACACTTTCTTCAAGTGTAGAGTCTTCAACTAAGTGTCGACACATTGTGCTGGGTGTCGACACTTTCTTCAAGTGTTTACTCTTCTGGTTGTGTGTCGACACATTGTGCTGAGTGTCGACACATACTTCAAGTGTTGACTCCCTTGAGTGTGTGTCGACACATTGTGCTGAGTGTCGACACATTCTTCATATGTTGACTCTGCTGTTTGAGTGTCGACACATTGTGTTGAGTGTCGACACTTGTCCTTAGTCTCTGCAGAATTTTGCTGAGTGTCGACACAACTCCAAGTGTCGACACTTTCTGGTGTAGACATAGCTCTTCTGGGTGTCGACACTTCTGCTAAGTGTCGACACAGCTTTTCTGCATACTTCTTCACTGAGTGTCGACACAGCTCCAAGTGTCGACACTTTCTGTCTGGTGTCGACTCTTCATCCCAGGTGTCGACACAATGACTTCAAGTGTCGACACTGCTTGTCTGGGTGTCGACACAAGCTTTCTCAAGTGTCGACACTTTCCCTATGGGTGTCGACACATGGACTTAGAAACTTTTAGCTTCAGTCCAGTGAATACCTATCCTGCACAAGTAACTCAAACAAACATCAAATACATTATGATGTATATCATTGAGTTAGGTGAGGCTTCTTCAAATCAGGTACATTTGACCAATGTACCCAACAGGCTTTAAGAAGAAAGCATGGGCTGCTAAGTCCAATAAGAAAGGCAAAGACCCAGCACAAAACAAGAAACCTGTTGTAAACAATTCAGCTAAGGTTGTACCTAAACAAAGGTATAACAAGTTTAAGTGCTGGTGTTGTGGCAAGGTAGGCCACTTTGCCTTAGATTGTTGGCACAATATCAGTGTCAAAGAGAGTAGCAGTCTGCCTGTCAGAAAAGCTGCATCCAGATTTGTTAAATTTCAGGCTAACATGAACCAAGGACCCAAAACCCATTTGGGTTCTAAGGTTAAGTAATTCTTTATTGCAGGTGAGTACAAGTTGTCATGCCCGTATATGGTACTTGGACAGTGGATGTTCCAGACATATAACTGGAACAAGGGGATTGCTGAAGGACTACTCACCTATCATGAATGGGCCTAAGGTAACTTTTGGTGGTTTTGAAAAAGGAATCATCAAAGGATTTGGTAACATTTCTAATAACCAGATTACAATCACTCAAGTGGCTTATGTAAAGGGTTTAAAACACAACCTAATTAGCATAAGTCAGCTGAGTGATTTAGGTTATGACATTTCATTTGTTAAGAATGGTTGTCATATTAAAAGGTCAAGTGATCAAAAGGTCATATTGACAGGATATAGAAAAAGAAATGTGTACTCTCTTAACTTTGAGTGTGAGTAAAATGTTTCTCCTATTTGTCTTGTATCTGATGAGAGAGCCTCTCATTGTGTTAAATGGCACAAGAGGCTGGCCCATATTAACTACAAGACTATTGGTCAACTCTTTAGCAAAGAGTTAGTGAGGAATAGTTCTCAAGTTAAGTGTATAAAGAATGGGATATGCTCAGCTTGTCAAAAAGGCAAGCAGACCAAATCCTCCTTTTATAGCCTTGAAAACAAGGATTGAGTGAGGTGTCTATATCTCTTGCATATGGATCTATTTGGTCCTATGCCAGTTCATAGTTTAGGTAGGAAGGTTTACACTTTTGTGGTGGTAGATGACTATTCTAGATATTCATGGGTGTTCTTTCTGAGACAAAAATCTGAAACCCCAAGTGTTTTATATAGTTTTGTCAAACAAATTCAGAATGAGCTGGACAGTACAGTGGTCAAAATCAGAAGTGACCATGGCACTGAATTTCAATCTGAGAGTATGACAAGACTATGTGAAGAATTTGGTATTTTTCAAGAATTTTCCTCACCTAGAACACCACAGCAAAATGGTATTGCTGAAAGGAAGAATAGGACACTGATTGAGGCTGGTAGAACTCTATTGAGTGACACTTCTCTCCCAGAATATTTATGGGCTAAGGCAGTAAACACTACATGTCATGTGATCAATAGGGCTACTATCACCAAGAGTCACAAAAAGACTCCCTATGAGATTATGAAGGGCAAAAAACCAAACTTATCCTATTTTAGGATCTTTGGTTGCAAGTGTTATGTCCTTAACAATGGCAAGTCTTATCTAACTAAGTTTGCTGCCAAATCCCAAGATGGAATATTTGTTGGGTACATCAACAATAGTAAGGCTTATAGGGTCTACAACTTGATTACTCAAGTTGTAGAAGAGTCTGTACATGTTGTCTTTGATGAAACAAGACTGATTAACTGTGAGTTGCCAAGTAGTGCTTGCAATTCTAAAGGTATAAATGAGAGAATGGACAAGCTTACCATTACAGAAGAGGAAGTGAAAAATGGTGGCTGCTGTCCAGGGGGAGTACAAGACTCTCCAAATGCTGATGAAAACCAAGAGGTGCATCATAGTGAAGAGACTGGAGGTGTTCAACCTGAAGATAGGCTACCTCCAGCTATTAGACACTTAAAGGATCATCCAGCAAATCAAATAATTGGTGATCCTAGACAAGGAGTACAAATAAGGAGCAGGAATCTGAACACAGTTCTTTGCTCTATCTTCTTATCACAAGTAGAACCCAAGAAATTTGAAGAAGCTATTCTAGACCCTCATTGGATTGATGCCATGCAAGAGGAGCTGAATCAGTTCAGAAGGTGCAAGGTCTGGAAATTAGTTCCTAAACCAAAAGGCCACAACATTATTGGAACAAAGTGGATCTTTAGGAACAAACTGGATGAGAATGAGATCATTGTGAAGAACAAAGCAAGACTTGTTGCAAAAGGATATAGGCAGGAAGAGGGTATTGACTTTGATCAAACATTTAGCCTAGTAGCAAGACTGGAAGCAATTAGGATGTTCCTAGCCTATGCAGCATATCAAGGCTTTAAGGTATTCCAAATGGATGTAAAATCAGCATTCCTAAATGGAAATCTAAAAGAGGAAGTATATGTGGAGCAGCCATCAGGTTTTATTGATCCACTCTATCATTCTTATGTCTATAGACTTAGGAAAGCCTTGTATGGGTTGAAACAAGCCCCAAGGGCTTGGTATGAAATCCTGTCTAATTTCCTCATTGAGAACAAATTCTCAAGGGGGAAAATAGACAAGACTCTATTCCTTAGGGAATCCAAAGGAACGATTATCCTAGTCCAAATATATGTTGATGACATAATATTTGGGTCTACTAAAAGTAATCTTTGAAGAAAGTTTGCAAAACCTATGCAAGAAAAATTTGAAATGAGTAGTATGGGAGAACTTAAGTTCTTCTTGGGTCTCCAAGTAAGATAGACTGAAGATGGCTTGTCCATATCCCAGTCTAAGTTCACCCTAGAGTTAATTAAGAAGTATGGTATGGAATCATCTACTACCATGAGAACTCATATGGGGACAAGTGTGTCTCTAAGCAAAGATGATGAGGGGAAACTTGTAGATGAAACTTTGTATAGAGGGATAGTTGGCTCCCTCCTTTATCTGACTGCTAGTAGACCAGATATCATGTACGTTACATGTGTCTGTGCTAGGTACCAATCATGCCCTAAAGAATCTCATCTTACTGCAGTAAAAAGGATTTTGAGATATCTTAAGGGGACACCCAATCTAGGCCTTTGGTACCCTAGGACTGGAGATTTTCTACTGACAGACTATTCAGATGCTGATTTTGCAGGTTGCAAAGAAGATAGAAAAAGCACTACAGACACCTGTCAATTTCTAGGAGGAAGACTGGTGTCTTGGAGTAGTAAGAAGCAGACTAGTGTAGTAATTTCCACAGCTGAGTCTGAATATGTGGCAGTAGGAAGTTGCTGTACATAGCTATTGTGGATTCAGCACCAGCTAGAAGACTATGGTATTCAGGTAAGTAGAACACCTTTGTTTTTTGATTCTACAAGTGCAATGTCTATTGCTAATAATCCTGTTTCACATAGTAGGACTAAGCATATAAAAATTAGATACCATTTTCTTAGAGAACATGTAGAGAAAGAGGACATCTCATTAGAATTTGTTAAAACAGATTATCAAATTGTAGATATGTTCACTAAGCCTCTAGATGAAACTAAATTCAATAAGTTTAAAATTGAATTAATAATGTTGAACATAGATTAGTTTCACAAAATTGGCTAAGTAAAATTGTGTCGACACAAGGAGTTGACTGTGTCGACACATAGAAGTGGTGTCGACATTCCAGGGAAATGATGTCAACACATCTAGAAAATTGGTGTCAACACTTCAGAGAAATAGTGTCGACACATCCAGGAGTGGTGTCGACACATCCAGAGATGGTGTTGACACTTAGGTTCAACACAGATTTCGTTGAGTGGAGTATCGAATAATCGTCGAGCGCAAATATATATGTGTCGACACATAGAAATCAATACTTATGTCGAGACATTAGAAGTCTGTATCAACACTTTTCAATAGTGTCGGCACATTAAGAGGATTATGACGTGCCTTTTCACCTTCATTTTTAGAAAGGTATAAATAGGTCAACAACATTGTTTGTCGACACGCTCACCATAGTTTCGAGACCAAAACTTTGTGTCGACAAATTCTCTCATCTAAATTCAAAATTTGTCTCAACCCTAATGGCACTGAAGCTTATAGACAATGTCAATGAAGGATATGAGCTGTTACGCAACGCCTTTGACCATACGGAACCTGAAATTAAAGCTGTTGTAACCCTAATAGCTGAGAATGGGTTGGAGTTTCTAGTTTCTGAACCAACTAAGATTTGGAAGAAGGAAATACTAAAATTCTTTGGTGCTGCTATCCTAGATCAAACTGGACTCAAAATTAGATCCACAGTCCATGGAGTAAGGGTGAAAATCACCAAGAAGAGTTTAAGAAAAATTCTTCACCTGTCAAAAACACAAGAGGAAGAAGATGTAGCTGCATCTAAGCTAAGGGAAGCACTTCAATGGTGTGGACTGGATTCTACCATGAAGATTGACTCAGCTTTGAACAAGAAAGGCATGAATATGCAAGGGAAGTTCTTGTCTGAAGTGGTAGGAAAAGTGATTCTATGTAAGCCAGGGGGCATGATAGGATTTTTGCCCATATGTTCTGTTTAATGACCAGAATCATCTATAGACTAAACACAAATTGGTCAGCAGTCATTTTTGAAAAGATTAAGGAAAGTATGAAGAAGCCAAATTTGGGAAGAATTGTGAGCATGTATTTAGCTGGAAAAATACCTGAAGTTATGGAACAGGCTGCTGGTTCTAAAATTAATCATATGAGGAGAATGGACATAAGGATTATCTCAAGCTGGGATAAGGTCCTAACTAAGGACATGCCAGATGAGGAAAGGCAAGAGGTTCCTGAGAAATCTACAGCACAAGAAATTCCTGCACAAGACTATACAGATGGTGCACAAGTGCAGGGGGAGCCCCATGTTGAGGAAGAGCCAAGACACTTGGAAAGTGATATGGCTACTCAGACTATACTTGGGGTAATACATGAGGTTAATCAATCCATTCTTAATGATCAGGATGAGATACTAACTGAATTTTTGATTGATGTTGACCAGCCAACACAACTACACAGTCAAGTTCAAGATGTAATCATGGAGGATATATCAGCAGTTGCTGATGCTCCAGAGATAAGAGAATCTTCAGTCCCTACTCAACAAGAATTCACTCTTGAAGAGTTGTTCCCTGATTTAGTGCAAGCTCACATTGATGTGGAGCAAGCTGATAATGAGGGGGAGAGAACTGAGTTTGAGGGGGACAAAGCAGATGTTGAGGGGGAGCAAGTTAATCCTGATGGGGAGCAAGTAGGAACTTAGGGGGAGAAAGCCAGAGTTGAGGAAGAGCAAGGGACTCAGGGGGAGCAACCTAGAAATGCACAAGACTTGCCTCCTAGTCCTAAGGATAGAGTTAATATAGCCAATACCTCAGATTCTGAGGATAAAGAAGCTATAAGAGCTAAAAAGAGGAAGCTAATGGTCTTCAAAAGGAGAAGCTAAAGCTACAAGAAGACATTACAAACTACTGCTCCACAACCTGCCCCAACAGCTGATTATAGCTCATTGTTGGTGGCCTTGCAGATCAAGTTAGATGAGTAAAGGAATGCCATGGAGAAGTATCTGGATGAAACTCATAAGGATCTACAATTCTCCTTGGCTCAGGATATCAAATCTATAAGATTTGAGGTGAATCAAAATAAGAAAGAAATGACTGATTGTTTCCACACGGGTGAAAATGTTGTGTTTTTCCTTACAACACATCAAGAGAAAATCAAGACTCAAGTGGATGATATAGCAGTGAAGCAAGACTATGTCTTAGAAAATCAAATTAGAATGAATGATAATCTGACAGAATCACATAATGTGATTGTTACAGAAATAAAGAATCTTGCTACTGCCCAGACTGATGATAAGGCTAAAGGCAAGACAGAGTTTGATAAGGGGAAGTTTGATAAGGAATTACAGGAAGGTTTAGCTGTTGTCCAAACAGCTATTGAGCACACTCAAAAGACTATTTCTGCCAAGCTGCTCAAATTAAAGGCATTTTATAAAGATGGTGTTCATTTTCTGGATGAACATATCAGATTTCAAAAGGATGATCTCAGGGATCATATGGCTAGAAAAGTCATAAAGGGGGAGAGAGTATTAGTCAAAGCTGGCTCAGACCATGCTAAATGGATTTCTAATAGCATCAGAGCCACACTTGGATATCCACCCCTCTGTGATGATGATAATGTGGATGAGTCTTGTATACAACCTGCTTACTTAGAAGGGGTTCAAGCTGAAGTTGCTCAAGTTATCTATCCTCCAGCTGATTTTGAGATGATTCACCAAGAAGTATAGTGTATGTACAGTCCTCCAGAAGGTAATAAAAATATTATCCTTGAGAAAGTAGACAAGCCATTGTCAGAGGCAGTTTTGAAGGAGCAAGTAGCTCTATTGTCTAAGAAAAGATTCAGAGAACAGGCAGAATTGAAGCCTGATTTTGAGCAGTGGAGTCCAACCTCCAGGAACATCATATTAACTACTTGGAAAGCTGTAAATGTCCAGACCCATGATAGGGGTAAATGGTACTCAGAACAAGAATGGAGAAAGCATGAAGCCAGACAAGAAGCCATTGTTCAATATAGAAGAAAAGCAAAACTTAGGAAGCTACCTCCTAATGCTCAGGATCCTAACAAATATTTCCCTAAGCCTTTTCATTACTTTGAAAGACAAAGAATAAGGGCTGAAGAGCTTAAGAAGAAAGATCTAAAGGGCAAGAAGCCAGTTGATGACACTGATGTTCCTGTACAAGCCAAGGTCCAATCAGGCAAACGAATTGTCATCAAAGAGCCAGAGCTGTCTTAGAATAGATTTACTTGATTTTATAACATTGTAAACTTTGGTGTTTAAAATCTATGTAAACTTTTATTAAAAAAACTTTTGAAGTTGAAGCAAAACATGATTAATGCTTATTCTGTGGTAGCATTGCTATTATTCTGTGATGATTGTTTATATATGTTTTGTTTAAGAAGTTACCCTGACATATAATATTTTTATACATCATAATGTGTATTTGTTATGAATGGTGTATATCATTGACTAAGGGTTATGACTTCTCCAAATAGGGGGAGATTGTTGGGTACATTGGAAAATGTGTACCAGATTTGAAGAAGCCTCACCCTACACAATGATATGCATCAAGTTGTATTTGATGTGTTTTGAGTTTATATGTGCAGGTTAAGTAAATGCAGGAATGCAGAAAAATTTCTAAGTCCATATGTCGACACCAGGAAAAGCTGTGTCGACACTTATGAAGGCTTGTGTCGACACTGGAGAAAAGCTGTGTCGACACTTGGATCTAATTGTCTCGACACTTAGAAAGGCTGTGTCGACACCTGAAGAAACTAAGTCAACATACAAAGGCAGTGTTGACTCACAGAGAAGTTTAGTCGACATCAGCTGTGTCGACATGCAAAGGCAGTATCGACACCCAGTGAAGCATTGTCGACATCAACTGTGTCGACACCAAGAGGCAGTATCGACACACAGGAATACTTAGTCGGCATTAACTGTGTCGACACCAAGAGGCAGTGTCGACACACAGAAGACCTTGTCAACATCAACTGTGTCGACACACAAGACTTGTGTCAACACACAGGACTTATGTCAACACACAGCAGAGCTTCAACAAAGTTAAAGAGAAGAAGTAATTGTGTCGACATACAGAATCAGTGTCAACACATTCTACAGAAGGCTGTGTCGAGAAGTATTAACAATAACAAAGGAGATGTGTCGACACCACCAAGGATTGCGTCGACACTTAGTCCACTTGTGTCGATAATTAGTCTACTTGTGTCGACACATGATGAAGTTCATTCTCGACACTTTCAGACAGAGATAGTATTTCAAGAAGTGACTGGATGACTTGACAGTTGTCGTTACCAACCGGTCTACTACAACTATCAAAGCTGTCCGAAGTTTGTTAGAAACCAGATCAGTCGGTTACCATGAAGGAAGGCTATATAAAGGCTTACTCCTTCAATAGAAGTGAGTCGAACAAGAACAACAACAGGTCATTAGACACAACAGTTATAATAGAAGACAGAAGAAGATTTTCTTCAGAAAATCTAGGAAGAAGAAGTTGGAGAGAGAGAGCTCCATCAATTGAAGTGCAGTTGCTGAATCAGACTGCCAAGAAAGATTCAGATTGAGATCTGAATCTCAAGTCAGAAGCTGATTGAAGATCAACTTCTCAAGAGTTCAACCCTACTGAGTTCAGATTCAAGAAGCTTTGAAGAAAGCTAAGAGAGGTTGTTATCTGCCATCAGATTCTTCCAAGACTGATCAAGAAGCCATCCATCCATTCTCTCTCTACCAGGGTGGTGGTAAAAAAATTTTTTAAATAAATTTTCTGTAAGATCTTTATAGATCTGAGTTGTAAGCCTATGTTTATAAAGGCTGAGTATAGGAGAATATTTTCTCTAAGTGGTAGGCCTTGTTGAAGGATGAGGTATGGCTATGAGGCTGATTTGTAGGAGATTGATATATCTGAGTTGTAGGCCTTGTGTAGGCTGACGTAGGGCTGTGTGCCTGAGCTGTAGGAGTGTGTGAAAGTACAAGTTAGATCTGATATACTCTAGAGGGGGGTGAATAGAGTATGGTGCTTGCTAAAAACTTTATACAACAGTTGTTGTAATCCTAAGTGAACAGGGAAGCAAATAATATAAATTAATTTAAATAAGAAGCAACTATCTAATCACAGATTAAACACAATGAAATCACAAAGCACAGCCAGAAACAAAAGAAAATTATGCAACCAGATGACACAAGGAGCTATAGTGGTCCCCCAATCAACTTGGGTACATCCACTCTTCTACCACCCTAGGTAGGAATCCACTGCAGGATGATTTGATCAGGTGTCCTGGGCACCAATGAGCTTTTGATAAGGTGCTCAAAAACCAAACCAGATTTTTTGATCAGGTGTCTTGCCACCAATGAGCTTTTGATAAGGTGCTCAAAAACCAAACAAGATTTTTTGATCAGGTGTCTTGCCACCAATGAGCTTTTGATAAGGTGCTCAAAAACTAAACACAAACTTTTGAAGGGAGTTTTAAAAACCCTTTACAGCAGAGCGAGAGAGAGAGAGGGAAAGCGATGATCTTCTCTGTCAACAGTCAGAGAGAAGATGATGGATGTTGTCAAAGCTCCCCCCTGAGATCTGTAGTTGTTCAGGAAGTGAAGCTTTGCAGTAGGGTGATAGGCCTTCAGAAAATTGATCTCCAGCAAATGATGATTTCAGCAACAGCTAAAATGTGAGGTGTCAGGAGTCTTGAATGATGATGGCCTTGAACACTTGAATCAAAAGAGATCTGAAGATTTCAGTTTGTTGATCTCCTTTGGTGATGGTGTTCTTGTATGAATCTTTTAGACTGAGAATGTCTGCAATTCTTTCTCTTTCCCTTATGTGATTGTTGTTGTGAGAGCTGTTGTTGCAGAGAATATTTTTCTAACTTCTTGTTCTTCTTGTGTATATGAGAAATTGAAAAATCTTATCTTTTATTCCTTTTCTTTCTTATTTGAAATGATCCACTGTCAAGATAGTCGTTGGCTTGTCATAAATGACTTCCTTAATTGCTTTTGTCTTCTGGAGGAAAGTCCAATAAAACATTCCTTGATAATTTCTTGAAAATTGCTCCAGATTAATTAAAAACGGCTACAAGATCTCTGAATTAAATGCTGAGAAAAATTCCTTAACTGTATGAATTTGAATCTTGAAAATTATTGAACTCTTCAGAAAAACGTCGAACTGAGCTCCACTATCGTTGAACTGAGCTCAGAGATTTGGACTTAGATAGAAATAGAGATCGTCGATCTGAGCTCAACTATCGTCGAACTGAGCTCAGAGATTGAGGAACAGACTGGAGTCAAGATCGTCGATCTGAGCTCGAAGATCGTCGAATGGAGTTCGACGACTTGATGAAGTTGAGCTCAGAGATCGTCGAATGGTGTTCGACGACTCGTCAAAGTGAGCTCAACGATCGTCGAATGGAGTTCAACGATTCGTCGTACTGAGCTCGATGAAATGACTTAGTCTTCTGAAACTGAAAATCCTAGTCTTGAGGGCAGCTTCCAAACCTAACTACTAACCCTTAGACTCAATTCTAGTTGACCTTTAGATCTATACAATGAGGTCAAAACAGGTTTCCTAAAATACATAGTGATCCTGACCCAAATCAGTAATAGGGTGTTCCAACAATCTCACCCTATTTGGGTTAGGATTACTATTTACAGATATTGAAATAAAAACAACAATATACAAAGCAAAAAATGCAATAAACAAGACATTGCAGAATCACAGATATTATCTCAGACAGATCATAAAACAGCATATATTGTCACCTTACAGAATTACCCCTTTTCTTTGCTCTTTATAAGTACTATTTCCCTGTTTGGATTTAGAGCTTCCTTTTTAGATCTTTTGTCATCAGCTGCACCTAAAGAGGTTTGTTGCTTAGACCTGGGCACTACATCTTCAGGATGGAGCTTCATATAGCTTTCAGAATCAAAAAACTTGCTGGAAGCATATCATTCAAGTTCCTTTCTCCTTTGATCAGATAATGTAGTAATATTGGAAGTGTCTTTGCCTTGTTCTCTAGCTTTCTTAATCTGATCCAAAGTAGCTAATTCCTTCATCCTGGCTGTCCATGAAGTTGGATTGTTCTCTGGATCCTCAAAGGGAACTGGATGCTCATATCTGTTTGAGGGATTGTCTAGAGGAGTTCTGGATGAGACTAACTCTTTCAAGTTATAAGGAAAAGGACCTGAAGTTGTATCAGATGGACCTTGTCCTTCCCTTGAATATGGATGCTGCCTGGAATAACCTTTGGAGTAAACTTGAAGTTCTCTTTGATTTCTTCTGTAATTTCCTCTCCTTGACTGATAGCCTCTGGATTGGCTTCCCCGGTATTGAGATCTACCTTGAGATTGATGAGGGGTTTAGCTTCTGGCAGAGGGTTGAGATGCAGAGCTACCACTTGAACCTGCACCAGGTGAAGGAGGAGGAGGAGGAGGGTGATGATACTGAGAAGATCCTTTGTCATATTTTCTTTTCTTTTTCATAGCCTTTAATTGATTCTTGGAGTATTGCATCCAATGTTCTGTGATAGGGCAGTCATGCAGAATGTAGTAAGAAATGTCATTTGTATCTTTTACTTTTGCTGGTGGAACTCTTTTCATAGCTTTTCTTCTTGCTTTTCTTTTCCTTGCAATAGTTGCAGAGGAGTCATCTGAATCGGTCCTATATTGATCACGTTCTGAGCTTTGTTCATCATACAGTGCATCAATCCTTTTGAGATAGTCTTTCTGTTGTTGGGATTGAGTAGAGGTAACAGTAGTGACAGCAGTTGTGGCAGCAACAGTAGAAGGAGGAATAGAAGCAACACTAGCAGAGGAGATTACATCAGCGGATACAAAACTTTCAGAAGTAACATTCTCAGAAATAGAAGGTACAGCAGCAGTAGATACAGTAGTAGCTGGGGCAGCAGATTC
Source organism: Platanthera guangdongensis (assembly GCA_039583875.1). NCBI lineage: Eukaryota > Viridiplantae > Streptophyta > Magnoliopsida > Asparagales > Orchidaceae > Platanthera > Platanthera guangdongensis. The sequence goes on from CM077163.1 coordinate 18,465,565, forward strand.
AGATACAATAGTTTCAGCATCAGCAATAACATCAGCAATAACAGTAGGCTCAAGGTCAAATGCCTCTGTCATATGTATATCCTCAGATATTAAATCATCAGAATTAGCAGCAATATCAACAATGTCAGTACCAGAAACTGAAGGAGCAGCAGCAGAAAGGGACTGTACAAAAGAATGAATTAAGCTAATGTCACAGCTTGAAATAGACACAATGGCCTTAGACAGATCTTCAGATGGCTGGACTACAGTATGCTATGGAAGATAGCTGAAATATATATAATCAAAATATGATAATAGTGACCTAGGGTCCATTGAGAAAACTGCAATAGGAGGTGTTGAGGCTTGAGCTTGGGCTGAGGTAACAGCAGCAGCAGGCAATCTAAACACTTCATGAGGCATCTCTCCCTGCCTAGATTCAGTCAAGACTGGATCAAGGCACCCAGATGAAGGGATTGCCTGAGGAGGAATAAGAGAGGAGAGCCTGGCAGACAGGTCTGAAACTGACTGTAGAAGTGGAGCCAAGGAGGTCTCCAATAAGAGTGATAGCCTGGGAGCTATCAGCTCATACAGTCTGTATGCTAAAGCTGTAAGATCTACATGCTCAATAGGGACTTGAGCAGAGGTAGAGAATGAAGGTGGAACAGCTGTAGCTGTTGGTGGAGAGCTGGTGGATGGTGGAAAGGAAGGTTGAGATATGGGGATTGTGGAAATTGAAGATAATGGAATGGAAACAGAGGGTGTGAAGGAGGGTTGTGCAATGATATCTTGAAGTAACTGTTGGTAAGATGTGGATGAAGAGGGTAGATCAGGAGGGGATGAAGGGGAATCATCCAAAAAGGAATCATCTATCAGATTGAAAGATGGAAGATGAGATGATGATTCAATTTCTAGGTGAGGGTGTTGATGTAAAGGATGGAAAAGTTCTTCTGTGAGAGGTGGAGGTGGAGAAATTGAATTTGGAGATGGGGTTGAAATAATGATTGTGGAGGAAATTTGAATGGTGGAGGTGCCTGGTGGAGATGAAATAAGAGGTGGAGGAGGAGGAGAAGAAGCAGGCAAGTCTTCTGCAGGGGCAGAGACTTGAGGGGAAGAGACTGCAACAATCCTTGTGCCTGAAGTTACACTTGCAGAGGGTCTGCTAGGCTTCACTATCTTCCTGTCCCACTTTCTAAACAGGGCACAGGAGAGCCTCTTAGAGGCATCGATGTGCATCCCATTTGAGACTAGCAGTGCAGGACATCTGTTTTGAAGAAATAGCCCTAGTACCCTTCCAAAGTTGACAAAATTCTTATTGATCTTTTTCTTAATCAGGTCAAAGAAAACTTCTCCCCAGTTTAACTGTTTCTTATCTACAATAGCACCCATCAAATATAGTTGATACCTGGAGATGTTATCATGCGCTGAGTGTTTGGCCAACAATACTTTTCCAACCACATCAGCTAAGAACTTGTACTCAACAGTCAAATGTTTCTTCAGCAGCTTGCTAGGGTTTGCATCAGAATGACCCATTCTATTAAGTAAATCAGAAAAGGCTTCTCCAGATAGTTCAGCAGAGTCTCCTCCAGAATTCAATCCAAAAATCTCTGTCAGGGCAGCAGGTGTAAGAGGTACCTGAGTTCCTAATACTGTGCCAATCACTGTATTCTGGTCCTGGTTGTGGGCAGTATAGACCCACTCCATGATTTCATCATCAGCCAATTTGATTCTGGTGGACATTATAGTAACTAGCTTTTGCTCCTTGAAAAGTTCTAGAATGTCTCTGAAAATCTGATCACCGTTGTTAAACGAATCCATATCAATATCAAATCCTGCATCAAATTTCATGGCGGCCAGGACTGCAACTGAGACGGCCATTATTTCCTGCAAAAATGAACAAACAAACGACCAAGTGTAGAGAAGTTTGGAGGGAAAGAGAATTTTTGCAGAAAGCATGAAAGCGCAAGGGAGAACGACGGCCGAAAAAAGAGTTTTATAATAGGGTTCGACGCAGAAAAGGAAAGATCGTTGAACTCAGTTCGACGATCGGGGCTTCTAAAGGAAACTGAAAGGTCATCAACATCGTCGATCTCCGTTCGATGATATTGGAGAGCGTCGAGCTCCGTTCGATGATAGTTCAGAAAACAAAAGCGTCGAGCTTCGTTCGACGATCGCTGAGCTGGAGAGATAGTTGAGCACTATCTGAGAAGCGCAGAACTCTGGTCGACGATTTCGGAAAGCGTCGATCTCCGTTCGACGATCGGGGGGAAAATCGTCGAGCGCAGTTCAAAGATCAGAAACACTCTATACACTAGAAAAATTAAAATGTTTGCCTAGTCTTGGTCATTTTTAGAGTTTTAAAATCTTGGAACTTATTTTAAACTTCCTCCATCTAACATTCCTAACTGATTTAGGAAGAAGGCGTGTTTCTTTTCATCCAAGGGTTTGGTGAAAATATCTCCCCTTTGCAAATCATTTGGTATATATTGAAGTTCAATTATATTTTTCTCAACATTATCCCTTAAAAAGTGATGCCTAATTTCTATGTGTTTTGTCCTACTATGGAGGACTGGATTTTGAGCTATAGAAATAGCACTGGTATTATCACAAAAGATTTTAGACTTCTCTAAGTTGTAGCCATAGTCTAGGAGTTGGTTTTGAATCCACAAGATTTGTGAACAACAACTACCTGCAGCCATATATTCAGCTTCAGCAGTTGAAGTTGACACAGATGTTTGTTTCTTGCAAAACCAAGAGACAAGTCTGTCACCAAGAAACTGATAAGTTCCACTGGTTCTTTTCCTGTCAATTCTGCATCCAGCATAATCAGCATCAGAAAATCCAGTTAAGTCAAATGCTGAATCTTTTGGATACCAGAGACCTAGATTTGGACAACTTTTAACATACCTGAGAATCCTTTTTACTAATGTTAGGTGTGACTCTCTAGGGCTCACTTGGAATCTAGCACATATGCATGTAGCAAACATTGTGTCAGGTCTACTAGCTGTAATGTACAATAAAGAGCCAATCATTGCTCTATATGTTGTCTGATCAACAGGTTTCCCATGTTCATCAGCATCTAATACATCATTAGTAGGCATAGGTGTTTTCATACAAGATGCTTCAGACATATCAAATTTCTTAACCAATTCCTTTGCATACTTGGTTTGAGAAATAAATATGCATGCCTTCAACATGTTGTTTGATTTGCAATCCTAAAAAGAAGGATAGCTCACCCATGCTACTCATTTCAAATTTAGAATGCATTAGATTTGAGAACCTTCTGCACAAATTTGAATCATTAGAACCAAAGATAATATCATCTACATAGATTTGTACTAGTATGGTATGAGACTTATGGGTTCTAATAAAAAGAGTTTGGTCTACTCTACCCCTTATAAACTCATTTTTCAGGAGAAAGCATGTTAGGGTCTCATACCATGTTCTAGGAGCTTGCTTGAGACCATATAATGCTTTATTCAATTTAAAAACATAATTAGGATGAGATGAAGAGATAAAACCCGGGGGTTGTCTGACATAGACTTCTTCTTTGATGTCTCCATTGAGAAAGACACTCTTTACATCCATCTGTTATACTTTGAAGCCTTTGTGTGCTGCATATGCTAAGAAGATTCTAATAGCCTCCAACCTTGCAACTGGTGCAAAAGTCTAGTCATAATCTATGCCTTTTTCTTGAGAGTACCCTTGAGCAACTAGCCTTGCCTTGTTCCTTACAATTACTCCTTGGACATCCAATTTGTTTCTGAACACCCACTTTGTTCCAACAATGGAGTGATCCTTAGGCCTTGGTACTAGTTCCCAAACTTTGTTCCTTTCAAATTGATGCAACTCTTCTTGCATTGCAATGATCCAGTGTGGATCTTGGTCAGCATCTTGAATGGATTGAGGTTCAATTTGAGAAAGAAAGCAAGTATGCAATAGGTTTTGGTTGACCTGATTTCTGGTTTGCACACCAGCTGAGATGTCTCCAATTACTTGGGAAATTGGATGGTCTCTTGATGTTACTAAATCAACAGGGGGTGTTGATTGTTCACCAACCTATATTGTTGTTTCCTCATGTGGTACAACAACTGGCTCTTCAAAAAGTTTCTCTTCAAGATGTTGAATGTCTTCTTCATCTTCACTGCTTTCCTCTTTTTGAATGATTTGTAATCTGTCCAAGTCTTCAGCAAGAGAATGTACCTGCAAAGGTTCTATAGTAGAAGTATTCTTCTCCTTGAAAGACATGTTAGTTTCATTAAAGGAAATGTGAACATATTCTTCAATTTTAAGAGTTGATTTATTATATACCCTATAAGCCTTACTGATCATGGAGTATCCCATAAACACTCCTTCATCAGCTTTAGCTTGAACTTTTGCTAAGTACTTCTTGTCATTATTGTGTATGTAACAGATACAACCAAAAATTCTAAAGTAATCTACTTTAGGTTTCTTCCCTTTGAGTAATTCATAGGGAGTCTTCCCCTTCAGTTTGTGTATTAGACTTCTGTTCAGCACATAGTTGGAGGTGTTCACTGCCTCTGCCCAAAAGGATAGAGGAAGGTGAGCATCTGACAACAATATAGTGGCAGATTCAATAAGGGTTCTATTTTTCCTTTCAGCTGCCCCATTTTGTTGAGGAGTTCTAGGAGCTGAGAAAGTGTGCCTGATCCCTTCACTCTGACAGAACTCTTGCATAAGAAGAGAATCAAACTCTGTCCCATGATCACTTCTGATCAGGGCAATGTGAGTATTGAACTCAGTCTGTATGCATTTGAGAAACTCTGTCAAACACTTAAAGTTATCAGACTTCTTCCTCAGAAAGAACACCCATGTGAATCTAGAGAAGTCATCTTTAACTACTAAAGTGTAAGATTTTCCTCCTAATCTTTGTACTGTAATGGGTCAAAAAAGATCAATGTGTAACAGATACAAAATCCTAGGTGAATCACTCTTATTGAGTGACTTGAAACTATTTTTGGTTTGCTTGCCTAATTGACAATCCCTGCAGAGTCCTTCCTTCTTGTAGGGGCCAGAAGGTAGTCCTCTAACAAGGTTGTCTTTGGATAGCCTAGCAATGGTTCTAAGGTTTATATGTCCTAATCTCTTATGCCATAATACATTAGGTCTACTAACAGAGGTAAACAGGCAAATATCTACTTCAGTTGAAAGAAAGTCTACTAAATAGATGTTACCTTTCCTTTTACCTGTCAACACAGTTGTGTTGTCCTCTGATTTGATCCTGCATAAGGATTTGCTGAAAGTTACCTGGTAGCCTTCACCACATAGCTGACTGATGTTGATCAAGTTATGCTTCAGTCCTTCCACATAGGCTACCTTCTTGAATGTGACTATCTCAATCTAAACTGCACCATATCCTTTAGTCAGTCCAAAGTTTGAATCACTAAATATGACTTTGGGTCCAAGCTTGGATTTGAAGGATGTGAGATTGTCCTTGCTTCCTGTCATGTGCTTTGAGCACCCACTATCCAAATACCATTGTTGGTTTTGGATAGGTCTTCACCTACACAAAAAATAATTTACTTGTTTTTGACCCAGTTTACCTTGGGCCTAGGTTGATAACCTTTAAATTCAGAAATAAATGACATCCCTGGTTGACTCTTATAACCTTCAGGATGATACCTCCTTGGAGGTATTATCCATTCAGTATAAGGGTTAAGTCTGGATGAAGGACCCCTAGGATTGGAATTTGATTTACCCTTGAAGAAGTTCTCAAATCTCTGATCTCTGCTCGACGATCGTTGAGCTGCGTTCGACGATCTTGGGTCAGATCGTCGAGCTCCATTCGACGATCGACTGTGGAAGAGTTCAGGGTTTATAGATCGTCGACCTGAGTTCGATGATTTTTCCTGAGATCGTCAATCTGCATTCGACGATCGTCTAACTACGTTCGACGATTTTTGTTGAACACTTGATTTCTTGGGTAAGTCAGAATTCTTCCTAGCTACCCCTACAACTCCCTTCCCTTTATCAGAAATAAACATAATTGGGGTTGTTAGTACTATAGGTTGGCTGGATGAAGCACCCAAGCCCAGTGTGCTGTTAAATCTAGAGTTCACTGTGCTTGTGATGTCCACTAGCTTGATGCTTCTCCCATTAAGGGATTCTTCAAGCTTTTTGGCCTCTGATAGCTCACTTTTCAATGAAGCTATCTGCTCCCTATAGCACTCCAACTACTCAGAGAGTTTGAGATTTTCTGATTTTAAGGTACTGTGTTCAGACAATTGATTTCTGAGAGAAATGATTTCCTTCTCAGATTTTAATAGGTCTAAACATAGTGCTTTAAATTCATACTTAAAGTCCTCAGAATTAAAATCAGAAGAACTTATCACCTGGCCCTCTTCAAGTTGAGTCTCTGATTCAGATTCAGACTCTTCTTCATCAGAATTGTGTTGTGAGGCATTGATAGCCATCATGCAGAATTCCTTCTCTTCAGCATCATCCTCATCATCACTTGAGCTGGAAGAAGTTTCTGATTCTTCTTCTGTCTCACTCCAAGATTCAACAACAAATCCCTTCCTTTGTGTTTGTTCTTTCTTGAGGAGGGTTTTCCATTGCTATTCTTCTTGAAGTCGTTGTCTTTTCTTCTTTCTCTCTTGTCCTTTTTGTCCTTGTTTTTGTTCTCTGGACAGTTAGGCACAATGTGGCCTGGTTTCCTGCAACCAAAGCAAATAATTTCTTTATTATTTGATTTATCATACCTTGGCTTGTCATGTTCTCTGTATGATCTCTTCCTGAAGTCCTTTCTGGCCATTTTATAAAATCTTTTGGCCAGTAGACTAAGCAGCTCATCATTGCCTGTGACCTTGTCTTCAGGCTGATCTTCAGTGGCTTTGAAAGTTATTGACTTTTCCTTTCTTGTGGCTGGTGAGGCAGCCTTCTGCTCTTCTTCTCTATTTTTGATGAGCAGCTCATAAGACTTGAGCTTGCCCAAGAGAGCTTCTGTTGTGATTTCATTGAGACTTCTGGCATCCTTGATTGGCCAGATCCTTGAGTCCCAAGTGCTTGGGAAGCACATTAAGATTTTATCATTTAGCTCAGTCAATGAGATCTCTTTACCCAAAGTTTTCAGTTCATTGACTATCAGACTGAGTCTATTATACATGTCTGCTACTGACTCAGCTTCTCCTTTCTTGAAGTTCTCATATTGGGTTATGAGGTGAGATATTCTGTCTTTTCTCTCATCAGCAGATCCTAAGACTATTTCAGATAGCTTGTCCCAGATCTCCTTTGCTGAGTTGCATTCAGCCACCTTTTGGAAAATGTCATCAGACATAGTCTGAGCAAGAATGTTCATAGCTTTTGCATCTGCAACTTTCCATTTCTTGATGTCAGCATCTGTTCCTGAGGGAGGTGGAACAACACTTGTACTTGTGTTCTCTGGAGGTCTTGGACACACTGTCAAAACAGAATTAAAGATGTCCTCATCAATAGAATTCATGTAGAATCTAATCCTTGCCTTCCATAGTGCAAACTTGGATAGATTGCACACTAGAGGTCTGGTGCTAGCATAATCTTTGTTTTGGGCTATGTTTTGTGAAGAAATAATCCTAATAACAAAATCTACAACAAGCAGATCTAACTATAGGAATCTTTGGGTTCAGGTGTTAGCCTGTGCAACCACTGAGATGTGGTATTCTTAACCAACCTACCTCTAATACTAATTGAAAGTGCAAGTTAGATCTAATATACTCTAGAGGGCGGTGAATAGAGTATGATGCTTGCTAAAAACTTTTTACAACAGTTGTTGTAATCCTAAGTGAACAGGGAAGCAAATAATATAAAGTAATTTAAACAAGAAGCAACTATCTAATCACAGATTAAACACAAGGCAATCACAAAGCACAACCAGAAATAAAAGAAAATTATGCAACCAGATGACACACGGAGCTATAGTGGTTCCCCAATCAACCTGGGTACATCCACTCTTCTACCACCCTAGGTAGGAATCCACTGCAGGATGAGTTGATCAGGTGTCCTGGGCACCAATGAGCTTTTGATAAGGTGCTCAAAAACCAAACCAGATTTTTTTGATCAGGTGTCTTGCCACCAATGAGCTTTTGATAAGGTGCTCAAAAACCAAACTAGATTTTTTGATCAGGTATCTTGCCACCAATGAACTTTTGATAAGGTACTCAAAAACCAAACACAAACTTTTGAAAGGAGTTTGAAAAACCCTTTACAGTAGAGAGAGGGGGGGGGGAAGAGATGATCTTCTCTGTCAACAGTCAGAGAGAAGATGGTGGATGTTGTCAAATATCCCCCTGAGATCTGTAGTTGTTCAGGAAGTGAAGCTTTTCAGTAGGGTGATAGGCCTTCAGAAAATTGATCTCCAGCAAATGATGATTTCAGCAACAGCTGAAATGTGAGGTGTCTGGAGTCTTGAATGATGATGGCCTTGAACACTTGAATCAAAAGAGATCTGAAGATTTCAGTTTGTTGATCTCCTTTGGTGATGGTGTTATTGTATGAATCTTTTAGCCTGAGAATGTCTGCAACTCTTTCTCTTTCTCTTGTGTGATTGTTGTTGTGAGAGCTGTTGTTGCAGAGAATATTTTTCTAACTTGTTGTTCTTCTTGTGTATATGAGAAATTGAAAAATCTTATCTTTTATTCCTTTTTTTCTGAATTGAAATGATCCACTGTCAAGATAGCCATTGACCTATCATAAATGACTTCCTTAATTGCTTTTGTCTTCTGGAGGAAAGTCCAATAAAATATTCCTTGATAATTCCTTGAAACTTGCTCTAGATTAATTAAAAACGGCTACAAGATCTCTGAATTAAATGCTGAGAAAAATTCCTTAACTGTCTGAATTTGAATCTTGAAAATCGTTGAACTCTTCAGAAAAACGTCAAACTGAGCTCCACTATCGTTGAACTGAGCTCAGAGATTTGGACTTAGACAGAAATAGAGATCGTCAATCTGAGCTCAACTATCGTCGAACTGAGCTCAGAGATTGCAGAACAGACTTGAGTCAAGATCATCGATCTGAGCTCGAAGATTGTTGAATGGAGTTCGATGACTTGATGAAGTTGAGCTCAGAGATCATCGAATGGAGTTTGACGACTCGTCGAAGTGAGCTCAACGATCATCGAATGGAGTTCGACGATTCGTCGTACTGAGCTCGACGAAATGACTTAGTCTTCTGAAACTAAAAATCCTGATCTTGAGGGCAGCTTCCAAACCTAACTGCTAAACCTTAGACTCAATTCTAGTTGACCATTAGATCTATACAATGAGGTCAAAACAGGTTTCCTAAGAGACATAGTGATCCTGACCCAAATCAGTAATAGGGTGTTCCAACAGTGTGGACTCACTCTGAGTTGTAGGAGCCCTGTTGGGGTTCTGAGCTACTGTAAGATCTGAGGATCTGAGGTGAAGAGAGGAAGTTAGACCGAATCTAGCACACTGCTAGATAGGCGAAGGGGGAAAGTGGATGTATCCAGACCTTGGGGAACCACTATAAAAATCTGTGTGCAATCTGTGTTGTGGTAATTCTGTGAATCTGTGCTGTGTTAGCTATAGAATTATCTGTTGTTAAGTAAATAACTGAATAGATTTACTGCCTTAAAAAGAAAAAGGAATTACACCTATTCACCCCCCCCCCCTCTAGGTGGTTAGGCACTAATTATTTCTGATCCCCTATGCAGGCTGGGGACTGGTTGTCACGCGTCAAGCGGATAATGACATTGATCGGGATGGAGGAACATCAGAAAGTCACCTTAGCCACCTTCTTGTTGCAAGGAGAGGCTCGTTTATGGTGGGATGAGATGGAATTACACCACTTAGCGGGGAGGTTGTTAACACAAGTGTCGATGGAAGAATTCTCTCAACTCTTCCTAGCAAAGCACCTCCCGGCGGCACAGCACATTGCCATGGAAAATGAATTCCAAAGGCTGACTCAAGGAGAAGATAGTGTTGAAACGTACCTAGATGAGTTCACACGCTTGGGGCGGTATGCGGGTTTTATGTTTGCTAATGAGCAGAGGAAGACTGATAGGTTCTATGACGGACTACGGGACGAGTTGAGGTTCCTGCTTTCTAATTTCGTGAACCAAGGATTCCAGGCGTTGGTCGACACTACGTGCGCGCTGGAAAAGGACATGAAAAGGGTGCAGGGGAAGATGGCCTTGGCTGGGATATAGTCGGAGTTCAAGGTGCCCCGACCGGCGAAGTCATTTTTCAAGAAGAGATGGGGCAAGAGGTCCAAGTCGGCTGGACAAGCTCCTTCTTCAGTTGCCTTGGGAGCAACGTTGGGGGCCACTTCAAGGCCGGAAACTTATACATGCTTTACTTGTGGACGGGTGGGGCATATAGCCCGTGATTGTCGGGTGCTGCCAAAGGGTGAAAAGAAGGCGGGAGCGTCGTATGCTGAGAAAGGAAAGGCAGTGGGGGAGTCCTCTGCCGCGCAGGCGCAACCCCGAGTCTACAATCTTGGCCTGCAGGAGTCCATTAAGCAGAGTGACATCGTCACAGGTACGAGTTAAGTTATTGCATTGTTTTGCTTATTGCATTTTTTGTATTGCATATTTGTATGTTGCTTGTGTGTATGACATGATTGTCACAGGTTTTGTGATGATTCGAAACACGCTGGCGCGAGCACTGTTTGATACGGGTGCTTCACATTCTTTTCTGTCTAAAGAGTTCATAGTGCGGCTTGGGATACCTAGTCATACGAAGACAGATAGCATCAGTGTGGTGTTGTCGAATGGTTGTTTGATGCTCGCGGATCGAGCTTGCGATGTGGCAGTCCAAATAGGAAGTCGGGATTTCTGTTTGACTGCATCTATATTGCCGATATTGGAATTTGACGTGATCTTTGATATGGATTGGCTCGCGGAGCAACATGCCCTGATTGATTGTAATGCCAAAGAGATCACATTGGGCAAGAATACCGAGCAGGAGACTAAGTTTGCGAGGATGCGAGGAGTGGGCGGGACGTTGATGTCTGCACTCAAAGTCGTTAAGACTGTTCGGAAGGGCGCGGAGTGCTACTTCACGTTTTTTCAGGCTGTTGAGCCTAAAGCTGGAGTGCTACATCCCGTTTTTTAAGGGCATGTCACCTTGGAGCGTGCCTGTTCTTTTTGTGAAAAAGAAAGACGGTGGGTTGCGTTATGTATTGACTACCGTGAACTGAACAAGTTGACCGAGAAGAATAAGTATCTGATTCCATGGATTGATGAGTTCTTCGATCAGCTGGTGGGATCAATCGTCTACTCCAAATTGGATTTGAAGTCTGGTTACTACCAGTTGAGGATACGGGAAGAAGATATTCCCAAAACCGCATTTGGAACACGTTACGGGCATAATGAGTTCACGGTAATGCCATTTGGGATGTGTAATGCGCCATCAGTGTTTTTGGACCTGATGCACTGCACGTTCTGAGAGTACCTAGATCTATTCGTGTATGTGTCCATTGATGATATCCTGGTGTACTCACAATCGGAAGCCGATCCTGAGAACCACTTGCGGTTAGTGTTGCATACGTTAAGGAAGAATAAGCTCTATGCCAAGTTCTCGAAGTGCGAGTTTTGGCTATCATCGGTGGCTTTTTTGGTCCATGTGGTAAGCGGAGAGGGCATAGCAGTGGATCCAGCAAAGATCAGGGCCATACAGGAGTGGCCAGTGTTGTCTTCTGTGGCCGAAGTCAGGAGCTTCCTTGGTCTAGCAGGCTACTAGAGAAGATTTGTTGCAAACTTCTCGCGGATCGCTTTGCCTCTAACCACACTGACGAGAAAGGATCAGAAGTTCTTCTGGACGACGGAGTGCGCGCGGGATTTTGAAGAGCTGAAGTGTCGGCTAACCACGACGCCTGTGTTGACGTCGCCATGTGGTACTGATGGGTTTGAAATTTACAGTGATGCTTCAGGGAGCGGCTTAGGCTACGTTCTTCTGCAAAATGGGAAAGTGATTGCTTATGACTCTCACCAATTAAAGGTGCATGAATGAAATTATCCCATCCATGACTTAGAATTGGAGGCGGTGATCTTTGCACTGAAGTAGTGGAGGTATTATCTATATGGCGTGAAAGTGGAAATCTATACAGACTGCAAGATCCTAAAGTATTTGTTGGAGCAGACGAACCTGAATATGCGACAACAAAGGTGGTTGGAGTTCCTTGAGGACGACACCTTTGTGATTCATTATACTCTCGGGAAGGGAAATGTGGTCGCGGATGCATTGAGTCAGAGAGCTCCGGCGAGGTCAAGCTGGTTGCAGAGGCATGATAAACTTCTAATTCAGGAGTTGGAAGCGTTAGAGATTTCTTGTGTTGACAAGAATTCTACAGCCGATGCATGTTTGAACTGCACAGAGGTGCAGTGTGACCTTGTGGACAGGGTTCGACGAGCAATGTAGCTGGATTAAAGTCTCCAACGCTATGCTAAAGATGAGCCAGAGGTCAAGTTCTCCTGGAATGACGGTCTTTTGCGGAAAGAGGGTCGTTTATGCATCCCAAGTTTGTGTAAGTTGATGGAAGAGTTGATGTATGAAGCGCATTATACGAGGTACTTAATTCACCCTGGGAGCACAAAGATGTTCAGAGATATGAAGAAGCTATTCTGGTGGCCAGGACTGAAGATAGATGTCGCTCATTATGTGGACAAATGCCAAACTTGCGCTTTAGTGAAGGCGGAATGCCAGAAGCCTAGCGGTTTCTTGAAGTCGTTGTCGATTCCGTAGCGAAAGTTTGACGATATTTCAATGGATTTCGTGCACAGGTTGCGGAGATCTCAGGGCGGAAATGATTCAATCTGGGTGATTGTTGACCGGCTGACGAAAGTGGCACACTTCCTTCCGAATAGGCGGGACGATTCAGTAGAAAGTTTGGCAAAGCTTTATGTTGAGCAGATTGTACGGCTACATGGCATTCCTAAGATCATCGTGAGTGATCAAGATGGGCAGTTCACATCGAATTACTGGAGGCTAGTTCATCAGCTGTTGGGCACGAAGCTGACATTCAATACAGCCTTTCATCCCCAAACAGATGGCCAAACTGAAAGGACCAACAGAATGATGGAGGATATGCTCCAGATGTGCGCCCTTGACTTTGGAAAGGGATGGGAAGATCATCTCTGCATGGTGGAGTTTGCCTACAATAACAGCTACCAAGCGAGCATCGGTATGGCACCGCATGAAGCTCTGTATAGACGGAAATGTCGTACTCCTTTGGCCTGGGTAGAAGCAGGAAAATCCAAGTTGTATAGGCATAATGAAGTCGATGAAGCAAACTCGACAATACGCACTATTCAAGAACGGCTACTGATAGCTCAGGATCGTCAAACGAAATACTACAACGCCAAGCACCAGAATGTGGAGTTCGCGGTGTGCGACTGGGTATACTTGAAGATCAAACCCTTCAAAGGCGTGTCCAGGATTCGACGTCTGAAAAAGTTGAGTCACAGATACCTTGGTCCATTTGAAGTGGTCGAGCGAGTTAGAGAGGCTGCATATCGGCTAGCTCTTTCACCAGACTTGGGTGGATTACATGATGTGTTTCACATCTCGGTGCTTCGAAAAGCCGACAAAGATCCAGCTTAAGTGATCGAAAATGATCGTGTGCCGGTGGAGTATGGGCTAACGACGAAGGTTAGGCCCATGCGGATCGAGGATCGTACCGATAAATAGTTGCGGAACAAGACGATCGGGATGGTCAAAGTCCGATGGGACAATTGAGGCCGTAAAGAACTCACATAGGAGCGAGAGCAGACCATAAGAGCTGAATTTCCCGAGCTCTTTGTGTAAATGTTGTGCAGTGCGCATTAAATGTGTGTCACGTTGTATTACACAATCGTGGAATGAAACCTCTTCTGTTGAATTCCTTACTTTCTGCAAATTTCGGGGATGAAATTTTTGTAAGGAGGGGAGGGTTGTAACACCCTAAATTCCAGAGTTGGGAAAGATTGGGTGACACAACCTGGGATATGGGTGTGTCCCGCTCGGGTTAGAAGTCACCGAGTGTTCGACGAAATTGAGCTGGGGCGTGTCTAGTGCCGTGTATGGGCACACGGCTTGGGACACGGGCGTGTCATAGGCCATGTGCTATGCGGGATGTGCCCGTGGCATTTGTAGCTTGGTGAACACGGGCATGACATGGGTGTGTTGTGGGGTACAAGGCCTGTGATACGGGCATGTCACTGGCCGTGTCCCGATCGAGTTGATCTCGATTTTGTGCAGCCTGAAGTACACGACCACAACCACGGGCATGTCTAAAGGCGTGTTAGGTGACATGGCCCGTGACACGGGCGTGTCACATGGGCGTGCACTGGACTGGATAAGTCGGTTGAGCACCGGTTGAGGTACACGTCCTGAGATACGGGCGTGTCACATGCCGTGTCAGGCAAAAGAAAAATATGATTTTGTGGCAAAATCATGGCCGTTCATTTCCTTCAGCTAGGATCCAATGGTTGGGCATCCTCCCTGTATCCTTAAGGCCGGGAAATGAGTTGGAACATCTCATTTGAGTTTTGGCCTTCTCTTTCTACATCCCTAGAGAGAGAGAGAGAGAGGAAGAAGGAGAAGAAGGAAGGAGAGCTGGTCACCGACAGTGCTTCTGGGTTCCGACGAGAGATCTGAGGCTAGCGTTGCGGAGTAAAAACTGTTGCGGTTCTTTCCAGTCAGCTAGGAGCTCATGGCACTGAAGCGATCTTCGAGGGTAATGACTTTTCTTCATAGTCATGTGAAGGCTTCCTTTTTGGCATGTGCATAAGATTCCCCCACCAGAGGGTGGCTTGTTATGGGAGTCCCTTGGGTTGATTCATGGAATCCCCAATCATTTGGCATACAGATCTAGAAAAGGAGTACGGAATAGGCATGTTGTGTGAAGCCCATCTGGACAGGTTGGTCTGGATTGGTGATGTTGCATATATGCACCAGAGAACACTCAGTGATAAACGTGTAGTTTAGGAGTCGATGGGTAAAACCTGTGAAGGGCAGTAGCAGGCAGAACTAGAGTGGTAGTCCAGGAAAATAACCTTGTGATGCTTATGCTATTGGGTGATACCTGTGAAGGGGAGTAACAGGAAGTACTGGATTGGAAGTCCAGAAAATACCCTTTGTAATGCTTGATGTTCATGGGTGGTACCTGTGAAGGGAAGTAGCAGGAAGTACTAGCGTGGTAAGCTAGGAAAATACCCTTGAGATTGTGATATTTGCGGGGTTGTACCTATAAAGGGGAGTAGCAGGAAGTACTGGTGTGCCCAGGAAAGACCCTCTAATGTTGTGATATGAATGGGTGTGATAGTAAGTACTGGTGTGCCCAGGAAAACACTGAGGCTTTATGCCAAACAGGTAAGGTGAAACCGACCCGCGCCTTTGATTTAGCCGGTAGTACGTTGTACTCGGTGATGACAAGGCGATTTGAGCAATGGGGGTGGATGATCCGACCTGCATTATGTACGTCCGACGTGAGACCTGAAAGTGCGGTCTCTTGGAGCGCATAGCGAGATTCTTAGGCATGCGTGCCGTGATACAATGCGGGGCTACGGGCCAATCTTGGTTCACTAAGACTATAATCTCCCACTGCATGTCATGGAGAAAATGCTCAATGTTTTACCGTTGGGTTGCGACCCTGATACTGTGGTGGCCAACTGGTTCGTCGGTATACCAAGAATGTGCCCTGAGTGCACGGATCGTCGAGCCATGTGGTTGACGGTTGTGATGGAATGTATGTGCGTGAGAGCACAATGTATGATATACATATCTTCCTGTGAAATGTTATGCCTGCAGGGAAGGAATACCACCACCCTGGGAAAGGGGTGGGGTCATTATAATTTGTTCAGCTGAATGCTGACCGTTGTCTGTTTGCCACCGTTGGGTGGGCCGTCCCTGTGCAGGTGCTGGAGAGCCAAGCGAGACACATAAAGGCTGAAGTCCCTGCTGCTGTTGTTGCTGCTGCCGTCGCTAGCCCTTGAAGGCTAAACTGAAAATGTTATGTTTGGTTATACGTGACCGGCCTGCGCGCCAATGTTTGAGGCCACTATTGTGTAAAGCCTTGTAAGTCCATAAGGCCAACTTACTTTATATTGGACATTCCTGTTTTTTATAACTGTGGAGCTTTTATATGGTGGTCATTCATGTGTGGAGTTCAGTGTAGTGTTTTAGTCTTCCGCTAGAATGCATATGTGTTAGGATGCGCTACTCTGGTATCACTACGTGACTTCCCCGCCTGTTTTATGGTATATGTTGTGGGGCCCCGACCGTTCCTTCTAGTATATACCTGTGAACGGATAGAGTCGTTACAGTATTGACCAACGCTTGAAACCCTTGGTTTACCGAACTCGAGAGCAGGAATTGCAACTCATCCTGCTATCCCTCATAGAACCTATTGGTTTTCCATTGCTCATCGGCAAAAATGGAACCTGCATAACGTCCCAACCGTGTGACTCATGCAGATAAGTCTCAACACGATTTTATCCATGCGTTAGCCATTGAAACTCATTTTCCATGGCAATGCGTTGTGCCGCTGGTAGGTGCTTTGCCAGAAATAGTCGTGAGAACTCCTCGATCGACACTTGTGTTAACTGCCTGCCCACTAAGTAGTGTAACTCAATCTCGTCCCACCATAGCCAAGCCTCTCCTTCCAATAAGAAGATGGCCAAGGTGACCTTCTGATCTTCCTCCATCCTGATCACCGTCAATATACGCTTGATGCGCGACAACCAATCCTCCGCCTGCGTTGGGGATCTGAAACCCGTAAACGTAGGGGGATTGAAGCATATGAATTGCTTAAACTACCATTTATCTTCTCAATGATCCACAGCTGCAACAGCTTCTGGCCTTCCACCAACCTATTCTAACACTACTGCCGGTTGTGCTTGCACACCAGGTTATGCTTGAAACATTGCAAACAGCACCTCAGCAACTAAGCGAACGGTTTCCGCAGAAGGGGGAGGTGTAGGCACCTCAGCTGGTGTTGTACTTTCATCAGAACACTGGGGTTTCGACTGCCCAACACCACTACAAGTCACCTATAGGTGAACAAGACACACATTTGCGACCTCGCACAAGTAATGACAACAATTTAGGAAAGCACAGGTTCCTCAAACAAGTATATTTGCATCCTATGTGGACATTCAAGAGTTCATTAATGTTAACGCGGTTTGCACTTACACATGCTCGCCACCCCACAAAAGAATTCGACCACGAATTTGAAAGGTAAAGATCATAAAAGAGAGGGTTAGACCTGATTTACTCTAGAGGGGGTGAATAGAGTAATTTGAGATCTTTTGTTGTTTATGTTATAATATCAAAGTAATTAAAAAGATACGAAGGTAACCAGAAACCAATAGCAACCTAAGTTAATTTAATCTAATCACAACACGGATAACTTAATCTTTCACAGCCACAACAAGAACAAAAAGAAAAGGGCAAGTAGACAACACAAGAACTTTTATAGTGGTTCTCCAACCTGGGTACATCCACTCTTCTACCACCCTGGTAGGAATCCACTTGCATGTTTTGATCAGCTGACTGCCACCTATGAGCTTTTGATCAGGTGCTCAAAAACCAAAATAAACTTTTGAAGGGAGTTAATAAACCCTTTATATAGAGGGGGAGAGAGATTGATGGTGTCTTCTGTAACATCCCATTTCCAACTAGACCCCTAAGAGTGGTTTTGGCCATGACTAGGTCATGACAAAACCCTAGGAAGCCAGAAATGGGCCAAGAGATAGAAGGCCAAGATGAGGATCACCATGGTCTGCCTATGGCACAACCTCATCACCCAACCTAGGGTTTGACCTTAGGGCTTCACCATGACTCCATGACCCCACCACAACATCACTAACCCATTAGAGGGTCCACTAGATCCTTAAGGGTCCATTGGAGTCAACCACAGGTGGCCAATTTGACCTAGGACCACTTTAGGCCTAAATTGGGCAATGTGCCCTAACTAAGGGTAGGAGCCCTAGTAAAGCCCAACTAACCCTACTAGGGACTTCCTAGACCTAAAGTGAGGTCAATGGGTCTCTAAGGACCCAAGAAGGGCAGTCCAAGAGGTTAAGTTGACCAAAGTCAACTCTGACCCTAAATAGGTCAAACTGGTCTATATATGGTCAACTGACCTTCCCCAAGCCAAGTGGACCCCACACTTACCTTCATAACCCTAGTGAGAGGCCAATGGTCACCAAGGACCCATTGAGGCCCACCCAAGGGGCTTGGTTGACCAAAGTCGACTCGAGCCCTAAAATGGTCAAATTGCCCTACCTAAGGGTCAAGTGACCTCCAATGGGTCAAGACAACCCTACCTAGGCCTTAGGGGAGTCAAATGGGTCACCAAGGACCCATTAGGGGCAAACTCAAAGACCAAATTGACCAAGTTCAACCCTAGCCTATGTTTGGGTCAAGCTAGCCCAAATGGGCTAACTCAAGCTCATGCCCAATTCTCTTGGGCTAACCTTGTTTGGAGGGGTGAAATAAACATGTGAGCTGCCATTGGGTTAGGTAGGAGTCAAAATTCATCTTGATGTATAGGAGAGAGAAAAAGCTTCAAAGGGAAGAGAGAGAAAGAGAAGAGAAGAAATGGAGGAAGACTTGGGCTCATCCTTCCCCTTCCCCAACCTCCCATTCAATTCCCTAAGACCAGAGGAGTGCAACCAACTACCCATTGACTGGCTGGAGCCAGCATTTCCCCCCTACCTACCATGGACGCCAAGCTTGACAAAGAGCCAATAATGGCAAATGCATTTCCAGCCACCTAACACCCCTTCTCTTCATTTTAAAAGCTTTACTGGACTCCAAGGAATCAGTCCCACCCCTTACCCGAAGGAGTCAGAGCTGTTCACTGTATTGTTGCAGAAATCCGACCACCACCACCACAAAAATGGCATCCCGGCGATCGACAAGGATTCAAGCCACCAAAAAGGTCCTCCTCCACTTCTTCATCCATGGATAGATCATAGAAATGCTTAGGTCCAAGGTTCGGCCTTAATTGAGCCCGATCAAAGTTCAAAATTTCATGGTTTTTCCGAAATTTTCACCTCTCGGGTTCGCCGGAATAGTGCTCTCCGGTGGCCTTGCCGCCGGCCGGCGATAGCCCCCACCTCAACGAAGGTGGTGGCGGCGGGGGCCGGCCGGGGAGGTGGCCGGATCGCCGGCGGTGGCGTATGGAAGTTGCTCCAGGTGGGACGAATCGCAGTCGTCGGCTGGAGCTTGAAGATGAAGGGATCCCGTCAATACCTGTTGGGTACATTGGTTCTAATGTACCTGATTTGAAGAAGCCCCACCCTACTCAATGATATACATCAAAATGTATTTGATGTATTTTTGAGTTTACTTGTGCAGGTTAAGTATTTGCAGGAAAGATGAAAAAGTTTCTAAGTCCATGTGTCAACACCCAGGAGGAAAGTGTCGACACTTAAGAAGACTTGTGTCAACACCCAGACAAGCAGTGTCGACACTTGGAGTGATTGTGTCGACACTAGGGATGCTGAGTCGACACCAGGCAGAAAGTGTCGACACAAGTAGCTGTGTCGACACTCAATGAAGAAAAGTCCAGTGAAGCAGTGTCGACACTTAGCAGTTGTGTCGACACCCAGTGAAACTGTGTCTACATCAGAAAGTGTCGACACTTGGAAGATGTGTCGACACTCAGCAAAGTCAGCAGAGTCTAAGTATATGTGTCGACACCCAGAGCAATGTGTCGACACACAGCAAAAGAGTCAACACTTGAAGAAAGTGTCGACACAAGAAAGAATGTGTCGACACTCAACTGAAGACTCAACACTTGAAGAAAGTGTTGACACAAGAAAGAATGTGTCGACACTCAGCTGAAGACTCAACACTTGAAGAGAGTGTCGACACAAGGAGCTGTGTCGACACTTAAGAAAGATCAGCAAAATTCTAAGTACAAGTGTCGACACTAAGGGAAAGTGTCGACACTCAGCCAGACTCTCAACAGAAGAAGAATGTGTCGACACAAGGATCAGTGTCGACACTCAGCAAGTATCAACATAGAAGGCATGTGTCGACACCAAGAAAATGTGTCGACACTGAACAAGTTCAACACATGAAGATGTGTCGACACAAAAGTGTTGTGTCGACACTTACAAGAATTCAACAAAGTGCTGAAGAACAAAGTGTTGTGTCAACACTCAATATCAGTGTCGACACATGAAGAAGAAGCTGTGTCGAGAAGTGCATTCTACAACACAAGGAGTTGTGTCGACACCTTGAAGGCTAGTGTCGACACTTTGTCAACTTGTGTCGACACTTGGTCTATAAGTGTCGACACTTAAAGACAGACAGTCTCGACACTTTCAGACAGTTACAGATTGTTTCAAGAACTGATAGGATGACTTGACAGCTGCCATTCCAGCCGGTCTACTGCACCTGTCAGAGTTGTCAGAAATCAGTTATGAACCGGACCAGCCGGTTACCATGAAGAAGGCCTATAAATAGGCTTATTCTGTCTACAGAAAGTTGTAGTTGATGTTGTTGTTGCTCAAGTGATCTTTCACAAGAGAGACACATAAGAAGATCTAGCTATCAAGTGAAGATCTAAGTACTTGGAGAGATAGAGCTCCATCCAAGAAGACATCCGTTGGAACCAGGCTGAGAAGAAGTGTTCAGATTTTGTTCTGAATCTTAAGTTTTAGAGATCAAGGATCAACTGTAGAGGAGATCAATCTTATTGTGTTCTACATTCAAGAAGCTTTGAAGAAAGCCAAGTCAGGTTGATCTCAGCAGAGTTCATTCAAGAACTCATCAAGAAACTCTCAACTCTTCTCTCTTTTCTCTGAGTTGTAGAGTCAATAATTTTGTATTCATATTATCTTGTAGGATCCTTAGGGATCTGAGTTTATAAGCCTGTAATTATAAAGGCTGAGTGTAGGGCCTGTGTTCCTGAGTGTAGGAGAGTTGTATCTCTGAGTGTAGGCCTGTTGTGGCTGAGTGTAGGCCTTGGTGGCTGAGTGTAGGCTTTGTGAAGAAACTGAGTATAGGCTTTGTGAAGAAGCTGAGTTGTTGGGCCTTGGCCCTGAGCTGTAGGAACCTGATTGAGGTTCTGAGTATAAGATCTGAGGATCTGAGATAGTGGAGGAGTTTGGCCGAATCTAGTACACTGCTAGATAGGCGAAGGGGAAAGTGGATGTACCCAAAGCTTGGGGAACCACTATAAATCTGTGTGTCTACTGTGTGCTTGTGATATTCTGTGATTGTTGTTTGATTGCTGTGTAAAAGTAGATATAACTCTGAAATAAATTCTGAATTCTGCCTTAAAAGTTAAAAAGATTTAAGTCACCTATTCACCCCCCCCCTCTAGGTGATTAAGTACAATATCTTTCAAGTGGTATCAGAGGGAGGTTACTCAAAAAGGGACTTAACAGTCTGAGTAGATCCTGTTGGCAGATTCAGTCTAAGTACGTTATAGAATCAAGAAAATCAAGAACCATGGGTTTCACTGAGAATCATAAGGAATTGGGATCCATGAAACTACCTATTTGCAGAAAAGAGATATTTGGTATCTGGAAGGAAAGGGTGAGACTTTTTATGAAAGCCTCAGACCCTAGGATATATATCACAGTTAAAGAAGGGTCATATGTGCTCATGAAGGTTTCAGTGCTGGATGCAAATCAGAGAACACCTAAGGATTTCTCTGAAATGACAAAGGATGAGATAGTTCTAGCCACAATGGACAAGAGGGCTCAGAATATCATTGTGAGTGCTATTGATGATGCTACCTTTCAAAATTTGATACACTGCAAGACATCTAAGGAGATGTGGGATACCTTGATAGTGTATATGGAGGGTTCTGAAGAAGTGAGACAGGATAGAAAATCCTTGTTAAATCAAGAATATGAAAGTTTTAGGCAAGGTAGATCTGATAGCATAACTGAATGCTTAAGAAGTTCTATAGGATTGTGAATGAGATAATGTCCTATAGCAGGGAGTTCAGTAATTATGAGCTTAATGATAAGTTTCTAAGGTCCCTTACAAAGGATTGGGACACCAAGATCTGTGACATAAGGGAAATGACAAAGTTAGCAGATATCCCTCCACCCACACTGTTTGGAAAACTGCTATCCTATGAGATGCAGTTAATGGTGAGAAAAGAAGAGGAGAAATCTACAAGAAGTGAACATAAAGAAAGGACAGTGGCATTCAAGACAGAAGCACCCAGAAAGTACAGAAGTAAGTCCCCATCTCCACCACCAAAAGTAGCTGAAACTGAGTCAGATGAGTCAGTAAGCAGAAAGTCTGAAAGCAGTGAAAGTGATGAGGACTTTGCTGCCTTCACAAGACATTTTCAGAAGTTCTTAAAGAAGAAACAGTGGAGGACAAAGCCATCTACTTCACAGGGTAAAGAAGACTATTATCAGAATAAAAAGTCTTCAAAGAAAGACAGGAAAAAGACTAAGTCTAGCAAAGCAACTCTATCAAAAATTGTTTGTTATTGCTGTAATAGACAAGGACATGTTATTGCTGACTGTCCTGAGAAAAGAAATGAGTCTAATGATAAGAAAAAGACTCAATTTAAGGGCAAGAAGGAAAGATCTTTTGTTGCCGAAAAGGATAAGAGCCTGACAGATATTTCTTCATCAGAAACTGAGTCAGATGCTGAAGCATATATAGGACTGTTTGCTGAGGAAGAAGAAGAAGAGTTCATCCAGATCATGAACTCCATATATGATCAAGAAGACAATCAGTGCCAAGGACTGATGGTATTGACAGAAAATGACAAAATCCTGGAGCAGCCAGGACCTAGTAAGGTACAAGATTGTTCTTTCAGTTCAATTTCTTGTTCTAGTTCAGAAATAGATTCATCATCATCAAATGATGACAGTGCATCTGAGTCTGAAGAGGACATTCATCAATTGATAGATGAATATAAAGTTCTGTTGCAAGTATTTAAGAAATGCAAATCCTTGGCCAAGAGTCAAGCTAAGGAGATTGCAAGTCTCAAAGTGGCTGCAACTGATTATGAGAAGTTGTTTGATCAAAAAATTAATGAGATAGCCAGACTGAAGCACATAACTGTGATTCAGATGGGGACTATATCATTTAAGAATGATCAAATCAAGAGTCTGGAGATTAGTCTTCAGAAGGAGAGAGATTTGGTTGCTAGATTTTCAAAACCAAAGTCTGTTATACCCTTAATTGATGAATTTGTTCATCAAAAAGGTAAAGCTGGACTGAGGTTTTCTAAACCAGCTAGGACTGTCAAGTCCAAGTCCAAGGGAAAAGCCCCAACTCTCAACAAGCCAGCTGTAGATAAAACAGCTAAGACTGTACCTAAGCAAAGGTAGAATAGGTTTGAGTGTTGGTGCTGTGGCAAGGTAGGCCACTTTGCCATGGACTGTTGGCACAATGCTAGTGTCAAAGTGAGTAGCAAACTGCCTGTTGGAAAACCTGCAGGAAGCTTTGTTAGGAAGCAAACTAACCAGTACCAAAGACCCAAGAATTCTTTGGGTTCTAAGGTTCACTAATCTGTTTTGCAGGTGAGTCCAAGTGGTCATGCCCCAATATGGTACTTGGACAGTGGATGTTCCAGACATATGACTGGAACTAGGGGATTACTAAAGGACTACACACCTATCAAGGATGGTCCAAAAGTCACCTTTGGTGGTTCTGAAAAAGGAATCATCAAAGGGTTTGGTAACATTTCTAGTAACTTAGTTACCATTACTCAAGTGGCTTATGTTAAAGGTTTGAAACACAACCTAATTAGTATAAGTCAATTAAGTGATGTAGGATGTGACATCTCATTTATTAAGGATGGTTGTCATATCAAGATGTCAAATGATCAAGAGATCATTTTGACAGGTTATAGAAAGAGGAATGTCTATTGCCTAGACATTATGGTTGAGAACAATGGTTCTCCAGTGTGTCTTGTAGCTGATGAGAAAGTCTCTCATTGTGTCAAATGGCACAAGAGACTAGCCCATCTCAACTACAAGACAATTGGCAAACTCTATAGCAAAGAGTTAGTGAGGAATGATCCTTAAGTTAAGTGTATTAAACATGGAATATGCTCAGCTTGTCAAAAGGGCAAGCAGACTAGATACACCTTTAGTAGCATTAACAACAAAGATGCTGCGAGGTGTTTATACCTCTTGTATATGGATCTCATTGGTCCTATGCCAGTTCACAGGATAGGTAGGAAGGTCTATACCTTTGTAGTTGTAGATGACTACTCAAGGTTTTCCTGGGTGTTCTTTCTTAGATAAAAATATGAAACACCTAGTGTCTTTTATAGCTTTGTCAAACAGATTCAGAATGAACTAGACAGTACAGTGGTCAAAATAAGAAGTGACCATGGTACTGAATTTTAGTCTGATAGTATGGCAAAACTATGTGAAGAATTTGGGATATTTCAAGAGTTTTCTTCACCAAGAACACCTCAGCAAAATGGCATTGCTGAGAGGAAGAATAGAACCTTAATTGAGGCTGATAGGACCCTATTAAGTGATACATCACTACCAGAATATTTCTGGGCTGAGGCAGTTAATATTGCATGCCATGTTATTAATAGGGCTACCATTACTAAAAACCTCAACAAGACCCCCTATGAGGTTGTGAAAGGCAGAAAACCAAACCTATCCTATTTCAAGATCTTTGGTTGTAAGTGCTTCATACTTAACAATGGAAAGTCTTACTTGACAAAGTTTGCTGCCATGTCCCAAGAGAGAATTTTTGTTGGGTACAGCAACAACAGTAAGGCTTATAGAGTCTACAACGTGTCTACTCAAGTTGAAGAAGAATCTGTACATGTAGTTTTTGATGAAACTAGACTTATTAATAATGAGTTGTCTAGTAGTATTTGCAGCTCCTCAGGTATAACAAAAAGATGGACAAGCTCACTATAGAAGAATGACCTACAGCAAGACAGCAGGTAGAAGAAAGTGGTTGTTGTCCAGGGGGAGTACTACATGTACCTAATGAAGAAGAAGTTCAAGGAGTACAACAAGATGAAGAAACTGAAGAAGTTCAACCTGAAGTCAGGATGCCTCCAGCCAATAGGCATCTTAGAGATCATCCAGTAGAACAAATCATTGGTGATCCAAGACAAGGGGTACAAATAAGGAGCAGAAATCTGAATGCAGTGCTCTTCTCCAGTTTTCTATCCCAAGTTGAGCCAAAGAAGTTTGAAGAAGCCATCCTAGACCCACATTGGATTGAAGCAATGCAAGAAGAGCTGAATCAGTTCAAGAGGTGCAAAGTCTGGGAGCTTGTTCCTAAACCAAAAGACCACAACATAATAGGAACCAAGTGGATCTTTATGAATAAGATGGATGAACATGGAGTCATCATTAAGAACAAAGCAAGATTGGTTGCTAAAGGATATAGGCAGGAAGAAGGTATTGACTTTGATCAAACCTTTGCTCCAGTAGCCAGACTGGAAGCCATAAAGATATTCCTAGCCTATGCAACCTTTCAAGGATTTAAAGTTTACCAGATGGATGTAAAGTCAGCCTTTTTGAATGGTAATCTAAAAGAGGAAGTCTATGTGGAACAGCCATCAGGTTTTGTTGATTCAACTCAACCTAATCATGTCTATAGACTTAGAAAAACACTATATGGGTTAAAGCAAGCCCCTAGGGCTTGGTATGAAACCCTGTCTAGTTTCCTCATTGAGAATAAGTTCACAAGGGGGAAAATAGACAAGACTCTATTCCTTAGGGAATCCAGAGGCAAAGTAATACTAGTCCAAATATATGTAGATGTCATAATATTTGGGTCTACTGAAAGTAGTCTTTGCAAAAAGTTTGCAAAACTAATGCAAGGACAATTTGAGATGAGTAGTATGGGGGAACTTAAGTTCTTCTTGGGTCTCCAAGTTAGACAGACTGAAAATGGTTTATCCATATGCCAGTCTAAGTTCACCCTAGAACTCATAAGGAAGTATGGTATGGATTCATCCAGTACCATGAAGACTCCTATGGGGTCAAGTATGTCTCTTAGCAAAGATGATGCAGTGAAACCTGTAGATGAGACTTTGTATAGAGGGATAGTTGGCTCCCTACTCTATTTGACTACAAGTAGACCAGATATCATGTATGCTATATGTGTCTGTGCAAGGTATCAAGCATGCCCTAAAGAGTCTCATTTGACAGCAGTCAAAAGGATACTGATATATCTAAAGGGCACTCCTTATCTAGGACTCTGGTACCCTAGGAATGGAGATTTTGAACTAACAGGTTATTCAGATGCAGACTTTACAGGATGCAAAGAAGGCAGAAAAAGCACAACTGGAACCTGTCAATTCCTAGGTGGAAGACTGATTTCATGGAGTAGCAAGAAGCAAACAAGTGTGGCTATCTCCACTGCAGAATCAGAATATGTGGCTGCAGGAAGTTGCTGTGCTCAACTTCTATGGATACAACATCAGCTTGAGGACTATAGAATTCAAGTAAGTAGAACTCCACTCTTTTGTGATTCTACAAGTGCTATATCAATTGCAAACAATCTTGTTTCCCATAGTAGAACTAAACATATTGAAATAAAATATCATTTTCTTAGAGAACATGTATAAAAAGAAGATATTTTACTGGAATATGTTAGAACAGATAATCAACTAGCTGATATGTATACTAAGCCTCTAGAAGAATCAAAGTTCAAAAGGTTTAAAATTGAACTAGGTATGATAAACTTAGAATAAGTTTATAGAAATGGCTAAGTAAAATAGTGTCGACACACAGGGATATCTGTGTCGACATAGAAAAGTGGTGTCGACACTTCAGGGAAAAGGTTTCGACACATCTAGGAAGTTGGTGTCGACACTTCAGAATATTAGTGTCGACACATGACAAGTTGGTGTCGACACATCCAAGGTGGTGTCGACACTTAGTATTTACTCAGAATTATCTAAGTAAAGTCTCGACTAAATGTCGAGTTGAGTGGTGTCGACACATAATCAAGTGTCTACACATATATATGTTGACTAAACTTGTGTCGACACATAGGTGTCGAGACATTATAAGTCTGTGTCAACACTTATCCACAGTGTCGACACAATTTAAGTTAGCTGACCCGCCCTTTCATCTTCAAACTTAGAAAGGTATAAATAGGATTTTGCCTTTGTCTGTCGACACGCTCACTAAAGTTTCGAGACCAAACTTGTGTGTCGACACCTCTCTTCTCTCCAGTCAAATTCTTCAAACCCTAATGGAGTCAAAGCTCGAGGAGAATGTCAATGAAGGCTACGAACTGGTGCGACAAGCATTTGACGAAGCAGAACAGGAAATCAAGGATGTAGTAACCCTAGTTGCAGACTCAGGGTTAGAATTTCTTGTTTCTGAGCCGACTAAGATCTGGAAGAAAGAAGTACTGGAATTCCTGAATGGAGCTAAAGTAGACGAATCTGGATTCAAGATCAAGTCCAGGGTCCATGGAGAAAAAGTGAAGGTCTCTCCCAAAAGTTTGAGAAAGGTTCTAAACCTGCCAAGGACAAAAGAAGAGGATGAAGTAACTGCTTCAAAAACCAGAGAAGCATTGATATGGTGTGGTCTAGATTC
The DNA here is from genome assembly GCA_039583875.1 of Platanthera guangdongensis. NCBI lineage: Eukaryota > Viridiplantae > Streptophyta > Magnoliopsida > Asparagales > Orchidaceae > Platanthera > Platanthera guangdongensis. The sequence goes on from CM077163.1 coordinate 18,493,016, forward strand.
AAAGATGAAAATTGGATCAGTTTTCAATAGGAAAGGCATGAACACCCAAGGAAAATTTCTTTCAGAAATTGTTGAAAAAGTTATCCTGTGCAAGTCTGGAGGACATGACAGGATTTCTGCTTATATGTTCAGCATCATGACAAGGATTATCTTTCAACTAAGTACTGATTGGTCTGCAGTATTATTTGATGAGATTAAGGAGAGCCTGAAGAAACCCAATTTGGGTAGAATAAGTTTATACCTAGCTGGTAGTATACCAGAGGTTATGGGTCAAGCTGCTGGAACTAAGATCAACCATATGAGAAAGATGGACATGAGGATCTTCTCAAGGTGGGACAGAGTTTTGACTAAGGAGATGCCTACTCCTGAGAAAGTAGCCCCACACAAGAAGAAGAAGAAGAAGATAGCTCCAGTAGCTCAAGAAACATCTAGCAGCTCTGGTAGTGAAGAACAAGTTGTCTTCACACCTGATGAAGAAGACACTGGAACTGCTATGAAGTCTCCAGCTCAACAAGATGCTGCAGAGAGGCAGGGGGAGCTACCATCAGCTAGCCCCATACACCAGGAACAAATCCAGGTGGAGCCTCTAGTGATTGAAGAGCCAAATCCACTGGAAAGTGAACAAGCCACCCACATCATCCTTGAGGTAATCACTGAGCTTAATGCTTTAGATTTCCCTATGAAGGATAATGTTTTGTCTGATTCCTTATATAATGTTAATCAGCAAACTCAGCTTGATAACCAACTCCCAGATGTTGTCATGGAGGACACATCTGTTGATGTTCAAGTTGTATCTGATCCAGTGGTAGATGAGTCAAGAGTTACTCCAGCCCATTCTCCACAAGAATATACAATGGAAGATCTCTTCCTAAATCTAGATCAAACTGATTTTGACAAGGAAACTGCTGCTGGGGGGGAGAATGCTCCAGTTGAGGGGGAGCAGGTGGAAATTCTTGAATAACCTACAAGTAAAGAGCCTGAGAAGCCCCAAGCTGTTGAGGAGCTACCTAAGGAGAGGGTAGACATAGCCAACACTTCAGCATCTTAAGATGAAGAAGCAGCAAAAGCTAAGAAAAAGAAGTTTCAAGTCTTCAAAAGAAGGAGCCAAACTTATAAGAAGGCATTGCAAACTATTACACCACAGCCTATCTCTCCACCAGCTCCAACTGTAGATTACAGTGCTTTGATGGTTGCTATGCAAATTAAGCTGGATGAGCACAGGCAAGACATTGAGAAGTATGTGGATGAAGGGCAAAAATCATTACAGTTTGATTTGGCCCAGGATATTAAGTCTATAAGATTTGAAATGAATCTTAATAAGAAGGAGATGACTGACTGCTTCCACAAGGGAGGGAATGCAGTGGTGTACTTGGCTACACATCAAGAGAAGATAAAAGCTCAAGTAGATGAACTTGAAGTCAAGCAAGGCTATGTTCTTGAGAATCAAATCAGAATGAATGATAACTTGACAACCTCTCACAATGCTATTGTAACTGAGATAAAGAATATAGCCACTGCCCAGTCTGAGAAAGTGCCAAAGCCAAAGAAACTTTTGACAAAGCCTTCCAAGAGGAAATAACTGCTGTTAAGACTGCCATACAAGACTCTCAGAAAATCATAACTGACAAACTCCAAAGGTTAAAACCTTTCTACAGGGATGGAGTCAATTATCTAAATGCCCAAATCAGATTTCAAAAAGATGATTTAAGGGATCATATAGAAAGAGATGTCATAAAGGGGGAGAGGGTGTTAGTCAAAGCTAGCTCTGATCATGCTAAGTGGATTTCTAATTCTATCAGAGCTACTCTTGGTTATCCTCCTTTATGTGATGATGACAATGTTGCAGAATCTGGGATACATCCTGCATATCTAGGAGGGGAGCAACCAGAAGTGGCTCAAGTAATCTTCCCTCCTCCAGATTTTGATATGGTTCAAGCTAATATACAATCAATGTATAGCCCACCTAGGGGACAACAAAATGTCATCATAGAGAAGGTGGTTCAGCTAGTATCTGAGGCTATGCATGAAGCTCTGCAGAAAGAAGAAGAAGCCAGACTGTCTAAAAGGAGGTTCAGGGAACAAGCTGAACAAAGACCTGACTTTGAGCAGTGGAGCCCCACTTCAAGAAACATTATCTTAACTGCATGGAAAGCTGCAAAAGATAATATACAAGACAGAAACAAGTGGTTTTCTGAATTGGAATGGAGAAAGCATGAGACAAGGTAAGAAGTCATATTCCAATACAGGAGAAAGGCCAAGATGGGAAAGCTACCTCCTACTGCCCAGGAGCATAGCAAGTACTTTCCCAAGCCTTATCATTATTTTGAGAGGCAAAAGATTAAAGCTGAAGAGCTAAAGAAGAAGGAGCTGAAAGGGAAAAAGCCTGCTGATACTGAAGCTGCTGAAGCCTCTGTACAAGCCAAGATAAAGTCTGGTAAGGGCATAGTAATTAAAGAGGTTGATCAGAAATAGAATTGCATTATCTTAAGTTTACAATTGTAATCTTTCGTTTTTAAACACCTTGTAAACTTTTGAAAAATGAATATGAAAAAGCTGTTAGAACAATGTCTTGTGTGATAAATTTGCTGTGTGATAAATTTATTTCATAGTTGTTCTGAGATTATGTCTATGTATACATGTTTGATTGATACATGTTTATGTTTTCCCTGTTTTATAATCCTGTTGTACATCATGCTATAACTTTATTCTGTATGGTGTATATCATTGACTAAGGGTTGTGACTTTTCCAAATAGAGGGAGATTGTTGGGTACATTGGTTCTAATGTACCTGATTTGAAGAATCCTCACCCTACTCAATGATATACATCAAAATTTATTTGATGTATTTTTGAGTTTACTTGTGCAGGTTAAGTATTTGCAGGAAAGATGAAAAAGTTTCTAGGTTCATGTGTAGACACCCAGGAGGAAAGTGTCGACACTTAAGAAGACTTGTGTCGACACTTGGAGTGATTGTGTCGACACCAGGGATGCTGAGTCGACACCAGGCAGAAAGTGTCGACACAAGGAGCAGTGTCGACACTCAATGAAGAAAAGTCCAGTGAAGCAGTGTCGACACTTAGCAGTTGTGTCGACAGCTAGTGAAACTGTGTCTACATCAGAAAGTGTCGACACTTAGAAGATGTGTCGACACTCAGCAAAGACAGCAGAGTCTAAGTATATGTGTCGACACCCAGAGCAATGTGTCGACACACAGCAAAAGAGTCAACACTTGAAGAAAGTGTCGACACAAGAAAGAATGTGTCGACACTCAGCTGAAGACTCAACACTTGAAGAAAGTGTCGACACAAGAAAGAATGTGTCGACACTCAGCTGAAGACTCAACACTTGAAGAGAGTGTCCACACAAGGAGTTGTGTCGACACTTAGCAAAGATCAGCAAAATTCTAAGTACAAGTGTCGACACTAAGAGAAAGTGTCGACACTCAGCTAGAGTCTCAACAGAAGAAGAATGTGTCGACACAAGGATCAGTGTCGACACTTAGCAAGTATCAACACAAGGCATGTGTCGACACCAAGAAAATGTGTCGACACTGAACAAGTTCAACACATGAAGATGTGTCGACACAAAGGTGTTGTGTCGACACTTACAAGAATTCAACAAAGTGCTGAAGAACAAAGTGTTGTGTCGACACTCAATATCAGTGTCGACACATGAAGAAGAAGCTGTGTCGAGAAGTGCATTCTACAACACAAGGAGTTGTGTCGACACCTTGAAGGCTAGTGTCGACACTTTGTCAACTTGTGTCTACACTTGGTCTATATGTGTCGACACTTAAAGACAGACAGTCTCGACACTTTCAGACAGTTACAGATTGTTTCAAGAACTGACTGGATGACTTGACAACTACCATTCTAGCCTGTCTACTGCACCTGTCAGAGTTGTCAGAAATCAGTTATGAACCGGACCAGCCGGTTACCATGAAGAAGGCCTATAAATAGGCTTATGCTGTCTACAGAAAGTTGTAGTTGATGTTGTTGTTGCTCAAGTGATCATTCACAAGAGAGATGCATAAGAAGATCTAGCTATCAAGTGAAGATCTAAGTAGTTGGAGAGAGAGAGCTCCATCCAAGAAGACAGCCATTGGAACAAGGCTGAGAAGAAGGGTTTAGATTTTGTTCTGAATCTTAAGTTGCAGAGATCAAGGATCAACTGCAGAGAAGATCAATCTTATTGTGTTCTACATTCAAGAAGCTTTGAAGAAAGTCAAGTCAGGTTGATCTCAGCAGAGTTCATTCAAGAACTCATCAAGAAACTCTCAACTCTTCTCTCTTTTATCTGAGTTGTAGAGTCAACAATTTTGTATTCATATTATCTTGTAGGATCCTTAGGGATCTGAGTTTGTAAGCCTGTAATTATAAAGGCTGAGTGTAGGGCCTGTGTGCATGAGTGTAGGAGAGTTGTATCTTTGAGTGTAGGCATATTGTGGCTGAGTGTAGGCCTTGGTAGCTGAGTGTAGGCTTTGTGAAGAAGCTAAGTGTAGGCTTTGTGAAGAAGCTGAGTTGTAGGGCCTTGGGCCTGAGCTGTAGGAACCTGATTGAGGTTCTAAGTGTAAGATCTGAGGATCTGAGATAGTGGAGGAGTTTGGCCGAATCTAGTACACTGCTAGATAGGCGAAGGGGGAAAGTGGATGTACCCAAAGCTTGGGGAACCACTATAAATCTGTGTGTCTACTGTGTGCTTGTGATATTCTGTGATTGCTGTTTGATTGTTGTGTAAAAGTAGATGTAACTCTGAGATAAATTCTGAATTCTGCCTTAAACGTTAAAAAGATTTAAGTCACCTATTCACACCCCCCTCTAGGTGCTTAGGTACAATATCTTTCAATAACTGCGTCAAGATTCGTGCAAAATCGGATTTATGAAACTATAGGATAATATAATCATTTTAGTGATTTCTGTCACAATGATGACATTTAATGTTTTAATTGTTTAAAAATAGATAGAGGCACTGTATGAGAAATTGGTCAACATATGAATTGTAGCCCATTGAGGCTAATGTATTGTAAAATTAGTTTGAACCAATTTGGGTGCTTGGTTTGACCAGGGCACCCATTTTGGTGGGGCCTACACATAGGGCTAGGCAGAAATTCAATTGAGTGCTCACACTTTATCCTTGATCCAAATGAGTTGAAATTTTGGAAGGGCGTCACTCTAGACCATATCTAGGAGTATACCAAAAATGGGAATTTTTGGGGACACGTTTGCTATAGGTTTGGAAATTATTTATGTTCTCTATGATAATTTAATTAGGTGGTCTAATTACCTCCGAACCCTCCCAAATTTTGGTGAGTGGTCTCTGGGCTCATGTTATATATCTGTATAAAGTTTCACCTAATTTGGATGTGTTTTGAATAGCTATTGACCCAACCCTAGCTTTACCTTAATAAGGGTATTTTGGTCAAAAAGTGCACTTTTGCTTTTGAGTGTCCAAATCATCTCCACAGAGGCTGAAATGTGGGCCACTGACTTGGTATGGCATTTAGCACCTCCCCATGGAATGTGGGGTAGAGTGGAATTGATTTGCCCTAAGTTCGTAGGCTAAACCCTAAGGAAGGACCTTTGTGCCTTGTGAAGGGCATAAGTCCTAAACACCTTGGATGAACTTCAAAGTTTGTATGGAGGGTCCAAGGGTAGATAAAACCCTCTGGTAAAAATATTAAAGGCTTTTGAAAAAGGTAGGGTCCACAAAACCCTAACCCTAGCTTAGGTCATAAAAATTCTAGTACTAGTTTAGGTTAGCTAAACTCCTTTAAATATAATAAAATTTGGGTAGTATGGGAATAAGGATATAATGAGTCTCTTGTAATTTATTTGGGAATTTTTGATCAATATTTGTAGCACTTCATTTGTAACTAATAAGATTACCCTAATTAATAATTTGACTATTGTGATCTCACTGCCCATTGAAAGGTCATGAAAATTTGGCAGAGGTAGTTTTAGACCATATTGATCATATATGATATTTAATAGAATTTTTGGATACATAATTACGGCATCTACTTCACAAGTGCATTACTTTGGTTACATACGAAATAATTCTTACAAGAGCTCAATACTTGTTGAACAATTATGAAACTTGATACATAGTGTTCCTAGTTCATCATTATCATGTGGGAATTTATTTGGAAATATTTGATGGATAATTAGTATACTTTGTTCATTAACCCATAAACTTGGAATTTCATGAGAAAATCATGTATAGCCTTATTATTAAATGATAAATTATGAAACTTGATCTAGAGTATTTATATGCCATCATAACCATCCTTGAATTTTCTATAAATTGTTTTGGAGGTATTATTGCTATAAAATCTTTTGAAAAGACTTATGATGAGATATATTTGAAATTAAAATTAAGGGCTTAAACTTTGCTGAAAAATTGGAAGACTTAGGCTTTAGAGTTTATTATTCATTTTGTTATTAACATAAATTTAGTGGATTATTATCTTGTCTGAAATTGGTACTTCATGTTCAAACTTGGGCTTTTTGGATACTAAAATAAATAAATAAATTATCAGACAAATTAGGAAAATTATGAATTTCTGGATTTATGCTAAAAATATCATTATAGCTCTCTAATAATTATCATAGGGGTACTGGATGATTATTTGATGTACCTCTCATTTTACGAGTCATATGGCTTAAGTGGTCTGCATATAGTAAAACCTGCAGAAATCATGTTGGAGTATAATTGGATGCATGTCTTGGGATTAGTGGTATGCTGGTTAGGATGGATAAAAATAAGTTCATTATTGGTAGTAGGAGTAGAGGGATGGATTGGCTAGAGTTAGGCGGTGTCCGGGATCGACGAAAGATCGTCTTCCCCGAGGTGAGGTAGAGTCAAATCACCCTAGGATTAGCCTATTGTAACATGAGAAGGTAATGGGTAAGGGAATCAACCAATAATAATAATAAGCACCTTGCGAAAGGGAACGCTGGACGTAATCCCAACATAGTTCCTAGTGCCCCTTGAGAGCCCTTCACAGGGAATACCAGGGGCAGTCCTGGGTTAACGTAAACTGTATTAACAAGCTGAAAAGAGTAACTTAGTAATTAGGGTTGCACATTTCACGAACACAGATAGCACTGGAAGATAGTTGGAAGCTTCGGCTTGGATGGGTAAGAGACGGACGTTTGGGTCCGGCGAGCTTCGGCTCGATTGTTTGAGACGGACATTTTAGTCCGGGGAGCTTCGGCTCGGTTTTTAGATACGTTAAATTTGCATGTGCATAAAAGGAAAGGAAATTAAGGTGGTGGATATTCGGTATTGGAGGGTCGATGCACCAACGTCAATACGTTGACTCGGCAAGTGTGGTTAGCACTTCGCCAATAGAAGTCCGGTGCGCCAGCCGGCATGAGTACGCAGGAGTCCGCTTCGTGCACCAAGCATTGAGGCGTACGATAGGTCTGACCGGTAGTGCTTTACTGGTTTAGAGGTGGGCGAGGCCCAACCCACTGCTTCCGTCTGCCACTACGGAGGTATCCTGTGAGGTTACGGCTCAAGAAAGGGGGAACTAAAGGTCTGTGTGCACAGAGTCGGGTGTGTGTGTGTTGCACTTGCCTGTTCCATCATACCCACTTGCATGTCATAGCATAATCGATTCATTTAATCCTGACACCTAAAGTATAAGTGGAATGGGACGCTTATACATTAGGACCTGCAAAACGACCCCTTAGTCTATAAGCTTGTGTGGGCAAGTTTATAAATTAAAGGTTAAATTCTTTATATATATAATGTTGTTATCAACCGACACCCCAACGTATAAATTGGTATGAGACTTTTTATACGATGGGAGCCCTGTAAAAGATCCCTTGCTTATACGTTCCGTATAAGTTAAGGTTATTTTTCATACTGTGCTTTACTGCCACATGTACTATAAAAATTGCTAGTATAGGTCCGCTGCCATCAGATTCTTGTTTACTCTCCACTTTCAAGTCCTCCCCTTTATTCCTATCCGCTCGGTGCCTAGGGGCCATAGGGGAAGGGGCGGAGGATGATAGGACTTAGTCTTTTAGACTAACGATTTTCGAACCACATCATTTTAGGGGACCGTGGAGCCCAGCATGGAGGAGCAGCCCCAGAGGTCGGCACGCTTGGAGATCGGACAGTCTAGTTCCGGAGTTCAGACGGCAAGGACTGTGAGTCCTGATCGCTACTAGTAGTTATATTAGTTTGCTTCCGCATTGAGAGATTTGTAGTGAGGACATGATGTACTGGGCAAGAGCCCTTGATTTTAGTATTTTGTATATCTGTGGACACTCCCTTCGTGGAGAATATTTACATATATATGTGATTTCTATGGACTTGCTTTACTATTTTGCTACAGTTGCGATCGATTTGGTCGGCAGGATCGGCGTTTTGTAGTGATGACCTTCCCGGGTGCGAAGGTGTCACCGCAAAGCGACGGTTCTGGGCCAAGGACCCCGGTGTTTTAAAAAGAAAAAAAGGGGGGGGGTCTTACAAGTGGTATCAGACACAAACCTCGATCGAAAAGTAGCAGTCCACAACCCCTGGGTCACCCCCGCATGAGTTTAGTTTGGGGACAAACTAAGCAGCGGAAGCATTGGTGTGCCCATATGGGGGAAATCACATGTAAAACTCCACTTTATCTATTCCATTCATTCCATTTGTACGCTAGATAACAATTTAAATTCTTCTTTGTAGCCTGCGACAAACCCTGCCTCCGGTAGGGAGCACGTTAGGCTGCGAAGATCTCATCTTATAATTCTTTAGTCAATGAGTTATACTCAACCCACTAGGAGACATGACTAATCACGATAACTTATAGTATGCCCTAGACTGAAATAGACCTCTGGTATGAACTTGGTTAAAGTAAGGAGATACCCAAAGAGAATAACGGAGGGATTTAACATGATACTGACTACCTAAGACATAAACTCAGGTGTCCCTACGGACCCAATCAAGGATTACTCAAACCGGTAGGTCTGCCTTATGGAGAATTGAGGCAAATAATTTATTAGCAGACACCTTTTCTCAACCCTCGTACAAATAACAAGATTACCTGGAGACAACCACTGTGACAAACACCGAGGGTCGGATAGGAATTCAAGTTCAGAAGAGACCCAATGGGGATTGAGAACATTTTGACCCAGATAAGGTTGTCGTAAATGGTGACTTAGAGGGTTTAAAGTATGGAGTATATCAACAGGTTGCAGGTTGGAACCCCAAGTCGAAGATTGACGCCCTCGGGATTGTGTACCCAGCTAGGACGGATATAACATGGTAATATCAAAGATACTTAGCCCAAGGTAGGTAGGGGCTTATCTTTTGTTTATTGGGGGCTTATCTTTTGTTTATTGCGGGCTGATCTTTTGTTTATTGGGCAAGTAGTTATTGACTTAGGTTTCCCATAGACCTCATCTAGAAAACTTTGCGTCGTGAATATAGTGGAATGGAGTAAACCGTATTTGTTGCTACTCTGGCGTTTTCATAAGGATAAGAATCTGATTGTGAAGTAGAGAATTTATAGAGTCGTTGTCTACCCATACAGATGAGAAATTTAATCACCAGAAGTTTGGTGTATCTCGGAAAGTGATTCTCCCTGTAGTGAAGAAGGGTGTCATGGATTTGGTGACGCACGGTGAGGTCTGGTGGCCGATGAAGGTTAAGTGCAAGAATTTTTGGGGAAACTATTACAGCCTCTGCCCGAGTCAGAGTGGAAGTTCGAGGATATAATTAGAGGTTTTCACACATAGGATATCACTCAGTTTGTGACCCACTGCGAAGCGTGCCAGCTAGTGAAGGTGGAGTGCAAAAACCCCGCGGGATTGTTGCAACCACTCCCGGTACCGGAGTGGAAGTTTGAAGACATCGTGATGGACTTTATCCATGGACTTCCTCGATCACGGACGGGAAACGACTCGATTTGGGTCATCGTCGATCGGTTGACGAAGGTGGCCAGATTCATTCCGATCAGGATGGACGACTCTGTGGGAGTATTAGTGCGGAGATTTGTGGAGCAGTTCGTTCGATATCACGGGGTGCCCAAGACGATTGTGTCGGATCGGGATGGTCGGTTCACTTCCAGGGAGTGGAGATTCATGCAGGCTTACTTAGGCACGCGATTGACCTTCAGCACCGCATTCCATCCCCAGACGGATGGGCAGACGGAGCGCACCAATCGGACGCTGAAAGATCTTTTGAGGCTGTGCATTTTGGACTGCGGGGAACCGTGGGAGAAGCTCTTACCCTTGGTCGAGTTCTCCTATAACAACAGCTATCAGTCCAGCATCAGGATGGCGCCTTACGAAGCCTTGTATGGAAGGAAATGCAGGACCCCGCTTTTTTTTGGATTCAGGACGAGGATCCGAAGGTGTTGGGATCGGATTTTATTGAAGACACCGAGGCTCAGGTGAGGCTGATTAGAGACAGGATGCAAGAGGCGCAAGCAGACAGGCTAAGTACTATGACGTCTGGCATCGTCAGGTAGAGTTTCAGGTGGCGGACCAAGTGTTTCTGAAGATCCGCCCTATGCATGGAGTTTCACAGGTGCGTGGTCGGAAGAAGAAGCTCAGCCTTAGGTATATGGGCCCTTACAGGATCCTGGAGTGGATCGGACCACTAGCTTACAGGCTGGAGTTGCCACCAGAGCTGGAAGCCTTGCATGATGTGTTCCATATTTCCTCGCTCAGGAGGGCTCTATTACGCCCGAAGTAGCACATTTCGACCACAGATGGACCGGTAGCCTCAGCCCGGTCAGTCCGCTTAGAGCCGGTACAGATCGACGACAAAGGAGTACAGATCTTGCGCCGCAAGAAGATACCCTTAATCAAGGTCTTGTGGAGGAACCACAGCAAGGACGAGCATACCTGGGAACCGCAAGACCTGATGCGCCAAAAGTACCCAGAGCTGTTCAGTCAGGTATACCTCAAACCCCTCAAGATATTTAATCTGATTTCCTGCTTTTTACTAGTAAGGCTGCTCCAGGAAGAGTAGAGGCTAATCTTTTGTTTATTGGGATCTTGGTTTGCCAATTGGGTGAATTGGTCATCGATTTAGGTTTCCCTTTAAACCTAATTTAGCAAACATGGTGTCGTAATGGGATGTTACAAGTTTCTTTTCTTTGGTACAAATTCCCGTAGGCTTAACCTTGATTTTGGGGACGAAATCTTTGTTTTGTTTATTGGGATTTGTAACATCTCATTTCTAACTAGACCACTAAGAGTGGTTTTGGCCATGACTAGGTCATGACAAAATCCTAGGAAGCCAGAAATGGGCCAAGAGATAGAAGGCCAAGATGAGGATCACCATGGTGTGCCTATGGCACAACCTCATCACCCAACCTAGGGTTTGACCTTAGGGCTTCACCATGACTCCATTACCCCAACACAACATCACTAACCCATTAGAGGGTCCACTAGAGCCTTAAGGGTCCATTGGAGTCAACCACAGGTGGCCAATTTGACCTAGGACCACTTTAGGCCTAAATTGGGCAATGTGCCCTAACTAAGGGTAGGAGCCCTAATAAAGCCCAAATAACCCTACTAGGGACTTCATAGACCTAAAGTGAGGTCAATGTGTCTCTAAGGACCCAAGAAGTGCAGTCCAAGAGGTTAAGTTGACCAAAGTCAACTCTGACCCTAAATAGGTCAAATTGGTCTATATATGGTCAACTGACCTTCCCCAAGCCAAGTGGTCCCCACACTTACCTTCATAACCCTAGTGAGAGGCCAATGGTCACCAAGGACCCATTGAGGCCCACCCAAGCGGCTTGGTTGACCAAAGTTGACTCTAGCCCTAAATGGTCAAATTGCCCTACCTAAGGGTCAAGTGACCTCCAAGGGGTCACGACAACCCTACCTAGGCCTTAGGGGAGTCAAATGGGTCACCAAAGACCCATTAGGGGCAAACACAAAGACCAAATTGACCAAGTTCAACCCTAGTCTAGGTTTGGGTCAAGCTAGCCCAAATGGGCTAACTCAAGCTCATGCCCAATTCTCTTGGGCTAACCTTATTTGGAGGGGTGAAATAAACATGTGGGCCGCCATTGGGTTAGGTAGGAGTCAAAATTCAGCTTGATGTATAGGAGAGATAAAAAGCTTCAAAGGGAAGAGAGAGAAAGAGAAGAGAAGAAATGGAGGAAGACTTGGGCTCATCCTTCCCCTTCCCCAACCTTCCCCAACCTCCCATTCAATTCCCTAAGACCAGAGGAATGCAACCAGCTACCCATTGACTGGCTGGAGCCAGCATTTACCCCTTACCTACCATGGCCGCCAAGCTTGACCAAGAGCCAATAATGGCAAATGCATTTCCAGCCACCTAACACCCCTTCTCTTCATTTTAAAAGCTTCACTGGACTCCAAGGAATCAGTCCCACCCCTTACCCAAAGGAGCCAGAGCTGTTCACTGTGTTGTTGCAGAAATCCGACCACCACCACCACAAAAATGGCATCCCGGCGATCGGCAAGGATTCAAGCCACCAAAAAGGTCCTCCTTCACTTCTTCATCCATGGATAGATCATAGAAATGCTTAGGTCCAAGGTTCGGGCTCAATTGAGCCCGATCCAAGTTCTAAATTTCATGGTTTTTCCGAAATTTTTCACCTCTCGGGTTCGCCGGAATAGTGCTCTCCGGCGGCCGTGCCGCCGCCCGGCGATAGCCCCCACCTCAACGAAGGTGGTGGCGGCGGTGGCCGGCCGGGGAGGTGCCTGGATCGCCGGCGGTGGCGTATGGAAGTTGCTCCAGGCGGTACGAATCACAGTCGTCGGCTGGAGCTTGAAGATGAAGGGATCCCGTCAATACCTGCGCCAAGATTCGTGCAAAATCGGATTTATGAAACTATAGGATAATATAATCATTTTAGTGATTTCTGTCACAATTATGACATTTAATGTTTTAATTTTTTAAAAATAGATAGAGGCACTGTATGAGAAATTGGTCAACATATAAATTGTAGCCCTTTGAGGCTAATTTATTTTAAAAGTGGTTTGAACCAATGGGGGTGCTTGGTTTGACTAGGGCACCCATTTTGGTGGGGCCTACACATAGGGCTAGGCAGAAATTCAATTGAGTGCTCACACTTTATCCTTGATCCAAATGAGTTGAAATTTTGGCAGGGAGTCACTCTAGACCATATCTAGGAGTACATCAAAAATGGAAATTTTTGGGGACACGTTTGCTATAGTTTTGGAAATTATTTAAGTTCTCTATGATAATTTAACTAGGTGGTCTAATGACCACCAAACCCTCCCAAATTTTGGTGAGTGGTCCCTGGGCTCTTGTTATGTATCTGTATAAAGGTTCACCTAATTTGGATGTGTTTTGAATAGGTATTGACCCAACCCTAACTGTAACTTAATAAGGGTGTTTTGGTCAAAAAGTGCACTTTTGCTTTTGAGTGTCCAAATCACCTCCACAGAGGCTTAAATTTGGGCTACTGACTTGGTATGACATTTAGCACCTCCCCATGGAATGTGGGGTAGAGTGGAATTGATTTGCCCTAAGTTTCTAGGCCAAACCCTAAGGAAGGACCTTTGTGCCTTGTGAAGGACATGAGTCCTAAACACCTTGGATGAACTTAAAATTTTGTATGGAGGGTCCAAGGGTAGATAAAACCCTCTGGTAAAAATATTAAAGGATTTTGAAAAGGTAGGTTCCACAAAACCCTAACCCTAGCTTAGGTCATAAAAATTCTAGTACTAGTTTAGGTTAGCTAAACTCCTTTAAATATAATAAAATTTGGTTAGTATGGGAAAAAGGATATAATGAGCCTCTGGTAATTTATTTGGGAATTTTTGATCAATATTTGTAGCACTTCATTTGTAACCAATAGGATTGCCCTAATTAATAATTTGACTATTGTGATCTCACTGCCTATTGAAAGGTCATGAAAATTTGGCAGAGGTAGTTTTAGACCATATTGATCATATATGATATTTAATAGAATTTTTGGATATATAATTAGGACATCTACTTCACAAGTGCATTACTTTGGTTACATACTAAATAATTCTTACAAGAGCTCAATACTTGTCGAATAATTATGAAACTTGATACATAGTGTTCCTAGTTCATCATTATCATGTGGGAAGTTATTTGGAAATATTTGATGGATAATTAGTATACTTTGTTCATTAACCCATAAACTTGGAATTTCATGAGAAAATCATGTATAGCCTTATTATTAAATGATAAATTATGAATCTTAATCTAGAGTATTTATATGTCATCATAACCATCCTTGAATTTTCTCTGAATTTTTTTGGAGGTATTATTGCTGTAAAATCTTTTGAAAAGACTTATTATGAGATATATTTGAAATTAAAATTAAGGGCTTAAACATTGCTGAAAAATTGGAAGACTTAGGATTTAGAGTTGATTATTCATTTTGTAATTAACATAAATTTAGTGGATTATTATCTTATCTGAAATTGGTACTTCATGTTCAAACTTGGGCTTTTTGGATACTAGAATAAATAAATAAATTATCAGACAAATTAGGAAAATTATGAATTTCTGGATTTATGCTAAAAATGTTATTATAGCCCTCTAATAATTATCATAGGGGTACTGGATGATTATTTGATGTACCTCTCATTTTACGAGTCATATGGCTTAAGTGGTCTGCATATAGTAAAAACTGCAGAAATCATGTTGGAGTATAATTGGATGCATGTCTTGGGATTAGTGGTATGCTGGTTAGGATGGATAAAAATAAGTTCATTATTGGTAGTAGGAGGAGTAGATGGGATGGATTGGCTAGAGTTAGGCGGTGCCCGGGATCGACGAAAGATCGTCTTCCCCGAGGTGAGGTAGAGTCAAATCACCTTAGGATTAGCCTATTGTAACATGAGAAGGTAATGGGTAAGGGAATCAACCAATAATAATAATAAGCACCTTGTGAAAGGGAACGCTGGGCGTAATCCCAACATAATTCCTAGTGCACCTTGGGAGCCCTTCACAGGGAATACCGGGGGCAGTCCTGGGTTAACGTAAACTGTATTAACAAGCTGAAAAGAGTGACTTAGTAATTAGGGTTGCACATTGTAACACCCCAGTTTTTTTTGCAAGAGGTTCAGTCTGCAGTTCTGAACATTTTTGGGTTTCTGGCAGGAGGCACACGGCCTGCGACACGGGCGTGTCGCAGGGCGTGTCGAGGCCGTGTCGACACTCGGCCCAAGTGTCGACACTGTTGCTCGACAAAGTGTCGAGAGTGGGGCACACAGCCTGCGACACGGGCGTGTCGCAGGGCGTGTCGAGGCCGTGTCGACACTCGGCCCAAGTGTCGACACTTTCGCTCGACAAAGTGTCGAGAGTGGGGCACACGGCCTGCGACACGGGCGTGTCGCAGGGCGTGTCGAGGCCGTGTCGACACTCGGCCCAAGTGTTGACACATTCGCTCGACAAAGTGTCGATACTGGGGCACACGGCCTGTGACACGGGCGTGTCACAGGGCGTGTCCCGCCTGGTCGACGATCTTCGCTCGACGTTTTTCCGCGGTGTCGACACAAAGCCTGTCGACGGGTGTCGAGACTTGGCACACGGCTTAGGACACGGGCGTGTCCCAGGCCGTGTCATCTCTCGGGTTGGTTTCATGGCCGTGTTGTTGGAGGCACACGGCCGTGTCACTGGGGACACGGGCGTGTCGGGTTGAACACGGGCGTGTCGGATGCCCGTGTGCGGTTCCAGGCGCGTCGATTTGAGACGGCGAATGAGGCACACGGCCCTGGACACGGGCGTGTGTCAGGCCGTGTTCGGCCCAGGTCTTTTATTTTCCAGGCGAATCGTGGCCATTCTTTCCCAGATTTTGGGATCTGACGGCTCAGGACTGTTCTTGGGAAGTTAAGTCCGATTCTAGGGTTGGAAACCCTCATTTGTTTTCCAAGTCTTCTCTTTCTAAGTTCTTGAGAAAACTAGAACAAGGAGGAAGAAGAAGAAGTCTTGGGCTGTAGGAAGGGTTTCGGAGCTCCAAATCGCGAGCCGAGTCCGGATCCGTGAAGCTTGGAGCGTTGCGAAGATTTCCATCCGGCTATTTTGCCATGGCAAGGAAGAGGAGTCGGAAGGTAATGACATCTCTCCTCTCGGTCCTTAGGATGCACGTATTAGCATCATTTAGTTTTCTTTCTCTCTAAATTTTGGGCACCAAACTCTCAAATGAGAGGGGTTTTGGTTTGCCAAGTTTCAAGAGGAACTTCCGGGTTGATTGAGTCCGTCCCCGACATATTTTGCATTAGAGATCCGCTTCGCTAGTGGATTAGGCATGGTGGCTGAAGCCGTAGTCGCGACCGTTAGTCCGACTCGGTGATGTTGCATACGAACTTAGGGATTCGTAGAGATTTTTCCGTTGCGGCAAGATGCCGTTTGTGTTGTGGTGCTGATTGTCCCGTTTGCTTGAAAGGTACGTGTAGTCGGACCCGGACAAGGTTAGCTCCTCGTGGCGGTAGATGGTTTCCTTGAGGGACAAGGTTAGCTCCGCACGAGTTGGAGATGGTTTCCTTGGTGCGCGGGAACGCTGCAGTACAATGAGGGATTATGATGTATTTAGTCTTGGTTTGTGTTGTGCCAAGGCGTGGCTATGTCTCTGTGGTCGGCTGGCTATCCCGTGACATGTGCGTCATGTGTGGAGAGTGTCCCGGCGAGACTAGTCCCCTTCTGTGAGACTGACGAGAATGCCAAGCTTGGGGCAAGCCCGGGCAAAGAGGCCATGAGCGGGTGGGGTCCAGCAAGGCTTCTTAGAATCGGTCGGTCTGTGTTTGTTGGAATCCTGACATGAGACATCAGAGCTTGCAGGCAAGCCCGGGGCTAAGCCCACGAGCGGGGGGGGCCTTGGCAAGAATTCCTTGTGGCGGCCTGTGCGCCGTTTGAGGGAGAGGTGTCTCCCTTAGTGTTTGCGGCTTTATGCCAATGGGGAAATGTGAGTACCCAAATGATGTGATGTTGTGCTAGATGCATACGCAGTAGGGTACCTTGGGTAAAGCCCGGGTGTTGCATTCATGTTGCACAGTAGGCCCTTTCTTTATATGCTCAACCAATAGAGAACATGTTTGATGATTGAGACATCCAAGCCTGTTTTAATGCTTTTCTATTTATAGATGTTTATATTGCATATGAAGTGCTGACTTGCAGGTTGGAGGGTTCCCCGGGGTCCGTTAGGGGCGGCCGGGAGGAGATGTGTTGTTACACAGTTTGAGGTCAGCCTTTGCTGACCCACATTACTAATAATTTTTACAGGTCAAGGATCGCATGCAGG
Source organism: Platanthera guangdongensis (assembly GCA_039583875.1). Taxonomy (NCBI): domain Eukaryota; kingdom Viridiplantae; phylum Streptophyta; class Magnoliopsida; order Asparagales; family Orchidaceae; genus Platanthera; species Platanthera guangdongensis. Next base: position 18,510,246 of record CM077163.1, read on the forward strand.
AGCTAGCACGCCGGCCAGAAAGGCCTAAGCCCCATGAAGTGTTTTTCCCTCTTTTGTAGCACTTCAGTTCTGATGATGTTTGTTTGAGACTATTTTGTCTGGCTTGCATGCCGAGGTAGACTAGGAGTGCTGAGCACATTCATGTTTGATGTACTACTTTTCTTTGGACACTTGATGTAGGCCTTATGGCCATTTGTTTTACTCTTTAGTGGCGGATAACTTCTAGTCCTGTTCTGTTTCCGCTGTGTTGTGCAAAGTGTTTTGAGTTTGGGTAGCTATATCAACTTATAATGCTAAAGCTGTGGCGCTCGTATGTTGTGGGGCCCCGGCCGAACCCATATTATACGTTCACTACAGGGGAGGTGTTACAATTTTGGTATCAGAGCCAGGTTAGATTCAAGGTCAGTGCGTAGAGAAGTTATCCACATAAGAGTAATGCGGGACCGTGAGTGTCCTTATGTTTTAGTCTTGCGATTGGAGACTAATCCCTTATTTCTCATTTTCCTGAAGAGTGCAAGCAACGAGGCGGGCACTTCAAGAGCAAGGGATGATCTCTCGGCGAGCAGTGCTACTGCTCCAGGTCTTCTGGGCACGGGTGTAAACCCGGCTGACTTCTGCCGTATGCTTGCAGAAGCGATGGTGGCAGCGCAAGCGGCGGCTGCAGCCCAGGTAGCAACCCCTGCTACACCGGACACGGCAACGGCCGTGCCAGGCGGAGAAGCCAGGCGAGTGGAGCCTTTGGCAGAAAGGGTGGTGGTAGGGCATGGAGACCGACACATGAAGTATTTCCTGAGTTTCCATCCCCCGTCTTTCAAGGGTGTTGGAACGCCAACGGATGCGGAGGATTGGTGGGTTCGTATTCAAGAAATGTTAAGGGCGGCAGAGACGCCAGAGGAAAAGAAAGCTGAGTATGCGGCGTTCATGTTGGAAGGAGACGTCAAATTGTGGTGGGTGAGCCATAGCGGCCGCCTGTTCCCGGGGCGCACCCCGTCAGTGGAAGAGTTTGGGGACGCTTTTCTTAAGAGGTATATTCCAGTTTCAACACGGTTGGCCCTACAGAGGCAGTTTCTGCATCTAATGCAGCGAGACAAGACAGTGGATGAGTACGTGCAAGAGTTCACCCGTTTGGGTCGTTATGCGGGAACGACAATGGCAGATGATGTAGAGAGGGATAACCTCTTCTACCAAGGTTTGAGGGAGAATCTGAGACAGCCACTCATCTCCATGAAGAGGGCGGGATTTAATGAGCTAGTTGAAGCCGCCAGGAGTTTGGAGAGTGATCTAGAGCGGACCCAGCGTCGAAAGGGTTTTACTCCCAAGCATGGGGATGGGAAGCCCTCCCAATCTCATGTAAAGTCTGATGGGAGCAGGTGGAGGAGGAAGCCTCACCCTTCCAGGTCGGGTGAGAGGAGCACTTGGACGCCTGGGGGTTCTCACTCTAGGGGACCGCCGACGTGTTACAACTGCGGGAAGGTTGGGCACATAGCCCGTGCTTGTCAGCAAGGGGGAGCGGGGCAAGAGTCAAAGCAGGAGCAGTATGTGCGCTCGGGCCCTAGTGCTGCAGAGAAAGGAAAGATGGCGGAGTCGAGCGCTTCTCGGTTCCAACCGGTGCAACCAAGGGCTTACAACCTTGGATAGCAAGAAGCGATCCGCCAAACCGATGTGGTGACAGGTATGAAGAAAATTTAAGTTTGCATTTGTGCTTCATACTTTTAGACCCCCTTTCCGTGTGTTGTCTTGTTGTAGGCTTCGTGTTAGTTTCTGGATACCCCGCTAGGGTATTGTTCGATACTGGGGCTTCACACTCTTTTCTTGCGGAGAGTTTCATCCGAAGGGTAGGAGTCGAGACTTTCTCGGCGGACGCGGAAATGAAAGTGCGCATGCCCAATGGGTCATCTATGACCACCGGGGCTAAAGGGCGCATCGGTTGGGAGCTAGACGGAGTTGACTTCGTTTTGGAAGCGGCAGTGTTGCCGTTAGTAGAGTTCGATGTCATTTTGGGCATGGACTGGCTTGCAGAGCAGCGCGCCAGCATTGATTGTTTATCCAAGGTAGTGACCCTAAAGAGTAAGGGGCAAGCGGAAGTCAAGTTTATGGGCCTTTGTGGAGTAGCCCATTCCCTAATTACGGCCATGCAAATGATGCGGGCGGTTAACCAGGGAGGTGTGGCGCTGGTAGCGTTGTTGGAGGTTCGTCTCTCCCAACTTTCGATTGAGGAAGTGCCTGTGGTGGCAGAGTTCAAGGATGTGTTTACGGATGAACTTCCTGGAGCGCCTCCTCGGCGGGAGATCGACTTCTCGATCGAGTTAATGCCGGAGGCTAGACCGGTGTCGCGTTCCCCATTTAGGATGGCACCAAAGGAGTTAGCGGAACTTAAGGTACAGTTACAGGAACTGTTGGAGCAAGGGTATATTAGACCCAGTTCTTCACCGTGGAGCGCACCGGTGTTGTTTGTTAAGAAGAAAGACGGTAGCATGCGCCTATGCATAGACTACCGAGAGCTGAATAAATTGACCGTCAAGAATAAGTATCTGATTCCTCGGATAGACGATTTGTTTGACCAATTGGTGGGGTCAACGGTATATTCGAAGTTGGACTTGAAGTCAGGCTACTATCAGCTGCGAATTCAGGATGAGGACATACCCAAGACTGCTTTTGGGACAAGGTACGGACACTTTGAGTTTACGGTGATGCCGTTCGGGTTGACGAACGCACCATCGGTGTTCATGGATCTGATGAATCGAGTATTTCAGGATTACTTAGATTCGTTTGTGGTTGTCTTCATTGATGACATCTTAGTGTACTCAAAGTCTGAAGTGGAGCATGAGACCCACTTGAGAGTGGTCCTGCAAGTGTTGAGGGAGAACCATTTGTTTGCAAAGTTCTCAAAGTGCGAGTTCTGGATGGCCAAGGTGGCGTTTTTGGGCCACGTGATTAGTGGTGATGGGGTGGCAGTGGATCCAGCGAAAGTGGAGGCCATCAGAGATTGGCCGGTGTTGAGGACCGTGGCGGAAGTCCGAAGTTTTCTTGGACTAGCCAGGTATTATAGGAGATTCGTGGAGAATTTCTCGAAGATAGCTCTACCCCTTACCTCACTCACTCGCAAAGACCATAAGTTTGTGTGGACCCAAGAGTGCAGTCAAGCATTCGAGGCACTAAAGGAGAGGCTTATGATGGCTCCAATCCTGAGTTTACCGCAAGGGACCGATCGATTTCAGATTTTCAGTGACGCATCGGGATGCGGTTTGGGTTGCGTGTTGGTGCAACATGGCAAGGTAATAGCTTTTGGGTCTCGACAGCTGAAGCCTCATGAGAGGAATTACCCCGTCCATGACTTGGAGTTGGCGGCGGTAATCTTCGCGTTGAAAATTTGGCGACACTATGTGTATGGCGCAAGGGTGGAGATCTTCACGGACCATAAAAGCCTGAAGTATCTCTTGGATCAGAAGGACTTGAACATGCAGCAACGCAGATGGGTTGAATTTCTTGGAGACTACGAAGTGGCGATTCAGCATACGCCGGGTAAGGCCAATGTGGTGGCGGATGCGTTGAGTAGGAAGTACTCGGGGCAAGGAAATTGGATCGAAGCTCATGATGAGCGGTTGGTTCGGGAATGGGAGTCCCTTGGGTTGGAATGTGTTGCGAGAGGCGAGTCTAGCGTGGCTCGGTTGAACTGGATTGAAGTGCAAAGCGACTTGTCCGATCGTATTCGGGAAGCGACTCGATTGGATGTGGAGTTTCAACCTTTTGTGTTGGAGGCTCAAAAGGGCGAGAGCAGCGCCTGGGAGATGATTGGGGGAATCTTGAGAAAGTATGGAAGGGTTTGTGTACCGCAGTTTGGCAATCTCCATGAGGAGTTGATGTTTGAGGCTCACTTCTCAAAGTACTCCATTCACCCGGGCAGTACAAAGATGTACTTGGATATGAAGAAATCCTTTTGGTGGCCGGGGTTGAAGCGAGATGTAGCTTTGTATGTGAGTCGTTGCCAAACATGTGCCTTGGTGAAGGCCGAATGTCAGAAACCGGGCGGGTTCCTGAAGCCCCTTCCAATTCCTGAATGGAAATTTGAGGACATCTCCATGGACTTTGTGCATGGTTTGCCTAGATCGCAGCATGGTAATGATGCTATTTGGGTGATCGTGGATCGCCTAACCAAGGTGGCTCACTTCATCCCAAATCGGAAAGAGGACAGCATGGAGAAGCTGGTGGAGTTGTATGTTCGCAACATTGTGCGACTGCACGGAGTTCCTAAGAGCATAGTCAGTGATCGAGATGGACGATTTACGTCCAAGGACTGAAGATTGGTTCAGAAGAGCTTGGGCACGAAGCTAAAGTTTAGTACGGCGTTCCATCCTCAAACTGATGGGCAAACGAAGAGAACGAACCGTACTATGGAGGACATGTTAAGGATGTGCGTTCTTGATTTTGGCAAGAGGTGGGAGGATCACCTCTTCATGGTAGAATTTGCGTACAACAACAGTTTTCAAGCTAGTATAAAGATGGCGCCATACGAAGCTTTGTATGGGAGGCGGTGTCGAACGCCAATGTCTTGGGCAGAGGCGGGAGACACCAAACTTTTGGGAAAGGATGCGGTAGTTGACGCTTGTGAGTTGGTACGGACCATCCAAGAGCGTATGAAGGTGGCGCAAGACAGGCAAGCAAAATATTTTAATGCTCGTCACCGGAAGTTGGAATTTACAGTTGGTGATTGGGTTTATCTGAAGGTCAAGCCGTTCAAAGGCGTCTCACGGATTCGCCGACTCAAGAAGTTGAGTCCAAGGTTTTTGGGGCCTTTTGAAATTGTTGAGCGGGTAGGAGAAGCAGCATATCGGTTGGCATTGTCCGCAGACTTGAGTGGATTACATGACGTCTTCCACGTCTCCGTTTTGAGGAAAGCCTTGGTGGAGGCTAGCGTGGTGATAGAGCCGGCATCGGTGCCGATTGAGGAAGACTTGAGGACGCGAGTCCTCCCAATCGCTATAGAGGATTCGGAGACTCGGCAGTTGCGGAATAAAGAAGTCAAACTCGTGAAAGTTCGATGGGACAACTGCGGTCGTGAGGAGTTCTCTTGGGAACGAGAACAGGCCATGCTAGAAGATTATCCAGAACTCTTCATGTCAGGTACAATTTAAGTTTTGTACCCTTTTGTTTTGAAATTTCGGGACGAAATTCTGTTAAGTGAGGGAGAGTTGTAACACCCCAGTTTTTTTTTGCAAGAGGTTCAGTCTGCAGTTCTGAACATTTTTGGGTTTCTGGCAGGAGGCACAGGGCCTGCGACACGGGCGTGTCGCAGGGCGTGTCGAGGCCGTGTCGACACTCGGCCCAAGTGTCGACACTGTCGCTCGACAAAGTGTCGAGAGTGGGGCACACGGCCTGCGACACGGGTGTGTCGCAGGGCGTGTCGAGGCCGTGTCGACACTCGGCCCAAGTGTCGACACTTTCGCTCGACAAAGTGTCGAGAGTGGGGCACACGGCCTGCGACACGGGCGTGTCGCAGGGCGTGTCGAGGCCGTGTCGACACTCGGCCCAAGTGTCGACACATTCGCTCGACAAATTGTCGAGACTGGGGCACACGGCCTGTGACACGGGCGTGTCACAGGGCGTGTCCCGCCTGGTCGACGATCTTCGCTCGACGTTTTTCCGCGGTGTCGACACAAAGCCTGTCGACGGGTGTCGAGACTTGGCACACGGCTTGGGACACGGGCGTGTCCCAGGCCGTGTCATCTCTCGAGTTGGTTTCGGGGCCGTGTTGTTGGAGGCACACGGCCGGCCACACGGCCATGTCACTGGGGACACGGGCGTGTCGGGTTGAACACGGGCATGTCGGATGCCCGTGTGCGGTTCCAGGCGCGTCGATTTGAGACGGCGAATGAGGCACACGGCCCTGGACACGGGCGTGTGCCAGGCCGTGTTCGGCCCAGGTCTTTTATTTTCCAGGCGAATCGTGGCCATTCTTTCCCAGATTTTGGGATCTGACGGCTCAGGACTGTTCTTGGGAAGTTAAGTCCGATTCTAGGGTTGGAAACCCTCATTTGTTTTCCAAGTCTTCTCTTTCTAAGTTCTTGAGAAAACTAGAACAAGGAGGAAGAAGAAGAAGTCTTGGGCTGTAGGAAGGGTTTCGGAGCTCCAAATCGCGAGCCGAGTCCGGATCCGTGAAGCTTGGAGCGTTGCGAAGATTTCCATCCGGCTATTTTGCCATGGCAAGGAAGAGGAGTCGGAAGGTAATGACATCTCTCCTCTCGGTCCTTAGGATGCACGTATTAGCATCATTTAGTTTTCTTTCTCTCTAAATTTTGGGCACCAAACTCTCAAATGAGAGGGGTTTTGGTTTGCCAAGTTTCAAGAGGAACTTCCGGGTTGATTGAGTCCGTCCCCGGCATATTTTGCATTAGAGATCCGCTTCGCTAGTGGATTAGGCATGGTGGGTGAAGCCGTAGTCGCGACCGTTAGTCCGACTCGGTGATGTTGCATACGAACTTAGGGATTCGTAGAGATTTTTCCGTTGCGACAAGATGTCGTTTGTGTTGTGGTGCTGATTGTCCCGTTTGCTTGAAAGGTACGTGTAGTCGGACCCGGACAAGGTTAGCTCCTCGTGGCGGTAGATGGTTTCCTTGAGGGACAAGGTTAGCTCCGCACGAGTTGGAGATGGTTTCCTTGGTGCGCGGGAACGCTGCAGTACAATGAGGGATTATGATGTATTTAGTCTTGGTTTGTGTTGTGCCAAGGCATGGCTATGTCTCTGTGGTCGGCTGGCTATCCCGTGACATGTGCGTCATGTATGGAGAGTGTCCCGGCGAGACTAGTCCCCTTCTGTGAGACTGACGAGAATGCCAAGCTTGGGGCAAGCCCGGGCAAAGAGGCCATGAGCGGGTGGGGTCCAGTAAGGCTTCTTAGAATCGGTCGGTCTGTGTTTGTTGGAATCCTGACATGAGACGTCAGAGCTTGCAGGCAAGCCCGGGGCTAAGCCCACGAGCGGGTGGGGCCTTGGCAAGAATTCCTTGTGGCGGCCTGTGCGCCGTTTGAGGGAGAGGTGTCTCCCTTAGTGTTTGCGGCTTTATGCCAATGCGGAAATGTGAGTACCCAAATGATGTGATGTTGTGCTAGATGCATACGCAGTAGGGTACCTTGGGTGAAGCCCGGGTGTTGCATTCATGTTGCACAGTAGGCCCTTTCTTTATATGCTCAACCAATAGAGAACATGTTTGATGATTGAGACATCCAAGCCTGTTTTAATGCTTTTCTATTTATAGATGTTTATATTGCATATGAAGTGCTGACTTGCAGGTTGGAGGGTTCCCCGAGGTCCGTTAGGGGCGGCCGGGAGGAGATGTGTTGTTACACAGTTTGAGGTCAGCCTTTGCTGACCCACGTTACTAATAATTTTTACAGGTCAAGGATCGCATGCAGGAGCTAGCACGCCGGCCAGAAAGGCCTAAGCCCCATGAAGTGTTTTTCCCTCTTTTGTAGCACTTCAGTTCTGATGATGTTTGTTTGAGACTATTTTGTCCGGCTTGCATGCCGAGGTAGACTAGAAGTGCTGAGCACATTCATGTTTGATGTAGTACTTTTCTTTGGACACTTGATGTAGGCCTTATGGCCATTTGTTTTACTCTTTAGTGGTGGATAACTTCTAGTCCTGTTCTGTTTCCGCTGTGTTGTGCAAAGTGTTTTGAGTTTGGGTAGCTATATCAACTTATAATGCTAAAGTTGTGGCGCTCGTATGTTGTGGGGCCCCGGCCGGACCCATATTATACGTTCACTATAGGGGAGGTGTTACACACATTTCACGAACACAGATAGCACTGGAAGATAGTTGGAAGTTTCGTCTTGGATGGTTAAGAGACGGACGTTTGGGTCCGGGGAGCTTCAGCTCGATTGTTTGAGACGGACATTTTAGTTCGGGGAGCTTCGGCTCGGTTTTTGGATACATTAAATTTTCATGTGCATAAAAGGAAAGGAAATTAAGGTGGTGGGTCTTCGGTATTGGAGGGTCGATGCACCGACGCCAATACGCTGACTCGACAAGTGTGGTTAGCACTTCGCCAACAGAAGTCCGGTGCGCCAGCCGGCAAGAGTACGCAGGAGTCCGCTTCGTGCACCAAGCGTTGAGGCGTACGATAGGTCTGATCGGTAGTGCTTTACTGGTTTAGAGGTGGGCGAGGCCCAACCCACCGCTTCCGTCTGCCACTACGGAGGTATCCTGGGAGGTTACGACTCCAGAAAGGGGGAACTAAAGGTCTGTGTGCACAGAGTCGGGTGTGTGTGTGTTGCACTTGCCTGTTCCATCATACCCACTTGCATGTCATAGCATAATCAATTCATTTAACCCTGACACCTAAAGTATAAGTGGAATGGGATGCTTATACATTAGGACCTGCAAAACGACCCCTTAGTGTATAAGCTTGTGTGGGCAAGTTTATAAATTAAAGGTTAAATTCTTTATATATATAATGTTGTTATTAACCGACACCCCAACGTATAAATTGGTATGAGACTTTTTATACGATGGGAGCCCTGTAAAAGATCCCTTGCTTATACGTTCTGTATAAGTTAAGGTTATTTTTCATACTATGCTTTGCTGTCAAGAATTACTAGTATAGGTCCGTTGTCTCTGAACTACCTTAAAGTCCTGCTCGATGCTATGGGCCATAGGGGAAGGGGCGGAGGATGATAGGATTTAGTCTTTTAGACAACGGTTTTCAAACCACATCATTTTAGGGGACGTGGAGCCCAGCATGTCTTGGAGATAGTATTCCGGAGCAGACGACAAGGACTTGACCTATCGACTAACTTATATTAGTTTGCTTCCGCAGAGAGATTTGTAGTGAGGACATGATGTACTGGGCATGGCCCTTGATTTTAGTATTTTGTAAATCTTCTCCCTTCGACTATATATTTGATTTCTGTGGATGCTTTACTATTTTGATGCGATGTTGTGATCCTTGAAAGCTCCTGGAATGAAGGTTGAAGAAGACTCTTGATTTGTAATGGTTGTTGTTGTTGTTGTCTTGAAAGCTCCTGGAATGAAGGTTGAAGAAGACTCTTGATTTGTAATGGTTGTTGTTGTTCTTCTTCAACAATGTCAAGGAGAAAACAATTTATTTTCTGTATAGAGAAGGTTCAGAGTATTGTTGTTGTTGATCTATTCTCAGTGTATCTTTATTCCTATATTAATTCTGTGCTCTGGACTTCTTGTGGCAGAAAAGAGAAAACTCTCTTTTATATCATCAGTCGTGTTTGTCCTTTGAATTTTGAATTCTTTTTCATTAATTGCTGACGGCCTGGAGAATGAAAATCGGCTGGAGAGAATATCTGCATTAATGAATTTCCCTAACTGTCATATTAAAATGACAAGTAATATTGCTGATGGAGACCATAATCAATGTTGCTACTAACGGCTATATTCAGAGAATATAAGCATTGATTATTCAAAAATTACTGCAAGAGAATAAGGACAAAATGAGGGAAAATTCCAATTCTTGAGCTGCACAACAATCATCGACTAGAGAATAGTTTTTGTCGACCTAAGATCAAAGATCGTCGACCAGAGAAATCGTGTTCGTCGACCTGGGAATTCTTGTTCATCGACCTGAGAACCAAGTTCGTCGATCTGAGTTATGCTAACTGCTTTCTGTGAAAACTTCCCATTTCTGTGCTCTAAGTTCGTCGATTTGATAACATAACTTCATCGAGCTGATAATGTAACTTCGTCGACCTGAGTTCAGAGAAAGTATTCTGGACTTAATGAGTTGAAGTTGATCTCCCAGAATTCGTCGACCTGAGCTCGAATATCATCAAACTCAACTCAGAGAATTTATTCTCAGTTCGTCGAGCGGAGCACGACTTTCGTCGAGCTTAGTTCGACGAACGTCGAACTCATTTCCCTGAACTTGATTTTCTTCTAAGTCTTTGAGTCTCATGCAGTTTTCTGTTGGCTGGTCCATGTGAGTTTGATTCTAAGGACTTAGCCTAAACTCTAGGACACAATGCCATGACCCTGACTATACATGGTGGGTCAATTATGCTAGTTAGTGAACCTAGCCCAAATCAAATAGGGATCCAACAATCTCTCCTTATTTGGGTGAGGTCACTAATAGACATGAAATAAAAACATTCACAAAGCAGAAAATATATCTGGCAGAGAAATTAAAACAGCAGCAGATATTTACAATGTAACTTTGTGACAGTAAATAAATAAGAGTTCAGAAAGACAGAAACTTAAACAAAATAAATACATTTCTTTTTCTTCTGTTTCTCCTTTTGCTTGTCCTCTTTTTACTTGTCAGCGGGCTGTGTAAACTTGATCTCCCTATTTGGATCTGCTACTTCCTTCTTGGGCATGGTCATATCAGCAGCTCTAATGATATTGAGAGATGTGGCTCTAGACACAACAACCTCTAGGTGTAGATTCATATAAGCATCAACATTAAAGAATTTGTTAACTTTCTCAAACCTTTTCAATTCTTCTTTCCTGTATTTAGACATTGTAGAATACTTGGAGGCATCCTTTCGTTCAGCTTTAGCTTTGTTTATCAGTGATAATCCAACAAGTTCTTGGAACCTGGCAATTCTAGAAGTAGTCTCTTTCTCTGGATCCACAAAGGGAGTGGGAGGAGACTCTGACCTTTTGGGACTGTCCACCTTCTATGGTTCAGGAGCTTGCTATTGTTGTTGCTATTGTTATTGTTGAGGTTGTTGATATTGTTGTTGATGTTGAAGCCTGCTTGAAGGGTACTTCTGCTAGCTGCTTCCTTGAGAAGATGAGGATCTACCATGTTGCCTATGGTATGTTTGAGTATATGAGGTAGACCTCTGAGATGAGCTACCTGAAGCACCAGCAGCAGGTGGAGGAGGAGGAGGTCCTTTCCAATGTCTCTGAGGAGGAGGAGAATATCTTCTGCTTTTCTTTCTTTCTTGTTACAGATTAGAGACTGGGCGGTCTGGCGGTCTTACTCTGGCGGGTTGCAGTCTGGGTGGTCTGTCGGTTTCTCTCCTTCGGTTTGCTTACTGTCCTGTTACTGTTGGTGCTCTGGCGGTTTGTCATTCTATCCCTGGCGACTTGGAGATCAGGCGACCTGGCGATCTAGTGTGGCGGCTTGGTGTCTTTCTCTTGTGGTTGTCGAGCGGTTTGCCCATTCATCAAACTGCATGTCTTGGCGACTTGTATTTATTTTAAACCGCTAGTACATGAAATTTTTTAGTCCCACAATGTTCATTTGTAATCTCTCTCATCTCCTCCATTCTATAAAAGGGAGGTTATACCATGTAATTGGTATCTTTTTTTGGAATACAAAAATTTCTGTTTGTCCATTTTCCGGACTTCCTTTTTTTGTTTGCACATGGTATCAGAGCACGCAATCTTGCCCGCTTGATTCAGTGCCTTTCTCTGCCCGCACGACCTGATCTCCTTCTTTCCTCTTGTTCACGCGGCCTCTCCTTCTTTTTTCACTACTCTTTGTTTTCCGAGCCCTTCTACTTCTCTGTGGACTGCTTTCGCGGCTTCACGATCTTTTGTCCGCGCGGCCTGCTTTCTTCCCGCGCGACTTCTTTCTTTTCTCCGTTCCGGATTCTTATTCTGTCCGCTGCGGGCTTCTCTCTCCGCGCAGCCTTTTAGCCGCCTCAGCCTCTTTCTTCCCGCGCAGCCTTTATCTCTTCTCTCTAGCCGCGCAGCTTCTTCCATGGCCCTTTGCAGCTCTTCTACCACCACCGCTACTCCTATCACAACTCCTCCTCCTCTCGTTCCTTCCGGGAATCTTGGCACCGTCTCCAAGCTTGTTGGCTCCAACTACCTGTATTGGATCGTCTCCTTCACCTTCCTCCTTCGCTCACAATGCGCCACGCGGACAAACGATCGCTCACAATGCGCCACGAATCCTCCTGCCACCACTTTTGCTGAATTTGATGACTAGGATGCTAGCAATGCGCTTGTCCGCACTTGGCTCGCGAATAGTCTTTCCAATGAATGTATTCTTGTTATCCGTCATGATGAGATGGTCAAGAAGGCCTGGCTTCATCTTGCTGCTCTGTACTCTAAGGGGGCTCAGACGTCCCGCATTTATACCTTGTATGTGGACTTGTTTGCCCGTCAATCTATGTCTCCTGCTACCGCTTATCAACAAGTTCAAGCTCTTGGGGCTGAGATTCTTCAACACTGCCCCTTCTCTACGGATCTTGCCGAACAACACAAGCACTTTCAAGAACTGCTTGTTGTGTGCTACCTCCTCCGGCTTCCTAATTCCTACGACATGATTCAACAACAAATCTTGGGTGAAGCGGACTCTCCTAACTTGGATACAATGGTCGCACGTATTGCAACGGTTACATCTCTTATTCAGCGTCTGCTTCTATCCTCTCCTCCTCCTCCAGAACAATATGCTCACCAGACTAAACGGAGCGGCTCTAGTAGTCGCAACCATCATTCTGGTGGTCGGAGTTCTTCCCGCTTCCTCTGCTCTCTCTGTGGTCGCACAGGGCATCTTGTGGATCGATGCTGGCTAAAACATCCACATCATCGCCCTTCTGGTGACGCCTCCACCTCCTCTTCCATGCCATCCGTGTCGGTGGTCACTTCCTCAGGTAGTGCTCACGTGGTTACTCAAGGTAAATGGCTCATCGACTCTGGTGCAATTAATCAAATGACGGGCAATCCGCAATACTTTTCTCTCCTTGAAACGCATGATAGGTTGCCTCCGGTCCTTGTTGCAGATGGCTCTCCCTCCTCGGTTCATGGCACGGGAGTGGTTCATGTCACTCCGTCTCTTCACTTGGCCGACACTCTCTATGTGCCCAAGTTTCCCTGCAATTTGTTATCAGTTACATCCTTATGCAAGTAGCTTCAATGCTCCATCACATTCACTCCCACTTCTTGCTCCTTTCAGGATCCGAGCTCCCAATGGATGATTGCTACTGGGACTGAGAGTGCCGACCTCTACTTCCTCGACAACGTCTCTGCTCTATCCGCCTTCTCCTCCTCTTCTACAGATCTCTTACAATGGCATCTCCGTCTTGGGCATCCTCCTCCACGGCTTCTTCATCAGCTGATGCCTCACCTCCCTCCACACAGTTCACCTCTCAACTGCGATGCCTGTCAGCTTGGCAAGCATCACCGTTCCTCCTTCCCGCCAAAGCAAGGTTGTGGTTCTACCCGTCCGTTTGATCTTGTTCACTCCGACATCTGGGGCCCTGCTCCTACCCTTACCGTTGGTCGGGGTAGCTCTTTTTTTGTTACTTTCATTGATGATTTCTCACGTTGTACTTGGGTGTATCTCTTACGAGAACGCTCTGAACTATTTGATGTATGGAAATCTTTTTATCATTTATTCAAAAATCAGTTTGATGTTTCTATTAAAGTATTACGCTCTAATAATGCCAAAGAATACATTAGTCACACGTTTTCCTCATTTTGTATGCAACATGGAATTCTTCATCAAACAAGTTGTGTTTACACCTCCCAACAAAATGGGGTGGCAGAACGCAAAAACTGTCACCTCCTTGATGTTGCTCGCACTATACTTACGCAAATGCATATTCCCCGCTCCTACTAGGGCTATGCTGTTCTCATGTCTTGCTACCTCATCAATTGCATTCCCTCCATTGTTCTCCGCAGTAAAACGCCCTTCTCCATTCTCTATCCAGGAAAGGATTCCTTCGCTCTTCCTCTACGTATCTTTGGTTGCACGGAATTTGTGCATGCTCCCTCCGCCACCAGCGACAAACTCTCCCATCGCTCCACCAAATGTGTCTTTCTGGGCTACTCTACCACTCAGAAAGGCTACTGTTGTTTTGACCCCATCCTTCGCAAACAGTTTGTCTCCGGGACGTTACCTTCTTCAAGAATGCTCCCTATTTCTCTAACGACTCCTCTCCAATTCCTTTGGAATCTAGTCTTCCTCCTCCTCTTCCCTCCAGCCAATCCCCATCTATTGAGGTCTTTCCTCCTCCACCATCTCCATCCTCTCCTCCTCGCTCTACACCTCCGCCATCTCCCTCCTCTTCGCAGCTGTCACTCTCTCCTCTCGGGCCAGCTCTCTCCACCACGGATGCTCCTGTTTGACAAGTTTAGCGGGATTATGGAGGCTGTTGGTTTTACGAGTAGTTCTGCTGATCACTCCCTATTTACTCGTAAAACTTCTCTGGGCCTAGTGATGCTTACAGTATATGTGGATGATATTCTTCTCACTAAAGATGACCAAGCTGGGATAATCTTGACAAAGAAGCATCTTCGGCAACACCTGGTTACAAAAGATATGAGATCTCCAAAATACTTTTTAGGGATAGAAATTTCTCGGAAGCCCGCTTCTCTTATCATATCCCAACGAAAGTATGCTCTTGACTTATTAAAAGAGGCAGGGTTGACTGGGGCTAAACCTGCCCGATGTCCCATGGCGACTGGAGAAGATAAAACATGGACAGATGACTCTCCTCCTCTTTCTAATGTTACGAGGTACAAACGCCTGGTTGGTAAACTCATATATCTCACAGTGACCAGACCTGACATTGTCTATGCTGTTGGCAAGGTTAGTCAATTCATGCAAGCTCCTAGGGAGTGCTATTTAAAGTCAGCCCTAAAGATATTTGAATATATTAAATCAGCTCCCGGGAAAGGACTTCTCTTTCAGAAGAATGACCATTTAAGGGTTGAAGCGTACTCTGATATAAGCTATGCCAATGACAAAGGAGACAGCAAGTATACTTCAGGTTTTTGCACCTTTGTGGGGGGGGGGGAACCTTATGAGCTGGAAAAGTAAGAAGCAGTCGGTAGTCTCCAAGTCCAGTGCAGAAGCAGAATACCAAAGTATAACATTAACTACGTGTGAGCTGAAGTGGTTACATGCTCTTATGCTTGACTTAGGAGAGGTCTATGACCATCCTCTACCTATGTTTTGTCACAACAAAGCCGCCATATATGTCTCTAAAAATCTGGTCTTCCATGAGAGAACCAAGCACATAGAAGTTGATTGCCATTTCATTTGAGAGGAGATTCTGAAAGAACAAATCTGTACTCCGTTCGTCATCTCCGATAAAGAGTTGGCTGATATTTTCACCAAGCCAGTATCCGCCTCTTTTTATCACATTTGCGACAAGCTGGGCATGATCGATATATATGCTCCAGCTTGAGGGGGTGTGTTGCAGATTAGAGACCGGGCGGTCTGGCGGTCTGACTCTGGCGGGTTGCAGTCCGGACGGTCTGTCGGTTTCTCTCTTGCTATTTGATTGTTGTCCTGTTACAGTTGGTGCTCTGGCAGTTTGTCATTTTGTCCCTGGTAACTTGCAGACCGGACGACCTGGCGATCTAGTGTGGTGTCTTGGTGTCTTTCTCTTGTGGTTGCCAGGCAGTTTGACCATTCATCAAACCGCATGGCTTGGCGACTTGTATTTATGTTAAACCGCTTGTACATGAAATTTTTTAGTCCCACATTGTTTATTTGTAATCTCTCCCACATCCTCCATTCTATAAAAGGGAGGCTATACCATGTAATTGATATCTTTTTTGGAATACAAAAATTTATGTTTGTCCATTTTCTGGACTTCCTTTTCCTGTTCGCACATTTCTTTTTGCTGATTCTTGGACAACCACATCCAGGCTGACATTCCAGGTAAGGAGTAATTTTCTGAAGGATATAGTAAGGAGTATCATGTGTTGGATTTGGTTTGGGTACAACAACTAGAGGGGCCTTCCTTTTCTTAGAAACTTTCTTTTTAGCAGAGGGGCTATCATCAAAATCATCATTATCTTCATCATCATATTTTTCAAAGGAGGATCCCTGAGTATTATCATACAAATCATCCAAAGCTTTCAGAAGATTTTTGTCAATTGACTTGTCAGCATGAGGCTGAGCTTGAGGTACTGGAGATGGAGCTGGAGCTGGAACAACTGCTTGAGGTTCTGGAGCCTGAGGCTGTTCAGCAACTGTTTGATTTTCAGCAATTAACAAATTTTCTACTTCAATATCTGCCATAATTATTTCATCTAGATCTGGAAATGGGCTGTCATCCTTTTTATAGATAGAAGCAGAGATGGCTTCTGGAGAAGAATTTTCCTTGGAGGGGGATTGTATAGTTGGTAGCTTTGTTGCTATAAAAATAGCCTTAATTTGATTGGCAACTATGGGGCTTATATGTACAGTGTATGGTACAATGACCAAAGAATGTTGATAAGAGAAGCTGGGAAGAATATCTCTGTGCACAAAATTGAATAATTCTAATAAAGAATTTAAATTAACTGTGGGATTTAGAATAAAATCCCCAGCAGTATCAATTTCAGCCATAACTGGATCATCCATTTTTGTATCTGAATCAATTAAATCTACTATTTCAGAGGGAGTGACTACTTCTTCTAAAGAGTCTAATATTAAAGAATCTATTTCTGCTTTTGCTGTTGCTGTTGTTGCTTCTACTGCTGGAGCTTCTTCATTATGGAGCATCTCCCCCTGACTAGCTACATAGGGTCCTTGAGCCAGTCCCCCAGAAGAAGGGATGGGGGATAGAGCAGCAACTATAACAGAGAGATTATGGATGGAGGCAGTGAGGGGAGTTAGAGCATCATCTAGGAGTTTCTGTAGAGTGGGAGAGATGAAGGCTAACAAAACCTTAGCAATATCATAGAAGTTAAGATAGAGGGATTTTGGAGCAGTGGAGGAGTAGGGATTATGATGACCATAATTTGAACAAACAGAAAATACACTGGACATATCTGTGTGTGTGTAGTCAGGTATAGTGGATGGAAGGTCAGTTTGGATGAGTAGAGAGAAGGGGACAGAGGCAGTTGAATTTGTGGAAAGGGGAACTATTGTTGTGGGGGAGGAGATGGGTTCCTAATGTGGAGATGGTGGAGGAAATAATAGATTAAAAGTGTGGGAGGAGATAAATGTGTCAGGGTTTGGTGCAGTTAAATGAGGTAGAAGTGGAGATTGATGTGGAGATTGTAAAGGAGATTGATGTGGGTATGGTTGTGGTGATGTATGTGGTGATGACAGGAGGTTGAGTAAGGGTTCCTGCATGGAGGAGGATGGGATGTCAAAGACATGTACTTGGGGAGAAAATGGAGGTGGAGATGGTGGTGGTGGAGAATGTGCAGGAGATGGAGCTGGAGTTGGAATGTGAACTTGTTGGTGTTGTGGTTGTGGTTGAGGTTGTGGAGAATAAGGAATGGTGGAGGTGGAGGGAGATTCTTCTGAGGGTGGAGGAGTGGCTATGACAGCCCTTGTGCTCTCTGAAGGCGTGGAGGAGGAGGAAGCCTGGGATGGCTTTGTAATTCTCCCCTCCCATCTGCCAAATAAGGCAAAGGTGAGCCTCTTGGAGGCATTGATAAACACTGGTGTGGAAACCAGATGTTCAGATGCCTTCTCCTACAGAAAAATCCCCAGAACCCGTCTAAAGCATACTTCCTTCTTATAATTTTCTTTTTAATCAAATCAAACAGTAGTTTGCCCCAGTTTGCTGCTTTCTTCTCTATCAGAGAACTCATCACCGTGAATTAGTGCCTAGTTATGTAATCGTGTGTTGTGTGTTTGCCCAGCAGCATCATCCTGACTACATCAGCCAAGAACTTGTACTCGGCAGATAGGTTCTTCTTCAACAACTTGTTTGGGTTCACTCCAGAGTGACCCATTTTGAGCAACATATTTTCATACTCCTCATTGTCCATTTCAATGTCTTCATCTCCATTCAGGAAACCAAAAACTTCAGTTAGTATATTTGGGGAAAGGGAGACTGAGTTACCAGAAATTGTGCCTGTCAGGGTATCTTCTATTGCGGTAGAGGTAAAGACCCATTCTTTGATCTCTGTCATAGCAATCTTTATTAGGTGGGTCATGAACTGCTTTAGATTTTGATTTTCAAACAACTTCAGAATGTCTACAAAGATGGGATCAGAATGCTGAAAAAAGTCAAAATCAATATTGAAACCCATGTTAAATTTCATGGTGGATAGATCATTCACCGGAAACGCCATGGATGCACCTGCGAGAGAGAACCAATGGTCAAATGCAAAGAAACTGAAAGCACGGGACGGAGGTCGAAGAAAATCTAGATATAAGATTTTCAGAATATGAACCGGCAGACTCCGTTCAATGAAAAATAGAAATTCTTCGATCTGAGGTCGACGAAATATTTTATAGTCAAAAGAATTCGTCGATCTCTGTCAGAAGATGTGAAAACATTTCGTCGACCTCCGTTCGACGAAAGTTTTCTGAAGCAAATTCGTCGATCTCCAATCGACAAAAATAACTTCAGTCACAAAGAATTCGTCAATCTCCGTTCGACGAATTTCTCTAGAATTTTTCTCTGTTCGTCGATCTCGAGTCGACAAACTTTGAAAAATTCGTCAACTATAGAGAGAAATCAAATTAAAGCTTCTCTATTTATCATACCAAGCTGATTTATGAAGAACAGATGGTTCCTCTCATCCAAAGGTTTGGTGAAAATATCTACTCTTTGTAAATCAGTGTAGATATAGACATGATTAATTTTATTTTGTCTACACACTCTCTAATGAAATGGTGCCTAATGTCTATATGCTTAGTACTACTGTGATGGACTGGATTTTGTACTATAGATATAGTACTTGTGTTGTCACATAGTAGAGTTGAATTATTTAAGTTGAACCCATAGTCTAGAAGTTGGTTCTGAATCCACAGCATCTGGGAACAGCAACTGCCAGCTGCTATAAATTCTGCTTCAGCAGTTGAAGTGGACACAGATGACTGCTTCTTGATAAACCAAGAGACTAATCTCATACCAAGGAACTAACATGTTCTTGAGGTACTTTTTTGCATACTCTACATCCAGCAAAGTCAGCATTTGAGTATCCAGTTAACTCAAACTCTGACTCAGTGGGATACCAAAGTACTAGACTAGGACAACTTTTTGTATATATTAAAATCCTTTTTAAGAAAATTAGGTGAGATTCTTTAGGGTTCACCTGGAACCTAGCACAAAGACATGTAGCAAACATTATGTCAGGTCTGCATGATGTAAGGTATAGTAAGGACCCAACAATACCCCTATATAATTTCTGATCAACAGGTTTCTCATGCTCATCAGAATCTATTACAGCATTTGTAGCAATGGGTGTTTTCTTTGTTGAGGCATCAGCCATCCCAAACTTCTTTATAAGCTCCTTAGCATACTTAGCCTGGGATATGAAGATGTCATCAGGTAGCTGCTTCACTTGGAGACCAAGGAAGTAGGAGAGCTCACTCATACTACTTATTTCAAACTTTGAATGCATGAGGTCAGAAAACCTCTTGTATAGTTTGGAATCAGTATACCCAAATATAATATCGTCTACATAAATTTGTACTAACAATATTTGATCCTTATGGTGCCTAGTGAATAATGTCCTATCTACAATGCCTCTAGAAAACTTATGCTCTATCAAGAAGCTGGCTAAGGTCTCATACCAAGCTCTTGGAGCTTGCTTTAAACCATAGAAAGCTTTATGCAATCTAAAGACATATGAGTGATGAGTTGGAGAGATGAAACCTGGAGGTTCTTCAACATAAACCTCTTCTTTAAGTTCTCCATTCAGAAAGGCACTCTTGACATCCATTTGATAGACTTTAAATTTCTTGTAGGCAGCATATGCAAGGAAAATCCTGATTGCTTCCAGCCTTGCAACAAGAGCAAAAGTCTGGTCATAGTCAATCCCTTCCTCTTGCCTATAACCTTGAGCAACCATACTTGCTTTATTCCTTATGATAACACCTTGGGCATCCAGCTTGTTTCTATATACCCACTTAGTTCCAATGACTGGATAGTCTTTGGGTGTTGGAACTAAGTCCCAAACTCTACATCTCTCAAATTATTTGAGCTTCTCTTGCATTGAAATAATCCAGTGTGGATCTTGCTCTGCATCTTTGATGAATTGGGGCTCAATTTGAGATATGAAGCAGGCATGCATCAAATCTTGGTTAAGTTGATGCCTTCTCTGCACACCAACTGACATGTCTCCAATCACTTGAGATATAAGGTGATCTCTAAGTGTGACAAATTCAGTGGGTGGAGTTGGTTGTTCAAAATCTTAGGGAGTAAATTCCTCTCGTGGAATTGGGTTTGTTGTTGTTGATTCATCACTAATTACAGTGTCTTCTTCTTCACTTTCTTCAGCACCTTGTGGAGAAGGATGGCTAACTGCCTCATTGGTGAGGGTCAGTTCATTAAGCTTCTCACACAAATTATGTTCCTGCAAAGTTTCATTGGTAGAAGAAGCCTTCTCCTTGAAAATATGCTAGTCTCATCAAAAGAAACATGGATGGATTCTTCAATTTGTAAGGTAGATTTGTTATACACCCTATAAGTCTTGCTTACTTGGGAATATCCAAGAAAAATTCCCATATCAGCCTTGGCTTCAAGCTTTCTAATGTGTTTCTTATTGTTGTTGTGTATATAACGTAAACATCCAAAAATTTTAAAGTAGTCTACTTTAGGTTTCTTCCCTTTTAGTAGCTCATATGGAGTCTTATTCTTAAGCTTGTGTATAAGACTTCTATTCAGTACATAATTTGTTGTGCTTACAGCCTCTGCCTAAAAGGATAGGGTAAAATAAGCATCTGCAAGTAATGTGCCTACTGATTCAATTAGTGTTCTATTCTTCCTTTCAGCAACCCCATTTTGTTGAGGTGTTCTAGGAGCTGAGAAGCAATGTCTGATGCCTTCCTTCCTACAGAACTCTTGCATAAGAAGAGACTCAAACTCAATACCATGATCACTTCTGATCAATGTAACTGGAGTATAGTACTCAATCTGTATGTTCATGAGAAAATCTGTAAGAACCTTAAAGTAATCAGACTTAGATCTCAGAAAGAAAATCCAAGTGAATCTAGAGAAGTCATCTACAATCACTAAAGTATAAGATTTCCCTCCTAGGCTTTGTACCGCTATGGAGCCAAAAATGTCCATATGTAGTAAGTACTGTAACGCCCCGAAAGTTGTATTTGAGTTGGTCGCGTAAAAGGGTATTTTTGGTGCCTGTATAGGGGTACACGACCTAGGATACGGGCGTGTCCAAGACCGTGTCTGGCAGGTGATTTTTGGCCATTTTCATCCCGAGAATGACACGGTCAGGAACACGGTTGCATGACACGGGCGTGTCATTTGATACGGGCGTGTGCCTACCCATGTCAGTACCCGTGTTCAGTTGGGTCGTGTCTATTGGTGTGGCGGTTATGGGTAACACGCCCCCGATCACGGGCGTGTCGCGAGACATGACACGGGGGTGTTAGGTGGGACACGGGCGTGTCTGAGCCCGTGTGAGTCCCTGTGTTCGAAGATCGTGCCTGGATCGAGGCACACGACCGGGGACACGGTCGTGTGCCAAGTCGTGTTCGGCCCAGGTTTGGGGATTTTTGAGCGGATCTGAGCCGTTCATTTTCTTTAAATAAGATCCAACAGCCCAGATGGTTTCCTGCTCTGTTAAGGCCGGGAATAGGAGAGTTAATCCTTCATTTCTCTCCAACCATTCTCTCTTTCAAGGAGTTGGAAAGAGGAGGAAGAAGGAAGGGATTCCGGCCGCCAGCGGAGCATCGAAGCACCGTTTTGAAATCTGAGAGCGGATCCGTGGAGGAAAGGTCATTGTGAAGACTTCTATCCGTGTAGTTTTTCCATGGCGCCAAAGCAGACTACAAGGGTAACGATTCTCAACTTGAGCATGTGAAGCTCTTCCTTTCTACATAGGGAATCCTGCTCCCGTGAGTGTGCGGTGAGTGCGTGGTGTTCCTTGGGGTTGATGTGAATAGTCCCCCTTGTGTTGCATATAAAGTCCGGAATCGTAAGTACATACTTATGCATTGTGTGTGAAGCCTACCCGGACATGTTGGTCAGGATCGGTGATGTTGCATTTGATATGTTTTGCCGGAGAAGACTCCGTGTTTTGGGTTTTCGGGTCTCTACGCGGTAGATTACAGCAGGGATCCTTGGAGGTTATCTTCAAGGCGCACCCGAAAAACTGGGCGGAATCGTTGTTCTGCTAACTTGGCGGTCTAGGAACCAGCCTTGAGCATAACTGGGTTATGGGATGTTTGGAAATGTTAGGATCCGAGAGAAGCTTGGCCCGCGCGTAGGACTTAAACTGACTAGGCGGTATGTGCAACGGGCAAGTGGAATCGGACCTGGGCTATATGGTTCGGTGCGATAGACCCATAGATGGGGACTGGCCGTTGGCATAGTCGGGAGCCTTAGACAGTGGTCCGAAAGGCTGAATGCTCATGTTGTTGCCATCACGGGGATGGTGGTGAAGCCACGGAATTAACCAGATTCACCGTTAATGTGCCCTGAGTGCACGAGGTGTTTGGCCGGGCGAGCCTACACCTGTGGCGAAATATATAATTGCACTTTATTGTTTAGCTGGGATAATGAAATGTAGGGAAGGAGCACCGCCGTCCCGACCTAGGGGCGCGGTCATTATAATTTGGTCGGCTTTTGGCTGACCGTTGCTTTGTTTGCCACCGTGCGGTGGAATGTGCTTGCAGGTGCTGCGGAGCCCAGTACCAAATAGCGGGTTGGAGCCCATATTGCTGTGCTGGCCCTATAAGGCCAAAGCGAATAGTTGTACTTTATTATTATCATGTGTGGTCGTCCTGCGAGCCGATGTATGGAAAACACTATTTATTAAGTGAACTATTGTAAGGCCATATGGCCATGTATCTTTTCAGTGTATTTGGGTTTCATTCCTTATGTGTGATTGTGGACATTCATGATTAATGGGCTTAAGTTTTTAGTTCTTTCAACTTTTAAAAGCTTCCGCTAGAATGCTCTGTGTTAGGACGAGTAGTCTTAATTGGATAGTTTGAATATTTTTATGTAACCCTTCCGACTGTCTTTGGTATATTGCATCGGGTTCCAGCTGGACCTTCTGTTATATGTCATGTGATGGATGGGGGTGTTACAATTTTGTATCAGACTTCTGGTTACGGTCAGGCTTAAATGAATTGGTGGGCGAATTCGTTTAAGTGGTGGTGAGCACATGTGTGCGTCATCGTTATAACATCAAAAAGAGCCCATGAATGTCCACTTAGTAATGAAAAATAAACTTGTTTTGTGGAATCTGTGTGTTCCAATGATTTCTTTTAGCAATTTTTTTGTCGTCTAATCGTGTGTAGTTGCTACTATAGGCAGCTAGGAGCGGTGCTGGTCAGTCAGAGCGTCCGCAATCGGCGGAAAGTAGTGCACCGAGAGACATGCCTACAACACCTCCTTCAGCGGAAACCATCAGGTTGGTGGCTGAGGCGGTATTTGCAATGATAAATGCCCAACCTGTAGGGCAAATGCATCGTGCACCTCCTACGAATGAGCAAGAACCGGTTAGGGCGACAGAGCCGAGAGTAGTGGAGCGCGCAATAGTTGATCAGGTAGAGCTGAGGAGAGCTATGGAGAAGCAACTCAAGTATGTAATGGGCTTTCATCCCCCAGTGTTTGACGGGACTGGAACACCAACTCAAGTTGAGGACTGGCTCTTTTCAATAAAGAGGGTCTTGACGGCCACGTTAACTGAGGAATGGCGGAAGACCACCATAGCGACCTTCCTTTTAGCTGGTAAAGGGAGGCTGTGGTGGGATGAGTTGGAGTTCCATCTCTTGGTGGGAAGGCAGCTTGTAGATGTGCCGATGGAAGAATTATCAAGGTTGTTCCTAGCCAGATTTGTACCCTCTGCTCAGAAGCTCGAGATGGAGAACCAATTTCATGGGTTGACTCAGGGAGCCAGAAGCGTGGACGAGTATCTCCATGAGTTCACACAGTTGGGTCGGTATGCTGGTGCTATGTTTACGGAAGAAGAGAGGACGACCAACCGATTCTATGAGGGTCTTCGTGGTGACCTATAGTTACTCCTTGCTGGGCCTAAGGCGTAGGGCTTCCTAGCCTTGGTCAACTCGGCCCGGTCTTTGGAAAAGGTTGCGAAGAAAGTTCAAGAGAAGAAGGACTCAGGAGAAAAGAAGACCGAGTTCAAAGTGCCTAGTTCAAAGTCAGGATTCCGCAAATGGAACAAGAAGCGGAGGACTTCGAACTCAGCCCCTTCGGCTGATGTGTCGGGGGCAACTACAAGTCGAGTCCCAGGAGCTTGCTACAACTGTGGGAAGACGGGGCATTTTGCTCGTGAGTGTTGGAGAGGACGTTCAAAGTCCGAGAGGAAGTATGGAGCGACTTATGAGGAGAAAGGGAAGGCGGTGGAGTCAACTGCGTCCCATCATGCTCCAGCCCAGCCTAGAGTATACAACATTGGTCTGCAAGAGGCCATAAAGCAAGCGGACGTGGTGACAGGTATGAGTTAAATTATAGTGGTTTAACTTTTATAGTTGTTATCTTCGTATTTGTTAGCTTACTTTTGTTGGTACTAGGCTTTGTGTTGATCTTTGAGTTTCCGACGAGAGCCCTATTTAATACGGGAGCATCGCATTCCTTCTTGTTCGAAAAATTCTTATCGTGCATCGGGGTTGCGTCCTCGATGGCAAAAGACAAATTGGATGTGTTGTTGCCCAATGGGTGCTCAATGCGTGCGGATAGGGTTTGCGTTGTGAAGATTCGGATTGGGGATTAGGAGTTTGTTTTGCAAGCGTTGGTTCTACCGTTAGTGGAGTTCGACGTAATATTCGGTATGGATTGGCTCTCGGAGCAGGGTGCATACATTGATTGCAACCATAAGGAAGTTATGTTGGGTCTAAACACCAATCGCGAGACTACTTTTGCGGGCATGAAGGGGTCGGGTAAGATTTTGATGTCGGCCCTTCAAGTGATTTAGGCAGTTCTGTCTGGGGTAGAGCTGTTTGTCACATTAGTGCAGACTTCGACGCCTAAGCTAGGTCTTGACAGTATTCCAATCGTGTCCGAATATCCTGATGTGTTCCCAGATGATCTCCCTGGATCCCCTCCTCAGCGGGAGATTGATTTTACCATTGAGCTGGTACCGGGTGTCAAACCGGTGTCACGCTCTCCGTACCGGATAGCTCCAAGAGAGATGGTGGAATTGAAAGTGCAACTGCAGGAGTTGTTGGAGCAAGGTTATGTGCGTCCAAGTTTGCCGCCTTGGAGCGCACCAGTTCTCTTTGTTAAGAAGAAAGATGGGAGCTTGCGGCTTTGTATCGACTGCCGGGAATTGAACAAGCTTACGGAAAAGAACAAATATCCAATCCCGAGGATTGACGATCTATTTGATCAGTTGGTTGGGTCAACGATATATTCGAAGCTAGATCTGAAATCCGGTTACTACCAGTTAAGGATAAGGGAGAGCGACATCCCAAAGACAGCATTCAGTACGTGGTTTGGGCATTACGAGTTCACGGTCATGCCGTTTGGTTTGACTAATGCGCCATCCGTGTTTATGGATCTGATGAACAGGACGTTCAGAGAGTACCTGGATCGTTTCGTGATAGTATTTATCGATGATATCCGGGTGTACTCGCAGTGCGAGGAGGATCACTACAAACATCTACACATGGTGTTGGAGACGTTGAGGAGGAATCAGTTGTATGCTAAGATCTCCAAGTGTGAATTCTGGTTATCCTCGATAGCGTTCCTTGGTCATGTTGTCAGTAGAGAAGGGATAGCTGTGGATCCGGCGAAGATAGTGGCAATACGGGAGTGGCCTACTTTGACTACGGTGGTGGAAGTTCGGAGCTTTCTAGGGCTTGTCGGCTACTATAGGCGCTTCGTAGAGAACTTTTCACGGATAGAACTTCCACTCACGATTTTGACAATGAAGGATCAAAAGTTTGTGTGGTCGCTGGAGTGCGAGCAGGCTTTTGAAGAGTTGAAGAGGCGGTTGACCACAGAGCCTATTTTATGTTTGCCGAGTGGAACCGAAGGATTTGAAATCTATAGTGATGCTTTGGGTAGTGGTTTGGGCTGTGTCCTGCTACAGCATGGGAGAGTGATAGCCTATGGTTCACGACAATTGAAGGTTCATGAGAGTAATTATCCGGTCCACGACTTAGAGTTAGCGGTCGTGATATTCTGTAACACCCCGAAGGTAAGAGGATCATTTTGAGCAAAATCGGGTTCAGGCATGGGTGACACGGCCTGGGACACGGGCGTGTCCCAGGGCGTGTCAGTTGACACGGCCTGCGACACGGGCGTGTCGCAGGGCGTGTCGAGGTTGTGTCGACGATTGGACTTGGTGTCGACGATTTTCGCCGACATCGTCGAGAGGGGGCACACGGCCCAGGACACGGCCGTGTCGGATGCCGTGTCGAATGCTCGACGAGTGTTATGCGACGATCGTCGAGTATCGAGTTCCAGTGAGGACACGGCCTGTGACACGGGCGTGTCACAGGGCGTGTCAGTGGGCGTCTCGGGTTAGGGCGTGTTTGCGGGACACGGGCGTGTCCTGGTGCACACGGCCATGAACACGGGCGTGTGCCAAGCCGTGTGCCAGGCCGTGTGAAGTCTCGGGTTGATTTGGGATTATTTCTGTTGAGGTACACGGCCTCAGACACGGGCGTGTCTGAGGGCGTGTCGGGTACACGGCCGTGACACGGGCGTGTCACACGGGCGTGTACTGGTTGGATTGAGTCGGTTGTCTGCCGCTTAGGGGGACACGGCCTGTGACACGGGCGTGTCACAGGGCGTGTCAGGCCGTGTTCAGGGTTTTCTGGCCAGATCTGAGCCGTTTGTTTCCCTCTTCCTGGATCCAGTGGCTGGGCTTTGTCCAGGTGTTGGGAAGGCCGAGAATTTGAAGATAAATCTAATTATCTTCTTCTCCTTCTTCTTCTTCATTTCCATTCCAAGGGAGAAAGAAGAAAGGCCTAAGGGAGAGAGAAGGGAGGAGTCTTCCAGCTGCTGTAGGAGCTGCGGAGTGCGGAACGAAGATCCGAGAGCGGATTCGTGAAGGCGGAGCCGAGGCGGTGATTTCCATCCGGCTACTTCATGGCGCCGAAGCGATCTTCAAGGGTAACGATCTCCTTCTTGGACATCGAAGTCCTTTCTCTATACATGTGCTTGGAATCCTCCACCAAGAGGTGGATCGCGGAAGTGATTCCTTTGTTGAGTCCGCATCTAGAGCCAGAATTATGAAGTACGGCGTAGGCATGCTGTGTGAAGCCCATCTGGACCGGTAGTCTGGATTGGTGATGTTCATGGGTAAACCGGAGAAGACTCCGTGGCTTTGATGCTGTGCAAAACGGATTTCTGTTGTGATGAATGTATGGATGTGATGATTGTGAGGAGGCTTTGGTGAAGCTCCTGGATATGAGATGATCAATTGGTAGCACGCCTGGGGAGCTCGTGATAAACCCGGCCTGTTACACCACTAGGGTGGGTTGATCTAGTTAAGGAAGGGATCGATGGGCGGCAATGCTAGGGGAGCCGAGTTAAACCCGGGTTGCTGCACCACATGGTGTGGGTCGATCGGATTAGGAGGGGGATCGATGGGTAGACAATGCCTGGGGAGCTTCGATAAACCCGGCTTGCTACACCACGGAGTGTGGGTCGGTCTGCTCTGTTTGTGATGCTGTGAGGATGGACCTCTGAGTGGCTTGGGCGAGATGTCGCCAGCCTGCGAGCTGGTGGACTAGGGCCGGTCAGCCAACAAGTTAAAACCTCGAGAGACAGCGGTGTACGACGGTGGATTCCGGTACGCCAAGAAGGTGCCCTGAGTGCACGGAGCGTTGGTGGACTCCAGCGTTTGTGATGTGGTGTGTTTGTTAGATAGTGGCATAAAGAGAATGATCCTATGATATGATTTGGTGATGTTTGCTGATGCTTGATGAAAAAGGAAGCACTGTATACAGGGAAGGAACCACTGCCCCAGGTAGGGGGTAGGGTCGTTATAATGGGTCAGCAATGCTGACCGTTACTTTGTTTTCTGTGTTGGCTTGGATGATGACTTGCAGGTGCTGCGGTTTGGAAAGAATAAGTGGATTGGCTAGCCTGGTGTTCTTAGTCCTTGAAGGCTCTGTGAAGAATCGTGGTTGGATTTCATGTGTGGCCGGCCTGCGTGCCGATGTACGAACTTATTGCTATGTAAAGAGGAACTTGTAAGGCCATAAGGCCAGGGTGTGTGAGTTGTATACATTCCTGGTGTTGTTTTGATATAAATCTGGTATTTATATTTGGTGGACATTCTGGTTTGAGTTCATGCTAACAAGAAAAATGCTGCGCTAGAATGGATTGAGTTAAGGATACGCATAGATTTTGATTTCCACACGTGATTCCTTCGCTTGTCTGTGCTATATGGCGTGGGGCCCCGGCCGGACCCACTGTTATATGTCATGTGACAGGTGGGGGCGTTACAAAGTGGTATCAGAGCCAGGTTGAGATTGTTTGGGAGGAGAGAACATAAATGAACTCATGAATGTCCACTAGGAATGTATGTCATGCACATGATATGCGTGCGCGTGTAGTCAATGTACCAGTACCGTTATGATTTGGAAGCATTTAATGGTGTTCTGTACATTGATAGGTGGCGAGGGATGGAGCTGGGCCGTCTGAGCCCCAGCGGTCGGATGAAAGTGCAGCACCCATGGAAGCGCCGATGCCTCCCTCGGCAGAGGCCATACGGGTGGTCGCGGAGACAGTGCTTGCAGTGTTACAAGCACACCCAACGGGACAGGCAAGATCTGGTGGAAGGCAAGAGCATGCTGCCGAGGTGGTGGAAGTGCAAGCAAGTGACGATGCCTTGTCACGTTTTATGCACTTTCACCCACCTACGTTTGGTGGAGCGCTTTCACCAACGCAGGCAGAAGATTGGTTGGCAAGAGTAAAACGGATCTTAACTGCAATCAGGACGGTCGAAGAACAGAAAGTGATGTTGGCCACTTTTCTGTTGGAAGGAGATGCGAGATTATGGTGGGATGAGATTGAAGTGCACCACTTGGCAGGTCGAGGTTTAACAGAGATTTCAATGGAGGAATTCTCCCAAATATTTTTAGCCAAGTATGTGCCAGTGTCGCAGAGGATTGCGATGGAAAATGAGTTTCTCCGCTTGGTGCAGGGTGAGCGAGATATTGATACCTACTTGCATGAATTTACAAGATTGGGGAGATATGCGGGATCGACCTTTGCGGAGGAAGCGCGCAAGACAAATCAGTTTTATGGAGGATTGCGGGATGAATTGAGGTTGGCACTTCCGAGTTCCGTGAGACAAGGCTTTCAGGCGTTGGTTGATACAGCTCGTACGTTGGAGAAGGATATGAAGCGAGTACAGGAGAATAAGAAACTGGCAAGGGAAAAGTCTGAGTTGAAATAATCGGAGTTTCGACGACAAGAGAAGAAAAGATTTAGGCCGGTGGACGTAGCTCCGTCGACTGTTTCTTCGGGGGCGACGTATGGGCCAGGACGTGTGGATACACGTATATGTTATAAATGTGGGCAGCAAGGACACATAGCAAAATTCTGTTGGAATGCCCCTCCAGGGAGTGAGAAAAAGATAGGTGCGTCATATGAAGAAAAAGGGAAAGCAGTGGCTGAATCATCTGCACCCCGGACGCAACCTCGCTTGCATGCGATGGAAGTGCAAGAGCCGCAAAGCTCAGTTGGTGAAATTCAGCCTCGAGCGGTTCATTTATCCTTCAATCGCGAATTTCAAAATCGGGAGGCTGAGAGGAAGTGAACTGATGTGAAGCATGTCGATGTTATGCATGTTTTGAAACTATGTTTTGATGAATCATAGCTGATGTACAGCACTTTTAGCTGATGTAAATGATGTTGATACTTGTGATTGTGCCGAAATCAATCAATTCTGTCGTTTTGTTTGAGGTTTTATGTGGTTGAATGTGCACAAGTGGAAGCTAGGGATGTTTGTTGTGTTGTCTGTTTGTTAGTGTGTGCGGAGGCTTACGGTGTAAGCTTTGAGAATGTTGTGACTAATTGGCTGTGTGGAGTCAAATTTCGAGGACGAAATTATTTGAAGGGGGGAGGATTGTAACACCCCGAAGGTAAGAGGATCATTTTGAGCAAAATCGGGTTCAGGCATGGGTGACACGGCATGGGACACGGGCGTTTCCCAGGGTGTGTCAGTTGACACGGCCTGCGACACGGGCGTGTCGCAGGGCGTGTCGAGGTTGTGTCGACGATTGGACTTGGTGTCGACGATTTTCGCCGACATCGTCGAGAGGGGGCACACGGCCCAGGACACGGCCGTGTCGGATGCCGTGTCGAATGCTCGACGAGTGTTACGCGACGATCGTCGAGTATCGAGTTCCAGTGAGGACACGGCCTGTGACACGGGCGTGTCACAGGGCGTGTCAGTGGGCGTCTCGGGTTAGGGCGTGTTTGCGGGACACAGGCGTGTCCTGGTGCACACGGCCATGAACACGGGCGTGTGCCAAGCCGTGTGCCAGGCCGTGTGAAGTCTCGGGTTGATTTGGGATTATTTCTGTTGAGGTACACGGCCTCAGACACGGGCGTGTCTGAGGGCGTGTCGGGTACACGGCCGTGACACGGGCGTGTCACACGGGCGTGTACTGGTTGGATTGAGTCGGTTGTCTGCCGCTTAGGGGGACACGGCCTGTGACACGGGCGTGTCACAGGGCATGTCAGGCCGTGTTCAGGGTTTTCTGGCCAGATCTGAGCCGTTTGTTTCCCTCTTCCTGGATCCAGTGGCTGGGCTTTGTCCAGGTGTTGGGAAGGCCGAGAATTTGAAGATAAATCCAATTATCTTCTTCTCCTTCTTCTTCTTCTTCATTTCCATTCCAAGGGAGAAAGAAGAAAGGCCTAAGGGAGAGAGAAGGGAGGAGTCTTCCAGCTGCTGTAGGAGCTGCGGAGTGCGGAACGAAGATCCGAGAGCGGATTCGTGAAGGCGGAGCCGAGGCGGTGATTTCCATCCGGCTACTTCATGGCGCCGAAGCGATCTTCAAGGGTAACGATCTCCTTCTTGGACATCGAAGTCCTTTCTCTATACATGTGCTTGGAATCCTCCACCAAGAGGTGGATCGCGGAAGTGATTCCTTTGTTGAGTCCGCATCTAGAGCCAGAATTATGAAGTACGGCGTAGGCATGCTGTGTGAAGCCCATCTGGACCGGTAGTCTGGATTGGTGATGTTCATGGGTAAACCGGAGAAGACTCCGTGGCTTTGATGTTGTGCAAAACGGATTTCTGTTGTGATGAATGTATGGATGTGATGATTGTGAGGAGGCTTTGGTGAAGCTCCTGGATATGAGATGATCAATTGGTAGCACGCCTGGGGAGCTCGTGATAAACCCGGCCTGTTACACCACTATGGTGGGTTGATCTAGTTAAGGAAGGGATCGATGGGCGGCAATGCTAGGGGAGCCGAGTTAAACCCGGGTTGCTGCACCACATGGTGTGGGTCGATCGGATTAGGAGGGGGATCGATGGGTAGACAATGCCTGGGGAGCTTCGATAAACCCGGCTTGCTACACCACGGAGTGTGGGTCGGTCTGCTCTGTTTGTGATGCTGTGAGGATGGACCTCTGAGTGGCTTGGGCGGGATGTCGCCAGCCTGCGAGCTGGTGGACTAGGGCCGGTCAACCAACAAGTTAAAACCTCGAGAGACAGCGGTGTACGCCGGTGGATTCCGGTACGCCAAGAAGGTGCCCTGAGTGCACGGAGCGTTGGTGGACTCCAGCGTTTGTGATGTGGTGTGTTTGTTAGATAGTGGCATAAAGAGAATGATCCTATGATATGATTTGGTGATGTTTGCTGATGCTTGATAAAAAAGGAAGCACTGTATACAGGGAAGGAACCACTGCCCCGGGTAGGGGGTAGGGTCGTTATAATGGGTCAGCAATGCTGACCGTTACTTTGTTTTCTGTGTTGGCTTGGATGATGACTTGCAGGTGCTGCGGTTTGGAAAGAATAAGTGGATTGGCTAGCCTGGTGTTCTTAGTCCTTGAAGGCTCTGTGAAGAATCGTGGTTGGATTTCATGTGTGGCCGGCCTGCGTGCCGATGTACGAACTTATTGCTATGTAAAGAGGAACTTGTAAGGCCATAAGGTCAGGGTGTGTGAGTTGTATACATTCCTGGTGTTGTTTTGATATAAATCTGGTATTTATATTTGGTGGACATTCTGGTTTGAGTTCATGCTAACAAGAAAAATGCTGCGCTAGAATGGATTGAGTTAAGGATACGCATAGATTTTGATTTCCACACGTGATTCCTTCGCTTGTCTGTGCTATATGGCGTGGGGCCCCGGCCGGACCCACTGTTATATGTCATGTGACAGGTGGGGGCGTTACATATTCGCTCTGAAGTTGTGGAGGCACTATTTGTACGGTGTGAAGGTCGACATTTACACCGATCATAAGAGCCTGAAGTACTTATTAGATCAGAAGGATCTGAATATGAGGCAACGGAGGTGGATGGAGTTCTTAGGGGACTACACCTTCAAGATACATTATGTGCCTGGGAAAGGAAATACAGTGGCGGATGCGTTGAGCCGCAAGGCGTCTGCGCAGGCTAATTGGTTGTTGGTACATGATGAGAGCTTGGTCCGTGATTTGGAGGCATTGGAGATTTCCTGCGTCGATAAGCAGTCTAGTACCGAGGCGATATTGTGTTGGACTGAGGTGCAGTATGACTTGGCTGATAGAGTTCGGCGGGCTTGGGTTCAGGATAACAGCATGAAGCAGATCATAGATGAATGTTTGGATGGGTCAAATTCCCAGTTTGTTGTTGTAGACGGATTGCTAAGGAAGGACGGTCGCCTATGCGTTCCTAGTGCGGATAATCTTCGGGAGGAATTGATGTATGAGGCTCATCATACCAAGTACTAAATCCACCCGGGAAGCACGAAGATGTATAGAGACATGAAGAAATTGTTCTGGTGGCCAGGATTGAAGAAGGACGTAGCACTTTATGTGGCCAAGTGTCGTACATGTGCATTGGTGAAGGCGGAATGCTAGAAGCCCGGAGGTTTCTTGAAGTCTCTACCTATCCCAGAATGAAAATTCGACGACATATCTACGGATTTTGTGCATGGTTTCCCGAAGTCACAGAAGGGAAACGACGCCATTTGGGTGGTCGTAGATAGGTTGACAAAGGTGTCGCACTTTATTCCGGTCAGGAAGGAAGATCCGCTGGAAACGTTATCCAAACTCTATGTGGAGAATATTGTATGATTGCATGGTATGCCCCGCAGTATTGTTAGTGACCGAGATGGATGCTTTACGTCGAATGATTGGAGATTAGTGCATAGTCTATTGGGTACTAAGCTAAAGTTTAGCACAGCCTTTCACCCGCAGACGGATGGTCAGACCGAGAGGGTCAACAGGACTATGGAGGACATGCTTCGCATGTGCGTCCTAAATTTCGGAAAGCATTGGGAGGATCACCTGTATATGGTGGAATTTGTGTACAACAACAGCTTTCAGGCGAGTATTGGAATGACGTCTTTCGAGGCCTTGTACGGGAGGAAGTGACGTACACTATTATCTTGGTTGGAGGCAGGCGAATCGAAGTTGTATAAACGTCAAGCGGTGGAAGACGCCACTTCAGTGGTGCGTACAATTCAGGAAAGGTTGAAGGTCGCTCAGGACAGGCAGGCAAAGTATTACAACGCCAAGCATAGGAACGTGGAGTTCAGTGTTGGCGACATGGTGTATCTAAAAAGCAAGCCATTCAAGGGTGCATCGCGGGTTCGACGCTTGAAGAAGCTGAGTCTGAGATACCTTGGACCGTTTGAAGTCCTAGAGCGTGTTGGAGAGGCGGCATATAGATTGAAGCTTTCGGCGGAATTGATTGGGCTACATGACGTGTTTCACGTGTCGATGTTGCGTAAGGCAGTGCAAGAGCCTTCGCAGATCATTGCGGACAAACAACTGTCGGTTGATTATGAGTTGACAACAAAGGTCAAGCCTATACGTATAGAGGACGTTGAAGTCAAACGACTTCGCAACAATGATATCTGAATGGTTAAAGTCCGTTGGGACAACTGCGGACGTGAGGAGCTTTCATGGGAGCGAGAGCAAGCTATGTTGGAGGAATATCCCGAGTTATTCCACTCAGGTAACTTTTAGAATTGTGTACCTTTACTTAATTTCGGGACGAAATTCCTTAAGTGGGGGAGATTTGTAACGCCCCGAAAGTTGTATTTGAGTTGGTCGCGTAAAAAGGGATTTTTGGTGCCTGTATAGGGGTACACGGCCTAGGACACGGGCGTGTGATTTTTGGCCGTTTTCATCCCGAGAAGGACACGGCCAGGAACACGGTTGCATGACACGGGCGTGTCATTTGACACTGGCGTGTGTCTACCCGTGTCAGTACCCGTGTTCAGTTGGGTCGTGTCTGTTGGCGTGGCGGTTATGGGTAACACGTCACCGGTCACGGGCGTGTCGCGAGACCCGACACGGGCGTGTAGATAATAATAGAGTAGCAAAGTAGCATACAAAAGATTGACTATATATATATTACAATAACACCATACAGGTGTAGCAGCTACACCTATAATAAAGTTGAGGAGGATGTTAGACGTGGAGCCTGACTGCGTTGGATGTACTGGGCACTCGACACGATTTCGCCGATATGTAAATCTTAGGCAGTTTAGCCATCTTACACTAGTCGCGGCGGACTGGAAGAGTGCTCGCAACTTACCGATACACTTATTCTTGTTGCAGGATGAGGCGGTGATCCTATCGGCTAGGGTGGTGACCACACTCCTCATTGTGCCTATAAATAGGACCCACGTCACTTCAGGAATATGGGCGAATGAACAGTAAGTGAACTCGCAATTAGTTGTTGCGGACTGGATTTAGGTATCCGCGCGGGTTGACGGAGTTGACCGGGTTGTGCTGTGCAGGTTGTGCGAATAGCGCTAGAAAGCCTGGACATGGCTCTGATTGCGGTCAGGGACAATGCGGACTCTGCGGTTAGCAACAAGCGGTAAACAGTAGGTCGCGGACAGCGACCAGGCGGTCTTCTCTTTGGAAACTAGTTTCCCGGTTCAATAAGTCGTCTGCTTCAGGAGGCCTGTTCAGTTCGGCATCAGCAGCTTGTGTGGTATGGCGGCTAGGCGACCTCGTGGTTAGGCGGCTTGCAGATCGGCAGCTTGAGCTCAGCATTGGAATAACAGGAAGTCCGCGTGCCTTGGTTGCGGTCTGGCGACTTGGCGATCTGTGCGGACTCCGTAGTGCAGTAGTAGAACTGGCAGATACTTGTTCAGTCTGCGCGGTTTGATTTGCCTTGTAATTGTTTCTGTTTTTCCTTTGGTTATTTGGTGAATCATGTCTCGTCATGTATGTCTCGCTTTGTAAGAAAACTGCTGCTATCAATAAAGACTTTTGTTGTTGATGGTGTCTCTGGTTGTGGTCTAACCTTCTAGTTGAGATAACCCCGGCTCATTCCAAGATCCAAAAAGTTCAACATCTTTGATCATTCTTCATAGTGGATTTCTGTGGCGCGGGTGGTTGTGTTTTTTCCCCGGATTTGGGGTTTTTCCATGTTATTTTCTTGTGTTGTACTCTGTGTTTTTCGTTGTTGTTTTGCACTCGTTTCCCCAATAGAGGAATGTTTTATGATCCACAATTCCACCCTTAAACAAGGCCTTTCTTCAACCCTAAGTAGATTTTTGAGCGTAGACCCGGAAAACGCGATCTCGGCAGTGGCTTCGTCATGGCATCAACGAGTTGATTTGTTGTTGGAAAATACTCCACGACAACATTGTGCTTCTCCACTTGATCTCTGATAATGTGATAGAGCATTTCAATGTGCTTATTCTTTTGTTGAGTAACTGGATTTTTGGAAAGATGAATAGCTGAGGTGTTGTCACAAAATAGAGTAATCGTTTCTTTCCTATCTTGTCCAGCTATTTCGGAAAGTAAATTCTATAACTATAGAGCCTCACAACAAGCATTGCTTAAGGCTATGTATTCAGCTTCTGTTGTGGATAGTGCCACAATAGGTTGTTTATAGGAAGCCTAGATTATTGCCTTGGACCCATAATAGAAGATGTGCCCACTTGTACTGCACCGATCTAGACCACCAATCGGAATCAGAGTACCCTATTAGCCTTGGTTCTAGATCCTTGGCGAACACAATACCCAGATCTGTTGATCCTTTCAGATAGAGCAATATTCGTTTAACGATATTCATATGAGAAACATAAGGAATACTCGCAAAAATGACACCAAATTAACAACATTTTCAATATTTGGGCCCATGTTAGTAACATAGCTCAAAGATCCTACCAAGAAGCGATACATTGTTTGATCTACCATTTCTTCTCCTGTATATTTGGATAGCTTTATGTCTGCTTCCATAGGGGTGTTTGTTGAGTTGCATCCATCCATCTGAAATTTGGCCAATAAATCATTTATATACTTATGCTGTGAAATATAGATGGCTTCAGGAGTTTGTTGTATTTCCAAAAAAAGAAAATATTTAACTAAACCCAGATCAGTCATTCCATATTTTCCTAGCATAACCGTTTTGAAGCTGATGATCATATCCATGCTGCTTCCTATGATTAAAAGATCAACAACATATAGGCCTACCAAGAGCATTTGATCCTTCTCCTATTTCACATACAAGGGTCAGTTGGGCATCTATAGAAGTGTTGTTTCAGCGTATAGGCATCAATATTATGGTTCCAGGCAGGAGGATCATGCTTAAGGCCATACAATGCCTTATACAATTTATAAACCTTAGCTGCTTCATTACCTGATTTTTGATAACTCGGTGGTTGCTGAACATAGTTGTCTTCTGAAATTTCTACATTCAGAAATGCGGCTTTAACATCTAAATGATGACTAGAATACTGATGTTGAGCTTCATGAGCCAAGATGATTCGAACTGTAACCATTCTCACCACTAGTGCATAGGTCTCATTATAATCTCTTCCAACAAATTGAGAATAACCATTTGCCACCAAGCGAGCTTTTTGTTTTGCTATTGATCCATCTGCATGAACTTTTGTTTTGTAAATCCATTTTAGCCCAATTACTTTAGTATTTGTAGGAGGCTGAACTAACTGCCATGTCATATTCCTGTCAATAGTTTGTAATTCTTCATTCAATGCAGTTCTCCATATTTCTTCTTTTTTTGCTTCTTTAAAAGTGTTTGGTGTAGAAGCAATGAAAGCAACTTCTATTGTGTCATAGATTTATTGTAGACTGTGCCTTTGACGTGGTGATGATGAATCTGATCCGTTTCAGGAGTAGTTGATGCTTCTAATGGAGCATCAGATGGTTGCATACCTTGTGCAGGTCCATCGGCATCCATCCCTGTGAGATGGAGGGGGCTTCTTTCTGGCTCAACCATCACAGGTAGAGGATTTTCTGACTACCATTTCCACATGTCTTCTTCATCAAAGATCGCATTGCGGCTAATCACAAGTTTCTTTATGATAGGGTGAATAATTTGTAAGACTTTGATCTCTCACTATAGCCTACAAACAAAAACATTCACCTTTTTGGTCTAAATCATCTCGATGCTGAGCTGAGATTAAAGCATAGGCAGGACAACCAAAAATTCTTATATGAGCAATTGAAGGTTTTTTGTGATAGAGTTGCCCATAGGTGTACTATTCTTGATTTTCTTTGTAGGGGCTCTGTTTAGTAAATACACTGCTGTATTACAAGCTTCAGCCCAGTAAGTCTTTGGAACTTCTTTATTAAGTAGGAGACATCTAGCCATTTCAATGATGGTTCCATTTCTTCTCTCTACGACCCCATTCTGTTGGGGAGATCTTGGAGCCGACAATTGTCTTTTAATGTCATGCATTTGACAAATGTGAAGAACTGGTGAGAGGTAAATTCCCCCCTCTATCAGTTCTAAGGCATTTTATTGGCAGATTTATTTCCTTTTCTACTTCCAGTTTAAAC
The DNA here is from genome assembly GCA_039583875.1 of Platanthera guangdongensis. NCBI lineage: Eukaryota > Viridiplantae > Streptophyta > Magnoliopsida > Asparagales > Orchidaceae > Platanthera > Platanthera guangdongensis. Next base: position 18,547,954 of record CM077163.1, read on the forward strand.
TGTTTAAACAGTTCAAATGCATCATCTTTATGTTTCAAGAAGTATATCCACATATAACATGTGAAATCATCCACGAGAAGAAGGAAATAAAACTTACCTCCCAGTGATGGAGTTCCGTTAGGTCCCCATAAATGCCCATAGATGAGCTCCAAGGTCTGCTTTGATTGAATACTTGATAGTCTGTGGTGAGGGAGTACATGTATTTTAGTTGTAGTACATGCATTACAAAACTGTTTGCCTCCAGAGAATGCAGGAAGACCACACACCAATTGCTTCTTGGCCATTGAAAGTAAAGCTTTCTACTGCAAGTAACCTAAGCGAGCAATCCATAAATCATATAAGGTAGATGTTTGCTTCTGATTATTGCTAGCAAGAGCTTGAAACGCCTATTGTAACAGTTCTAAAGTAAACACCATATTATCTGTCATTTCTGCTTCAAGAATACTGCCACTTTCAATATGCTTTATTTGACATGCACTAGATTTAAAGAGTACCTCATACCCTTAATCAATAGTTGCCCTACACATAGTAGATTTTGTGCTAGGGAAGGGACATAGTGAACATCTGGAATAGTTCTAGTTTTGTTAATAGGAGATTTATACAGTTCCCTTTCCTTCAATTGGAATAGTTTTCCCATCTCCAAGATGAACAAATGATTTATACTCCTTATCTATTGATATGAAATTGTCCTTGTTGTTAGACATATGACTTGAACAGTCACTGTCAACCTACCAAATTGATGTTTCTGGTGTGGATGCTTGCATACAGGTATAAAACATCTCTTCTTTTGCTCTATTGGGGCTTTGCCTTTCTCCATATATTGAGCATGCTCACTTGAGTTGTGTCAGCAATCCTTTGCGGAGTGATTGGGCACTCTACATTTTTTTACACCGAGAGTAACAATTCTTAGAATCATGTGTCCTCTTGTCACATATAATGCAGTATTTCTGGTTTTTTGAGATTACAGAGCTTGGATTGACTTTATTTTTGTCTTCCCCTTAAAATCTGTTCCATATTGTTGTTGTTTGACCCCTGTGAATATACCTGATTGTATAGGTTTTTTAATATTCTTCCAGGGTTGTAGCTTGAGATTGTCCTTCATTTGAAAAGCTTGTTCAGGGGAAGATTATCCCTTTGTAGCCGCTCTTCATGTGACTTTAATGAACCTGCCAGTTCAATCAAGGTTAACGTTTTGATATCATTGGATCTTCGACAGTCAAGACTGCAGGATTATAGGGAGCTATTAGACTATGAAGAATTTTGGGCACCACCTGATTGTCTTCAATCGTGCCTCCAAAATTGCGAATTTGGTTGATAAGTTTGACTGTCCTTGCGATAAACGAATCAATCGTTTCCCCTGACTGCATACAAATCAATTCAAATTCACTCCAGAACCTTTTCCAATTTCATTTCCATTACTTTAGCACTTCCTTTATACTCAATTTGTAATGTATCCCAGGCTTGTGTGGCGGTTTGAGCACCCATGATGCTTAGAAAAACTGACACAAGTAGTCCTTGATGGATTAAGGAGACAACACGAGGATCTTTTAGTCTGATTTCTTCTATCTGTTTCAGTATAGAAGAGTTGGCATAGGTATTACCTTCAGGTAAAGCCGGCAGTTGAGGCCCCAAACTCACAAGATCCACAAACCTTGAGATAAAAAATACAAAGTTCATTTGGATACTTCAGTGATCATATTTCTCACCGTCAAAAATTGGTATTGCTGAGTGAGCATATGCAAATCAAGAGGAATTAGAGGAAGGTTCCATTGTATCTCGTGATAAACTCAAGAAGAGCTTCGAGTAGCTCTGATACAAATTATGAATACACAAGCACAATAAAAATTACAAGAGATGTTGGAGCATGTGTTTCGTGCTCCTTGATTTCAAAATAACAAATCCAAATGTATTTGATCACAGTGTGTTTATGGTGTGCAGATATAACATGCACAACACTGATAATTTTGAATGGACTACGTACATAAATTTTTTACAAATTTAATCTATTGCAAGCGACAGTTACTACCACCACGCGTGAGCGTGATGAGGTCAGCCATGATGTAGGCCACAATTCAAAATGGTTACCACGATGCACATTATCGGAGATACTGCCTGGCGATATCATTCTATCACAGCGCGATAGTCCCACGAATGTACACGACCTCCAACATCTCGACGCGGTTATTATAGAGTAGGATACATGTATCCATTAGAGATATCGCAGGAGATATCGCGCGGCCGCCATGCAATAGTGGAAAAACTATAAATGGGCCGAACTTCTGAAATTTGAGGTTACACACCTCTAGGAGCCTTGATCCCGTGCATCTCCAGCCAGATAACTCCGTGGAACTAGAAAAACTCTTAATTGTTCGTGAAATCTCAAGAGCAAAGAAGGGATCGTTTATGCTTCTCTTCTCCGACGATCTTTATAAGGATTTTCCAGCATCTTCGGCGCTCAAAACCTGCCGGTGTTTTATTCTTAGATTTCTTTTTCTTTATCTCTTTCATTCACTTCGTAATTGGTAGAGAATTCGTCCCCTTGTGAGTGACGACTAGGCTTGTGTATGGTTTAGGGGGAAATCGCCACCGTGTGTGCAGTGACTAGGTTATGGTGAGATTTAGGGGGAGGCTAGTTATTGTATCTAGGGAGAGATAGACTTTAGCTGATCGGTCCTTGAGAGAAGGACCGGTAAATTCAAAAAGGAGATTTTATTTTTTTCATCACAACCTCGATTTTAAGCTTTATTGAAATCTTTTGTTTGTAATTTTTATCACTTATGAAATAAACATGCATTTCACTTTATCATAAATTTCTAAGTGCTTTGTTATAAATATTTGGTTGTGCTTAAGCATTCTTAATTTTAGTAAAAATTTGGCTAAGTAATTTGTTAGGAGAAAATTTACAGTTTCCCTTTATTCGCCCCCCCCCCCCCCCTGTAAGGGCGCCTCAAGATCCAACACTTGCTATCAGAGGGAGATTTCTCCAAAATGGTTTTACCACCAAGAGGTTTGACACATAACAATCACGTATTTTTTGAGGGACAATGAATTAGCAGACCTCCTTTATTCACTAGCACAGATTACAATTATTGGAAAACTCGAATACGATGTTTTCTTATTGCGTTAGATATAAATGTCTGGGGAATGGTATAATAGTGTTGCACTCCACCTACAAGGTAGTTGGAAGTGTTACTGTGGAAAAACTAAAGGATAAATGAGATGATTTAGATAAATTTCGTTGCAAAAATAATGTTAAGGTCATGAATGCATTATTTTATACATTAGATAGAACTGAATTTAATAGAATTTGTGAAAGATATGGTACCTAAACACCTAGAGGGGGGGTGAATAGGTGACCTAATCCTTTTCTAACTTTGTTGGCAGCCAAAACAGTTATATCACAGATTTCTAACTAGTTTATTACAGCAATTAGCAATAATCAAACATACACAGCTAATCCACAGCACAATCACAGCACAGCACACAGTGATTTATAGTGGTTCCCCAAGATATGGGTACATCCACTTTCCCCCTTCGCCTATCTAGCAGTGTACTTGATTCGGCCAAACTTCTCCACTGTCTCAGAACCCAAATTGGTTCCTACCTCAGGCCCAAAGCCTTACAACTCAGCTTTATCCCAAAGCCTACACTCAGCCAATCAAGGCCTACACTCAGCCAACAAGGCCTACACTCAGAGATCTCTATCTCCTACACTCAGGCTAACAAGCCCTACCCTCAGCCTTTATAAATATAGGCTTACAATCACTCAGATCCAATGGATCCTACAAGTTACAAATGTAATACAAATAATAACTCTACAACTCAGAATTAAAGGAGGGGAGTTGAGAGATTCTTGATGAGTTCTTGGAAGAACTCAGCTGGATTCACCCTGACTTAGCTTTCTTCAAAGCTTCTTGAGTAGAACTGAATAAGGCTGAATCCTCTGCATTTGTTCCTTGACCTCTGCCACTTAAGATCCAGACTGAATCTGAATCCTTCTTCTCAGCCTAGTTCCAAAGGCTGATTTCTTGGATGGAGCCCTCTCTCTCCAACTTCTTAGATCTGCAGTTGGACTGCAAGATCTTCTTGTGTTGATACTCTGTGTACTACTTTTCTGATTACTTGAATAATCTGTACTACTTGTTAATCACTTGATCAACTCTTTCAACAACTTCAACAACAACAGTTTCTGTAAACTGTGGATGCCTATTTATAGGCCTTCTTCATGCTAACCGGCTGGTCCGGTTCATAACTGACTTCTGACATCTCTGACAGTTGCTGTAGACCGGCTGGATCGGTAGCTGTCATGTCAACCAGTCACTTCTTGAAAATCTCTAACAGTCAGTAAGTGTCGAGACTTTCTGTCTTTAAGTGTCGACACTTATAGACCAAGTGTCGACACATGCTTTGTAAGTGTCGACATAAGTCTACAAGGTGTCGACACATATCCTTATATGTCTCGACACAGATTCTTCTTCATGTGTCGACACTGAAATTGAGTGTCGACACAAGTACTTGTTCTTCTAGCTTTTGCTGAATTCTTCTATATGTCGACACATCTCCTTTGTGTCGACACATCTTCTTGTGTTGAATCTGTCAAGTGTCTCTTGGTGTCGACACATAGTCTTCTATGTTGAATCTTGCTGAGTGTCGACACAGCTCCTTGTGTTGACACACCTTCTTGTTGTTGAGACTTCAGCTGAGTGTCGACACATTCCCATAGTGTCGACACTTGTACTTAGAATAATTTGTAGTTCTTTCTGTTCTTTGCTAAGTGTCGACACAGCTCCTTGTGTCGACACTTTCTTCAAGTGTTGAGTCTTTAGCTGTGTGTCGACACATTGTTCTGCGTGTCGACACATACTTCAAATGTTGACTGTTCTGTTGAGTGTCGACACATTGTGTTGAGTGTCGACACTTGTACTTAGACTCTGCAGACTTTTGCTGAGTGTCGACACAGCTCCAAGTGTCGACACTTTCTGGTGTAGACACAGCTTCACTGGGTGTCGACACAGCTCCTTGTGTCGACACTTTCTGTCTGCACTTTTCTTCACTAAGTGTCGACACAGCTCCAAGTGTCGACACTTTCTGTCTGGTGTCGACTCTGCATCCCAGGTGTCGACACAATGACTCCAAGTGTCGACACATCTTGTCTGGGTGTCGACACAAGTCTTCTTAAGTGTCGACACTTTCCCTCTAGGTGTCGACACATGGACTTAGAAACTTTTTGCTTCAATCCAGTACTCTCTTAACCTGCACAAGTAACTCAAACATACATCAAATACATTATGATGTATATCATTGAGTTGGGTGAGGCTTCTTCAAATCAGGTACATTTGACCAATGTACCCAACAATCTCCCCCTATTTGGAGAAGTCATAACCCTTAGTCAATGATATACACCATCCATAATTAAAATTACAAAATGATGTACAGCAGATTATATTCAGCAGGGTAAACATAAACATGTAGAAATACACACATGTATACACATTCATCATTACAGAACAATCAAGAAATAGACACATTTACAGAACAATCATGAAATATATTTATCATATATTGTTCTAACATTTTTCTTATACATCTTCAATGTTTTACAAAAATGTTTTACAGTAAAAAGGATTGCAACATAAACTTCAAGTAAAATCCTAATCTATTTCTGATCAGGTTCCTTGATAACAATTCCCTTTCCAGCTTGGACTTGAGCTTTGACAGGGGCTTCAACAGTTGCAGCATCAGCTGGCTTCTTTCCTTTTAAGTCCTTCTTCTTCAGCTCTTCTGCATTGATTTTCTGTCTCTCAAAATAGTGGTATAGCTTGGGGAAGTACTTGCTAGGCTCCACAGCAGTAGGAGATAGCTTTCCCATCTTAGCCTTTCTTCTGAATTGTACTATAGCCTCCTGCCTTATTTCATGTTTCCTCCATTCTGCCTCAGAGAACCATTTGTTCCTGTCATTCATGTTGTCTTTAGCAGCTTTCCAGGCAGTTAGAATTATATTTCTAGAGGTAGGGCTCCATTGTTCAAAATCTGGCTTTTGTTCTGCTTGTTCCCTAAACCTCTTTTTAGACAGCCTAGTCTCTTCTTCTTTGTTCATAGCCTCTTGCAGAGCTTCAGAAATAGGTTGAACAACCTTTTCAATATGAACATTGGCCTTGCCCTCAGTTGGGCTATACATTGTGCTGACATCTACTTGAACCATGTCAAAATCGGGAGGTGGATATATCACTTGAGCTACTTCTTGTTGCTCACCTCCAAGATATGCAGTTTGTATTCCTGATTCAGCCACATTATCATCATCACAAAGTGGAGGATAGCCCAGTGTAGCTCTGATGGAGTTAGATATCCATTTGGCATGGTCAGAGCTAGCTTTGACTAATACTCTCTCCCCCTTTATGACTTCTCTGGCCATATGGTCTCTGACATCATCCTTTTGAAACCTTATCTGACTATCCAAATACCTGATTCCCTCTTTAAAGTAAGGTCTGAGCTTAGTGAGCTGTTCAGAGATGGTCTTCTGGGAATCTTTAATTGCAGTCTTGACAGCAGAAATCTCAGCTTGAAAGACCTTATCAAAGTCAGCCTTAGCAGCAGCAGTAGATGTTGAAGGTTCAGCAGTCTTATTCTTCAACTCAGTGACTATAGCATTATGGGAGGCAGTCAAATTATCATTCATTCTTAACTAATTCTCCAGCACATATCCTTGCTTTAATGCTATATCATCTACCTGAGCCTTGATCTTCTCCTGGTGAGTTGCCAAATAGACTACTGCATTCCCACCCTTGTGGAAGCAGTCAGTCATTTCCTTTTTGTTCAGGTTCATTTCAAACCTTATAGATTTTATATCTTGTGCAAGATCAAACTGTAGGGACTTGTGCCCTTCATCCACATAAGCCTCTATTGCCTTCCTTTGCTCATCCAACTTGATCTGCATGGCAATCATCAAAGCACTATAATCAACTGTTGGAGCTTGTTGAATTATAGGCTGTGGGGCAATGGATTGCAAGGCTTTCTTGTAACTCTGACTTCTTCTTTTAAAAACATAGAGTTTCTTCCTCTTAGACTTTGTAGCCTCATCTTCTTCAGATTCTGAAGTGCTGGCTATTTCAACCCTTTCCTTAGGGCTTGGAGGTCTGTCAGCTTGCACAACAGTGGCCTTCTCAGTTTCTTGCCTAATAGGCTCTTCCAGAACTTCCATGTGCTCCCCCTCAGCAGCAGCACTCTTATCTTCAGCAGCAGCATCCTTATCCATATCAAAATCTTCTTGATCTAGATTTAGGAATAAATCCTCCATTGTATATTCAGGTGGAGATGGAGCTGGAGACAGTCTTTGCGCTTCAACCACTGATTCAGGTACCACTTCTTGTTCAGCAGATTTGTCTTCTAAAACAACATCTGGTACTTGACTGTTTAGCTGAGTTTGCTGATGGACATCAGACAAATCAGAATCTACTATAGAAAAATCTAAAGTGTTTAGTTCAGAGAGTACCTCTTGTATAATGGAGGTGGCTTGTTCACTCTCCAGTGTAGAGGGTTCTTCTACACCTGGAAGCTCCCCCTGACTGTGATCCCTATGGTTGAGGCTAGCTGGAGGCAGCTCCCCCTGGATCTCAGCAGTCTCTTGAGGAGCAGGAGTCTTTACTACTGTCTCTTCCTCTTGCTCATCAGTTGTGAACACCACCTGTTCTTCACTCTCAGAACTGCTTGAGGACTCTTGTGCCACAACAGCAGTTTTCCTTTTCTTCCTGGGAGGAGTGACTTTCTCTGTAACTGGCTTCTCAGGGGTAGGCATGTCCTTTGACAACACCCTTTCCCATCTAGAAAAGATCCTTTGATCCATCTTCCTCATGTGATTGATCTTACTTCCAGCAGCAGAGCTCATTACCTCTGGTATGGTACCAGCTAGGTAGAGACTGATAATCCTGCCCAGGTTGGGCTTTTTCAGACTTTCCTTTATTTTCTCATAAACTATCATAGACCAATCTGTTCTTAGGGTGAATATTATTCTGGTCATGACATTGAACATGGAGGCTGACACCCTGTCATGCCCTCCTAGCTTACTGAGGATAACCTTTCCCACAATCTCTGACATGAACTTTCCTTGGTTGTTCATGTCTTTCCTATTAAACACAGAACCTATCTTCAGTTTGGGATCAAGTCCACACCAAACTAAAGCTTCCCTAATCTTGGAGGTAGTTACTTCTTCTTCATCTTGAGTCTTAGGTAGCTGGAGTACCTTCCTCAGACTTTTTGGTGAAATCTTGACCTTGGATCCATGAACTCTGGATTTGATTCTGTATCCAGATTCATCAACTGCAGCTCCAGTAAGGAATTCAAGCACTTCCTTCTTCCAAATCTTTGTTGGTTCTGAAACCAAGTATTCAAGTCCAGAATTGGCGACTAGGGTTATCACCGATTTGATTTCTTGATCTGCGTCGTCGAACGCGCCGCGCACTTGCTCATAGCCCTCGTTCACGTTCTCCTCAAGCTTAGGAGTCATTAGGGTTTGGAGAATTAGTCTTGAGAAAAGAGAGGTGTCGACACAGGAGTTGTGGTTTCGAAACTCTGAAAGCGTGTCGACAAACAAAGACAGAATCCTATTTATACCTTTCTGATTTTGAAGATGAACAGGCGGGACAGCTAGCTAAACATGTGTCGACACTGACAATAAGTGTCGACACTGACTTTTAATGTCTCGACACACATGTGTCGACACAAGTTTAGTCAACAGATATTATGTGTCGACACTTGGTTATGTGTCGACACAACATAACTCGACACATCGTCGAGACTTTACTTAGAAAATTCTGAGTAAAACATAAGTGTCGACACCATATTGGATGTGTCGACACCTACTTGACATGTGTCGACACTAACATTCTGAAGTGTCGACACCACATTCCTAGATGTGTCGACACCTTTTTCCTGAAGTGTCGACACCACTATTCTGTGTCGACATAGACTTGTCTATGTGTCGACACCTTTTTACTTAGCCAATTTTCTATTCTGTAAACTTAGTGTAAGTTTATCATACCTAGTTCAATTTTGAATCTATTGAACTTAGCTTCTTCTAATGGCTTAGTAAACATATCAGCTACTTGTTCATCTGTTTTAACATATTCAAGTGAAATATCTTCTCTTTCTACATGTTCTCTAAGAAAGTGATATTTAATCTCAATATGTTTAGTTCTACTATGAGATACAGGGTTATTAGCTATTGAAATAGCACTTGTAGAATCACAATAAAGTGGAGTTCTACTTACCTGAAATCCATAGTCCTCTAGCTGATGTTGAATCCACAGAAGTTGAGCACAGCAACTTCCTGCAGCTACATACTCTAACTCAGCTGTGGAGATAGCCACACTAGTCTGCTTTTTGCTGCTCCATGAAATTAGTCTTCCACCTAGGAATTGACATGTTCCAGTAGTGCTCTTTCTATCCTCTTTGCATCCTGCAAAGTCTGCATCTGAATAACCTGTTAGATCAAAGTCTCCATTCCTAGGGTACCAGAGGCCTAGATAGGGAGTGCCCTTTAGATATCTCAAAATTCTCTTGACAGCAGTCAAGTGAGACTCTTTAGGGCAGGCTTGATACCTTGCACAAACACATGTAGCATACATGATGTCTGGTCTACTAGCAGTCAAGTATAATAGGGAGCCAACTATCCCTCTATACAAGGTTTCATCTACAGGTTTCCCTGCATCATCCTTGCTAAGAGACATACTTGACCCCATAGGAGTCTTCATGGTACTGGATGAATCCATACCATACTTCCTTATGAGTTCTAGGGTGAACTTTGACTGACAAATGGACAAACCACTCTCAGTCTGTTTAACTTGGAGACCCAAGAAAAACTTCAGCTCTCCCATACTACTCATTTCAAACTGACCTTGCATAAGTTTTGCAAACTTTTTGCAAATGCTGCTTTCAGTAGACCCAAATATAAGGTCATCTACATATATTTGGACTAGTATGATATTGCCTCTAGATTCCCTAAGGAATAGAGTCTTATCTATTTTCCCCCTTGAGAACTTGTTCTCAATGAGGAAACTAGATAGGGTTTCATACCAAGCCCTAGGGGCTTGCTTTAACCCATATAAAGCTTTCCTAAGTCTATAGACATGATGAGGTAGAGTTGGATCAACAAAACCTGAAGGCTGCTCCACATAGACTTCTTCTTTCAAATTACCATTTAGGAATGCTGACTTGACATCCATTTGGTATAACTTGAATCCTTGATAGGTTGCATAGGCCAAGAACATTCTTATGGCTTCCAGTCTAGCTACTGGAGCAAAGGTTTGATCAAAATCAATACCTTCTTCTTGCCTATATCCTTTAGCAACCAGTCTAGCTTTATTCTTAATGATGACACCTTGTTCATCCATCTTATTCCTGTAGATCCACTTAACTCCTATTACATTGTGGTCTTTAGGTTTAGGAACAAGTTCCCAAACCTTGCACCTCTTGAACTGATTAAGCTCTTCTTGTATTGCTTCAGTCCATTGTGGATCCATTATTGCTTCTTCAAATCTTTTAGGTTCAATTTGAGACAAAAAGCTGGAATAGATTGCAGCATTCATGTTTCTACTCCTGGTTTGTACTCCTTGTCTTGGATCTCCAATAATCAGCTCTACTGGATGATCTCTAAGATGCCTGTGGGCTGGAGGCATCCTCACTTCAGGTTGAACCACTTCAGCATCTGCATCATGTTGTATTCCTTGGATTTCTTCAGCAATTGGCACATGTGGTTCTCCACCTGGACAGCAGCTACTCTCCTCTCCTTGCTGTCTTGCAGCAGGCACTTCTTCTATAGTCAGCTTGTCCATTGTCTTTGTCAAACCTGTGGGGCTGCATATATTGCTAGACAACTCATTATTAATAAGTTTAGTCTCATCAAAAACTACATGCATTGATTCTTCTACAACTTGTGAAGTCAAGTTGTAGGCTCTATAAGCCTTACTATTATTGCTGTACCCAACAAAAATTCCCTCTTGGGACTTGGCAGCAAACTTAGTTAAGTAAGACTTCCCATTGTTAAGTATGTAGCATTTACAACCAAAGATCCTAAAATAGGATAGGTTTGGTTTCCTGCCTTTCACTACTTCATAGGGGGTCTTGTTTAGCCCTTTAGTGATGGTAGCCCTATTTATAACATGGCATGCAGTGTTAACTGCTTCAGCCCAGAAATACTCAGGCAGTGATGTATCACTTAGTAGGGTTCTACCAGCTTCTATCAAGGTCCTATTTTTCCTCTCAGCAATGCCATTTTGCTGAGGTGTTCTAGGTGAAGAGAATTATCCCAAAGTCTTCACATAGTTTTGTCATGCTTTCAGATTGAAACTCAGTACCATGGTCACTTCTAATTTTGACCACAGTACTATTAAGTTCATTCTGAATTTGCTTGACAAAGCTGTAGAAGACACTAGGTATTTCAGATTTCTGTCTTAAGAAGAACACCCAGGAAAACCTTGAGTAGTCATCTACAACTACAAGGGTATAGACCTTCCTACCTAAGCTGTGAACTGACATTGGACCAAAGAGATCCAAATGCAAGAGGTACAAACACCTCACAGCATCTTTGTTATCTATGCTTCTAAAAGTGGATTTAGTCTGCTTGCCCTTTTGACAAGCTGAGCAAATGCCATCTTTAACACACTTAACTTGAGGACCATTCCTCACTAACTCTTTACTAAAGAGTTTGCTAATTGTCTTGTAGTTAAGATGGGCCAGCCTCTTGTGCCATTTGACACAATGAGAGACTGTCTCATTAGCTACAAGACAAACTGGAGAACCATTGTTCTCAATCATAATGTCTAGGCAGTAGACATTTCTCTTCCTATAACCTGTCAAGATGATCTCTTGATCACTTGACCTCTTGATATGACAACCATTTTTAACAAATGAGATGTCATACCCTACATCACTTAACTGACTTATACTTATTAGGTTGTGTTTCAACCCTTTAACATAAGCCACTTGAGTAATGGTAACCAAGTTTGAAGAAATGTTACCAAACCCTTTGATGATTCCTTTTTCAGAACCACCAAAGGTCACTTTAGGACCATTTTTGATTGGAATGTAGTCCTTCAGTAGTCCCCTAGTTCCAGTCATATGTCTGGAACATCCACTGTCCAAGTGCCATGTAGGGGTATGGCCACTTGGACTTACCTGCAAAACAGATTAATGGACCTTAGAACCCAAAGCAATCTTGGGTCCTTGGTACTTGTTAGTCTGTAACTTGACAAAGCTACCTACTGGCTTTCCACCAGGTAGCTTGCTACTCACCTTGGCACTGGCATTGTACCAACAGTCCATTGCAAAATGGCCAATCTTGTCACAGCACCAGCATTCAAACTTGTTGTACCTTTGCTTAGGTACAACCTTTGCTGTTTTATCTACAGCAGACCTGTTGAATGTTGGGGCTTTGCCCTTGGACTTAAACTTGGACTGCTCAGTCCCTGCAGGTCTAACAAAGCCCAGTCCAGCCTTGCCTTTATGATGAACAAATTCATCAATTAAAGGTAGCACTGATTTAGGTTTTGAAAACCTAGCAACAAGCTCTCTTTCTTTCTGAAGATTGATTTCCAGTCTCTTAATTTGATCATTCTTATAGGTGATAGTTCCCATCTGAATCACAGTAATGTGTTTCAGCCTGGCTACCTCATTCAGTTTTTGATCAAATTGTTTCTCAAAATCTGTTGCAACAGCCTTGAGATCTGCAATCTCCTTTGCCTGACTTTTGGCTAGGGTCTTGCATTTCTTGTAGGCTTGCAACAGCACCTTATATTCATCTATAAGATGATGAATATCTTCCTCAGACTCAGATACATTCTCATCACTTGATGAAGAAGAATCTGATTCTGAACTAGAACAAGAATCTGAATTTAAACTTGAACTTTGTACCTGACTGGGTCCTGGCTGCTCCAGGATTTTGGCACTGTCTGTCAAAGCCATTAGCCCTTGGCAATGACTGTATTCTTGTTCATAAATTGACTCCAAGATCTCCATGAATTCTTCCTCTTCTTCTTCTGCATACAGCCCTATGTAGGCTTCAGCCTCAGACTCAGTTTCTGAAGAAGATATATCTGATAGATTCTTCTCCTTCTTAGCAACAAAAGACTTTTCTTTCTTCCCTTTGAAGTGAGTCTTTTTCCTGTCACCAGATTCCTTTCTCTTCTCTGGACAATCTGCAATAACATGGCCCTGTCTATTGCAGCAATAGCAAACAATCTTTGAACCAGTTTCCTTGCTTGATTTTGTCCTTCTCTTGTCATTCTTTGAAGATCTCTTTTTCTGATAAGAGTCTTCCTTTCCTTGTGATGTAGAAGGCCTTGACTTCCACTGTTTCTTTTTCAAAAACTTCTGAAAGTGTCTGGTGAAAGCAGCAAAGTCTTCATCACTTTCACTGCTCTTAGACTTTGTGCTGACAGACTCATCAGACACTGATTCAACTACCTCTAGAGGTGGAGTTGAAGACTTATTCCTGCACTTTCTGGGAACTTCTGTCTTGAAAGCAACAGTTCTTTCTTTGTGCTCAGTCCTTGTAGATTTCTCCTCCTCTTTTCTCACTGTTAACTGCATTTCATAAGACAATAGCTTGCCAAACAGTGTGGGAGGTGGAATTTCCCCCAACTTAGCCATTTCTCTTATGGCACAGATCTTGGTGTCCCAATCTTTGGTTAGGGACCTTGAGAACTTGTCATTTAGTTCATAGTTAGTGAACTCTCTTCCATAAGACATGAGTTCATTAACTATTCTGTAAAATTTCTTATAGCACTCAGTGATGCTATCACCCTTTCCTTGCCTAAAGCTTTCATATTCCTGATTTAGCAAAGACTTCCTATCTTGCCTAACTTCTTCAGAACCTTCCATATAGACAATGAGAGTATCCCACATCTCTTTTGCTGTCTTACAGTGAATTAAGTTCTGAAAAGTGGCATCATCAATGGCACTCACTATTATGTTTTGTGCCCTCTTGTCCATGGTGGCCAGGACAATTTCATCCTTAGTCATCTTAGAGAAATCCTTTGGAGTTCTCTGATTTGCATCCAATACTGAAATCTTCATTGGCACATAAGGCCCTTCCTTTACTACGATGCATATTCTAGGGTCAGAGGCTTCCATAAATAGCCTTACCCTCTCTTTCCAGATCCCAAAGATCTCCTTTCTGCATATGGGTAATTTCATGGAACCCAATTCCTTGTGATTCTCATAAGAACCCATGTTTCTTGATGTTCTTGATTTTCTTGAAACTGTGTAATACCTTACTCTGAATCTGCCAAACAGGATTTCCTCAGGCTGTTAGTCCTTGTTTTGAGGAACCTCGCTCTGATACCACTTGAAAGATATGGTACCTAAACACCTAGAGGGGGGGGTGAATAGGTGACCTAATCCTTTTCTAACTTTGTTGGCAGCCAAAACAGTTATACACAGATTTCTAACTAGTTTATTACATCAATTAGAAATAATCAAACATACACAGCTAATCCACAGCACAATCACAGCACAGCACACAGTGATTTATAGTGGTTCCCTAAGATATGGGTACATCCACTTTCCCCCTTCGCCTATCTAGCAGTGTACTAGATTCGGCCAAACTTCTCCACTGTCTCAGAACCCAAATTGGTTCCTACCTCAGGCCCAAAGCCTTACAACTCAGCTTTATCCCAAAGCCTACACTCAGCCAATCAAGGCCTACACTCAGCCAACAAGGCCTACACTCAGAGATCTCTATCTCCTACACTCAGGCTAACAAGCCCTACCCTCAGCCTTTATAAATATAGGCTTACAATCACTCAGATCCAATGGATCCTACAAGTTACAAATGTAATACAAATAATAACTCGACAACTCAGAATTAAAGGAGGGGAGTTGAGAGATTCTTGATGAGTTCTTGGAAGAACTCAGCTGGATTCACCCTGACTTAGCTTTCTTCAAAGCTTCTTGAGTAGAACTGAACAAGGCTGAATCCTCTGCAGTTGTTCCTTGACCTCTGCCACTTAAGATCCAGACTGAATCTGAATCCTTCTTCTCAGCCTAGTTCCAAAGGCTGATTTCTTGGATGGAGCCCTCTCTCTCCAACTTCTTAGATCTGCAGTTGGACTGCAAGATCTTCTTGTGTTGATACTCTGTGTACTACTTTTCTGATTACTTGAATAATCTGTACTACTTGTTAATCACTTGATCAACTCTTTCAACAACTTCAACAACAACAGTTTCTGTAAACTGTGGATGCCTATTTATAGGCCTTCTTCATGGTAACCGGCTGGTCCGGTTCATAACTGACTTCTGACATCTCTGACAGTTGTTGTAGACCGGCTGGATCGGTAGCTGTCATGTCAACCAGTCACTTCTTGAAAATCTCTAACAGTCAGTAAGTGTCGAGACTTTCTGTCTTTAAGTGTCGACACTTATAGACCAAGTGTCGACACATGCTTTGTAAGTGTCGACACAAGTCTACAAGGTGTCGACACATATCCTTATATGTCTCGACACAGATTCTTCTTCATGTGTCGACACTGAAATTGAGTGTCGACACAAGTACTTGTTCTTCTAGCTTTTGCTGAATTCTTCTATGTGTCGACACATCTCCTTTGTGTCGACACATCTTCTTGTGTTGAATCTGTCAAGTGTCTCTTGGTGTCGACACATAGTCTTCTATGTTGAATCTTGCTGAGTGTCGACACAGCTCCTTATGTTGACACACCTTCTTGTTGTTGAGACTTCAGTTGAGTGTCGACACATTCCCATAGTGTCGACACTTGTACTTAGAATAATTTGTAGTTCTTTCTGTTCTTTGCTAAGTGTCGACACAGCTCCTTGTGTCGACACTTTCTTCAAGTGTTGAGTCTTTAGCTGTGTGTCGACACATTGTTCTGGGTGTCGACACATACTTCAAATGTTGACTCTTCTGTTGAGTGTCGACACATTGTGTTGAGTGTCGACACTTGTACTTAGACTCTGCAGACTTTTGCTGAGTGTCGACACAGCTCTAAGTGTCGACACTTTCTAGTGTAGACACAGCTTCACTGGGTGTCGACACAGCTCCTTGTGTCGACACTTTCTGTCTGCACTTTTCTTCACTGAGTGTCGACACAGCTCCAAGTGTCGACACTTTTTGTCTGGTGTCGACTCTGCATCCCATGTGTCGACACAATGACTCCAAGTGTCGACACATCTTGTCTGGGTGTCGACACAAGTCTTCTTAAGTGTCGACACTTTCCCTCTAGGTGTCGACACATAGACTTAGAAACTTTTTGCTTCAGTCCAGTACTCTCTTAACCTGCACAAGTAACTCAAACATACATCAAATACTTTATGATGTATATCATTGAGTTGGGTGAGGTTTCTTCAAATCAGGTACATTTGACCAATGTACCCAACAGTTTGCACATGTGAAACTGCTTATGATATTTGGAATTTGTTTGAAGTTACACATGCTGGTACATTTCAGGTGAAGGACTCGAAGCTGTTTCAATTGGAGTCAGAATTTAAAAAGTTCAGGATGGAGGTTGACGAAGATGTTGATTCCGTGTACACGAAGTTTACAAAAATCATCAATGAATCCAAAGTTCTTGGAAAGAATTTCTCCAACGGAGATTTAGTAAGAAATATTTTAAGATCACTTCCCCCGAAGTTTAATCCAAAGGTGATCACGATCTCGGAATCACATGATCTTAAAATTCATCAAATTAGAGCCTCATCGGAAATCTGAAAATTCATGAAGTAGAGTTGAAAAATTCAACAAGAGTACAACTTGGAGCCAAAGAAGATGGCATTGGCGTTGAAGTCTAAAAAAAGTGGAAAGTGAAAAGGATGAAGAGGATGAGAAAAGTTTGTTTGTAAGAAAATTTAAGAGGTATATGAGAAATCCAGAGAGAAAAAATTCATTTAAGAAGTACTTTAACAAAAAAAGATTCTGGAGTTAAGAAAAGTAGAGAAAAAGTCAATGCTGAGGAAGATGAAGAGCACCCGCCACTGAAGTGCTATCATTATAGAAGGAATGGTCATATTAGAAGCAAGTGACCAAAGTATCTAAAAGAGCAAAAAGAGAAGAGACACGACAAAAAGAACAAGAAGTAGGTGTTGAAGGAAGAAACTTGGGATGATTCGTCATATGAAGATTCAAGTGGTTCAGGTTTAGAATACAATGAAGAAGTCAACATGTGTTTGATGGGAAAGAGAATTTTATCATCCGAAGACGAATGCAATGTCCAAAGAGACACTGAGGTAACTCCTACTTCTGAAGAATTTTATTCTGAATTTTTACAAACTTGCAATTTTTTTCATAAAAGTCTTAAAAATATTGATCTATTGAAATCTAAAAATAAATTTTTTAAAAAGAAAATAAAAATTTATCAAGTGAATTGAAAGTGCTTGGGAAGGAGGAGGTCACATGTCAAGAGTGCGATCACTCTTCGACAAGGAAAAAAGGATAAAAGAATTACAAGAAGCTCTTACTAAGTTCTAATACAAAGTAGATTCTCTTAACAAAGAAAAAAAGGACATAGAGAGAACTTTAAAAACTTCTCAATCTCAAATTGAAAGTGGCAAAAAGGCATTTGCAAATCGGTGTGTTATGTTAGTAACCGAAAACAATGCTTTGAAAACATAGATCCAAGATCTAAATTTGGTTATTAAGAAGTTTAGAATTGGCCGAAAATCACTGGATATGATTTTAGTCAACCAGTGCCATGAATCTACAAAGTACATGCTTGGATATTGTTGGGTACATTGGTCTAAATGTACCTGATTTGAAGAAGCCTCACCCAACTCAATGATATACATCAAAATGTATTTGATGTGTTTTGAGTTACATGTGCAGGTTAAGTATTTGCAGGAAATGATGAAAAAGTTTCTAAGTACATGTGTCGACACCCAGAGGGAAAGTGTCGACACTTAAGAAGACTTGTGTCGACACCCAGACAACTAGTGTCGACACTTGGAGTCATTGTGTCGACACCAGGGATGCTGAGTCGACACCAGACAGAAAGTGTCGACACAAGGAGATGTGTCGACACTCAGTGAAGAAAAGACTGTGAAGCTGTGTCGACACTTAACAGTTGTGTCGACACCCAGTGAAGCTGTGTCTACATCAGAAAGTGTCGACACTTGGAGCTGTGTCGACACTCGGCAAAAGTCTGCAGAGACTAAGTACAAGTGTCGACACCCAGAACAATGTGTCGACACTCAACAGAAGAGTCAACACTTGAAGTAAGTGTCGACACCCAGAACAATGTGTCGACACTTAGCAGAAGAGTCAACACTGGAAGTAAGTGTCGACACCCAGAACAATGTGTCGACACTTAGCAGAAGACTCAACACTTGAAGAAAGTGTCGACACAAGGAGCTGTGTCGATACTTAGCAAAGAACAGCAAAGTTCAAGAATATTCTAAGTACAAGTGTCGACACTAAGGGAATGTGTCGACACTCAGCCAGAGTCTCGACTGAAGATGTAAGTGTCGACACCCAAAGAAATGTGTCGACACTCAACAAGTATCAACAATAAAGACATGTGTCGACACCAAGAAGCAGTGTCGACACTTAACAGATTCAACACATGAAGATGTGTCGACACAAAGGTGTTGTGTCAACACTTAGAAGAATTCAGCAAAATACTGAAGTACAAGTACTTGTGTCGACACTCAATCTCAGTGTCGACACATGAAGAAGAAGTAGTGTCGAGATAAATAATCAACAACACAAGGAGTTGTGTCGACACCTTGTAGACTAGTGTCGACACTTAGACAACATGTGTCGACACTTGGTCCATAAGTGTCGACACTCAAAGACAGAAAGTCTCGACACTTAAAGACAGTTACAGTATTTTCAAGAACTGACTGGATGACTTGACAGCTGCCATTCCAGCCGGTCTACAGCACTTGTCAGAGTTGTCAGAATTCAGTTATGGACCGGACCAGCCGGTTACCATGAAGAAGGCCTATAAATAGGCTTATACTGTCTACAGAAGAGATTGATCAAAGGGTTGTTGAAGTTGTCAAAGTTCAAATTATTAATCAAGTATTCAACAAAGAAGATCTAGCTATTCCTTGAAGAATCAAGTGCAGATCTAAGAAGTTGGAGAGAGAGAGCTCCATCCAAGAAATCAGCCATTGGAACTAGGCTGAGAAGAAGGGTTCAGATTTATTCTGAATTCTAAGTGGCAGAGGTCAAGGATCAACTGCAGAAGGAGTCAATCTTATTGAGTTCTACTTTCAAGAAGCTTTGAAGAAAGCTAAGTCAGATTGAGTCCAGCTGAGTTCTTCCAAGAACTCATCAAGAAACTCACAACTTCCCTCTCTTGCCTTTGGGTTGCTGAGTTAACAAATGTATAATCATTTGTATCTTGTAGGATCATTTGGATCTGAGTTTTTGTAAGCCTGTAATTATAAAGGCTGAGTGTAGGGCTTGAGATCCTGAGTGTAGGAGATTGAAATCTCTGAGTGTAGGCCTTGGTGGCTGAGTGTAGGCCTGGGTGGCTAAGTGTAGGCCTTTGTGGCTGAGAGTAGGCTTTGTGAAAAGTTGAGTTATAGGGCCTTGGGCCTGAGGTGTAGGAACCTGTTTGGGTTCTGAGATAGTGGAGGAGTTTGGCCGAATCTAGTACACTACTAGATAGGCGAAGGGGGAAAGTGGATGTACCCAAAGCTTGGGGAACCACTATAAAACTCTGTGTCTACTGTGTGTTTGCTGAGTTGCTGTGATTGTTGCATATATGCTGTGTTATAGTAGATAGAATTCTGTGAAATTAACTGATTGCTGCCATAAAAAGTTAAAAAGAATTAGGTCACCTATTCACCCCCCCCCCCCTCTAGGTGTTTAGGTACTATATCTTTCAAGTGGTATCAGAGCCAGGTTCCTCAAAAAGGACTAACAGTCTGAGGAGATCCTGATTGGCAGATTCAGTTTAAGTCAAATTACAGATTCAAGAAAATCAAGAACCATGGGTTCCTCTGAGAATCACAAGGAATTGGGATCCATGAAATTACCTCTATGTAGGAAAGAGATATTTGGGATCTGGAAGGAAAGGGTAAGGCTGTTTATGGAAGCCTCTGACCCTAGAATTTACATCACAGTAAAGGAAGGGTCTTATGTGCCCATGAAGATATCAATTCTAGATGCAAATCAGAGAACACCAAAGGATTTCTCTGAAATGACAAAGGATGAGATTGTCCTAACCACCATGGACAAAATGGCTCAAAACATTATAGTGAGTGCCATAGATGATGCAACTTTTCAGAATCTTATACACTGTAAGACAGCCAAAGAGATGTGGGATACCCTTATTGTGTATATGGAAGGATCTGAAGAAGTTAGGCAAGATAGAAAATCCTTGCTAAATCAAGAGTATGAAAGCTTTAGACAAGGAAAGGATGATAGCATAACTGAGTGCTATAAGAAGTTCTATAGGATAGTGAATGAACTCATGTCTTATGGAAGAGAGTTCAGTAATTATGAACTAAATGACAAGTTCCTAAGATCCCTAACTAAAGATTGGGACACCAAGATCTGTGCCATTAGAGAAATGGCTAAGTTGGGAGAAATTCCTCCAACTACACTGTTTGGCAAATTGTTGTCATATGAGATGCAGTTGACAGTGAGGAAAGAGGAGGAGAAATCAACAAGAAATGAATATAAGGAAAGAACTGTAGCTTTCAAGACAGAAGCCCCCAGAAAGTACAGGAATAATTCACCAACTCCACCTCCAAAGGTAGTTGAATCAGAGTCAGATGAGTCTGTCAGTACAAAGTCTGAAAGCAGTGAAAGTGATGAAGACTTTGCTGCCTTCACTAGACATTTTCAGAAGTTCTTGAAGAAGAAACAGTGGAGGACAAGGCGTTCTACTTCACAGGGAAAAGAAGATTTCTATCAGAACAAAAAGGCTTCAAAGAATGACAGGAAGAGGACTAAATCTAGCAAGGCAACTGTTTCAAAAATAGTGTGTTATTGCTGCAATAGAGAAGGCCATGTTGTTGCAGATTGTCCAGAAAAGAGAAAGGAGTCTAGTGACAGGAGGAAGACTCATTTTAAAGGCAAGAAAGAAAAGTCATTTGTTGCCAAAAAGGAGAAAACTCTGTCAGATATTTCTTCTTCAGAAACTGAGTCAGATGCTGAGGCATACATAGGGCTGTTTGCTGAAGAAGAAGAAGAAGAGTTCATGCAGATTATGAATTCTATTTATGAATAAGAAGACTGTCAGTGCCAAGGACTAATGGCATTGACTGAAAATGACAAAATCCTGGAGCAGCCAGGACCAAGTAAGGTACAAAGTTCAACTTCCAGTTCAATTTCTTGTGGCAGTACAGATTCAGATTCATCATCATCAAGTGATGAGAGTGCATCTGAGTCTGAAGCAGATATTCATCAGTTAATAGATGAATACAAGGTTCTGTTGCAAGCTTACAAGAAGAGCAAGACCCTAGCCAAAAGTCAGGCATAGGAAATTGCTATTCTTAAAGCTGCTGCAACTGAGTTTGAGAAGGTATTTGATTAAAAGCTTAATGAGATAGCCAGACTAAAACACATAACAGTGATTCAGATGGGGACTATCACCTATAAGAATGATCAAATCAAGAGTCTGGAGATTAATCTTCAGAAGGAGAAGGACTTAGTTGCTAGGTTTTCTAAACCTAAGTCAGTTCTACCTTTGATTGATGAATTTGTTCATCAAAAAGGTAAAGCTGGACTTGGTTTTACTAGACCTGCAAGGACTGTTCAGTCCAAGTCCAAGTCCAAGGGCAAAGCCCCAACATTCAACAAGTCAGCTGTAGATAAGACAGCAAAGACAGTACCTAAGCAAAGGTACAATAAGTTTGAATGTTGGTGTTGTGGCAAAGTTGGCCATTTTGCAATGGATTGTTGGCACAATGCTAGTGCCAAAGTGAGTAGCAATCTGCTTGTTGGAAAACCAGCAGGCAGCTTTGTCAGAATGCAAACTAACAAATACCAAGGACCCAAGAATACTTTGGGTCCTAAGGTTCATTATTCTGTTTTGCAGGTGAGTCCAAGTTGTCATGCCCCAATATGGTACTTGGACAGTGGATGTTCCAGACATATGACTGGAACTAGGGGACTACTAAAGGACTACATTCCAATCAAAGATGGTCCTAAAGTCACCTTTGGTGGTTCTGAAAAAGGAATCATCAAAGGATTTGATAACATTTCTAGCAACTTGGTTACCATTACTCAAGTGGCTTATGTTAAAGGGTTGAAACACAACCTAATAAGTATAAGTCAATTAAGTGATATATGGTATGACATCTCATTTATTAAAAATGGTTGTCATATCAAGAGGTCAACTGATCAAGAGATCATTTTGACTGGCTATAGAAAGAGGAATGTCTACTGCCTAGATATTATGTGTGAGACCAATGGTTCTCAAGTGTGTCTTGTAGCTGATGAGACAGTCTCTCATTGTGTCAAATGACACAAGAGACTAGCCCATCTAAACTACAAGACTATTGGCAAACTCTTTAGCAAAGAGTTAGTGAGGAATGGTCCTCAAGTTAAGTGTGTTAAAGATGGTATTTGCTCAGCTTGTCAAAAGGGCAAGCAGACTAGATCCACCTTTAGAAGCATAGAAAACAAAGATGCTGTGAGGTGTTTATACCTCTTACATATGGATCTCTTTGGTCCAATGCCAGTTCACAGCTTAGGTAGGAAGGTCTATACCTTTGTAGTTGTAGATGACTACTCAAGGTTTTCCTGGGTGTTCTTCTTAAGACAGAAATCTGAAACACCCAATGTCTTCTATAGCTTTGTCAAGCAAATTCAGAATGAACTAAATAGTACAGTGGTCAAAATAAGAAGTGACCATGGTACTGAGTTTCAGTCTGATAGCATGACAAAACTATGTGAAGACTTTGGGATATTTCAAGAGTTTTCTTCACCTAGAACACCTCAGCAAAATGGCATTGCTGAGAGGAAGAATAAGACCTTGATTGAGGATGGTAGGACCCTATTAAGTGATACATCACTGCCAGAGTATTTCTGGGCTGAAGCAGTTAACACTGCATGCCATGTTATAAATAGGGCTACCATCACTAAAGGCCTCAACAAGACCCCCTATGAGGTTGTGAAAGGCAGGAAACCAAACCCATCCTACTTCAGGATCTTTGGTTGCAAATGCTTCATTCTTAACAATGGAAAGTCCTACTTGACTAAGTTTGCTGCCAAGTCCCAAGAGGAAATTTTTGTTGGGTACAGCAATAATAGTAAGGCTTATAGAGTCTACAACTTGTCAACTCAAGTTGTAGAAGAATCTGTACATGTAGTATTTGATGAGACTAAACTTATTAATAATGAGTTGTCTAGCAGTGTATGCAGCCCCACAGGTTTAACAAAGGAGATGGACAAGCTCACTATAGAAGAAGTACCTACTGAAAGACAGCAAGTAGAAGACAGTGGCTGTTGTCCAGGGGGAGAACTACATGTACCAAATGCAGAAGAAGTACAAGGAGTACGGCAAGATGATGAAACTGAAGAGGTTCAACCAGAAGTCAGGATGCCTCTAGCCAATAGGCATCTTAGAGATCATCCAGTAGAGCAGATTATTGGAGATCCAAGACAAGGAGTACAAACAAGGAGCAGAAACCTGAATGCAGCAGTCTACTCCAGCTTTCTATCTCAAGTTGAACCTAAGAAGTTTGAAGAAGCCATACTAGATCCACAATGGACTGAAGCAATGCAAGAAGAGCTTAATCAGTTCAAAAGGTGCAAGGTCTGGGAACTAGTTCCTAAACCTAAAGACCACAATATAATAGGAACTAAGTGGATCTACAGGAATAAGATGGATGAACAAGGGGTCATCATTAAGAATAAAGCAAGACTGGTTGCTAAAGGATATAGGCAA
The DNA here is from genome assembly GCA_039583875.1 of Platanthera guangdongensis. Lineage (NCBI taxonomy): Eukaryota > Viridiplantae > Streptophyta > Magnoliopsida > Asparagales > Orchidaceae > Platanthera > Platanthera guangdongensis. The sequence continues at coordinate 18,571,803 of CM077163.1, forward strand.
GAAGAAGGTATTGACTTTGATCAAACCTTTGCTCCAGTAGCCAGACTGGAAGCCATAAGGATGTTTCTTGCCTATGCAACCTATCAAGGATTCAAAGTTTACCAAATGGATGTCAAGTCAGCATTTCTGAATGGTAATCTTAAAGAAGAAGTCTATGTGGAACAGCCTTCAGGTTTTGTTGATTCAACTCTACCTCATCATGTCTATAGACTTAGGAAAGCTTTATATGGGTTAAAGCAAGCCCCTAGGGCTTGGTATGAAACCCTATCTAGTTTCCTCATTGAGAACAAGTTCTCAAGGGGGAAAATAGATAAGACTCTATTCCTTAAGGAATCTAGAGGTAAAGTTATACTAGTCCAAATATATGTAGATGACATTATATTTGGGTCTACTGAAAGTAGCCTTTGCAAAAAGTTTGCAAAACTAATGCAAAGTCAATTTGAGATGAGTAGTATGGGAGAGCTGAAGTTTTTCTTGGGTCTCCAAGTTAAACAGACTGAAAGTGGTTTATCTATATATCAGTCCAAGTTCACCCTAGAACTCATAAGGAAGTATGGTATGGATTCATCCAGTACCATGAAGACTCCTATGGGGTCAAGTATGTCTCTTAGCAAGGATGATGCAGGGATGCCTGTAGATGAAACTTTGTATAGAGGGATAGTTGGCTCCCTATTATACTTGACAGCAAGTAGACCAGATATCATGTATGCTACATGTGTCTGTGCAAGGTATCAAGCCTGCCCTAAAGAGTCTCATTTGACTGCAGTCAAAAGGATATTGAGATATCTAAAGGGCACTCCCTATCTAGGCCTCTGGTATCCTAGGAATGGGGATTTTGATCTAACAGGTTATTCAGATGCAGACTTTGCAGGATGCAAAGAAGATAAAAAAAGCACTACTAGAACCTGTCAATTCCTAGGTGGAAGACTAATTTCATGGAGTAGCAAGAAGCAAACAAGTGTGGCTATCTACACTGCAGAGTCAGAGTATGTGGCTGCAGGAAGTTGCTGTGCTCAACTTCTGTGGATACAACATCAGCTTGAGGACTATGGATTTCAGGTAAGTAGAACTCCACTCTTCTGTGATTCTACTAGTGCTATTTCAATAGCTAATAATCCTGTATCTCATAGTAGAACAAAACATATTGAAATTAAATATCATTTTCTTAGGGAGCATATAGAAATTGAAGATATTTTACTTGAATATGTTAAAACAGATGAACAACTAGCTGATATGTTTACTAAGCCCCTAGAAGAAGCTAAGTTCAATAGGTTTAAGATTGAACTAGGAATGATAAACTTAGAGTAAGTTTATATTATTGGAAATTGACTAAGTCAAAAGGTGTCGACACATAGAGGTTTCTGTGTCGACACAGATGGTAGGTGTCGACACTTCAGGGAAAAGGTGTCGGCACATCTAGGAAGTTGGTGTCGACACTTCAGAATATTAGTGTCGACATATGACATGTAGGTGTCGACACATCCAAAGTGGTGTCGACACTTAAGTTTTACTCAGAATTCTCTAAGTAAAGTCTCGACTATGTATCGAGTTATGTGGTGTCGACACATAAACAAGTGTCGACACATATAATCTGTTGACTAAACTTGTGTCGACACATATGTGTCGAGACATTATAAGTCAGTGTCGACACTTATTGCCAGTGTCGACACAGTTTAAGTTAGCTGTCCCGCCTGTTCATCTTCAAAATTAGAAAGGTATAAATAGGGTTTTGTCTTAGTTTGTCGACACGCTTTCAAAGTTTCGAGACCAAACTTCAGTGTCGACACCTCTCTTCTCTCAAGACAAATTCTACAAACCCTAATGGCGCCTAAGCTTGAGGAGAATGTCAACGAAGGATACGAGCTGGTGCGCGGTGCTTTTGAGGATGCCGATCAAGAAATCCAGACTGTCGACACCCTAGTTGCCGATTCAGGATTGGATTATCTTGTTTCAGAACCTACTAAGATCTGGAAGAAAGAGGTACTTGAATTCCTCAATGAAGCTGAAGTGGACGAATCTGGATACCAAATCAAATCCAGAGTTCATGGAACAAAGGTTAATATTTCACCAAAGAGCTTGAGGAAGGTGCTTCAATTGCCAAGAACTAAAGAGGAAGATGAGATTACTGCTTCAAAGACCAGGGAAGCTCTAACCTGGTGTGGACTAGACTCTAAGATGAAGATTGGTTCTGTTTTCAATAGAAAAGGGATGAATAATCAAGGCAAATTCCTTTCAGAGATTGTTGGCAAAGTCATACTCAGCAAGCCAGGAGGGCATGACAGAGTGTCTGCCTATATGTTTAGTATTATGACAAGGATAATCTTCTCTCTGCAAACTGACTGGTCTTTATTAGTTTTTGAGAAATTTAAAGAAAGTCTGAAGAAGCCCAACCTGGGCAGAATCATAAGTCTTTATCTTGCTGGTGTAATACCTGAAGTTATGAGTACAGCTGCTGGAAGCAAAATAAATCATATGAGAAAAATGGACATGAGGTTGTTCTATAGATGGGACAGGGTGTTGACTAAGGAGATGCCAACCCCTGAGAAGATAGTTTCTGAGAAGGAGATTCCTCCAAAGAAGAAAAGGAAGACTGCTCCAGTGGCACAAGAGTCCACTAGCAGCTCTGAAAGTGAAGAACAGGTTGTCTTCACACCTGATGAGAATGTAGAAGAACCTGCTGTGAAGTCTCCTGCTCCTCAAGATGATGCTGAGATCCAGGGGGAGCTACCTCAAGCTAGCCCCATACACAAGGATCAAAGCCAGGGGGAGCTTCCAGTTGTAGATGAACCCACTACACTGGAAAGTGAACAAGCAACTAACATTATCCTAGAGGTAATCACTGAACTCAATACTTTATATTTTCCTATGGAAGATTCCGATTTGTCTGATGTTCATCAGCAAACTCAGCTGGATGGTCAAGTTCCAGATGCTGTTATAGAAGACACATCTGTTGTACTAGAAGTTGTTCCTGATCCAGTGGTTGAAGAACCTAGAATTACTCTAGCTCCTTCACCACAAGCGTACACAATGGAAGATTTATTTTTAAATCTGGATCAGCAAGATTTTGACAAAGACATTGCTGCTACTGAAGAACGGAATGTTGCTGCTGAGGGGTAGCAAGTGCACATTAATGAAGACCCTGCCAGGAAAGTATCTAAGAAGCCTCCAAGCCCTAAGGAGAGGGTGGATATAGCCAGCACATCTGTCTCTGAAGATGAGGAGATTGCCAGGGCTAAGAAGCAGCAACTTTATGTATTCAAAAGAAGGAGTCAAAGTTATAAGAAGGCTCTACAATCTATTGCACCACAGCCTATAGTTCAGCAAACACCATCAGTTGATTATAGTGCTTTAATGGTGGCAATGCAAATTAAACTGGATGAGCACAGGCAGGCCATTGAGAAGTATGTAGATGAAGGGCAGAAATCTTTGCAATTTGATCTGGCCCAAGATATCAAGTCAATAAGATTCGAGATGAATCTTAACAAAAAGGAAATGACAGACTGTTTTCACAAGGGTGGAAATACAGTGGTGTACTTGGCAACACACCAAGAGAAGATAAAAGCACAAGTGGATGACATAGCATTGAAGCAAGGGTATGTTCTTGAAAATCAGATAATGATGAATGACAATCTTACTGCTTCCCATAATGCTATTGTCACAGAATTAAAGAACCAGGCTGCTGGACCTTCTACTTCTACTGCTACTATTAAAGCTGAATTTGATAAAGTATTCCAAGAAGAACTCTCTGCTATTAAGACTGCCATTCAAGAATCTCCAAAACTCATAACTGACAAACTCCAAAGGTTAAAACCTTTCTTTAAAGATGGAGTTAATTACTTGGATAATCAGGTGAGATTTCAAAAGGATGATGTGAGAGATCATATTGAAAGAGAAGTCATAACGGGGGAGAGGGTTTTAGTCAAGGCAAGCTCTGATCATGCCAAATGGATATCCAATTCTATCAGAGCTACACTGGGTTATCCTCCTCTTTGTGATGATGACAATGTGGCAGAATCTGGAATTCAACCTGCATATCTAGGAGGAGAGCAACCTGAAGTGGCTCAAGTCATATACCCTCCTCCAGATTTTGACATGATACATGCTGATGTACAGTCCATGTACAGCCCACCTGGGGGCAAGGACAATGTTATTATTGAAAAGGTTGTTCAGCCTATTTCTGAAGTCATGCAAGAGGCAATGCAGAAAGAAGAAGAAGAGACAAGATTGTCTAATTAGAGGTTTAGGGAACAAGCTGAACAGAGACCAGACTTTGAGCAGTGGAGCCCTACCTCTAGAAACATTATATTAACTGCCTGGAAAGCTGCCAAGGATAACATTCAAGATAGGAACAAATGGTTTTTTGAAACTGAATGGAGAAAACATGAAACCAGACAGGAGGCAATAGTTCAATACAGAAGGAAGGCCAAGATGGGAAAGCTACCTCCTACTGCTCAGGAGCCTAGCAAGTACTTTCCAAAGCCATACCATTACTTTGAAAGACAAAAGATCAAAGCAGAAGAGCTTAAGAAGAAAGACTTGAAAGGCAAGAAGCTTGCTGATGCTGAAGTTGCTGATGCTCCTGTCCAAGCTAAAGTTCAAGTTGGCAAAGGAATAGTGATTAAGGAGCCAGAACTGAAATAGAATTAGAATTATCTTGAAGTTTACTTTGAAATCTTTTTGATGTAAAACTTTTTGTGAACTTCTGAAAATGTATAAGCCAGATATTAGAACAATATGTTATATGATTAATCTATTTCATATTTGTTCTGTGATGATATATTTGTATACATGTTTGATTACTATATGTTTATGTTTACCCTGCTGTATATAATCCTGCTTTACATCATTTTGTAATTTTATTTATGAATGGTGTATATCATTGACTAAGGGTTATGACTTCTCCAAATAGGGGGAGATTGTTGGGTACATTGGTCTAAATGTACCTGATTTGAAGAAGCCTCACCCAACTCAATGGTATACATCAAAATGTATTTGATGTGTTTTGAGTTACATGTGCAGGTTAAGTATTTGCAGGAAATGATGAAAAAGTTTCTAAGTTCATGTGTCGACACCCAGAGGGAAAGTGTCGACACTTAAGAAGACTTGTGTCGACACCCAGGCAACTAGTGTCGACACTTGGAGTCATTGTGTCGACACCAAGGATGCTGAGTCGACACCAGACAAAAAGTGTCGACACAAGGAGATGTGTCGACACTCAGTGAAGAAAAGACTGTGAAGCTGTGTCGACACTTAACAGTTGTGTCGACACCCAGTGAAGTTGTGTCTACATCAGAAAGTGTCGACACTTGGAGCTGTGTCGACACTCGGCAAAAGTCTGCAGAGACTAAGTACAAGTGTCGACACCCAGAACAATGTATCGACACTCAACAGAAGAGTCAAAACTTGAAGTAAGTGTCGACACCCAGAACAATGTGTCGACACTTAGCAGAAGAGTCAACACTGGAAGTAAGTGTCGATACCTAGAACAATGTGTCGACACTTAGCAGAAGACTCGACACTTGAAGAAAGTGTCGACACAAGGAGCTGTGTCGACACTTAGCAAAGAACAGCAAAGTTCAAGAATATTCTAAGTACAAGTATCGACACTAAGGGAATGTGTCGACACTCAGCTAAAGTCTCGACTGAAGATGTAAGTGTCGACACCCAAAGCAATGTGTCGACACTCAACAAGTATCAACAATAAAGACATGTGTCGACACCAAGAAGCAGTATCGACACTTAACAGATTCAACACATGAAGATGTGTCGATACAAAGGTGTTGTGTCAACACTTAGAAGAATTCAGCAAAATACTGAAGTACAAGTACTTGTGTCGACACTCAATCTCAGTGTCGACATATGAAGAAGAAGTAGTGTCGAGATAAATAATCAACAACACAAGGAGTTGTGTCGACACCTTGTAGACTAGTGTCGACACTTAGACAACATGTGTCGACACTTGGTCTATAAGTGTCGACACTCAAAGACAGAAAGTCTCGACACTTAAAGACAGTTACAGTATTTTCAAGAACTGACTGGATGACTTGACAGCTGCCATTCCAGCCGGTCTACAACACTTGTCAGAGTTGTCAGAATTCAGTTATGGACCAGACCAGCCGGTTACCATGAAGAAGGCCTATAAATAGGCTTATACTGTCTACATAAGAGATTGATCAAAGGGTTGTTGAAGTTGTCAAAGTTCAAATTATTAATCAAGTATTCAACAAAGAAGATCTAGCTATTCCTTGAAGAATCAAGTGCAGATCTAAGAAGTTGGAGAGAGAGAGCTCCATCCAAGAAATCAGCCATTGGAACTAGGCTTAGAAGAAGGGTTTAGATTTATTCTGAATTCTAAGTGGCAGAGGTCAAGGATCAACTGTAGAAGGAGTCAATCTTATTGAGTTCTACTTTCAAGAAGCTTTGAAGAAAACTAAGTCAGATTGAGTCCAGCTGAGTTCTTCCAAGAACTCATCAAGAAACTCACAACTCCCCTCTCTTGCCTTTGGGTTGTTGAGTTAACAATTGTATAATCATTTTTATCTTGTAGGATCCTTTGGATCTGAGTTTTTGTAAGCCTGTAATTATAAAGGCTGAGTGTAGGGCTTGAGAGCCTGAGTGTAGGAGATTGAAATCTCTGAGTGTAGGCCTTGGTGGCTGAGTGTAGGCCTGGGTGGCTGAGTGTAGGCATTTGTGGCTGAGAGTAGGCTTTGTGAAAAGCTGAGTTGTAGGGCCTTGGGCCTGAGGTGTAGGAACCTGTTTGGGTTCTGAGATAGTGGAGGAGTTTGGCTGAATCTAGTACACTACTAGATAGGCGAAGGGGGAAAGTGGATGTACCCAAAGCTTGGGGAACCACTATAAAACTATGTGTCTACTGTGTGTTTGCTGAGTTGCTGTGATTGTTGCATATGTGCTGTGTTATAGTAGATAGAATTCTGTGAAATTAACTGATTGTTGCCATAAAACGTTAAAAAGAATTAGGTCACCTATTCACCCCCCCTCTAGGTGTTTAGGTACTATATCTTTCAGATATGTCGTAGGAAGCTATCGCCCCGCGATAACTACTACCGTTGGCGTTAACTCAAAATCCAGAAAATTAATTTTAAAAAATAAAAAAATATATATTGATCAACCATCTTCCAGTAAGAGACCAAATTCAGTTGTAAAAAGGCGTCATCACCTTTTATTATTTGTGCCAAATGTAATAGGTTTGGACACACTACTGACTCTTGCAGGATAGTAGTCCATAGTTTAATTAAACAAGTATGGGTACCTAAGACGTCCACTTACTCTATGATACGCACCACTTGGGTAACCAGATCTTTACTCTCATCTCCTTTCTAGGTGTGGGCAGGATAAGAATAAAGAAGATGTGTGGTACTTGGACTCATGATGTTCAAAACACATGATGGGCAATCAATCCAAGTTCCTTGGCCTTGAAATGAAGAAAAGAGGTGTAGTGACCTTTGGTGACAACAATAGAAGAAGAATCATGAGCATTAATATAATTGATAACAATTTCTTTGCTATATCAAATATATTTTTTTTGTAGATGGTTTGAAGCATAATTTAATTTCTATAAGTTAACTATGTGATTATGGATTAAATATTTTATTTGAATCATTTTCAAACACTTGCAAAATCATTGATTCAAAAACTCAAGAAATTGTATTTACCACACCAAGAATTGACAATATTTATATGATACGTTTTATGATCTTTCTCAATCTTCACATAAATGTTTTATTTCAAAAAATGATGAATTAGAACTGTGGCATAGGCTACTTGGGCATTCTAGTAGAAAACTTGTTAAACTTTCCAAAAATAATTTGATTAAGGGTTTACCTTTGTTAGAAGGAAAGCTTTCTTCTTTATGTACACCGTGTTAAAAAAGAAAATTCACAAAATCATCTTTTAAAAGCAAAAATATTGTTTCGACAACTAGACCTTTACAATTAATTCATATGGATTTATTTGGTCAAGTTACCACTCAGAGTCTAGGAGGTCGAAAGTATACTTTTATTTTGATAGATGATTGTTCACATTTTTGTTGGACAATCTTTTTAGTTTCCAAATCCAATGTGTATTTTCAATTTACAAAATTATGTATTCATATTCAAAATGAACTTGATTTGAAAATTAAATACATACGAACGGATCATGAAGGTGAGTTTGAGAATGATAGATTTATTTCTTTTTGTACTAAATTAGGAATTAAGCATGAATTTTCCGCTCCTCAGTCATCACAACAAAATGATGTAGTGGAGATGAAAAATAGAATTCTAAAAGAACTAGCATGTACTATATTATCTGAATATAATTTACCTAGATCTTCTTAGGCTGAAGTTATTAGTACTGCTTGTTATGTGATAAATCAAGTCATGTTGTGTCCATTTTTAAAACTTAAACCATCTGAGCTATATTATCAAAAGAAGCTTAATGTATCTTATTTTAGAATTTTTTGATGTAAATGTTTCATTTTAAATACAAAAAATGCTTTAGGTAAATTTGATGAAAAATGTGATGAAAGAATTTTTATTAGTTATTCTTCAACTAGTAAAGATTATAGAATAATTAACAAATAGACAAAATAGTTGAAGAATCAATTCATGTTAAATTTGATGTATTTATTTATTGTGTAGAAGCTAATCCTACAGGAAATGATGAATAGCCCCTTCCTTCTTTGGAGAAGGATGATGAAGAAATCCTTGGAAAATAAGAACAGAAGAAAAAGAATAAAGAGAAGAAGAAGTGGAAGAATATGTGCATCTAAGAGAGCTTATATTTTCAAAAGATTATCCACAAGAATTGATAATTAGAGAATCATCAAGAGGGGTAAGTACTTGTTCTTCTTTACATGATTTATTTTAAAACCTATGTTTTATTTCCAATATAGAACCTAAAGATGTTTCAATTACTTTAAATGATGTGTCTTTATTTTTAGTCATGAATGATAAACTTAATCAATTTGAATGCAATTAGGTTTAGAAACTTGTAGAGAGACCATCTGATCATTATGTTATATGAGTTAAATGAATTTTAAAAAAAAATTAGATAGTGAATCTAAGATCACTAGAAATAAATCTTGACTTGTAGCAAAAGGATATGCTCAAATTATGGGGGTAGATTTTGATAAAACCATTGTACCTGTAGCACGCATTGAAGCAGTTAGAATTTTTCTTGCTTTTGCTAGTTTTAAAAGATTTAAATTATTTCAAATGGATGTGAAAACCGCTTCTTTAAACGGGTACATTAAGGAAAAGTGTATGTAAAATAACCCCCAGGTTTTTTTAATGAAAAAATTCTGGATCATGTTTATAAATAAGAAAAAATATTTTACAGTTTGAAACAAGCACCTCGTGCATGGTATGAAAGATTAACTTTATATTTGATAAAGAATGAATATAAAATGGGTAGTGTTAATTGTACACTCTTCATTAAGCAAGTTAATGATGATTTAGTAGTTTTACAAATTTATGTTGATGATATTATTTTTGGATCCACTAATGAAGAGTTAGGTAATGATGATGTGAATGTTATCAAAAATGAATTTGAAATGTGTGTGGTAGGAGAACTTAAATATTTTATAGTTTTCCAAATTACTCAAAAATATGATGGAATTTTTATTTGTCAATCAAAATATATTCATAATGTTCTTAAAAGATTTGGATTTAAAAACCTTAAGCAAGCTAGTACTCCTATGTGTGTTTCTTTAAAATTAGGAAAAGATGAAAGTGGTATTTATATTGATCAAACTTTATATAGAGGCATTATATGATCATTATTATATTTAACTGCATCTAAACCTGATATTATATTTGTAGTTTGTTTATGTGTTAGATTTCAGGTTAATCATAAAGAATCTCATTTGAAAGCAGTTAAACGTATTTTTAGATATCTTATTGGTAATTCAAAATTAGGTTTATGGTATCCACATAATGATGATTTTATCTTACATGGTTATTCTGATTCTGATTATGCTGATTGTTCTTTAGATTGTAAAAGAACAAGTGACACTTGTCACTTTTTAGATCCTTCACTTATTCCTTGGTTGAGTAAGAAATAGAATTTTATTGCCCCCTCTACTACTGAGGCCGAATATATTACACTAAGTAGGTGTTGTACATAATCCTTTTGGATGAAACAAATTTTAAAAGATTTTGGGGTCAAACACCAAACTATAGAATTGAAATGTGATAATAAAAGTGCAATCGATCTAACCTACAATCTAGTGCAACATTCAGGGTGTAAACACATAGATGTTCGACATCATTTTATTAGAGACCATATTAAAAAGGATAATATCAAAATAAACTTTATAGGAACTGATTCACAACTTGCTGATATTTTCACTAAGACACTTCATGATTCACGATTTTCTATACTAAGACTAGAATTCAGAGTCTTAGATATTTCAAACTAAAACTATAAGTGAAACTTTTAAAAAATAATAATAACTAAAATGTTAACAAAAAGATAAGAATTAACAAGCATTAAGATAATCTTCGCACACATTCTCAAGAGTAATCAACATCATCACAGATAGTCTCAACATAAATACTAAAGTCTCACATCGAACATAACACATAATGTCAGAACTTACAACAATCAACACACTAAAACACAATGTATGACATAATAAAAAATAAGAAATTCTGATAATTCACTGTCGTCTGGCGACAGTTGTTAATGCCCCGTCATATCTCCAGAGACCTCAACATAAAGAAAATCTAATTAGAACTCCCAATCCTTGCTGGTGGTTGGTTGGTCCTCACTCGAGCTTGGTCTCGCTGCTGCCTTGGTTGTCTCATACGTCGAACAGAGTGACTAGGAGGATCATCCACTGGACTCTCCCACTCATTTTGTTCCATCGGGGTGGCTTTGAGTTTCAAACTTCAAGAGATGAAATTCATAAATTTCTTCATTCCTTTAAGCCTTGTCGTCATCTAGGCATGTTGCATCTCCACCAAGTCATATAGGCCATCTATTTTTTTCTCATAGCGATCCACCTTGAGGAAGTGGAGGTATAGTATATTTAGAGGTTTCACCTTGAGTCGGTCGTGGTATGACTGAAGTGGATGTTTCACCATGTCCTGATGGGAATCTAGTCATCTCTGTATTATAAATTGGAGGAATACAGTCGTCTACATATAGACTTTGATGGATCCATTTATATTTCGAGTTATCACTCACTGAATCACACTTCTAAATGGAAGAGTATTAACTTTCTTTCTCAAAGGATCCTTCATCTTATGAGTATAGTGAATCACAGATAAGGCCAAATCATCTACATCAAACATCTCCTCTAAAATCTTATAAGTGACAAACATAAGTTGTGCAGTGATCTTCCTAGTGTCTACTCCCTTCAATAAAATAGTGTTTCTAAGTATGTCTTGCACCATGTAGGCATCAGGATTGAGAGTCGATGTGGAGTGGATCAGTGTTTTAGTTGTAGTTCCATGAAGATGTATATTAGCATGTGTCCAATCTATATCCTTGCGATAGTTCTTTACTATATCAAGTACATTGTCACAGTCTATTAATCTAAACTCATTCCTCAAGTCTTCATGAGTGATCTCAACTGTTCCTCGTTGTATATGTGATCTCAACTATCTCAAAGATTTTTCTTGTCCTTCCTTCAGTCTTTTGTTACTCACTTATTTCTTATATACTTCACATACTTTAGACATACATGAAGTTGGTTTTTCATTTCCAGAAAATTGTTCAATGTAATTTTCCTTTTTGTTTTAAGTTTCATATAACATTGCGTACAACCTTTCATGCTTGAAATATTTTTTTTATTATGGATTTGTGTATAGTAAATGTTTTAAATTATTTTCGCATGACTATAAGTATGAGTAATATTTTATACATGATAATAACTTCACACTTATACATTTTGGTACAATACAAGTTTAAAAATTTTCCATCTATATTAATGTGTTTTTGTTTCACATTACAAATTTGATATACATTTCACAACTTGTTTATCATTAAATCTTGCACAACATTTTCTTACTTTACAAGGCATTAAAAAATTTTATTATGTTGTGCTATACAACTGAATTTGGAGTCCTGAATCATAACAAAAAATGAGAAAAATGCTATAAAAAATTCTTACAATAATATGCTCAGGATACTCTACTCACCCTTCTGATAAGTCTTAATGAGCATTGTGAGGTTGAGCACCTTGAAAAGAATTATAAAGTAGCTTGTGCACACATTTCTGGCCATTTTTTATTTTCTCTAACGTGCAACAGATTCATCCATGACCACCAAGTTGTCTTGTGTATATTCATTGTTTTGTGTTTACATTACACAATTTCATGAGATTTTTAATTACATCACTTGTTCTTTTCTACCAAAGCACAACTTGTACATATTATTATCTGTGATAAACTTTCTTCTCATGAGAATTGAACTGTATTTATATATCACATTTCTTCCTTTTGTTTTACCCTGAATCTACCAATGTTTCTGATTACTTGATATTTATATCATACATATTATTCACTTTATATGTCATCTCAAATTAACCTTTTATTGTCTATTAATGTCACGTATATTTCCTCTGACGCATCTCATTCCATTTCTTTTCAAATTCTTTCTATACTTTTCTCTCACGTTTTTGCTTCCAATTTTTTGTTAATAACAAAAGGGGGAGAATATCGAAAGAACTTTCTTGATATTAAGGGTGGGTAGCTTACATTAAGGGGGAGTAAGTATGTCCTTATTATAATTCATATGCCCATATTAAGAAGTCACGACCTTCGTATTCAATTTACTATTGGAATTTCTAAAACTTTAAGGTTATCTATTTAGGGGGAGTATGTACACTTCAAGTACTTATGTTGTTTATAATTTTGTACACCTTATTATAACTCATAACAGATTTATTTCTAAGAACATTTGTTATTATCAAAAGAGAGAGATTGTTGGAGCATGCGTTCCACACTCCTTAATTTGAAAATAACAAATCTCAAATGTATTTTATCATAGTTTGTTTATGGTGTGCAGATATAATAGGTACAACACTTTTATAATTTTGGATGGACGACGTACATCAATTTTTACAAAGTTGAGCTATCGCATGCGATAATTACTACCGTCCTGCGTTAGCATGACGACATCAGCCATGACGTAGGCCACGATTTAGAACGGTTACCACGATGCGCATTATCGGAGATACCGCCTGACAATATCGTGATATCGTGGCGTGATAGTCCCACGACCGTACATGACCTCTATCATCTTGGCACTGTTATTACATAGTGGGACACGTGTCAGCCATTAGAGATATTGCAGGCGATATGGCGCTACTGTCGCGCGATAGTGAAAAAACTATAAATGGGCAGAATTTCGAGAATTTGAGGTTACACATCATCCAGGAGCCTTGATCTCATACATCTCCAGCCAGATAACTCCGTGGAACTAGAAAAACTCCTAAGTGTTCGTGAACTCTCAATTGTGAAGAAGGGACCGTTCGTGCTTCTCATCTCCGGCGATCTTCGCAAGGATTTTCCAACCTCTTTATAGCTCAAGACCTAGTGGAGTTTTTATTCTCAGAATTCTTTTTCTTTTTCATTTACTTTGCAATCGGTACAGAATTCACCGCCTTTTGAATGATGACTAGGCCCATGTATGGTTTAGGAGGAAATCACTGTTTTGTGTGCATCGACTAGGTCATGGTGAGATCTAGGGGAAGGCTAGTTGTTGTATCTAGGAAGAGATAGGCTTTAGCATGCCGGTCCTTGGGAGAAGGACCGGTAAATTCAAAAAGGAGATTTTATTTTTTCACCACAGCCTCAATTTCAAGTTTTATTGAAATCTTTTGTATGTAATTTTTATCACATAAAAAACCATTTCACTTTATCTTAAATTTCTAAGTGCTTTGTTATAAATATTTAGTTGTACTTAAATATTCTTACTTTTAGTAAAAAATTGGCTGAGTAATTTATTTGGAAAAAAATTACAGTTTGGTCTTATTCACCCCTCGGTAAGGACGCCTCATGATCCAACAAAAGAAACCGAGGATACGATATTATAACTCAAGCTTCTCTTACCAGCTCCTTCTACATGAGTTTATAATAAATATAAGGATCGGTTTACGATGAGAGAGAGAGAGAGAGAGAGAGAGAGAGAGAGAGAGAGAGAGAGAGAGAGAGAGAGAGAGAGAGAGAGAGAGAGAGAGAGAGAGAGAGAGAGAGAGAGAGAGAGAGAGAGAGAGAGAGAGAGAGAGAGAGAGAGAGAGAGAGATTAGAAGTGGATGTTGATGGTCGGAGAGAACTTAAGGGTTGTTGGTTTGGGTGGTGGGGAGGAGTGTTCGGTTTCACAATTTCACTCACATCTTTCATGACAACTTTCATGCACTGGCCACATCACATGAGATACTCTTAAGGTTATTAGAATTTACTATACTGCCATTCAATCCGTTAAATCCACTTTTGACTCATTAATTTTGAATTATTTTGATCGAAATATCCAGATGCTCTCTGAATTGGTCCTGATATGTCTTATTGGATTCATATTAACTTTACAAGTCTAATGCAACTGTCTGTGATCGAATTAGAAATCATTTGGACAAATTAGCATTTTGAGTCGCCATATAGGTAGATTTGAATTTATCTATCAACTTCTCTGCTATTTGTCGAAATGTTGCCAAATAAGTGGTGTTATATTCATATTTACCCCAAGAGTCGACTGCAATTAATGGGAATCAATTTCAATTTTTTATGGTCAATGTCATATTTTTGAGTTGTTAAATGAGCTGATTCCACCCAATATTATCCATTTCTACAGTACTCATTAGATTGAGTTAAAATTAGATGTGTTACATTTGTATTTGTCCTATAAGTGAAACACAACTGACCAGAGTCAATTCCATGTTTGTTTGGTCAACGCTGCATTTCTAAGTCACCATATAAGTCAAATATATTAGGTTTGGTCAACTTTTCCAATGCTCATTAGAATGAGTCCATAATAATTTCATCAACATTAGTATTGGTGTCACGAGTGTAATAAGACAAACTGAGATATGCTTTGAGTTTTCTTACTCAAAATCTTATCTCGATCGGAGTCGCCACACGTAAATACAACTCAGTATAGTCAACTTTCCCAATACATAAGGAAATATGATGTATCTAGTTCCATTTGGTTTGTAATGGTCTCATGGGTGTAGTTTCCTTCTCTAAGATAATTCTGAATTCATTTCATCACAAAACGTTAGGTGAATCATTGTGCTTACATGTTTGTCAATTTAGTTACTTATATATTTTTGTGGCTTAATTGAGAAAAAGAAGGGCGAGTCGGGATGTTATTTTATACTGTGAAGTGTCCTTAAGGGGGGGGGGGGGTGAAAGGTCTCGTGGCTGCAAAGAAAATTCTAGGCATGAAGATTATTAGAGATATAAGACAAGGAGAAGTGTGTCTCTCATAGAAGCAATACATCGAGAAAGTTCTTGCTTAATTTTCCATGAAGAAGGCAAAAACTGTGTCCTCTATTAACAAAACACTTTATACTTTCAACTTTGTTATCACCTACATCAAATTCTGAAAAAGGTGTCTATGCCACATGTTTCATACTAAAGTGCAATTGGATGTCTCATGTATGTTATGGTATATACTTGACCAAATTTAGCTTAAGTAGTTGGAGTAATGAGTCATTCGTTACATGGCTAACCCAGGAAAAGAACACTGACATGCAGTTAAATTGGTCGTACAATATTTGAAGGGGATTATAAGTATCAGTTTATATATGACAGATAATGTGAAAAATTACATCTTAGTTGATAGTGTTGATGCTAACTATGCAGGTGATCTGGACAAAAAATGGGCGACAACTTGTTATGTTTTTACAATTGAAGCCCACATAATGTCATGGAGAACGAAACTTCAGTCGATAATTGCCTTGTCGATAATTGAAATTGAGAACTTGGTTGTAGTTGATGTAGTCAAGGAGGCTATAAGGCTCAACGAGTTGCTTGTAGATTTGAGTTTGAGTCAGGAGATCTCGAAAATCAATTGTAATAGTTCAAGTGGCATCTGTCTTGCTAAGAAATAGACCTTCTATGGGTAGACAAGCATCAATGTTCATCACTCATTTCTAAATGCAATTTAAGAGAAAGTAATTCAAATTTTTGAAGATAGACATGCAGGTAAATCTTTCATACACATTTAAGAAAGTCGTTTCATTAAAATAACATCTAAACTATGTTTAAACTTAATTCAAATAACATTTAAGAAGATCATTCTTTCATGCTTTTGTATCAAGTAGGAGAATGTTAATTTTGTGACGCAAATCTTTTGAACTTGAATAATGATGTAAGTAATACAACAACACTCAAGCCTTTATCCCACTATAGTGGGGTCGGCTATATGGATCCTTTGTCGCCATTGTGCCCTATTTTTTTCATAATCTCACTAATGCCTAAGTAAATTATGTCTTTCCTTGTAGTTTCATTCCAAGTCTTTATTGTTCTACCTCTGTCTTATTTAACATGCCTAGTGAGTAAACTCTCACAATGCCTAACAGGTGCCTATAATGGTATCCTTTGTACATGTCCAAACCATCTTAGTTGAGATTCTCGCATCTTCTCTATAATTGGTGATATCCTGTCGTATCCCTGATACATTTATTTCTAATTTAATCTAGTCTTCTGTAACTACACATCCACCTAAGCATTATCATCTCCGCAACTCTCATTTTTTGCTCATGTACACAATTCACTGCCCAACACTTAGATGCATAGATTATCCCGGGTCTAATTGCAGTACGGTAAAACTTGGCCTTAAGTTTTAGTGGTACTTTACGATCACATAAGATCCCTGATACGGCTCTTCACTTCAACCTACCCGCTTGGATTCTATGTGTTAAATATCAATACCTCTGTCTTTTCAAACTTTTGATCCAAGATATTTAAAACACTCTCTACGGCGCTGCCCGCCTTGATGCGGGCGCAACCCGCAACGACGCGTCGAGCACGGGCGAATCCCGTGTGGAGGCGGGTGAAGTCCGTGCGAAGGCGGGTGAAGTCCGTGCGAAGGCGGGCGAAGGCCGCGCGAGAGCATCGAGACTGGGCGTAGCCCGTACGAAGATGCTCGTGTGTGTGTGTGTGTGTCTATATATATATATATATCTATATATATATATGGGGAGATATCATATGCGGGCGTTCGAGCGTACTGACAAGGGTCAAAATTGCCTCAAATCGAAAAGTGATCAACATGAAAGCTGTAGATCTCGGCGAGACTAACAAAGTTCATGTTGATCACTTTTTGATTTGGAGCAGTCTTTACCCTCGATTTGGGCCCCGAAATCTGGGGCGGCGAGATCGCTACTGTAGCACTCACGCCGCCCCAGATTTTGGTGCAAACATTAAGGGCCAAGACAGCTCCAAATCAAAAAGTGATCAACGTAATAGTTGTTCGTCTCGCCGATATCTAAAACTTTTATGTTGATCACTTTTCGATTTGAAATCACCTTAACCCCCAAAATGCTCTACCCGTACGTCCCCACGCAAGCTTGCCCGCACCTGATATCTCCCCAATATATATATCTATACTTTTATATAAAGGAGAAGTGGGCTTTGGTGCAACATTGGCACTTCCGAATTTACCCCTACCAATTTGTTAGAATAACATCATCTTTCATCAAGACCATGGGAGAGAGAGAGTGGAGAGAGAGGGAGGGAGAGAGGAGGGAGAGAGGAGGGAGAGGGGGAAATATTTTGATCACCCAACTTAATAATGAAATCATTCGTCATTCTTGTACTGTTAAATTTAAGTTCCAGGTACTCCGTCGATCTTTGCCCTGCTCAACCGAAAACCCTTATTTTTAAAAGTATCTCGCCAAGATTCATGTTTTGCGTTTACACCCCCATGAGTCTCATCAACCAAAACAATATCATCCTCAAACAATAAACACCAAGATATTGCTTGTTGGATATGTCTGGTGAACTCATCTAAGATAAGGGTAAAGATATAAGGGCTTAAAACTGAACCTTGTTGTAAGTCAACAGTGCTAGGGAATTCCTGTGTTAATACTCCAGATGTCCTCGCCCGAATGATGTAAGCAATAATGTAAATTATTAAATGATGTCATCAAAGATGTAAAGTGTACGATAATATCATTGATGATTAAATTATAGGATGATGTCATCGATGATGTAATTATTATGATCTTGTCAGCGATGATGTAAATCGTAGAGAGGTCAGCGATGACATTAACTTTTAAATAAAATATGGATCTTTGATAACTATATAAAAAGGGATTAAATTTTCATTTATAAGACATTAAATTCAAAAATATTTCTTGAGTTCTTTTCTTTGTTGCTCACTTTTGATCATGTGCTCTTATTTTGACTGCATTCTCTCTGAGAAGGAAAAATTCTCCAATATTTTTTAATTGATTTTAATCATGCTAACCCATGTATTTTTTATCTTTTAAAGCTTTTTAATTTTGATCACGCATTTTGATCGAAAGTAGCATTTCTGTTTTTATTCTTCTGCTAAACTGAAACTCCAAACTTTCAACAAATATATATATATATATATATATATATATTATATATATATATATATATATATATATATCTTTATTTTTATCTTATTTTTATCTTTATCTTTATCTATTATAAAGAAGTAGTTTTGAATTCTAGAATCGGATCACGATCGATCACGTCTGTTGAATATAAACTACATATTTGATCGCAACCGTTGATCATGACAACGAATCAGGTCCGTTCATTTTTTTCTTAGGTCTCCTAAACCTATATAGGGTCTCTCAAATTTATATATTTTGTAGGGCACCCTACAAACCATCAGCACACTCCAATAAGCGGGCTACAAAATTAAACTCAAAATCCTACAAATAAAAACTAATCAGCCAACCCGCCCGAAAGCCCAGAATCCCCCGGACCCGTTAGCGAGCCCACAATATCAATGTCGCCCGCCCGCAAGCCCAGCAATCCCGCCGATCCGCCAGCCTAGCATGCCCGCCCACCCAACATTACATCTAAATGGCTGACATGCCTATATATACCCAAACTTTCCCACCAAACGGGCATTGTGGGAGTAAATCCCGCCTGGGATTAATATAATCCAGGCGGGATTTAATCCCGCCTAACTTAGGCGGGATTAATCCCGCCTAAGCAGGCGGGATTAAATCCCGCCTATACTTAGGCGGGATTAATCCCGCCGAAGTATAGGCGGGATTTAATCCCTCCTAAGTATATGCGGGATTAATCCCGCCAGCTTAGGCGGGATTTAATCCCGCCTAACTAAGGCGGGATTAAATCCCGCATAATTTTTTTAAAATTTTTTTATTTTTTTAAAGATTTTTTAAATATTTAAATATAATTAAATATTATATTTTTAAAATATAATTAAATATTATATTTTAAAAATATTTTTAAAATATAATTAAATCTTATATTTTTTAAATATTTTTAAAAATATAATTATATTACATTTTTTAAATATTTTCAAATATAATTAACTATTATATTATTTTAATCATGCCGCGGGGCGGGTGCAGCCCGCCGCGGGGCGGGCGCAGTCTGGTGTGGGCGAAGCCCGCTGTCACGGGCCAGGTACTTTGGCACGTGGTCATAGGGGGAGCGCCCCGTGTCGGGGGCGCAGCTATCCAGGGGGCGGGTGTAGCCCGCCGCGGGGCGGCCGCAGCCAGGTGCGGGCGAAGCCCGCCGTCACGGGCCAGGTACTATGGCGCGTAGCCATAGGGGTGGAGCCCCGTGTCGGGCACTAATATATATATATATATATATATATATATATATATATATATATATATATATATATATATATATATATATATATATATATATATATATATAATATATATATATATATATATATATATATTGTATATATAAAGCAATATAAACTTTAAGTTTTGACCATTATATCTCATCAAATAAATATTATCCCTATATGAGAGAGAGGGGGGGAGGAGAGAGAAGGAGAGAGAGGGAGAGAAAGGGAGAAAATAAGATGAGAAAGAGGGCGAGAAATTAATGTTTTTACGTCAAAGCGTAATTTTTTTTATAAAATAAAAATTGTAATATCGATTTAGATTTTTTTACGGTCATTTTGAGTGCTCATATGTATATATTGCGGGCGCTGCCCGCCTTGATGCAGGCGCAACCCGTAACGACGCATCGAGCAAGGGCGAATCCGTGTGGAGGCGGGTGAAGTCCATGCGGAGGCGGGCGAAGACCGCACGAGAGCATCGAGCATTGACGTAGCCCATGCAAAATTGCTCATGTGTGTGTGTGTGTGTATATATATATATCTTTATCACTATAAATGAAATATGAAATGCCTAATTTTTGAGCTCATTGGTGTAATTGCAGCCGTCGAATTTGTCATGATATTACATTAGCCGTATGATCAAATAACTCCTTCTCTCTCCACTATTTTATAGGTCTCCTAAACCTACAAAGGGTGTCTTTTAAGACATGTAAAAATTTTTAATAGAAATAAAAACACTCAACCCGCCGGACAAGCCCGCACGGTCTGCATAGCCTGCCCGATTAGGCCTTCCACGATATATAGCCCGCCCAATATATATCACTTCTCAAATTATGAACGCAATTGTTTTAATTTATATCAGGATAGATAATTTTAACCACGATGTGGGACTAATGTTGAACAACATTTAAGAAAAAAATAAAAAACAAGGAGGAGCGCGCTTGTTGAGGTTCGAACCAGTGACCTCCACCTTCACAATCACATATCTTATCCACTAAGTCATTAAAATATCTTATCCACTAGTATATATATATATATATATATATATATATATATATATATATATATGGAGGTATCATATGCGGGCGTACGAGCGTACTGACAATGGTCAAAATGGACTCAAATCGAAAAATGATCAACATGAAAGTTGTAGATCTCGGCAAGACGAACAAATTTTATGTTGATCACTTTTTGATTTGGAGCCGTCTTTGCCCTCGATTTGGGCCCCAAAATCTGGGGCGGTGAGATCGCTATTGTAGCACTCACGCCACCCCAGATTTCGGTGCAACAATTGAGGGCCAAGACGGCTCCAAATCAAAAGGTGATCAACATAATAGTTGTTCGTCTCACCGATATCTAAAACTTTCATGTTGATCACTTTTCGATTTGAAATCAACTTAACCCCCAAAATGCTCTGCCCGTACGTCCCCACGCAAGCCTGCCCCGCAGCTGATATCTCCCCAATATATATATATCTATACTTTTATATAAAAGAGAAGTGGGCTTTGGTGCAACATTGGCACTTCCGAATCGAGGGCACTTCCTTTTCATCATACCATGGGAGAGAGAGAGTGGAGAGAGAGGGAGTGAGAGAGGAGGGAGAGGAGTGTGTGGAGTAGAGGGAGAGAGATGGAAAGAGAGAGAGAGGAATAGGAATAGAGTGGAAGGAAATAATTTTTTAGGTAAAAAAATATATTTTTTTACAAAATAAATATTATAATATTGATTTAGATTTTTTTACGTTCAATTTGAGTACTCGTATATATATATATATTGCGGGCGCAGTCCGCAGCGACCCGTCGGGGGCGGGCGAAGCACGCCATCGCTGGTCAGGTACTGTCGCGCTTGGCCATAGGGGTGGAGCCCCGTGTTGGGCACTCGTATATATATATATATATATATATATATATATATATATATATATATATATATATATATATATATATATATATATATATATTTACTACTATAATAGAAATAGTAAGGACATGAGTTCAAAATTCTAATTGTCGTCGATCTGTGGCATCATAAATCAGCTGCCGTCCGATCTAACTTAACAAATCAACTCCAGCTTTTCATATTTTCGTAGGTACCCTAAACCTAGGACTAGGATGTGTTCTAAACCTATAAATTTCATCGGCTCTTACCTTAGGGTATGAAATTACAAATTTATCCCTTTAACTTTGAAAAAAAATCTCTGCTTTATGGCCATAGGAATGATCTAACCACTTACTAAGCCCACCTGCTAAAAGCCCAGGCGATCAAAGCAGCCCATAAGCTGGCTGGCCTGCAAACAAGCCCGCAAACTTGAAGGAAAAACGGACAAGCCGCCAGCCGCAAGCCCGCCAACCGGCAATGCCCCATCTTGCTGATTTCAAACACTACTCACGGAAACCTATATTTATACGCATAAATTCTCATTTGTTTGACAATGTGGGACTAAAACAGTGCGGGCAAGCTTGCGTGAGGGTGTACGGGCAAGACATTTTGGGGATCAAGACGGCTTCAAATTAAAAAGTGATCAACATGAAAACTGTTCGTATCGGCGAGACGAACAATTTTCATGTTGATAATGTTTTGATTTGAAGCCATCATGCCCCTCGATTTTGGCCCCGAAATCTGGGGCGGCGTGACTGCTACAGTAGTGATCTCGCCGCCCCCAGATTCGGGGCCCAAATCGAGGGCCAAGACGGCTCCAAATCAAAACGTGATCACCATGAAAGTTGTTTCTCTCGCCGAGATCTATAACTTTCATGTTGATCACTTTTCGATTTGATGTCATTTTGACTTTGGTCATATTTACTTATTTTCTTTTTTAATTTTTCATTATTAATTGTTTCATTAATTAATTGTTTCATTAGGTTGCTGTAGTGGCGCATGCGAAACAATTATAATATTTAATTATTTTCTTTTTAAATTGTTTCATTATTAATTGTTTCATTAATTAATTGTTTCATTAGATTGCTATCGTGGCGCGGGCGAAGCCCGCCGAGGGCAGGCAAAGCCGTCGGGGGGCGCGTGAAGCCCGTCGGGGGGGGGGGGGGGGGGGGGGGGGGGGGCAAAGCCCGCTGTCGTCGGACTCCGGGGGGGGCGGGGGGGAGGGGGGGAGCAAAGACCACCTTTGCTGGCTGCCCGTCGGGGGGCGGGCGAAGTCCGCCGTCGCAGGCCAGGTACTGTGGGGCGTCGTCATCGGGTAGGAGCCCGCCAGAGGGGGGGCGGAGCCTGCCGGGGGGGTGATGGGGTGGGCGGAGCCCGCTGTTACCGACTAGGTACTGTGGGGCGTGGCCATCGGGCCGGAGGCCCGTGCCTATCACTCGTGTGTGTGTAATATATATATATATATCTATAGATAAGTATATATATACGAGTGACAGGCACGGGCCTCCGGCCCGAGGGTCAGACGCCACAGTACCTCGTCGGCAACAGCGAGCTTCGCCCGCCCGTCCACCCCCGGGCAGGTTCCGCCCCCTCCGACGGGCTCCTACCCGATGGCGACGCGCCACAGTACCTGGCCTGCGACGACGGACTTTGCCCGCCCCCCGACGGGCGGCCGGCAAAGGCGGTCTTCGCCCCCCCCCCCCCAGGAGGCCGGCGACGGCGTGCTGCCCCCCCCCCCCCCCCCCCCCCCCCGACGGGTTTCACGCGCCCCCCGACGGGCTTCAAGCGCCCCCCGTCGGGCTTCGCCCGCGCCACAATAGCAATATAATGAAACAATTAATTAATGAAACAATTAAAAAAGAAAATAACTAAATATTATAATTGCTTCGTGTGCGCCACTACAGCAACCTAATTAAACAATTAATTAATGAAAAATTTAATAATGAAACAATGAAAAATTAAAAAAGAAAATAAGTAAATATGGCCAAGGGTCAAAATTATATCAAATCGAAAAGTGATCAACATGAAAGTTATACATCTTGGCGAGAGTAACAACTTTCATGTTGATCACTTTTTGATTTGGAGCAGTCTTGGCCCTCGATTTGGGTCCCGAAATCTGGGGAGGCAAGATCACTACTATAGCAGACACGCCGCCCCAGATTTCGGGGCCCAAATCGAGGGGCAAGACGGCTTCAAATCGAAAAGTGATAAACATTAAAAGTGTTCGTCTCATCGAGGCGAACAACGTTCATGTTGATCACTTTGTAATTTGAAGCCGTCTTGATCCCCAAAATGCCCTGCCCGTACACCTGCATGCAAGCTTGTCCACACTATTTTAGTCTCACATTGCCAAACAAATGGGAATTTATGTGTATAAATATAGGTTTCCGTAAGTAGTGTTTGAAATCAGCAAGATGGGGCCATGCCGGTTGGCGGGCTTGCAGCTGGCGGCATGTCCGTTTTTTCCTTCAAGTTTGCGGGCTTGTTTGCGGGCCAGCCAGCTTATGGGCTGCTTTGATCGCCTGAGCTTTTAGCAGGTGGGCTTCATAAGCGGTTAGATCCTTCCTATGGCCATAAAGAAGAGATATTTTTCAAAGTTAAAGGAAAAAATTGGTAATTTCATACCCTAAGCTGGACGTTTGGTCAACCGTCAGAGTAACGTATATTGCTTATATTTATTTCTACTTCTTAATTTTTCCAAAATATTAGTGTTCTAAGTTCATATAATATCATTTAGTTGATATTGTTGGGTACATTGAAATAAATGTACCTGATTTGAAGAAGTCTTACCCTACTCAATGATATACATCGAAATGCATTTGATTTGTTTTGAGTTTAGTTGTGCAGGTTAAGTATTTGCAGGAAAAGCTGAAAAGTTTCTAAGTTCATGTGTCGACACACAGAACAAAAGTGTCGACACTTAAGAAGACTTGTGTCGACACCTACAGAAGCAGTGTCAACACTTGGAGTAATTGTGTCGACACCAGGAATGCAGAGTCGACACCAGACGGAAAATGTCGACACATACAGGCTGTGTCGACACACAATGAAGAAATGTACAGAGAAGTTGTGTCGACACTTAGAAGCAGTGTCGACACCCCGAGGAAATTTGTCGACACTCAGCAAATTCCAACAAAGTTCAAGTACAAGTGTCGATACTAGGAGGCTGTGTCGACACTCAGCAAACTTCAACAGAGTTTAAGTACAAGTGTCGACATAATGAAGAATGTGTCGACACTCAGCAAAAGTCTCAATACATGAAGAAAGTGTCGACACTAGGAGGCTGTGTCGACACTCAGAAAAGTTCAACAAATTCTAAGTACAAGTGTCGACACAAAGGAGATGTGTCGACACTCAGCCAAAGTCTCAACACATGAAGAATATGTCGACACAAGCAGCAGTGTCGACACTCAGCAAGTATCAATACAGAAGGCAGGTGTCGACACTAAGAAAATGTGTCTACACTCAGCAAGTATCAACACAAGAATATGTGTCGACACAGAGGAGTTGTGTCGACACTTACAAGAATTCAACTAAGTACTAAAGAATAAGGAGTTATGTCGACACACAATATCAGTGTTGACACATGTTGAATAAGCAGTGTCGAGAAGAAATTTCTACAACACAAGGAGTTGTGTCCACACCATGAAGGCTAGTGTCGACACTTAGTCTACTTGTGTCGACACATGGTCTATCTGTGTCAACACTTAAAGACTGACTGTCTCGACACTTTCAGACAGTTATAGAAAATTCAAGAAGTGACTTGATGACTTGACAGCTGCCAATCCAGTCGGTCTACTACAACTGTCAAAGCTGT
Source organism: Platanthera guangdongensis (assembly GCA_039583875.1). Classification (NCBI taxonomy): domain Eukaryota; kingdom Viridiplantae; phylum Streptophyta; class Magnoliopsida; order Asparagales; family Orchidaceae; genus Platanthera; species Platanthera guangdongensis. Next base: position 18,597,262 of record CM077163.1, read on the forward strand.
CAGAAAGTCGTTAGAAACCGGATCAGCCGGTCACCATGAAGGAAGCCTATATAAAGGCTTATTCTGTCAATAGAAGAAGATGATTCACAAGTTGTTGAAAGCAATCAAAAAGAAGACCTTCAAGTGAATATCTAAGTAGTTGGAGAGAGAGAGCTCCTTCCAAGAATACAGTTGTTGAACCAGGCTGTGAAGAAAGTTTCAGATTGAGATCTGAATCTTAAGTTGCAGTGATTGAAGATCAGCTGCATAGAGAATCAACCATGCTGTGTTCTACATTCAAGAAGCTTTGAAGGAAGCCAAGGGAGGTTGATCTCAGCAAAGTTCTTCCAAGAACTCATCAAGAAACCAGGCAACTCTTCTCTTTCAATCAGAGTTGTTGGTATATACCTTGTATTTTTAATTTCTTGTAAGATCCTTAGGGATCTGAGTTGTAAGCCAGAAATTATAAAGGCTGAGTGGTATGGCATGTGTGCCTGAGTGTAGGAGATCCATTTCTCTGAGTGTAGGCCTTGTTGAGGGCTGAGTGTAGGCCTTGTTGAAGGCTGAGTGTAGGTCTTTGTGAAGACTGAGTGGTAGGGCTTTGAGCCTGAGTTGTAGGAACCTGTTTGGGGTTCTGAGTATAAGATCTGAGGATCTGAGACATAGTGGAGAAGTTTGGCCGAATCTAGTACACTACTAGATGGGCGAAGGGGGAAAGTGAATGTACCCAAACCTTGGGGAACCACTATAAAATTGTGTGTATTCTGTGTGTGAATGATTCTGTGATTGCTGTGCTGTATTGCTGTGAATAATTGTTTATAATTCTGTGATTCTGCCTAAAAGTTTAAAAAGATTAAAGTCACCTATTCATCCCCCCCCCCCCTCTAGGTGATTAGGTACAATTTCTTTCAAGTGGTATCAGAGAGAGGTTACTCAAAAAGGACATAACAGTCTGAGTACAAGATCATGTTGGCAGATTCAGTATAATCAAGTGCAGAATCAAGAAAATCAAGAAAATGGGTTCAACAGAGAATCACAAAGAACTTGGATCCATGAATTTGCCAATCTGTAGAAAGGAGATTTTTGGCATCTGGAAAGAAAGGGTTAGACTATTTTTGGAAGCCTCTGATCCTAGAATTTATATCACAGTCAAAGAAGGCTCATATGTGCCTATGAAGGTATCAGTTCTGGATGCAAATCAGAGAACTCCTAAGGACTTCTCAGAGATGACTAAAGAAGAGATTATTATGGCCACCATGGACAAGAGGGCTCAGAATATAATTATAAGTGTAATAGATGATGCCACATTTCAGAATTTGATTCACTGTAAAACATCAAAGGAAATATGGGACACACTGATAGTGTACATGGAGGGCTCTGAAGAAGTTAGACAGGACAGAAAGTCTTTATTAAATCAGGAGTATGAAAGTTTCAGACAAGGCAGGTCTGATAGTATAACAGAATATTACAAGAAATTCTATAGGATTGTCGATGAGTTGATGTCTTATGGAAGAGAATTCAGCAACTATGAGCTGAATGATAAGTTCTTGAGATCCCTAACCAAAGACTGGGATACTAAAATTTGTGCCATAAGGGAAATGGCCAAATTAGCAGACATTCCTCCTCCAACATTGTTTGGCAAACTGTTATCCTATGAGATGCAGTTAATTGTAAGGAAGGAGGAGGAGAAGACTACAAGAATTGAGCACAAAGAAAAAGTTGTGGCATTCAAGACAGAAGCCACCAAGAAATATAAAAGTAAGTCTTCATCTCCACCTCCAAAAGTTGCTGAGACTGAGACAGATGAGTCAGAAAGTAAGAATTCTGAAAGCAGTGAGAGTGATGAGGACTTTGCAGCTTTCACAAGACATTTTCAGAAGTTCCTAAAGAAGAAACAGTGGAGGTCTAAGCCATCCACTTCACAGAAGTCATCAAAGAATGACAGGAGAAAGCCCAAGTCAAGTAGAACTACATCTTCAAAGATAGTCTGTTATTGTTGTAACAGACAAGGACATGTTGTTGCTGACTGTCCAGAGAATAGAAAAGAGTCTACTGATAAGAAGAAGATTCAAATCAATGGCAAGAAGGAAAGGTCCTTTGTTGCTAAGAAGGACAAAAGTCTGTCAGATATGTCTTCTTCAGAAACTGATTCAGAAGCTGAAGCTTACATTGGACTGTTTGCTGAAGAAGAGGAAGAGGAGTTCATCCAGTTAATGAACTCTATATATGAGCATGAGGACAATCAGTGCCAAGGACTGATGGCCTTATCAGAAGGAGATAAAATCCAGGATCAGCCTGGATCTAGTCAGGTACAAAATTATTCTTCAAGTCCAGTTTCTAGTACTGGATCAGAATCAGATTCATCAGCATCAAGTGATGAGAGTGGATCTGAATCTGAAGGAGATATTCATCAGTTGATTGATGAATATATAGAAGTGTTGCAAGCTTTGAAGAAAAGCAAATCCTTGGCCAAGAGTTAGGCTAAGGAGATTGCTAATCTTAAAGTTGCTGCAACATATTTTGATAAGTTGATTGATCAAAAATTAAATGAAATAGCCAGACTGAAGCACATAACTGTTATTCAGATGGGGACTATAACATTTAAAAATGATCAAATTAGAAATCTGGAGATTAGTCTTCAGAAAGAGAGAGATATAGTAGCAAGGTTTTCTAAACCAAAGTCTGTTCTACCTTTGATAGATGAGTTCATTTATCAAAAGGGTAAAACTGGATTAGGGTTTACAAAACCTGCTAGGACTGTTCAGTCCAAGTATAAGGGCAAAGCCCCAGTACTCAACAAGCCTGCTGTAGATAAAACAGCCAGGGTTGTACCTAAGCAAAGGTACAACAGATTTGAGTGCTGGTGTTGTGGTAAGGTAGGCCACTTTGCCATAGACTGTTGGCACAATTCTAGTGCTAAGGTGAGTAGCAATCTGCCTACTAGAAAAGCTTCAGGTAGTTTTGTTAAGAGGCAAACTAACCAGCACCAAGGACCCAAGAATTCTTTGGGTTCTAAGGTTAACTAATCTGTTTTGCAGGTGAGTCCAAGTGACCATACCCAATATGGTACTTAGACAGTGGATGTTCCAGGCACATGACTGGAACAAGGGGATTGCTAAAGGACTACACACCACTCAAGGATGGTCCTAAAGTCACCTTTGGTGGTTCTAAAAAAGGAATCATCAAAGGCTTTGGTAACATTTCTAGTAACCTTATAACAATTACTCAAGTGGCTTATGTTAAAGGTTTGAAACACAACCTCATTAGTATAAGTCAGCGGAGTGATTTAGGATATGACATCTCATTTGTCAAAGTTGGTTGTCATATCAGGAGATCAAATGATCAAGAGATCATTCTGACTGGTTATAGGAAGAGAAATGTCTATTGTCTAGACATTATGTGTGAGAACAATGTTTCTCCAATATGTCTTGTAGCTGATGAGAAAGTCTCTTATTGTGTCAAATGGCACAAGAGGCTAGCCCATCTTAACTACAAGACAATTGACAAACTTTATAGTAAAGAGTTAGTGAGGAATGTTCCTCAGGTTAAGTGTATTAAAGATGGGATATGCTCAGCTTGTCAAAAGGGCAAGCAGACTATTTCCACCTTTAATAGCATTGAAAACAAAGATGTTGTGAGGTGCTTATACCTCTTGCATATGGATCTTTTTGGTCATATGCCAGTTCACAGCCTAGGTAGGAAGGTCTACACATTTGTGGTTGTAGATGACTACTCAAGGTTTTCCTGGGTGTTCTTCCTTAGACAGAAATCTGAAACACCTAGTATATTTTATAGTTTTGTCAAACAAATTTAGAATGAGTTAGACAATACAGTGGTCAAAATAAGAAGTGACCATGGTACTGAATTCCAGTCTGATAGTATGACAAAGCTATGTGAAGAGTTTGGGATATTTCAGGAATTTTCTTCACCAAGAACACCTCAGCAAAATGGCATTGCTGAAAGTAAGAATAGAACCTTGATTGAGGCTGGTAGAACCCTATTAAGTGACACATCTCTCCCAGAATATTTCTGGGCCGAGGCAGTAAACACTGCATGTCATGTAATTAATAGGGCAACTATCACCAAGAGCCACAATAAGACCCCCTATGAGATTGTGAAAGGCAAAAAACCAAATCTATCCTATTTTAGGATCTTTGGTTGTAAATGTTATATACTTAACAATTGAAAGTCTTACTTAACCAAGTTTGCTGCCAAATACCAAGAGGGGATCTTTGTTGGGTACAATAATAATAGTAAGGCTTATAGGGTCGACAACTTGACTACTCAAGTTGTAGAAGAGTCAGTACATGTAGTATTTGATGAAGCTAGACTCATTAACCATGAATTGTCTAGAAGTATTTGCAGCTCCACAGGTGTGACTAAGAAGATGGACAAGCTTACCATTGATGAAGGATCTACAGCAAGTCAGCATGTGGATGATAGTGGATGTTGTCCAGGGGGAGTACTAGATGCACCTGATGCAGAAGAAGACCAAGGGGTACAACAAGTTGAAGAAGCTGAAGGAGTACAACCTGAAGACAGGCTGCCTCCAGCTAGTAGACATCTAAAAGATCATCCAGCAAATCAAATTATTCGTGATCTCAGACAAGGGGTACAAACAAGGAGTAGAAATCTAAGCTCAGTACTCTACTCCAGTTTTCTATCCCAAGTAGTGCCAAAGAAATTTGAAGAAGCCATCTTAGACTCTCATTAGATTGAGGCAATGCAAGAGGAGCTGAATCAGTTCAAAAGATGCAAAGTCTGGGAGCTTGTTCCTAAACCAAAAGACCACAACATAATTGGAACTAAGTGGATCTTCAGGAACAAGATGGATGAACATGGAGTTATTGTGAAGAACAAAGCAAGACTGATTGCTAAGGGATATAGGCAGGAAGAAGGTATTGAATTTGATCAAACCTTTGCTCCAGTAGCCAGACTGGAAGCTATAAGGATGTTCTTGGCCTATGCAACCTATCAAGGATTTAAAGTATACCAAATGGATATCAAGTCAGCTTTTCTGAATGGAAATCTGAAGGAAGAAGTCTATGTGGAACAGTCATCAGGTTTTGTTGATTCAACTAAACCTAATTATGTTTATAGACTTAAGAAGGCTTTGTATGAGTTAAAACAAGCCCCTAGGGCTTGGTATGAAACCATGTCTAGTTTCCTCATTGAGAATAAATTCACAAGGGGGAAAATAGACAAGACTCTATTCCTTAGGGAATCTAGAGGCAATATCATTCTAGTCCAAATATATGTAGATGACATCATATTTGGGTCTACTGAAAGTAGTATTTGCAAAAAGTTTGCAAAACTAATGCAAGGACAATTTGAAATGAGCAGTATGGGGGAGCTTAAGTTCTTCTTTGGTCTCCAAATTAGACAGACTGAGAGTGGTTTATCCATATGTCAGTCTAAGTTCACCCTAGAATTGATAAGGAAGTATGGTATGGAATCATCCAGTACCATGAAAACTCCTATGGGGTCAAGTATGTCTCTTAGCAAAGATGATGCAAGGAAACCTGTAGATGAGACTTTGTATAGATGGATAGTTGGCTCCCTATTGTATTTGACTGTAAGTAGACCAGATATCATGTATGCTACATGTGTCTGGGCTAGGTACCAAGCTTGCCCTAAAGAATCTCATTTGATAGCAGTCAAAAGAATTCTGAGATATCTCAAGGGCACTCCTTATCTAGGTGTTTGGTACCCTAGGAATGGAGACTTTGAACTGACAGGTTATTCAGATGTAGATTTTGTAGGCTCCAAGGAAGATAGGAAAAGTACAACAGATACCTATCAATTCCTAGGTGGAAGACTGATTTCATGGAGTAGCAAGAAATAAATAAGTGTGGCTATCTCCACAGCAGAATCTGAGTATGTTGCTGCAGGAAGTTGTTGTGCTCAACTTCTATGGATACAACATCAGCTAGAAGACTATAGTATTCAAGTAAGTAGAACACCTCTATTTTGTGATTCTACTAGTGCTATTTCTATTGCAAACAATCATGTCTCCCATAGTAGGACTAAGCACATAGAAATAAAATACCATTTTCTTAGAGAACATGTGGAAAAAGGAGATATTTCACTAGAGTATGTTAATACAGATAATCAACTAGCTGACATGTATACTAAGCCCTTAGATGAAACTAAATTTAATAGGTTTAAAATTGAATTAGGTATGATAAACTTAGAATAGTTTACAAAAACTTGGCTAAGTAAAATGGTGTCGACACAAAGAGTTGTCTGTGTCGACACAGAAAAGTGGTGTCGACATTTCAGAGAAATAGTGTCGACACATCTAGACAGTAAGTGTCGACACTTCAGAGAATTAGTGTCGACACATGCAGGGTAGGTGTCGACACATCCAAGGTGGTGTCAACACTTAGGATTTTTACAGAATTAGTCTAGTAAAGTCTCGACTAAGTGTCGAGCTAAGTGGTGTCGACACATAAACAAGTGTCGACACATATATTCTGTCGACTATACTTGTGTCGACACATAGTTGTCGAGACATTATAAGTCTGTGTCGACACTTTTCAATAGTGTCGACATAATTTAAGCATTTTGACGCGCCCTTTCATCTTCGATTCTAGAAAGGTATAAATAGGTTTTCGCCATTGTCTGTCGACACGCTCACCAAAGTTTCGAGACCAAACTTGTGTGTCGACACCTCTCTTCTCTAAATTCAAATTTCTTCAAACCCTAATGGCACCCAAGCTCGAAGAGAATGTGAATGAAGGATATGAACTCGTGCGACACACATTTGAGGACGCGGAACACGAGATCAAAGGCGTGATAACCCTAATCGCCGAGACTGGGTTAGAATTTCTTGTTTCAGAACCATTTAAGATCTGGAAGAGGGAAGTCCTTGAGTTTCTGAATGCAGCAAAACTAGATGAATTAGGACTCAAGATTAAGTCAAGAGTTCATGGGGAAAAGGTGAAGGTCTCTCCTAAGAGTCTGAGAAAGGTGCTACAACTATCAAGAACTAAGGAAGAAGAAGATGTTTCAGCTTCTAAGACTAGAGAAGCATTGACATGGTGTGGTTTGGACTCAAATCTGAAAATAGGATCTGTTTTCAATAGGAAGGGAATGAACATGCAAGGCAAATTCTTATCTGAGATAGTGGGCAAAGTCATACTGCCTGGAGGCCATGACAGAATCTTAGCTCACATGTTTAGCCTCATGACAAGGATTATCTTCAAACTAGAAACTGATTGGTCTGCAGTTGTTTTTGAGAAGATAAAAGAGAGTATGAAAAATCCCAATTTGGGTAGGATTCTAAGTCTTTACCTGGCTGGTAGTATACCAGAGGTCATGATTCAAGCAGCTGGAACTAAGATTAACCACATGAGGAGAATGGATTTGAGAATATTCTCTAGGTGGGATAGAGTCTTGACCAAGAAAATGCCAACTCCTGAGAAGGAAACACCCCTGAAGAAGAAGAAGAAAAAGACAGCCCCTGTGGCTCAAGAATCATCAAGCAGCTCTGAAGAGCATGTAGTGTTCACTCCAGATGAGGAAGACACTAGAAATGCTGGCCAATCTCCAGCATGACAAGAAGATGCAGAGAGACAGGGGGAGCTACCCACAGCAAGCCCAATACACCATGATTCCATCGAGGGGGAGCCTCTACTTGTGGAAAAGCCAACTCCTCTAGAGAGTGAACAAGCTACCCACACAATACTTGAGGTAATAACTGAAATTAATGAATTAGATTTCCCTATTGAGGATGATGTTTTTTCTGATTTATTACCTCATGTTAATCAGCAAACACAGATACATAGCCAACCCCAGGATGTTGTCATGGAAGACACATCTATTGCTGATCAAGTGGTTGATGAGATAAGAGATTGTCCACCCCATCATCAACAAGAATTTACCTTAGAAGAACTGTTCCCTGACCTTCTTCAAACTGACATTGAAGTGGAAAAGGCTGCTGCTGAGGGGGTGAAAGTCATTATTGAGGGGAGCATGTGGAGATTATAGAAGAAACTGCAAGACAAGAACCGGAAGTGCCAAAGGATGCTGAACAGGTTCCTAGGATTGACAAGGATTTACCTTCAAGCCCTAAGGACAGGGTTGATATTGCTAGCACATCTGCTTTAGAAGATGAAGAGGCTGCAAGAGACAAGAAGAGGAAATTCTAAGTCTTTAAGAGAAGGAGCCAGAATTATAAGAAATCTTTACAAACAATAGCACCACAGCTTGCACCACAGCCAGTCTCATCTACAGATTTCAGTTCTCTAATGGTAGCATTGCAGATAAAGATGGATGAGCAAAGACAGGCTTTGTAATCTTATATGGATGAAGGGAATAAGTCACTACAATTTGATCTGGCCCAAGACATAAAGTCAATTAGATTTGAAATGAATCTGAACAAGAAAGAGATGACTGACTGCTTCCATAAAGGAGGAAATGCAGTAGTCTATCTGGCCACTCATCAGGAGAAGATCAAAACACAAGTAGATGATATTGCAGTGAAGCAAGGCTATGTCCTGGAGAACCAGCTAAGAATGAATGATAATTTAACAGCTTCTCATAATGCAATAGTCACAGAAATGAAGAATATAGCTTCTGCCCAAACTACAGCCATGACTACAGCCAAGGCAGACTTTGATAAAGCCTTACAAGAAGGGATCACTGTTGTTACTTCTGCACTTCAGGATTCCCAGAAGTTAATAACTGAAAAACTCCAAAGGTTGAAACCTTTCTATAAAGATGGAGTAAATTACCTAAATGCACATATCAGATTTCAGAAAGATGATCTGAGGGATCACATTGAAAGAGAAGTCATAAAACGGGGAGAGGGTATTAGTCAAAGCCAGCTCTGATCATGCAAAGTGGATTTCAAATTCCATCAGAGCCACCCTTAGATATCCTCCATTATGTGATGATGACAATGTTGCAGAGTCTGGGATTAATTCTGCATATCTTGGAGGAGAGCAAGCTGAAGTAGCTCAAGTGATCTATCCTCCACCAGACTTTGATATGATACATCAAGATATACAGTCAATGTATAGCCCATCTGAGAGAAATCAAAAGGTCATCATAGAGAAAGTAGTTCAGCCAGTGTCAGAGGCTATACTGAAAGAACAAGAAGCTTTGCTAAAAGAACAAGAGACTCAATTGTCTAAGAAGAGATTCAGAGAGCAAGCTGAACTTAGGCCCGACTTTGAACAATGGAGCCCCACTTCCAGGAATATTATCTTGACTGCATGGAAGGCTGCTAAGGACAATATCCAAGATAGAAACAAGTGGTATTCTGAACTGGAGTGGAGGAAACATGAGAGTAGGCAAGAGGACATTGCGCAATATAGAAGAAAGGCTAAGACGGGAAAGCTACCTCCTACTACCCAGGAGCCTAGCAAGTACTTTCCAAAGCCTTATCATTACTTTGAAAGGCAAAAGATCAAAGCTGAAGAACTGAAAAAAAGGATCTTAAAGGAAAGAAGCATGCTGCTGCTGAATACACTGAAGCTCCTGTCCAAGCAAAGATACAATCTGGAAAGGGCATAGTTATCAAGGAGCCTGAGTAGCAATAGGATAGAATTTTTCTTAAGTTTACTAGTTGTAATCATTTGATTTTAAACTCTCTGTAAACTTTTGAATACTGAATATGTTGAAGTTGTTAGAACAATGTGATATATGTTAAATCTATTACATTAATGTTCTGTAATATTTGTGTATACATGTTTTGCTTATACATGTTTATGTACTTACCCTGTCATTTAATCATGATTTACATCATACTGTAATTTTGTTATGTATGGTGTATATCATTGACTAAGGGTTATGACTTCTCCAAATAGGGAGAGATTGTTGGGTACATTGGAATAAATGTACCTGATTTGAAGAAGCCTCACCATACTCAATGATATACATCAAAATATATTTGATGTGTTTTGAGTTTAGTTGTGCAGGTTAAGTATTTGCAGGGAAAGCTGAAAAGTTTCTAAGTCCATGTGTCGACACCCAGAATAAAAGTGTCGACACTTAAGAAGACTTGTGTCGACACCTAGAGAAGCAGTGTCGATATTTGGAGTAATTGTGTCGACACCAGGAATGCAGAGTCGACACCAGACGGAAAGTGTCGACACATACAGGCTGTGTCGACACACAATGAAGAAATGTCCAGAGAAGCTGTGTCGACACTTAGAATCAGTGTCGACACCCAGAGGAACTTTGTCGACACTTAGCAAATTCCAACAAATTTCAAGTACAAGTGTCGACACTAGGAGGCTGTGTCGACACTCAGCAAACTTCAACAGAGTTTAAGTACAAGTGTCCACATAATGAAGAATGTGTCGACACTCAGCAAAAGTCTCAATACATGAAGAAAGTGTCGACACTAGGAGGCTGTGTCGACACTCAGCAAAGTTCAACAAATTCTAAGTATAAGTGTCGACACAAAGGAGATGTGTCGACACTCAGCCAAAGTCTCAACACATGAAGAATGTGTCGACACAAGGAGCTGTGTCGACACTCATCAAGTATCAATACAGAAGGCAGGTCTCGACACTAAGAAAATGTGTCGACACTCAGCAGGTATCAACACAAGAAGATGTGTCGACACAAAGGAGTTGTGTCGACACTTACAAGAATTCAACTAAGTACTAAAGAACAAGAAGTTGTGTCGACACACAATATCAGTGTCAACACATGTTGAAGAAGCAGTGTCGAGAATAAATTTCTACAACACAAGGAGTTGTGTCCACACCATGAAGGCTAGTGTCGATACTTAGTCTACTTGAGTCGACACATGGTCTATCTGTGTCGACACTTAAAGACTGACTGTCTCGACACTTTCAGACAGTTACAGAAAAATCAAGAAGGGACTGGATGACTTGACAGCTGCCATTCCAGCCGGTCTACTACAACTGTCAGAGCTGTCAGAAAGTCTTTAGAAACCGGATCAGCCGGTCACCATGAAGGAAGCCTATATAAAGGCTTATTCTGTCAATAGAAGAAGATGATTCACAAGTTGTTGAAAGCAATCAAAAAGAAGACCTTCAAGTGAAGATCTAAGTAGTTGGAGAGAGGGAGCTCCTTCCAAGAATACAGCTGTTGAACCAGGCTGTGAAGAAAGTTTCAGATTGAGATCTGAATCTTAAGTTGTAGTGATTGAAGATCAGCTGCATAGAGAATCAACCCTACTGTGTTCTACATTCAAGAAGCTTTTAAGGAAGCCAAGGGAGGTTGATCTCAGCAATGTTCTTCCAAGAACTCATCAAGAAACCAGACAACTCTTCTCTTTCAATCAGATTTGTTGGTATATACCTTGTATTTTTAATTTCTTGTAAGATCCTTAGGGATCTGAGTTGTAAGCCTGAAATTATAAAGGCTGAGTGGTAGGGCCTGTGTGCCTGAGTGTAGGAGATCCATTTCTCTGAGTGTAGGCCTTGTTGAGGGCTGAGTGTAGGCCTTGTTGAAGGCTGAGTGTAGGTCTTTGTGAAGACTGAGTGGTAGGGCTTTGAGCCTGAGTTATAGGAACCTGTTTGGGGTTCTGAGTGTAAGATCTGAGGATCTGAGGCATAGTGGAGAAGTTTGGCCAAATCTAGTACACTACTAGATATGCGAAGGGGGAAAGTGGATGTACCCAGACCTTGGGAAACCACTATAAACCTGTGTGTACTCTGTGTGTGAATGATTCTGTGATTGATGTGTTGTATTGCTGTGAAGAATTGTTTATAATTCTGTGATTCTGCCTAAAAGTTTAAAAGGATTAAAGTCACCTATTCACCCCCCCTCTAGGTGATTAGGTACAATTTCTTTCAGATATATTAATGTTAGTATTTTTGTGAATTTACTAACTTTACTATCAACTTAGGCTCCATTTGGGATGACTTTTTTCTCCTATTCATTTCCTGGAAAATGATACCGTCCATAATATTGTGTTTGTTTTGGAGACGGGCGTGTAAAAATTTGTGATTCGAGCAAAACGGGGCACAAGGAGGAGGAACACTAAACTTATCTGAGCCCAAGTAAATCAAAAGTCAACAGAGGAGCAAGAAACTTGTACTATAAAAAATCTTTACAGAACAAGATATACATGGCAAAATATGATTCGCCAATGTACCCGATGGAAGCTGAAAAAAATAAGACAAAGAACAAGCCCGAGATATCAAGGAGAAGCCGCTGACCCTGTCGAGCAGCCTAGGGAGTCCGCTGAAGCCGCCTAGCCGCAAGATCACAACCAAACCGTACGGACAGCCCGTTATTCCAGTGCTGACAAAGAACTTTGTCTGCTGATCTGCAAAACGCTTGACCACGAGGTCGTCTAGCTGCCAGATCACGCGAACTCCAGCTGCCATCGAACTGAACAAGCTGTCAGACGCGGACAACTAATTGAACTGGAAAACAAGTTGTAGAAGAGAAAACTGTCAGGTCGAAAGTCGCGACCTGCTGCTAACCGCTGGTTGCAAATCGTAGAATCCGCACTGACCCTGATCGATGTAAGAACTAAGTCCCTAGCTCCTCAGTGTTATCCACACAACCTAAACAACACAAACTGGTCAACCTCTTCAAACCGCACGGATAGAAAAACATAACTGCAACAACCTCCCCCTCCCCTCCCCCCGAGTTCACTTACTGTTCACTTGAGGTGTCTTTGATGTTACAGGAGGTCCTATTTATAGGCGCGAAGAATAGTATGATTACCTCCCTATTTGATAGGATAAACTCCCTAACCTGCGGTGAACACCAAGTGTATCCGCATAGCTGCAAATACACAACCAGACCGCAACAACTAGGATAGACAACCAGATCGCCAAGATTGCACCACCAAAGTCGGAAACTGCGGAAACCGAACAATCCACACTCCAGCGAATAGCTTCAGTCCGCACATGCCTGCGAACACAATCAGCAATCTGCATATCCCGAGTCCGCAGCCAAAGCACACAAAGCTATCTGCCAAACTTGGCAGACACAAAAAACAGACTGCCCAGACCGCACGACCTCTTCGTCTGATCCAACCTGGACTTGTTCCAAATCCAAACCAAGTCCACGCCACCAGACATCCCTAGTGCGAACACAGCATTAGCGGCTACAAAATATAGTCAGCACAGAACCGACGAACTTCAGAGCCAGACTGCACAATCCGGCAACTGAGCGGATAAGCGTCATATCCGCCCGACTTCTATAGGGAAGAAACCGCCAGCGATATCTAAGCCGACTTGCCAGGCCGCCACCTTCTGTCCGCACAGGCCGCGCGGACAGACTGCCCAGTTTCACTTCAAAAATTTCAACACTCCCCTTTGAAGTGAGAAGTGGAGCCAGCCATAGCAATCCTCGTAACCGAGTAAATTTCCCCTTCGACAGCAGCTCCGTGAAGATGTCTCCGATGTTGTCCTCGCTCCGCACATGTCCAACCACAACAGACCCATCCATCACCTTCTTTCAAATGAAATGATGCACAATCTCAATGTGTTTGGTCCGCGCGTGACAAACTGGATTATTAACCAGTTTCAGAGCACTCTCATTGTCACCGAGTAACAGAGTAAGCCACACACTTCTTCATGGACATCCTCTACTAGCCTCCTAAGCCAGATTGCTTCTCGAGCTGTCAAAGCCGAAGGCTTGTACTCCGCTTCTGTAGTAGAGACGGACATCAAATCTTGCTTCTTGTTGCACTAAGAAATACCCGTTGATACACATGGGAAGACATAACCAGATGTTGACTTCCGATCGTCTGAATCTCCCCCATAATCAGCATCTATATAGCCGCATAGGTTGAAGTTTGTGTCTCTCCCATAAAGGAGACCCATATCAGAAGTTAACTTCACGTACTTCAGAATGCTGCTTGCCGCCATCACATGAGGCTTCCGAGGTTCTGCCAGATACCGACTTACTCGGCCTATAGTATTTGCAATGTCTGGCCTTGTAGTTGTTAAGTAAATAAGGCTCCCTACCAGAGCATGGAACACTAGAGGATCTGGAAGTATCCTCCCCTCATCTCGTCGAAGCTTAATACCAACATCAGGAGGAGTAGAGTTACTCTTCCCTTCCCGCATGCAGAATCACTGAATGATCCGATCCGCATAGCCCCTTTGGGAAACGAGTATGCCGCTCTCTTTCCTCTCCACCTCGAGTCTAAGGAAGTGGTGGAGCTTACCCAAGTCCTTCATCTCGAACCGAATGGCTAGCTCTTCCCTGAGCCTAGCCACCTCCTCCTTAGATTTTCCCATGATGATCATGCGTCCACGTACAGCAGAACCAAGACATGAAGCTCCCCCTTCTCCGTGATGAACAGGCATGAATCTGAATCCGAGGCGAAATAACTGCAGAATTGGAGGTATTCTGCAATCTTCCCAAATCATTCTTGCGGAGCTTGCTTCAAACCATAAAGGGCCTTCCTGAGCTTGCAGACGTATCTTGGATAATCTTCAGACATGTATCCAAGCGGCTGAACCATGAAGATGTCTTTATCAATTTCTCCGTAAGAAAAACATTCTTTACATCCAACTACCACATCTTCTAGCCTTGGCAAGCCGCCAAAGCCATTACTGTCATAACCCGCATTTCCTTCACGAGTGCATCGTATCAGGGCAAGAGGAACTACAGGTTATGATGCCATGTCATGCAGGGGATAACTGCACATGCTCAGGCAAACCCTCGACGCTTACTTTACTAGTTAAAATACATCAGTTAAATGCAAGAAAATCATTTAGTTTAATGGCCGTATCCCTCGGTCTTAGGAATCAAAATGTGTGTGTGTATGTGGCGGAAATACTTTTGTTTACTTATGACGATCTTATGCATCCTAGATTTATAATCATATAAGAAATGATCTTTTGTTTTGTTTTACGTTGTTTGGAAAATACGTATTAGTTTATCAAAACATGTATGCATGATCTAGGATAATAGGTTTGTTTTATCTTGAAAATATCTAATGCAATCTAGCATAAATTCCTCCCAAGAGCAAGGAGACATCATCTCATCCAAATGAGTCACATTAGCAGGCTAGCATTCATATATTACAAGTAAAGAAAGCCACCAGTGGGCGCCAACAACCTGACACGAACCCATTGTGGCACATGTATGTCTGTACAACAAAGAAAAGAACTACCTCGCTAAGTAAACTCGGCTATCTCCAAAGAAACTCTACCCAAGCACTAGCCGCTCAACCGGCTACAACCTGCACCTGAGGCATTCAAGAAAGAACACCTCAGCAATCATCAAAGCTACACCATAAAGTATGAAGTTCAGAAAATATGACGAAGGGGAAAACAAGTATTAAACACTGTCAATCCAAAGTGTAAAACGCACCAAGTGCGTGCAATTCTCATCAAGTCCTGCTCAACCCGCAGGAGCAAAAACGCAATACACATGCCCAATCCATCATCTTTAGAACAAGAAACAACTATACTAGTGAAACATAAGCAGTGGTTAAGTTCGATTCCGCAAGGGTCTTTTGGTGGCGGCCCTAAAGTGGAACGCACAAATAAAAGCTAGCCCAAATCGGGGCCAAAATGGTGTTCTACACCACAAATCCAAACTCGGTGGCCACCAAGGCTTAAACCACACCACCCCTTATCAAATCCTCACACAAACGCTCCTGCCATGGTTCACAATTCGCCTCGCAAAACTCACCATAAGCGAACCCAAGCTCAACACCATAAGAAAAACTCACCATAACCCAAGCTAAACACGTTTCCTTCCTTCGTCCTCACTCATGACTACAAATTGCCCAAGTTATGTCAAACTTGATAGAGTTTGATTAATTGAACAAGAAAGAATCACATGATTATGATATGAACAAGAAAGAATCACATGAACAAGAAAGGCTACATGAATCAAATGAGCATAAGACTTAATTGAGCATAGGGAAAATATTAGGCGGTAAACATGTAAGACTTGAAGGAACAAGAGGATTCATGTTTGTGAGTACTAAATAAAAACAAGGGTAACAAGGCTAATAACATTGAACAAGCTAGTAAAATTGAAAGAGGAAGGCTAGCTAAACTTGCACAATCAAAGAACAAAAAAAACAAGATTGGCAAGGGTGAAGAACACCGCTGCCTGAACCGAGATGACACCGCGACAGCTGCTCCTCTCTTTCCTTCTCTTGTCTTAGCTTTGCTCCCTTGAGTTCCTTTTGGAATGAGGAAGAAGATGAAGAAGAAGGTGAAATGAGGAGGAGAAATCTCTGTTTCGGCCTTATTTCCTCCAGGACAGAGCTGGTCCATTTGATCCAGAATCAAAGGAATGAACGGCACAAAAAAACTGGAAAAAATTGATTTTCGGCCCTGTCACGCCCTGTGACACGCCCGTGTCACAGGGCATGTACCTTAAGCGGCGCAGACGCAAACACTTTCCAGCTTATCCACAAGGTACACGGCCGGGTACACGACCGTGACCGGTAGGTCACGCCCGTGACCTAGGGCGTGTAACCCGTGTCTCGACATCTCGTCGACCAAAAGTGTCGACACTTCGACAAAGCTGGACACGCCCGGTGACACGCCCGTGTCACAGGCCGTGTCCCCTCTCTCGACACCCGACACTCGACACTCGACACTCGATACAGCGGGACACGGCCCGTGACACGCCCGTGTCACGGGGCGTGTACCCCATTTGTGAAGCTCAACTCGACGCAAGAAAATTCGTCGAGTCAAGGAGGTCATGCCCTGGGTCACGCCCCGACACGCCCGTGTCGGGGAGCGTGTTCCTCCCGCAACTTCGTCGAACAAAGTTCGACAACCACAAAGCCAAACTGTATCCCGAGCTAGACACGCCCTGGGACACGCCCGTGTCCCAGGCCGTGTCATGCACAAAAATGACCATTTTTCACTGTTTTGAAAAGTGTTTATGTTTCGTCCTAGACCATTTCTTCCTTCAGAACTTTTTACCCCTTTTTTTCTGTACACATCGTCCATACAATCAACCCGTTTTGAGCAACCTTACCCGGGCTCGAAAAAGTGCAAGCATTCCCTAAGAGGCCTCACCGAGTCCCCAAAATTTGGACTCCGGCTTACTGGGGAAGCGTGCCACTAGGCTACCAAAACAGCCACTCGAACGCCCGCGGGAAAACCATGCTCGAACAACGGTCAAAGCCAACGTAACGCCCATCAAGCATATGCAATCTTTCAACGAAAAAAATACGAGGCGTTACAATTACCACCCAAACTGAAGTCATCTTTGCCACAGGACTAAACGTATCTTCATAGTCTTCTCCGTACTGCTGAGAAAAACTTCGAGCTACAAGGCGAGCCTTTTACCGCTTGATGCTCGCATCTGCCTTCTTTTTTAATGTTGGGTACATTGGAATATATGTACCTGATTTGAAGAAGTCTCACCCTACTCAATGATATACATCAAGATGTATTTGATGTGCTTTGAGTATATTTATGTGGGTTAAGAAATTGCAGGGAAAGCATAAAAGTTTCTAAGTCCATGTGTCGACACCCAGAAGAAAAGTGTCGACACTTAAGAAGGCTTGTGTCGACACCTAAAGAAGCTGTGTCGACACTTGGAGTAATTGTGTCGACACCAGGAAGGCAGAGTCGACATCAGAAGAAAAGTGTCGACACATACAGGTTGTGTCGACACACAGTGAAGAATTGTCAACATTATCTGTGTCGACACTTAGAGGCAGTGTCGACACCCAAAGAAACTTTGTCGACAGCAAAAGTGTCGACACTAGGAGGCTGTGTCGACACTCAGCAAACTTCAACAAAGTTCAAGTAAATGTGTCGACACTAAGAGACTGTGTCGACACTCAGCAAACTTCAACAAAGTTCAAGTACATGTGTCGACACTAGGAGGCTGTGTCGACACTCAGCAAACTTCAACAAAGTTCAAGTACATGTGTCGACATAAGGAGATGTGTCGACACTCAGCAAAGTTTCAACACAGAAGGCATGTGTCGACACAAAGAAGATGTGTCAACACTTAGCAAGTTTCAACACAAGAAGATGTGTTGACACAAAGGAGTTGTGTCGACACTTAGCAGAATTCAACTTAGTATTAAAGAAGAAGGTTTGTGTCGACACACAGAATTAGTGTCGACGCATTCAGAAGAAGCAGTTTCAAGAAGTTGTTACAACAACACAAGGAGTTGTGTCGACACCAACAAGGCTAGTGTCGACACTTATTCTACTTGTGTCGAAACTTAGTCTATTTGTGTTGACACATAAGGACTATCTGTCTCGACACTTTCAAACAGTTATAGAGATTTCAGGAAGTGATTGGATGACTTGATAGCTGCCATTTCAACTGGTCAACTACAACTATCAGAGCTGTCAGAAGGTTGTTAGAAATCGGATCAGCCGGTTACCATGGAGAAAGCTTATTTAAAGACCTTTCTCCTTCAACAGAAAGAAGAATGATGAGAAGGATCATCGATCAATGAAGTGAAAAACAACACAACAAGAAGAAGACCTTCAAGAGAAGATCTAAGAAGTTGGAGAGAGAGAGCTCCTTCTAAGAAGACCGGCTGTTGAACCAGGCTGATAAGGAAGATTCAGATTGAAATCAGAATCTCAAGACAACAGTTGATTGAAGATCACCTGCATAGAGATACAACCCTACTGTGTTCTAATTCAAGAAGCTTTTAAGAAAGCCAAGGGAGGTTGATCTCTGCCAAGTTCTTCCAAGAACTCATCAATAAACCAGTCAACTCATATCTCTCTTTCGGAGTTGTGGTTATAAACTTTGAAAACATTATTTTCTGTAGGATCCTAAGGGATCTGAGCTGTAAGCCTATTTTATAAAGGCTGAGTGTAGGAGACAGTGTGGTCTGAGTGTAGGTCTTGTTGAAGACTGAGGTAGGGCCTAGTGCCTGAGTTGTAGGAGACTTTGTTCTCTGAGTGTAAGTCTGGGTGAAGACTGAGTGGTAGGGCTTTTGTGCTTGAGTTTTAGGAATGGGATCACTTTGAGTTGTAGGAACCTGTTTGGGGTTCTGAGGTGTAAGATCTGAGCATCTGAGAAGAAGTGGAGAAGTTAAGCCGAATCTAGTACACTATTAGATAGGCGAAGGGGGAAAGTGGATGTACCCAGACCTTGGGGAACCACTATAAAATTTGTGTATACTCTGTGTGTAATTAATTCTGTGATTGCTGTGTTATCTGTGCTGAATTGCTGTAGAGAATTGCAAATACAGGTCTTATAATTCAGTGTTTCTGCCTTTAAAGTTAAAAAGATTAAGTTCACCTATTCACCCTCCCAGGTGATTAGGCACTAGTTCTTTCAAGTGGTATCAAAGCGAGGTTACTCAAAAAGGGACATAACAGTCTGAGTAAAGATCCTGTAGGCAGAATCAGAATAATCAAGAATCAAGAAAATGGGTTCTACTGAGAATCACAAAAAGCTAGGATCCATGAAATTGCCAATCTGCAGAAAAGAGATTTTTGGCATATGGAAAGAGAGGGTTAGACTCTTTATGGACGCATCTGACCCAAGAATATACATAACAGTCAAAGAAGGGTCATATGTGGCAATGAAGATCTCCATTCTAGATGCAAATCAGAAAACTTCTAAGGACTATTCAGAAATGACTAAAGATGAAATAATTCCGGCCACTATGGACAAGAGGGCCCAGAATATTATTGTAAGTGCAATTGATGATGTCACATTTCACAACCTAATACATTGTAAAACCCCAAAAGAAATGTGGGACACACTAATAGTTTACATGGAGTGATCTGAAGAGGTAAGACAAGACAGGAAGTCTTTGTTAAATTAGGAGTATGAAAGCTTCAGACAAGGAAAGTCTGATAGCATTACTGAATGTTACAAGAAATTCTATAGGATAGTCAATGAATTGATGTCCTATGGAAGAGAATTCAGCAACTATGAGCTGAATGACAAGTTCTTAAGATCACTAACTAAGGATTGGGACACCAAGATTTGTGTCAATAGGGGAATGGACAAATTAGCTGATATACCTCCTCCAACCTTATTTGGAAAACTGCTATCTTATGAAATGCAGTTAATGGTTGGAAACGAGGAAGAGAAGACTACTAGAGTGGAGCACAAGGAAAGAGCTGTGGCCTTCAAGACTGAAGCCACTAGAAAGTATAGAAGCAAGTCTCCATCTCCACCTCAAATAGTTGCTGAGACAGTCACAGAAAATTCAGATAGTAAGAATTCAGAAAGCAGTGAAAGTGATAAAGACTTTGCAGCCTTCACTAGACATTTTCAAAAGTTTCTAAAAAAGAAGCAGTGGAGGTCTAAGCCATCCACTTCACAGACAAAAGATGACTACTATCAGAACAGGAAGTCATCAAGGAATGACAGAAGAAAGTCCAAGCCAAGTAAAACTACATCCTCAAATATAGTATGCTATTATTGCAATAGACTAGGACATATAGTAGCTGACTGTCCAGAAAAGAGGAAGGAGTCAACTGACAAGAAGAAGACTCAGTTTAAGGGCAAAAAGGAAAGGTCCTTTTTTGCCAAAAAGGATAAGAGTTTGATTGAAGCCTATATTGTATTATTTGCTGAAGAGGAGGAAGATGAGTTCATACAGTTAATGAACTCAATTTATGAGCATGAGGACAATCAGTGCAAAGGGCTGATGGCCTTATCTGAATGAGACAAAATCCAGGATCAGCATGGACCAAGTAAGGTACAAAGTTATTCTTCAAGTTCAATTTCTAGTACTAAGTCAGAATCAGATACATCTGTATCAAGTGATGTGGGTGGGTCTGAATCTGAAGGAGATATTCATCAGTTAATTGATGAATAGAGGGACTTGTTGCAGGCCTTGAAGAGAAGCAAATTCTTGGCCAAAACTCAGGCAAAGGAGATTACTTATCTTAAATTGGCTGCTGCTGTTTCAGACAAGTTGCTTGATCAGAAACTAAATGAAAAAGCCAGGCTGAAGAACATTACTGTTATTCGAATGGGTACTATTACATTTAAGAATGATCAAATTAGGAATCTAGAGGTTAGACTTCAGAAGGAGAAGGATATTGTGCCTAGCTTTTCTAAACCCAAATCTATTTTACCCTTGATAGATGAGTTTGTACCTCATAAGGGTAAGGCTGGATTAGGATTTACAAAACCTGTCTGGACTGCTAGGTCCAAGTCTAAGGGCAAAGCCCCAGCACTAAACAAAAAGCCTGTTGTATATACTTCAGCCAGGGTTATACCAAAACAAAGGTACAACAGGTTTGAGTGCTGGTGTTGTGGCAAGATATGCCACTTTGCCATAGACTGTTGGCACAATTCAAGTGTCAAGGAGAGTAGCAAAATACATGCTATAAGAGCTACAGGTAGTTTTGTTAATAGTAAAACTAACCTGCACCAAGGACCCAAGAATTATTTGGGTTCTAAGGTTAAGAAATCTGTTTTCCAGGTGAGTCCAAGTGGCCATGCCCCTATATGGTACTTGGACAGTGGATGTTCCAAGCACATGACTGGAACTAGGGGGCTGCTGAAGGATTATACATATATCAAAGATGGGCCTAAAGTTACCTTTCGTGGTTCAGAAAAAGGGATCATCAAAGGCTTTGGTAACATTTCTAGTAACCAAATTACAATTACTCAAGTGGCTTATGTAAAGGGTTTGAAACATAACCTCATTAACATAAGTCAGCTGAGTGATTTAGGATATGACATCTCATTTGTCAAGGATGGTTGTCATATCAGTAGGTCAAGTGATCAAAAGATCATTCTGACAGGATATAAGAAGAGAAATGTCTATTGTCTAGACATTATGTGTGAGAACATTGTTTCTCCTATTTGTCTTGTAGCTGATGAGAAAGTCTCACATTGTGTTAAATGGCACAAGAGACTGGCTCATCTTAACTATAAGACAATTGGTCAACTCTTTAGCAAAGAGTTAGTGAGGAATGGTACTCATGTTAAGTGTATAAAGGACGGGATATGCTCAGCTTGTCAAAAAGGCAAGCAGACCAAATCCACCTTTCATAGCCTTGAGAACAAAGATGTTGTGAGGTGTTTATACCTCTTGTATATGGATCTTTTTGGTCCTATGCCAGTTCACAGCCTAGGTAGGAAGGTCTACACAGTTGTGGTAGTTGATGACTACTCAAGGTATTCCTGGGTGTTCTTCATAAGGCAAAAATCTAAAACACCAAGTATCTTGTATAGTTTTGTTAAACAAATTCAGAATAAATTGAACAGTACAGTGGTCAAAATCAGAAGTGACCATGGTACTGAATTTCAGTCTGAAAGTATGACAAAACTGTGTGAAGAGTTTGGAATTTTTCAGGAATTTTCCTCACCAAGAACACCTCAGCAAAATGGTATTGCTGAAAGGAAAAATAGAACCTTGATAGAGGCTGGTAGAACCATATTGAGTGTCACTTCTCTCCCAAAATATTTCTGGGCTGAGGCAGTTAATACTGCATGTCATGTAATCAATAGGGTTACTATCACCAAGAGCCACAAGAAGACCCCCTATGAGATTGTGAAGGGCAGAAAACCAAATCAGTCCTATTTCAGGATCTTTGGTTGCAAGTGTTATATCCTTAACAATGGTAAGTCTTATCTAACTAAGTTTGCTGCCAAATCCCAAGAGGGGATCTTTGTTGGGTACAGCAACAATAGTAAGACTTATAGGGTATACAACTTGATTACTCAAGTTGTAGAACAGTCAGTACATGTAGTTTTTGATGAAGCAAGGCTCATTAATAATGAATTGCCTAGAAGTGTTTGCAACTCTACAGGTGTAACTGAGAGAATGCAGAAACTTACCTTAACAGAAGGTTCTTCTGCAAGTTAGCAAGTGGAAGATGGTGGTTGCTGTCCAGGGGGAGTACAAGATACTCCTGAAGCTGAAGAGGACCAAGAAGTGCAGCTAAATGAAGAGAATGAAGGTATACAACCTGAAGACAGGCTGCCTCCTGCAAATAGGCATTTAAAAGATCATCCAGCCAATCAAATTATTGGAGATCTCAGACAAGGGGTACAAACAAGGAGCAGGAATCTAAGTTCAGTTTTCTACTCCAGCTTTCTATCCTAAGTAGAGCCAAAGAAATTTGAAGAAGCAATCCTAGACCCTCATTGGATTGAGGCCATGCAAGAGGAGTTGAACCAGTTCAAAAGATACAAGGTCTGGGAGATAGTTCCTAAATCAAAGGACCACAACATTATTGGAACTAAGTGGATCTTTAGGAACAAGTTGGATGAGAATGGAATTATTATAAAGAATAAAGCTAGACTAGTTGCAAAAGGATATAGGCAGGAAGAAGGTATTGATTTTGATCAAACCTTTACTCCAGTAGCAAGACTGGAAGCAATAAGGATGTTCCTTGCCTATGCAACATATCAAGGATTTAATGTATATCAAATGGATGTTATGTCAGCTTTTCTGAATGTAAACCTGAAGGAAGAAGTCTATGTAGAGCAGCCATCAGGTTTTGTAGATTCTCTTAAACCTGATTATATATATAGACTTAGGAAGGCTTTGTATGGGTTAAAACAAGCCCCTAGGGCTTGGTATGAAACCATGTTTAGTTTCCTCATTGAGAATAAATTCTCAAGGGGGAAACTAGACAAGACTCTATTCCTTAGGGAATCCAGAGGCAAGATTACCTCAGTCCAAATATATGTAGATGACATAATATTTGGGTCTACAGAAAGTAGTCTTTGCAGAAAATTTGTAAGACTAATGCAAGGACAATTTGAAATGAGCAGTATGGGGGAACTTAAGTTCTTCTTGGGTCTCCAAGTTAGACAGACTGAAGATGGATTATCCATATGCCAGTCTAAGTTCACCCTAGAATTGATAAGGAAGTATGGTATGGAATCATCCACTACCATGAAGACTCCTATGGGGTCAATAATGTATTTAAGCAAAGATGATGCAGGGAAACCTGTAGATGAAACTTTGTATAGAGGGATAGTTGGCTCCCTACTATATTTGACTGCTAGTAGACCAGATATCATGTATGCTACATGTGTCTGTGCTAGGTACCAAGCTTGCCCTAAAGAATCTCATTTGACAGCAGTCAAAAGAATTTTGAGATATCTTAAGGGCACACCTTATCTAGGCCTTTGGTACCCTAGGAATGGAGATTTTGAACTGACAGGTTATTCAGATGCAGATTTTGCAGGCTGCAAGGAAGATAGAAAGAGTATCACAGGAACCAGTCAATTTATAGGTGGAAGGCTGGTGTCTTAGAGTAGCAAGAAGCAGACCAGTGTGGCTATCTCCACAGCTGAGTCAAAGTATGTTGCTGCAGGAAGCTACTGTGCACAATTACTATGGATACAACACCAGCTAGAAGATTATGGTATTCAAGTAAGTAGAACAACTTTATTTTGTGATTCTACTATTGTCATTTCTATTGCAAATAATCTTGTCTCCCATAGTAGGACTAAGCACATAGAAATTAAATACCATTTTCTTAGAGAACATGTTGAAAAAGAAGACATTTCCCTAGAGTATGTTAAGACAGATAATCAGTTAGCTAATATGTTTACTAAGCCCTTAGATGAAACTAAATTCAATAAATTTAAAATTGAATTAGGAATGATAAACTTAGAATAGTTTACAAAAATTGGCTAAGTAAAATAGTGTCGACACACAGAGTTGTCTGTGTCGACACATAGAAGTGGTGTCGACATTTCGGAGAAATGGTGTCGACACATCTAGGAAGTCTGTATCGACACTTCAGAGATTTAGTGTCGACACATGCAGTGTAGGTGTCGACACATCCAGGGTGGTGTCGACACTTAGGATTTACACATAATTAGTCTAGTAGAGTCTCGACTAAGTGTCGAGCTGAGATGTATAAGTGTCGACACATACATTCTGTCGACTATATTTGTGTCGACACATAGTTGTCGAGACATTACAAGTAATTGTCAACACTTTTCAACAGTGTCGACACAATTCAAGTATTTTGACGCGCCTTTTCACCTTTAATTTTAGAAAGGTACAAATAGGTTTTCTCCATTGTGTGTCGACACGCTCACCTTAATCTCGAGACCAAACTTGTGTGTCGACATCTCTCTTCTCTAAATTCAAAATTTCTTCAAATCCTAGTGGCTCCCAAGCTAGAAGAGAACATTAACGAAGGATATGAGCTCGTGCATCATGCCTTTGATGACACGGAACCCGAAATCCAAGGTGTAGTAGCCCTAATTGCCGAGACTGGACTAGAGTATCTTGTATCAGAACCTGTCAAGATCTGGAAGAAGGAGGTCCTTGAATTCTTGAGTGCAGCTTCACTTGATGATACTGGACTCAAGATTAAGTCCAGAGTCCATGGGACAAAAGTCAAGGTCACACAGAAAAGTTTAAGAAAGGTACTTCAACTACCAAGAACAAAAGAGGAAGAAGATATATCTGCTTCTAAGACTAGAGAGACATTGAAATGGTGTGAATTAGACTCAAACCTGAAAATTGGATCAGTTTTCAATAGAAAAGGCATGAATATGCAGGGCAAGTTTTTATTTGAGATAGTTGGGAAGGTGATACTAAGCAAGCCTGGTGGGCATGATTGAATTTCAGCTCATATGTTCAGTCTGATGACAAGGATAATTTTCAAACTTGAAACTGATTGGTCAGCAGTGATGTTTGACAAGATAAAAGAAAGTCCAAAGAAACTCAATCTGGGAAGAATTTTGAGTTTATACTTAGCTGGCAGTATACCTGAAGTGATGAACCAAGCTGCAGGTTCAAAGATAAACCACATGAGGAGAATGGATATGAGAATTTTCTCAAGGTGGGATAGAGTATTGACAAAGGAACTGCCAACTCTAGAAAAGGAAATACCTCAGAATAAGAAGAAGAAGACAACCATTGTGACACAAAAATCCTCAAGTAGCTCAGAGGAGCAAGTGTTGTTTAGTTCTGATGATGGAGGAGATGATAATGCTTGACAGTCACCAGCAAGACAAGGAGATGCTCAGAGGTAGGGGGAGCTACCCTCAGCAAGCCCAATTCACCTGGATCCACTCCAGGGGGAGCCTCTATATATGGATGAGTCAAATCCATTAGAGAGTGAAAGGGCTACCCAAACCATTCTAGAGGTAATTACTGAAGTAAATCAATTAAATTTCACTATTGAGGATGAAGTTTTGACTGACTCATTACCTGATGTTAATTAGCAAACACAGATACATAGTCAACCCCAGGATGTGGTCATGGAGGACACATCAATTGCTGATAGAGAGGCATTAGATGCTCCTGAGCATAGAGATTCACCAGTCCAACCTCAACATGAGTTTACTCTAGAGGTTCTATTCTCTCATCGAATACAGACTGACTTAGATGGAGAGAAAGCAGTTGTTGAGGGGGAGCAGGTAGATCTTTAGGGGGAGCAGGTTAGGTCTCAAGAGGAGACAACAAGAATAGAGCTTGAGGAGCAAAGAAATGCTAAAAAGCTGTCAAGGACTGAGAAGGATTTACCTCCTAGTCCTAAGGATATAATAGATATTGCTAGCACTTCTACTTCAGAGGATGAAGATGCTGCTAGAGCCAAGAAGAGGAAGTTCCAGGTCTTCAAGAGAATAAGCCAGAACTACAAGAAAGCACTACACACAATTGCTCCACAGCCTGCCCCAACTACTGATTATAGTTCACTGATGGTGGCTTTGCAGATCAAGATGGATGAGTAAAAAAAGCTTTAGAAAAGTATATGGATGAAGGGCATAAATCCCTGCAATTTGATCTGGCACAAGTCATCAAATCTATCAGATTTGAAGTGAATAATTATAAGAGGGAAATGACTGATTGTTTCCATAAAGGAGGCAATGCAGTGGTCTATCTGGCTACTCATCAAGAGAACATCAAGAAACAGGTTGATGATATGGCAGTGAAGTAAGACTATGTCCTGTAAAACTAGATAAGGATGAATGATAATCTCACTGCTTCACATAATGTCATTATAACTAAAATGAAAAATATAACTACTACACGGCCTGCAGTCAGTGCAACTGCCAAAGAAGAATTTGATAAGAAATTACAGGAGAGTCTCACTACTGTGAAAACTGTCATTGAAGATTCTCAGAAGGCCATTACTGACAAGCTACAAAGGTTAAAATCATATTATAAGGATGGAGTTAATTATTTGACTACTCAAATCAGATTCCAGAAAGATGATCTTAGGGATCACATAGAGAGAGAAATCATAAAGGGGGAGATGGTACTAATCAAAGCCAGCTCTGATCATGCCAAATGGATTTCAAATTCCATCAGAGCCACCCTTGGATATCCACCTTTATGTGATGATGACAATGTGGTAGAGTCTAGAATAAATCCTGCATACTTTGGAGGAGAGCAAGCTGAAGTGACTCAAGTGATATATCCTCCTGCAGATTTTGACATGATATATCAGGAGGTACAGTCTATGTATAGTCCTCCTGAGGGTAATTAGAATATTATTCTTGATAAAGTAGTACAGTCTGTGCCAGAGGCAGTACTAAAAGAGCAAGAGGCTTTATTAAAGGAACAAGAGACTCAATTATCTAAGAAAAGGTTCAGAGAGCAGGCTGAATTAAGGCCAGATTTTGAACAATGGAGCCCCACATCCAGGAATATCATATTGACTGCTTGGAAGGCTGCTAAGGACAATATCCTGGATAGAGGCAAATGATATTCTGAACAGGAGTGGAGAAAACATGAGAATAGGCAAGAGGCCATAGTACAATATAGAAGGAAGGCTAAACTGGGAAAGCTACCTCCTAATGCACAGGAGCCTAGCAAGTATTTCCCTAAGCCTTATCACTATTTTGAAAGGCAGAAGATAAAGGCTGAAGAGATGAAAAAGAAAGATCTCAAAGGGAAGAAGCCTGTTGATGACAATGATGCTCCAGTTCAAGAAAAGATTCAATCTGGAAAGGGGATTGTTATCAAGGAGCCTGAGCAGCCATAGGATATAAATTTTCTTAAGTTTATAATTTGTAATCATTTGTATTTAACTCTATATAAACTTTTAATTAATGAAAATGTTTGGAGTTGTAAGAACAATGTTATATGTTCAATCTATTACATTAATTGTTCTGAGATAATTGTTTATACATGTTTTGTTTATATATGTTTAATATTTTCCCTGTCATATGATACTGTTTTACATCATACTGAGAATTTGTTATGTATGGTGTATATCATTGACTAAGGGTTATGACTTCTCCAAATAGTGAGAGATTGTTGGGTACATTGGAATATATGTACCTGATTTGAAGAAGCCTCACCCTACTCAATGATATACATCAAGATGTATTTGATGTGCTTTGAGTTTATTTGTGCAGGTTAAGAAATTGCAGGGAAAGCATAAAAGTTTATAAGTCCATATGTCGACACCCAGAAGAAAAGTGTCGACACTTAAGAAGGCTTGTGTCGACACCTATAGAAGCTGTGTCGACACTTGGAGTAATTATGTCGACACGAGGAAGGCAGAGTCGACATTAGAAGAAAAGTGTCGACACATACAGGTTGTGTCGACACACAGTGAAGAATTGTCAACATTATCTGTGTCGACACTTAGAGGCAGTTTTGACACCCAGAGAAACTTTGTCGACAGCAAAAGTGTCGACACTAGGAGGCTGTGTCGACACTCAGCAAACTTCAACAAAGTTCAAGTACATGTGTCGACACTAGGACGCTATGTCGACACTCAGCAAACTTTAACAAAGTTCAAGTACATGTGTCGACACAAGGAGATGTGTCGACACTTAGCACTGTTTCAACACAGAAGGCATGTGTCGACACAAAGAAGATGTGTCGACACTTAGCAAGTTTCAACACAAGAAGATGTGTCGACACAAAGGAGTTGTGTCGACACTTAGTATAATTCAACTAAGTATTAAAGAAGAAGGCTTGTGTCGACACATAGAATCAGTTTCGACACATTCAGAAGAAGCAGTGTCAAGAAGCTGTTACAACAACACAAGGAGTTGTGTCGACACCAACAAGGCTAGTGTCGACACTTAGTCTACTTGTGTCGACACTTAGTCTATTTGTGTCGACACATAAAGACTATCTGTCTCGACACTTTCAGACAGTGATAGAGATTTCAAGAAGTGACTGGATGACTTGACAGCTGCCATTTCAACCGGTCAACTGCAACTATCAGAGTTGTCAGAAGGTTGTTAGAAACTGGATCAGCCGGTTACCATGGAGAAAGCTTATTTAAAGACCTTTCTCCTTCAACAGAAAGAAGAATGATGAGAAGGATCATCGATCAATGAAGTGAAAAACAACACAACAAGAAGAAGACCTTCAAGAGAAGATCTAAGAAGTTGGAGAGAGAGAGAGCTCCTTCTAAGAAGACCAGCTGTTGAACCAGGCTGATAAGGAAGATTCAGATTGAAATCAGAATCTCAAGACAGCTGTTGATTGAAGATCATCTGCATAGAGATACAACCCTACTGTGTTCTAATTCAAGAAGCTTTGAAGAAAGCCAAGGGAGGTTGATCTCTGCCAAGTTCTTCCAAGAACTCATCAAGAAACCAGTCAACTCATCTCTCTCTTTCAGAGTTGTGGTTATAAACTTTGTAAACATTATTTTCTGTAGGATCCTAAGGGATCTGAGCTGTAAGCCTATTTTATAAAGGCTGAGTATAGAAGACAGTGTGCTCTGAGTGTAGGTCTTGTTGAAGACTGAGGTAGGGCCTAGTGCCTTAGTTGTAGGAGACTTTGTTCTCTGAGTGTAAGTCTTTGTGAAGACTAAGTGGTAGGGCTTTTGTTCCTGAGTTGTAGGAGTGGGATCACTCTGAGTTGTAGGAACCTGTTTGGGGTTCTGAGGTGTAAGATCTGAGGATCTGAGAAGAAGTGGAAAAGTTAGGCCGAATCTAGTACACTACTAGATAGGCGAAGGGGGAAAGTGGATGTACCCAGACCTTGGGGAACCACTATAAAATCTGTGTGTACTCTGTGTGTAATTAATTCTGTGATTACTGTGTTATCTGTGCTAAATTGCTGTAGAGAATTGCAAATACAGGTCTTATAATTCAGTGTTTCTGCCTTTAAAGTTAAAAAGATTAGGTTCACCTATTCACCCCCCCCCCTCTAGGTGATTAGGCACTAGTTCTTTCATTTAACTTATAGACCCCCTTGTACGTCACTGGAGTAACGCCATCGACCTTGGGCCCAAGGTCCCATGTCTCATTCTTTCTGAGAGCAGTCATCTCCTCATACATGGCATCTTCTCACTCCTTAACTCCAGTAGAATTTTTAAAGCTTGAAGGCTCTTGCTTGCCCAGAGGGCTTGCGAAGAAATAAGAGACCAAGCTCACCGTGTTTCCTTTACTATAACGAGCTGGTGGTTTGATGGTCCTCTTCGATCTCTGAATAGTCTGACCCTTGCTAACCACCTTCATTGCTTCTTCTAAATCATATCCATTCCCAGGCAAACTTGGAGCATTGCAACCCATGCTTCCTGAACCAAAAGCCTCCGCCCTGGAGGTAGAAATACCTGGAGCTCCTTGTGATACAGGCAGCTCCACCAGAAGATCCTTAGCAGCCTCCTCCTATCCACCATCCGACCTGCTCTCATGAAGCTCCACAAAGGAGCCATCTACATATGACGTCAGCTCATTGAAGACAACATCTCTTAAACCACGAACTTCTTCGTCACTGGATTCATACACTTCCATTCCTTCTTCCGCTCATCATAACTCACAAAGACAAGCTTCCTTGATTTTGCGTCCAGCTTTGTCCTGAGAGTATCTAGAATGTGTACGTAGCAGGTAGATCTAAAAACCCAAAGGTATCCAACCCCAGGCTTCTCCTTAAACACCATCTAATAAGGAGACTACATGTTGATTGGACTCAGATGCATCTGATTGATGAAATAAATTGCACAAGCCAACCCTTCCACCTAGAAGGACACTGGAATGTCTTTAGCATGAAGCCAATATTTGAAGGTTTCTGTTAGATGACGGATCTTCCGCTCTGCAACTCCATTTTATTATGAAGTATGAGCACACGTGAGCTCCCTTTGGATGTTGTGCTTCCTGCAGAAGTTAGAGAACTCAGTTGAAACAAGCTCACCTTCGTTATCTATTCTGAACTTCTTAATCCGCATGCCAAGCTAGCCCTCAACTAACACCTTGAACTCCACAAAAAATCGGAGCGCATCTGACTTCTCTTTCATAAAATACACCCAAGTGTACCTAGCGTAGTCATCAATAAAAACCAGCATATATCTACTGCCTCCTAGACTGGTGGTGACTGTCGGTCCCATCAGATCACCATGGATACACTCCAATGGTGCATTACACCTGGTCCGCTACTTGTCAAATAGAAAGCGATGAGCCTTTCCATATTGACATCCCGTGCAAACATGATCGTCGCTGAAGGATGACAACCTAGGCAAGAATTTCACAAGGCCCTTCACTGTCATGGCTTTCAGCTTGTCCATCACAATATGTCTCAACCGCGCCAGATAGCAACACTATTGTTGGCTCTCATCCGATCAACATAGGAACTTGTTGATAACATAGACAAATCCCTTACCCTTCTCCCTACATGAGCAACGTCAACCTTTACTGTTAACATGTTGTGGAGAAATTTCACTTCTTTTGGACCAAATAGAACGTGATAACCCGTGTCCACTGTATTAGTCATAGAGAAGGGGTTCTTCTTCATGTCTGGTACGTGATAGACACTCCTCAAAGTAAGTGGACCATTATCACTACCCAAAGAAACGACACCCTCCTTCTCGACAACATGAACTATATCATTATCGGTAATGATAGCTTTGTTACCTGAGAACATGTGCAGAGAGGAGAACTTCGACTCATCCCCGGTGAGGTGATGACCACACCCCGAGGCCACAATCCAGTCATCTTTGCAGTCGATGGTGGATAATGCATGGACACACATGCCTGTCATGGTGTAACGCCCCCACCTGTCACATGACATATAACGGTGGGTCCGGCCGGGGCCCCACGCCATATAGCACAGACAAGCGAAGGAATCACGTGTGGAAATCAAAATCTATGCGTGTCCTTAACTCATTCCATTCTAGCGCAGCATTTTTCTTGTTAACTTGAACTCAAACCAGAATGTCCACCCATATAAATACTACATTTATATAAAAACACCAGGAATGTATACAACTCACACACCCTGGCCTTATGGCCTTACAAGTTCCTCTTTACACAACAACAAGTTCGTACATCGGCACGCAGGCCGGCCACACATGAAATCCAACCACGATTCTTCGCATAGCCTTCAAGGACTAAGAACACTAGGCTAGCCAATCCACGTATTCTTTCCAAACCGCAGCACCTGCAAGTCATCATCCAAGCCAATACAGAAAACAAGGTAACGGTCAGCATTGCTGACCCATTATAACGACCCTACCCCCTACCCGGGGTAGTGGTTCCTTCCCTGTATACAGTGCTTCCTTTCTTATCAAGCATCAACAAACATCACCAAATCACATCATAGATAGATCATTCTCTTTATGCCTCTAACTAACAAACACATCACATCACAAACGCTGGAGTCCACCAACGCTCCGTGCACTCAGGGCACCTTCTTGGCATACCGGAATCCACCGTCATACACCGCTGTCTCTCGAGGTTTTAACTTGTTGGTTGACCGGCCCTAGTCCACCAGCTCGCAGGCTGGCGACATCCTGCCCAAGCCACTCAGAGGTCCATCCTCACAGCATCACAAACAGAGCAGACCGACCCACACTCCGTGGTGTAGCAAGCCGGGTTTATCTAAGCTCCCCAGGCATTGTCTACCCATCGATCCCCCTCCTAATCCGATCGACCCACACCATGTGGTGCAGCATCCCGGGTTTAACTCGGCTCCCCTAGCATTGCCGCCCATCGATCCCTTCCTTAACTAGATCAACCCACCCTAGTGGTGTAACAGGCCGGGTTTATCACGAGATCCCCAGGCGTGCTACCAATTGATCATCTCATAACCAGGAGCTTCACCAAAAGCCTCCTCACAAGCAGTACATCCATACATTCATCACAACAAAATTCCATTTTTGCACATCATCAAAGCCACGGAGTCTTCTCCGGTTTACCCATGAACATCACCAATCCAGACTACCGGTCCAGATGGGCTTCACACAGCATGCCTACGCCGTACTTCATCATTCCGGCTCTAGATGCAGACTCAACAAAGGAATCACTTCCGCGATCCACCTCTTGGTGGAGGATTCCAAGCACATGTATAGAGAAAGGACTTCGATGTCCAAGAAGGAGATCGTTACCCTTGAAGATCGCTTCGGCGCCATGAAGTAGCCGGATGGAAATCACCGCCTCGGCTCTGCCTTCACGAATCCGCTCCCGGATCTTCGTTCCGCACTCCGCAGCTCCTACAGCAGCTGGAAGACTCCTCCCTTCTCTCTCCCTTAGCCTTTCCCCTTTCTTTCTTGGAATGAAGATGAAGAAGAAGAAGAAGAAGAGAAGATAAGGGATTTATCTTCAAATTCTCGGCCTTCCCAACACCTGGACAAAGCCCAGCCACTGGATCCAGGAAGAGGGAAACAAACGGCTCAGATCTGGCCAAAAAACCCTGAACACGGCCTGACACGCCCTGTGACACGCCCGTGTCACAGGCCGTGTCCCCCTAAGCGGCAGACAACCGACTCAATCCAACCAGTACACTCCCGTGTGACACGCCCGTGTCACGGCCGTGTACCCGACACGCCCTCAGACACGCCCGTGTCTGAGGCCGTGTACCTCAACAGAAATAATCCCAAATCAACCCGAGACTTCACACGGCCTGGCACACGCCCGTGTTCCTGGCCGTGTGCACTAGGACACGCCTGTGTCCCGCAAACACGCCCTAACCCGAGACGTCGAGCTGAATTGGACGCCCACTGACACGCCCTGTGACACGCCCGTGTCACAGGCCGTGTCCTCACTGGAACTCGATACTCAACGATCGTCGACTAACACTCGTCGAGCATTCGACACGGCAGCCGACACGGCCGTGTCCTGGGCCGTGTGCCCCTCTCGACGATGTCGAGCGAAAATCGTCGACACCAAGTCCAATCGTCGACACAACCTCGACACGCCCTGCGACACGCCCGTGTCGCAGGCCGTGTCAACTGACACGCCCTGGGACACACCCGTGTCCCAGGCCGTGTCACCCATGCCTGAACCCGATTTTGCTCAAAATGATTCTCTTGACTGCGGGGTGTTACAATCCTCCCCCCCTTCAAATAATTTCGTCCTCGAAATTTGACTCCAAACAGCCAATTAGTCACAACATCATCAAAGCTTACACCGCAAGCCTTTGCACACACTAACAAACAGACAACACAACAAACATCCCTAGCTTCCACTTGTGCACATTCAACCACATAAGACCTCAAACAAAACGACATAATTGATTAATTTCGGCACAATCACAAGTATCAACATCATTTATATCAGCCAAACGTGATGTACATCAGCTATTATTCATCAAAACATAGTTTACATAACTTTCATAACATCGAAATGATTCACATCACCGTTCACTTCCGCTCAGCCTCCCGATTTTGAAATTCGCGATTTAATGATAAATGAACCGCTCGAGGCTGAATTTCACCAACTGAGCTTTGCGGCTCTTGCACTTCCATCGCATGCAATCTAGGTTGCGTCCGGGGTGCAGATGACTCGGCCACTGCTTTCCCTTTTTCTTCATATGACGCACCTGTCTTTTTCTCACTCCCTGGAGGGACATTCCAACAGAATTTTGCTATGTGTCCTTGCTGCCCACATTTATGACATAGACGTGTATCCACACGTCCTGACCCATACGTCGCCCCCGAAGAAACAGTCGACGGAGCTACGTCCACCGGCCTAAATCTTTTCTTCTCTTGTCGTCGAAACTCCGATTCTTTCAACTCAGACTTTTCCCTTGCCAGTCGCTTATTCTCCTGTACTCGCTTCATATCCTTCTCCAAGGCACGAGCTGTATCAACCTACGCCTGAAAACCTTGGCTCACCGAACTCGGAAGCGCTAACCTCAATTTATCCCGCAATCCTCCATAAAACCGATTTGTCTTTCGCGCTTCCTCCGCAAAGGTCGATCCCGCATATCTCCCCAATCTTGTAAATTCATGCAGGTAGGTATCAATATCTTGCTCACCCTGCACCAAGCGGAGAAACTCATTTTCCATCGCAATCCTCTGCGACACTGGCACATACTTGGCTAAAAATATTTGGGAGAATTCCTCCATTGAAATCTCCGTTAAACCTCGACCTGCCAAGTGGTGCACTTCAATTTCATCCCACCATAATCTCGCATCGCCTTCCAACAGAAAAGTGGCCAACATCACTTTCTGTTCTTCTACCGTCCTGATTGCGGTGAGGATCCTTTTTACCCTTGCTAACCAATCTTCTTCATGCGTTGGTGAAAGCGCTCCACCAAACGTAGGTGGGTGAAAGTGCATAAAACGTGACAAGGCATCGTCACTTGCTTGCGCTTCCACCACCTCGGCAGCATGTTCTTGCCTTCCACCAGGTCTTGCCTGTCCAGTTGGTTGTGCTTGTAACACTGCAAGCACCGTCTCCGCTACCACCCGTATAGCCTCTGCCGAGGGAGGCATCGGCGCTTCCACGGGTGCTGCACTTTCATCTGACCGCTGGGGCTCAGACGGCCCAGCTCCATCCCTCGCCACCTATCAATGTACATAACACCATTAAATCCTTCCAATGCATAACGGTACTGGTACATTGACTACACCCTCACGCACATCATGTGCATGACATACATTCCTAGTGGACATTCATGAGTTCATTATGTTCTCTCCTCCCAAACAATCTAAACCTGGCTCTGATACCACTTTGTAACGCCCCCACCTGTCACATGACATATAACGGTGGGTCCGGCCGGGGCCCCACGCCATATAGCACAGACAAGCGAAGGAATCACGTGTGGAAATCAAAATCTATGCGTGTCCTTAACTCATTCCATTCTAGCGCAGCATTTTTCTTGTTAACTTGAACTCAAACCAGAATGTCCACCCATATAAATACTACATTTATATAAAAACACCAGGAATGTATACAACTCACACACCCTGGCCTTATGGCCTTACAAGTTCCTCTTTACACAACAACAAGTTCGTACATCGGCATGCAGGCCGGCCACACATGAAATCCAACCACGATTCTTCGCATAGCCTTCAAGGACTAAGAACACAAGGCTAGCCAATCCACGTATTCTTTCCAAACCGCAGCACCTGCAAGTCATCATCCAAGCCAATACAGAAAACAAGGTAACGGTCAGCATTGCTGACCGTTACCTTCTCTCTCCCTTAGCCTTTCCCCTTTCTTTCTTGGAATGAAGATGAAGAAGAAGAAGAAGAGAAGATAAGGGATTTATCTTCAAATTCTTGGCCTTCCCAACACCTGGACAAAGCCCAGCCACTGGATCCAGGAAGAGGGAAACAAACGGCTCAGATCTGGCCAAAAAACCCTGAACACGGCCTGATACGCCCTTTGACACGCCCGTGTCACAGGCCGTGTCCCCCTAAGCGGCAGACAACCGACTCAATCCAACCAGTACACGCCCGTGTGACACGCCCGTGTCATGGCCGTGTACCCGACACGCCCTCAGACACGCCCGTGTCTGAGGTCGTGTACCTCAACAGAAATAATCCCAAATCAACCCGAGACTTCACACGGCCTGGCACACGGCTTGGCACACGCCCGTGTTCCTGGCCGTGTGCACCAGGACACGCCCGTGTCCCGCAAACACGCCCTAACCCGAGACGTCGAGCTGAATTGGACGCCCACTGACACGCCCTGTGACACGCCCGTGTCACAGGCCGTGTCCTCACTGGAACTCGATACTCGACGATCGTCGACTAACACTCGTCGAGCATTCGACACGGCAGCCGACACGGCCGTGTCCTGGGCCGTGTGCCCCTCTCGACGATGTCGAGCGAAAATTGTCGACACCAAGTCCAATCGTCGACACAACCTCGACACGCCCTGCGACACGCCCGTGTCGCAGGTCGTGTCAACTGACACGCCCTGGGACACGCCCGTGTCCCAGGCCGTGTCACCCATGCCTGAACCCGATTTTGCTCAAAATGATTCTCTTGACTGCGGGGTGTGACACATGGATGCATTTCTCCATCAAGCTTTCTCAGCACTGGAACCAGCTTCCTCTCTATCTGCAACATGTCCCGGTTATAGCTTAACCTTGCAGTCCCTCTTGAAGTGACCTGACTGATTGCATATCTAGAACATAAGCCAATTCCTATTCTTCTTCCAATCACACTTAGGAGCAACACTCCCCTGTTGTTCATAAGAAGTTGAAGGACCATCACCATCATCAGTCTTCTTCTTCTCCCATCTCTTCTTCTTCCCTAAGAAGGGCGCCTCACTGCCTCCTTCAGAGATAGTAACTCCAGTCATCTGTCTATATAAGCTCTCCTACGATGCAAGTAGATTCTCCAGCTCAAGCAAAGACGACCGAGTGTCCAAACCTTTAACAAAAGTGACAAAGGACACATACCCCTTGCGCAAACCGCGGATTATGTGCATCTTTAGCTTCGCCTCTGAAATAGGCTCATCAAGATCCAGCACTGAAATCTCAGTGCACAAGTTCTTCATCTTCAGGAAGAACGTTGAGATGGGAAGATCTCCTTGAGTGGCCCTTGCCCACTCATTTTCCAAAAATTGTAGTCTTGCTACATTCTTCCTATTGAACAACCCATCGAGGGAACTCCAAATCTTCGCAGCAGACCGACATCAAATGATGTGGTCGAAGAGTTCCTGTGAGATAGATCTCTTGAGAGTAAACTCAGCTTTCACATTTGTCTTCCTCCAAGCTCTCACCGCTTCAGCACCTGCAGCAACAGTAACCTCTTACCTTTTGTCTCCGCAAATGACCTCTCAAAGTTCCTCGCCCAAAGGATAGCTCTCCATACATGACTTC
The DNA here is from genome assembly GCA_039583875.1 of Platanthera guangdongensis. Taxonomy (NCBI): domain Eukaryota; kingdom Viridiplantae; phylum Streptophyta; class Magnoliopsida; order Asparagales; family Orchidaceae; genus Platanthera; species Platanthera guangdongensis. Next base: position 18,635,015 of record CM077163.1, read on the forward strand.
CACTTCTTAAAGTTAGTCGATGTAAGAAACTCAATTCCAAGACCTCCTGCGAATCCACCTTCCATTGCAAACACGTTGGTTTACTAAGACTCTCAGAAGCAGTAAGGTAAATTGACGGTTTATCACTGCTCAGCCTCTGCTCCCTCTGATACCATGTAAAAATTTGTGATTTGCGGAAAACGTTACAACAGGCGAAGGGACACTCAACCTATCTGAGCCCGAGTAAACCAAAAACCAATAGAGGAGCAAGAATCTTGTACTATAAAAAAATCTTTAAAGAACGAGACATACATGACGGGACATGATTCGACGATGTACCTGATGGATGCAAAAAAAACAAGGCAAAGAACAAGGCGTGCGGTCTCAAGGAGAAGCCGCCGACCCTACCGAGCTGCCTAGCGTGTCCGCTGAAGCCGCCTAGCTGCAAGACCGCAACCAAACAGTGCGGACCGCCCGTTATTCCAATGATGACAAGGAACTCTGACCACTGATCAGCAAACCGCCTGATCGTGAGGTCGCCTAGCCGCCAGATCACGCGAACTACTGTTTCCACCAAACTGAACATACCTCCAGAGACGGACAACTTACTGAACTAGGAAACAAGTTGCAGAAAAAAAAATCACCTGGTCGCAAGCCGCGACCTCCTGCTAACCGTTGTTTACAAACCACAAAATCCGCACTGACCCTGACCGATGTCAAAACCAAGTCCTTGCCTCCTCAGCGCTATCTGCATAGCTTGTACAATACAAACTGGTCAACCTCTTCAAACTGCGCGGATATAAAAATCTAATCACAACAACCTCCTGTGAGTTCACTTACTATTCACTCGGAGTGTCTAAGAGTTCACTTACTGGTATGTTCACTTACTTTTTTCCTCCTTTCGACAGGGTGGTCTTCAAAAAAAGTAAAATAACTCATTTTGGATGAGAAACGTTTTCCACTAATAGGAAAAAGAAGCACAATATTATGGACGATAGTGTTTTTCAAAAAAGAGAAAGGAGGAAAAAAGTCCTCCCAAATGGGGCTTTAATGATATTATTATTATTATTATTGTGATTTCTTGTAAAAGAAACAATAACATACAAGTTTGGAGTGTTTTTTACTCTTAAGATTTTTTATTATTATTATTATTATTATTATTGCGGCCAACTTAACGCTCCTCATATACTAGATTTAATTATGTCGCCTTACACCGTGGAGCATGTATGAGGAAATAGTCTTTAGTGATTTCAAATCAACCATATAATTTTAAGAGATTTTAATTCGAGGAAATAGTCTCTATTAATTTCTAAAAATGAATTTCATTCTTTTAAAAGCTTGAAAGTCTCTATCAAAACTTATCTAAAAATTTTCAAATTATTATAGAGCATGTATGAGGGCTCCAAATGTCACTGAGAATTTTATTAGATTTTTAGGAGAATTTTAGACCCCTAAATTTGGTAAATAGACACTATTTCAATTATTAAAAATGTCAAATAGTTTCAGAAAAAAAATCAAATTTTTAAGAGGAGTAGATATCGTCAAAAAACATTTTGATTTTTCATGTTCCAATATTTTAATTTGGATTCTGATTTAGCCCGAGAAAAATAAATCATTGATGATTAATTAAAGTATAAATTTTATGAAATTAATAAAAATTATAAAATTTCAACTCCTTCCTTGACACAAACAGAGTGCGGGCCTGTACCAAAACGAGCTATTGCGGGCCTTCCCCGCCGGCGTCCGGCCACCGGCCGACCGTGGCTCTGCCCCGGATGACTATCCTGTGGTGGGAGCTTCCTCTAGCGGTGGTCCAGCGGCCTTCCGCCTTCTTCCACCGCCGGACAAGTGCATACAGAGCACTTCCTTAAGCAAGCATGGAGGCGCCGCGCGCTGCCGCGGAGCTCCGGCCGCCGCGGCTTACATTCGATGCGTACAGAAGATAGGGATGAAGGAGAGGATGAGGTATCCACCTTGTTTGGGTGTCTCCGGGAGCTCTCGTCGAGTTCCACCATTAATGGCGGTGGATGGTGGTGGAGCTCGGGAGGAGAGATTCCGGCGAGGTCGGTGCTTGGGCAGAGCTTTGCTTGGTTCTATTGGGGCTGGGGAGAGGAGTGAAGTCCTCTGGTATTGAGGGTATGCATTTATTGAGGGAAGGGGTGAGCCCCCTCCTTCTCCCTTTTCTGCCAAGAAGAGGAGAACCATGGTTGTTAGAAAAAAAGACAAACATTTTGCAGAGGTTGTGGCCGGAGAAGAGAAGCCAGAAAACTGGCCGGAGAGAGAGGATTTCCTAATTTGGCGTTGGGTGCATGGCTGCAATTGACTTGTTCAAATAATAAAAAGTACATGTTATATTATGTCGAACAAAGATGCAGGCGTAACAGGAGGGAATAAAAAACTGTTATTTACATGACACTGTAGACTGAGCTCCTATGATGAAACTCGAGAACACAGGTGAATTAACTAAAGAAGCAATTGTGAATGGAAGAGGACCTTGATCCTGTTGGACTTTGTCTTTGTTTGACCAAGTCAAATTTGTGTTATTTTATTATTTTATGTATTAGTTAATAGGAGAGAGAATATGTCTTAAATAGGAGAGAGAAGTTGGTTGTTTTTTGGTTGCCTATAAATAGGCCACTTGTAATTCATTTTAAAGGTTGCTGGAATAAAAGTTGTTCTTCCCCTTATTTCGGTTTTAGAGAGGGAGAAGAGAGGAGCGCTGCAGCGCTGGAGCAAGATCTAACCGGGCGGTTAGAAGGCGAAGCCGCGCGGACGGGCGATCTCGTCACGCGAAGTGGAGCTCGCGGTTTGATCTCGCCGCGAGAAGGGAGCTTGCGGCTTGCATGCTCGCGAGAGGTGTGCAGCTCGCGAGAAGGGATAGGCCCGCTGGTGTGCCCGCAGAGGCGACCTCGCGAGTGGACTACTCGCCAGCGGGAGTGAGGTCGCGAGGTTTGTGGCGGTTTGGAGTGGTGAACTCGGCTTAGGTGTCTCGCAGAGGAGAACTCGCGCGGGTTGGTTGGTCGTCTCGCAGGAGGGAGACCGCGCGAGTAGGCGGCTTGTCAAGGCGGTTTCGGCTGTTGGGATTGAGCGGGAGTGCCCATATACGCTTCCAACAAATGGTATCAGAGCCAGGTTCCAAACTTTTACGGTGACTCGGAAGGTTTGAAGTATAGGAGAGATGGAGTTTGGAGGTGTCATGCCGGGGCAAGTTCCCAAGTTGACAAAGACCAATTACGGTAATTGGAGCATTCTGATGAAAGTGCTACTAGCATCGAAGGAGTTATGAGAGATCGTTGAAGATGGGTATGAAGAGCTTACTGCCGAAGCAGAAGCGGCGTTGACCAATGCCCAGAAGACGACATTGGGGGAAGCAAGAAAGAAAGATAAGAAGGCACTGTTTACGTTATACCAAGGAGTCGATGAAGCTACATTCGAGAAGATCTCAGAAGCTGTGAGCTCAAGAGAAGCATGGGAGGTGTTGCAACGCTCCATGCAAGGAGTAGACAAGGCGAAGAAAGTGAAGCTGCAGTCCCTCCGGGGCGAGTATGAAATGTTGAGGATGCAGGCCACGGAGAAGGTCGGAGACTTTGTGACCCATCTGCGGACGCTCACAAACGAGATGAAGAGAAACAGAGAGACGATAGATGACGTGAGTCTCATGGAGAAGCTCCTGAGGGCCATGTCAAGAGAGTTCCGACACGTGGTGGTGGCAATTGAGGAGTCGAAGGACCTCACCCAGATGACCGTAGACGAACTTGTAGGCTCATTGCAAGCTCATGAGTACAGAATGCAGCAGGATGATGAAGAAGCAAGTGGATTGGGAAAAGCACTCCAGAACCAGCTGAATTTTGAGAGAGCTCCGGAAGAGGAGCGTCAGCGTGGCCGAGGTCACCAAGGCAGAGGCCGAGGTAGAGGAGGAGGTAGAGATCAAGGAAGGAACCAAGGCTTCCAAAGAGAGGCGGAGCGACCTCAAGGAGGTTGGCAAGAAGGAAGAGGAAGAGGAAGAGGCCAAGGAAGAGGCCGAGGAGGAAGAGCCCAAGTTCAGTGTTACAACTGCAACAAGTTTGGGCACATGAGCTATAACTGTTGGGCTCCAAGGAAGATAGAAGAAGCCAACCATTATGCGGAGGCTAGGAACAGGGGGGACCAATGCTGGGGGTGGAGACCCAATGATGTTTCTAACCTACCGAGGGGCAGAAGAAGGAAGGAATGAAGTATGGTAGCTGGACACAGGGGCGAGCAACCACATGTGTGGAGATAAGTAGATGTTCTCTAACCTTGAACCCAGTGGGGGTGAGGTTAGCTTCGGGGATGCTTCGAAGATTTCTTTGGAAGGAAAGGGCCTGGTGGTAGTGAAACTAAACGGGGAGAGAGTACACTTGAATGATGTGTACTACGTACCAGGGTTGAAGACCAACATCCTGAGCATTGGGCAGTTAGTGGAGAGAGGCTACAGTGTGCAGATGAAGGATGGGTCTCTGGCAATGAAGAATGATCAAGGGAAGGAGGTAGTAAAGGTGAAGATGACGGCAAACCGTCTCTTCAAGCTGAATATGGATGCTCAAGAGACGGCTTGTCTCGCGAGAACAAAAGAAGAGGAAAAGGCATGGCTATGACACCATAGGATGGGGCATTTGGGCTTCACAGGGTTGAAGCTACTATCCCACTCCAAAATGGTGGCGGATCTGCCAATGATCTCCCCTCCGCAGAAGGTGTGTGAGGCGTGCACGGAGGGGAAGCTCAAGAGGCAGACATTAAAAGGAGGGAAGTCCTGGAGAGCAAGGCGACAACTTGAACTGGTTCACTCAGACATCGCGGGTCCGTTTGAGACCACCTCAATAGGCGGAAGCAAGTACTACATCACCTTCACGGATGACTATAGTCGGAAGTGTTGGGTGTATTTTCTGAGAGAGAAGTCTGAGGCTTTTGACAAGTTCAGGGAGTTCAAGATGATGGCCGAGAAGGAGAGTGGGCAACCATTGAAGGTGCTGAGGACAGATCGAGGTGGGGAGTACACTTCGAGGATGTTTGATATTTTCTGCAAAGAGAATGGAATATCACACCAACTGACGGCGGCATACTCACCACAGCAGAACGGAGTGGCAGAAAGGAAGAACCTCACCATCATGAACATGGCGAGGAGCATGGTGAAGGAGAAGGGGCTACTAAAGAAGTTCTGGGCGGAAGGAGTGCAATGTGCGGTGTATCTACTGAACAGATGTCCCACAAAGAGTGTGAAGTTCATGACACCATTTGAAGCATGGAGCGGCTGGAAGCCGAGTGTGAAGCACCTAAGGGTCTTCGGGTGTGTAGCTCATGCTCACATACCAGACCAGAGAAGGAAGAAGCTCGATGATAGGAGCAAGAAGTGCATTTTTGTTGGCTACGCTCCGGAGAGCAAGGCATATAAATTTTACAACCCGGTGACGGGAAAGGCCATAGTCTCGAGGGACGTGGTGTTTGAAGAAGGAAACAGCTGGAGCTGGGATGAGGAGACAAGGAGTACGAAGGGCATGTTCTTTGAAGATGAAGAAGAGGGTGGTCACGAGGCTGGAGCCGAGGATGGTGGAGCTGAGCCGCCATCACCACCGAGTAGAAATTCAGGGGGAGCTTCCACCTCCTATTCAATAGGGGAAAGCTCAAGTGGAGGAAATTCTGGAGGAAGGAGCGGGAGCCGGAGTGACTCCGAGGGTCCACCACCCAGGATGAAGGGGTTGGCGGAGATCTATGAGGAGGTGGTCCCAATTCATGCTAACTATTCATTGTATTATCTTTTAGCAGATTACGAACCACGGTCCTATGAGGAAGCTGCTCAGGAGAAATCTTGGAAGATGGCGATGGATGCCGAGATGGCTTCCATAAAGAAGAACGATACATGGGAGCTAGTTGACCCACCGGCGGGCCACAAACCCCTCGGGGTGAAATGGGTTTAAAAGGTGAAGAAGAATAAAGATGGAGCTGTGGAGAAGCACAAGGCAAGGCTGGTGGTGAAAGGGTATAGACAAGTCCAAGGGGTGGACTATGATGAAGTCTACGCCCCAGTGGCGCGGATCGATACTATAAGGATGATCATCGCACTGGCGGCGCACTACGGATGGACCATCATGCAAATGGATGCTGTGGCGGCGTACTTGAATGGGTACCTGGAGGAGGATGTGTACATCGAGCAGCCTCCAGGGTACATGGTGAAAGGCAAGGAGAGAAAAGTCTGCAAGCTGAGCAGAGCCTTGTACGGATTGAAGCAGGGAGCCCGAGCTTGGAACGGGAGGATAGACAAATTCCTTCAGGAGCATGGGTACATCAAGTGCCCATATGAGTATGCTCTCTACATGAAGGTGGAGAAGAGCGGGGATATCATGATCTTATGTATATACGTGGATGACATGATATTCACCGAGAGCAACCCTGCAATGTTCGAAGAATTCAAGAGGCAGATGAAGAAGGAGTTCGAGATGACGGACTTGGGAGAGCTGAGCTACTTCTTGGGAGTTGAGGTGCAACAGAGAGAAGATGGGATCTTCATCTCCCAGAAGAAGTATGCCGAGGAGATTCTGAAGAAGTTCAGGATGGAGGGTAGCAAGGCAATCTCCACTCCTGCGGACCCCGGAACAAAGCTGAGGAAGGATTCTGAAGAAGGAGTGGACCCAACTATGTTCAAGAGCCTGGTCGGAAGTCTAAGGTACCTGACCTTCACTAGGCCGGACATAATGTATGCAGTCGGGGTAGTAAGCAGACACATGGAGGAACCCAAGCAGGACCACTTCACAGCAGCGAAGAGGATCCTGAGGTATGTGAACGGGACTCGGGACCATGGCCTGAAGTACTCATCTGGAGGAGAGTTGAAGCTAGTCGGCTACTCGGATAGCGATTATGGAGGGGGTGTGAATGACCGGAAGAGCACTTCCGGGTATGCGTTCAACATGGGAACCGCGGCGTTCTAATGGAGTTCTAAGAAGTAGGTTACTATAGCCTTATCATCTTGCGAGGCGGAGTATATTGCGGCAGCGGCATGCGCCTGCCAAGCCCTCTGGCTACGGAACATTCTGGGAGAGTTACATCATGTGCAGGAAGGGCCAACGACAGTGCTAGTGGATAACATGTCGGCCATCCAGCTCGCGAAGAACCCGGTGCTGCATGGGAGGAGCAAGCACATCGAGACGAGGTATCATTTCCTCCGTGAACAAGTGGAGCAAAAGACAGTGGAGTTGGTGTATTGCCCAACTGGAGAGCAGGTTGCGGACATCTTCACTAAGGCATTGAAAGTAGAAACCTTTTTGAAGCTAAAGAGCAAACTCGGCATGACCTACCAAGTTTGAGGGGGAGTGTGTTGGACTTTGTCTTTGTTTGACCAAGTCAAATTTGTGTTATTTTATTATGTTATGTATTAGTTAATAGGAGAGAGAATATGTCTTAAAAAGGAGAGAGAAGTTGGTTGTTTTTTGGTTGCCTATAAATAGGCCCCTTGTAATTCATTTTAAAGGTTGCTGGAATAAAAGTTGTTCTTCCCCTTATTTCGGTTTTAGAGAGGGAGAAGAGAGGAGCGCTGCAGCGCTGGAGCAAGATCTAACCGGGCGGTTAGAAGGCGAAGCCGCGTGGACGGGCAATCTCGTCACGCGAAGTGGAGCTCGAGGTTTGATCTCGCCGCGAGAAGGGAGCTTGCGGCTTGCGTGCTCGCGAGAGGTGTGCAGCTCGCGAGAAGGGATAGGCCCGCTGGTGTTCCCGCAGAGGTGACCTCGCGAGTGGACTACTCGCCAGCGGGAGTGAGGTCGCGAGGTTTGTGGCGGTTTGGAGTGGTGAACTCGGCTTAGGTGTCTCGCAGAGGAGAACTCGCGCGGGTTGGTTGGTCGTCTCGCAGGAGGGAGACCGCGCGAGTAGGCGGCTTGTCAAGGCGGTTTCGGCAGTTGGGATTGAGCGGGAGTGCCCATATACGCTTCCAACAGATCCATTGATTTTTCTATTCTCATTCAACTGTTTAAATAGATTAGAGAAAAAAAAACTGATGCTAGCTGCATAAATACCTTAATTGTGGCTGTTAAATATAGGCAAAATTATCAAATTAGTCTCTAAACTTTGAGAACTTTTTCAAATCAGTCCCTAAACTTTCAAATAATTCAAATAGGTCCCTAAACTATTAAAACCAGTATAAGAAGTCTACCCTCATATGGACCAATTTGAGATTACTTTGAACTGATTTTAATAGTTTATGGTCCTATTTGAATCATTTGAAAGTTTAGGAATTGATTTGAAAAAGGTCCCAAAGTTTAGGGACCATTTGATAATTTTGCCTTAAATATATTAATTGGGATGCTTAATTGGGGCTATTAAATACATTAATTTGGTTGTTTCTAAATATAAGAAAACTGATACAAAAGCAAAATTGTAAGAAATGTAATATATATGGGGCCACCAAGGATTAAATTTCCAACATACTCCCCCTTAATCCAGATGTGGCCCAAGGTTGCGAACTCCTAACTGGTGTCGCATTGTTGCTAGCTTTACCGTCGGCAATGCCTTCGTCAGAGAATCCGCTCGTTGCTCATCTGTGCAAACAAACTCCACAACAATCTGCCCTCCCTCTACACGTTCACGAACGAAATGAAACCTCGTGTCGATATGCTTGTTGCGACCTTGGAATACGGGATTCTTCATTAGTGTGATTGCGGATTTGTTGTCAACAAATAGCTTTACCGCATCACTCTTATTCTCGGTCAGCTCGCCCAACAAGCTTCTCAGCCACATCGCTTGGCATGTCGCCGCTGTTGCCGCCATGAACTCGACTTCACATGAAGACAGGGCAACTGTTTTCTGCTTATGTGAGTTCCATGATACTAAGCATTCATTGATGTAGGATGCCATGCCCCCGGTACTCTTCCTATCATCATTGTCGCCTGCCAGATCACTGTTTGAGTACCCAGTAATCACCTCAGCATTTCCTCCTCTGGTATATATAAGACAATAACCCATAGTCCCTTTCATATACCTGAGGATTTGCTTGACCGCCTTATGAATCATCTCTATGGGCCTCTCCATGAATCTGCTCAGAACACCGACCGCAAATGAGAGATTCGGACGTGTGTGAAGAAGATACCTGAGGCACCCAATAACACGTCGATACCACGTAGCATCCACTGGTTATCCATCAGGATCCTTGAATAGATGAGATCTTGGTTCCATAGGAAGCTTGGTGGGATTGCATTCAAACATCCCGAATTGGGTCAACACCTTCTTGGCATAAGCTTCTTGTTTAATTGAGATGTCGTCTTCTCCTTGTTTGACCTCAATCTCGAGATAGTAGTTGAGCAATCCGAGATCACTCATCTCAAATTCAGACATCATCTGCCATTTGAAAAATACGATCGCACCTGAATCTCCTCCGGTCACGATGAGGTCATCGACATATACACCGACAATGACTCTTGCTTGGCCTGCTCCCCTTGTGTACACAACTTGTTCTTGAGCACACTTCATAAGGCCGAGCTTTTTCAAGCTTCTATCAAGTCGTATGTTCCAGGCTCGTGGAGCCTGCCGGAGCCCGTAGAGCGCCTTGCTCCATTTGAGCACAAAGTGCTCCTTGTCCTTCACAACGAATCCTATCGGCTGGGTAACATAAACTTCTTCCTCGAGCTCCCCATTTAAGAACGCAGATTTGACGTCAATGTGGTGAACTTGCCAACCGTGAATGCCAACAATGGCAAGAATAACGCGAATGGTGTCGAGTCTGGCCACCGGAGCAAACACCTCCTCGAAATCAATTCCTTGTCGCTGAACATACCCTTTCGTGACGATCCTTGCTTTGTGCTTGATCACGCCTCCATCAGAGTTCTTCTTCAATTTGTAAACAAATTTGATCCCTATTGGTTTGTGTCCAACCGGTAGCTCCATGAGGGACCAAGTTTTGTTCCTCTCAATGGACTCTATTTCTTTTCCCATAGCTCCCTCCGAGGCTTGTTGTCAAGCGGCCTCGCGGTAACATGACGGCTCCTCCGGCTCCACGAGCATGGCCTCTTCCTCCATGTCTGGGTCAAGCTGCACTCTTCGAGCGTCTCTCATGATGTTGTCGATGTTACTGTATCATACATGACTGCCATCGGAGTTACTGCTCCCTCCTATTAGCGGTGCGGCAATGTCATCTTCCAGTGATTCAGTGGATATTGGCACCGTCAGACTAGTGAGGGATGGGGAGGGTTCTGTCGTAAGCCTCGTAACAACCATCATGGTTGATGGCCATTCCGGCGATGCCCCACCAGCCAGCGGATTCGATGAGGAAGCATATGTCACAGTTGATTACTCACTTGCAGGACCACCCGTGGGCGGTGCAAAGTTTTCCCCAGTCTGTTCAGTGAGGAATTCCCCCTCGATGATGAATTCAGTAGGATCTCCATTGCCTGTACCTGAATTCCAGCACCATTCCATTTTTTCTTAGAATTTTACATCCCAACTTACATGAATTTTCCATCGTCGTGGATCAAACAGGCTGTGCGCTTTGCAGCCTTCTTCGACACCAAGGTACACCATTGGCTGGCTTCGGTCACCGAGTTTCCTCAGGTACGGCGTTGTCACCTTTGTGTGTGTTGTGCAGCCAAACACACGGAGGTGGCCCAGATGAGGCTTTCTTCCATTCCAGGCTTCAAATGGAGTGTGTTCGCCCAACGCCTTTATTGGCAAACGATTCAGCAAGTATACTGCATGCCGCACCGCCTCCCCCCAAAGGTTTCCTGGCACATTCATGCTTTTGAGAAGGGACCTCACCATTGCCATCACGGTCCGGTTCCTCCGTTCCACCATGCCATTTTGTTGTGGCATGTATGGCACAGTGAGGTGCCTTTCGATCTCGGCCTCCTTGCAGAGTCTGATGAAATCAGCGGAGAGGAATTCCCCCCCGCGATCAGTCCTCAATGTTTTAATGCGTCATTCGCTTGTGTTCTCAACCTATAATTTGAATCGTTGAAGAACAGAGCAGGCTTGATCCTTTGTATTGATCGTGTACAGCCACATCCACCTGGAGTAATCATCCACGATTAACAAAAAATAATTATTACCGGCAAGGCTCGAAGGTGTGATTGGCCCGCAGAGATCAACATGTAATAGCTCAAAAGGCTTCTCCGCTCTGTAATTTTCCATTACAGGGAAAGGCTGCCTCGCCTGCGTCGCCACCAAACACCCTTGACACAAAATGTTCGGGTGGGTGATTGGAGGTACGCCCACCATCATTTCTTTGTCGACAAGTAGCTTCATAGCGTGGAAGTTGACATGGCTGAGCCTGGCATGCAATAGCCACGCTGGATCTTCAAGGTTTACCAGGAGACATACCGCCTCCACTTGAAGCAACTCAACCTTGTAATGAAGATTTGTGGTGCGCCTCACCTTCATGAGCAGCCTATAGTGACTTTTGTCGAGCACATGCAGAGTATCTTCTTCCATGACAATTTTGTGGCCGGTCTCAGTGAGTTCTCCGAGGCTCACGATGTTGCTTCGTAGCTTCGGGATATAATATACCTCTTGGAGCTGCCACTGGTCCCCATTCCTGCAGCCAAATAGAATTGATCCCTTACCCATGATTTGCACCGTTGAGCCATCACCGAACTTAACTTTTCCGGTGACATTTTGGTCCAGCTCGCGAAACTTCGCCTTGTCACCAATCAAATGGTTGCTAGCCCTATTGTAAAGGTACCATACATGACATGAGTTAGCCTTGCCCTCCGGCCTTGCCTTTTCTTCGCTCAGAAGGATGGAACCATGCCCTTCTTGTTGTTCTGCCGCCATTTACTCCGACACCACGAGCATTAGGGCTGGCTCGGTGTCGTCCGGAAGTGTGAGGTGTGCCTCCTCCTTCTTTGGGTTCCTGCACCATTTACGTCGCCTTTATTTTGCGCCCCGCCGCAACCGCCCTTGTCGCGCCTTCTACCGCGACCACGCCCAATCCGTCCGCAGTTGTTACTATCTGCAGGGGCATAGGATTTGCCATCCTTCTTCTGTCGTGTATGCCACTCCTCCTGAGTGAGAAAGAGCTGGCCATCGCCCCTGCCATTTCTGTCAAATGTGCATGGGCGAGTTTGCTCTTCATAAGCCTTAAGCTGCGTCACGGCTTCCTCAAATAGTATGGTGTAGAGATCGTAGAATTGTTCGATCCCGACGATAACATTCAGGAAATGATCCGACACTGAATCAAAAAGCTTTTTGATCAATGCGGCATTGTCGAGTGTCGCCCCTAGATTTGCACACTTGACAGACATGACATTGAGTTTTCCTGCGTACTGGTCCAGTGTCTTTCCATCCTGCAAGCGCATGACGTCGAAGTCATTCTTCAAAGTCTGTAGCCGTGCGTTCTTGACGCGGTCCACGCTAATGAACCTTGTCTTGAGACAATCCCAAACCTCTTTCGCCGTTCTTTTTCTTGCCACTTGCATCAAGAGGTCCTCTGGGAGATCTTGGAGAAGATGAGACCTCGCCTTCTTGTCCTTTCTTGTGTCGACTGCCACTCCGTCCGCCGGCTCGATTGCTTCTCAGACGCCTTGATCCTCCATCATCGCTTGGTCTCGAATCACCCAACTCGTGTAGTTTGTCGCCATCAGTTGCGGGTAGTGGAACATCCCACTGCCGGTCTCCCGCACCGCCTCGACTTGAGGAACGACAACTTGAGGAACAATCGACATCCCTGGCTCTTATACCAGATGTAGACTCACCTCCTAGGATGAAACACAAGAACACAGGTGAATTAACTAAAGAAACAATTGTGGATGGAAGAGGACCTTGATCCGATTGATTTTTCTATTCTCATTCAACTGTTTAAATAGATTACAGGAAAAAAAACTGATGCTAGCTACATAAATACATTAATTGGAGCTGTTAAATATATTAATTGGGCTGTTTAATTGGGGCTGTTAAATACATTAATTGGGTTGTTTCTAAATATAAGAAAACTGATATCAAAAGCAAAACCGTAAGAAACATAATATGGGGCCACCAAGGATTTAATTTCCAACAGACACATGGCGATTTTTAATTTGATGATCTTGTCTATACAAGGATTGAATAGTGCAGAAGGCTCAGCAGGGCCTAGGGACATCTTGCAGTCTGCATTTTAAGGAATTTGCAGACAAGACAATTGGCGGACTGCAAGCCATGCAAACTGCATCTTGGGGATATCATTTGAGAACAATCACCTATTGAAGAAGTTGCGGATAACAGTTTTTTAGCGGACTGCAACCTGCGGATAGCCATGTTCAAGTCGCAGGAGGACAGACCGCCCAGGCCGCCGACTTTCACTTCAAAAATTTCAACACTCCCACTTGAAGTGAGAAGTGGAGACCAGCCTTAGCAATCCTCATAACCGAGTAAATGATCCCTTCAAAAGCAGCTTTGTGAAGATGTATGCAATGTTGTACTCGCTCCGCACATGTCTAACCACAAGAGACACCTCCAACACCTTCTACTGAATGAAATGGTGCTCAATCTCAATGTGCTTGGTCCGCGCTTGACAAACTGGATTATTAACCAGTTTTAGGGCGCTCTCATTTTTACCGCGTAGCATAGTAGGACTGCACACTTCTTCACGAACGTCCTCTACTAGCCTCCTAAGCCAGATGCATTCCCGAGATGCCAAGGCCGAAGCCTTGTACTCCGCTTTGGTAGTAGAGACAGACATCGAATCATGCTTCTTACTGCACCAAGAAATTCCAGCTGATCCACATGTGAAGACGTAACTGGATGTTGAATTCCGATCGTCTGAATCTCCCCTATAATCAGCATCTGTATAGTCGTGTAGGTTGAAGCCCGTGTTTCTCCCATAAAGGAGACCCATATCAAAAGTGGACTTCACATACTTCAAAATGCTCCCTTTCTCCATCAAATGAAGCTTCCGAAGTTTCGCCATATACCGAATTACTTAGCCTACAGCATATGCAATGTCTGGCCTCGAAATTGTCAAATAGATAAGGCTCCCCACCAGAGCATGGAACAATTAAGGATCTGGAAGTATCCTTCCCTCATCTCGTCGAATCTTGATGCCAACATCAAGAGTAGTAGAGCTACTCTTCCCTTCCTGCATACCGAATTGCTGAACAATCTAATCCGCATAGCCCCTTTGGGAAACAAGTATTCCACTCTCTTTCCTCTCCACCTCGAGTCCAAGGAAGTGGTGGAGCTCACCTAATTCTTTCATCTCGAACCGAATAGCTAGATCTGCCCTGAGCCTAGCCACCTCCTCCTCGGAATTTCCCGTGACGATCATGTCATCCACATACAGCAACAACAACAAGACCTGAAGCTCCCCCTTCTTCTTGATGAACAGGCTCAAATCTGAATCCCAGGCAAAATAACCACAGAATTTGAGGTATTATGCGATCTTCTCATACCACGCCCATAAAGCCTGCTTCAAACCATAAAAGGGCCTTCCGGAGTTTGCAGATGTATCCTGTATGATCTTCAGACACATCCTGGTGGCTGAATCATGAAGATGTCTTTATCAATCTCGCAATAAAGAAAGGCATTTTTTTACGTCCAGCTGCCACATCTTCCAGTCTTGGAAAGCCGCCAAGGCCATCACCACCCGAAATGAAGTCATATTTGCCACATGACTAAACGTCTCTTCATAATCTTCTCCATACTGCTGAGAAAAATCTCGAGCTACAAGGCGAGCGTTGTACCGCTCGGTGCTCCCATCCGACTTCTTCTTCAGCTTATAGACCCACTTATATATCTGTTGGGTATTTCATCCATATGAACCCAGATTTGATGAAGTCACCCTGGAACTAAGATGAATTAAGTTGTATTTGATACTTGGTTTGAGCTATATGTTTGCAGGAGTTTCACTGGGAAGTGTAGACCAATGTCATCCCACAGTGGGTCACCAAACACAGGAACTGTGCATTGTAATCCCTCATTGTATATTCCAAGGTGTTGACTCATGTGTGGTCTCTCTATTGGGATACACTTCATATTCAAGCTATTGGACTATGGGAAAGGCATTGGAAGTTGGCTACTCTAGAAGAATCAGTTTTTCCAACCTCAGAAAAATTTCTAAGTGTTTTACTCGAGTAGAGCTTTTACCTACTCGAGTAGTCTGGGTATAAGTTACTCGAGTAAAGGAATCCTGTACTCGAGTAGACATAGTCATATACTCGAGTAGCTAAGTCACCTACTCGAGTAGACCAAGTCATATACTCGAGTAAGTATACTCACCTACTCGAGTAGATAGAAATATACTCGAGTAGTTCATTTTACCTACTCGAGTAGTTCATGTGTCACCCGTGTACCTTGCAGTTTCCCTACTCCAAATTTTTTTTCTAAGTCTTTTACTCGAGTAGAACCTTCACCTACTCGAGTAGGTTACTTGCTCTCGAGTAGTTTAGTTCATCTACTCGAGTAGTTGCCAGCAGACCTCTTCAGAATTTTTCTAAGTATTCCACTCGAGTAGTACTTCATGTACTCGAGTATGTTATGTAATATACTCGAGTAGCTCTTCATGTACTCGAGTAGATCCTCTATATACTCGAGTAGGTCTCTTAGTATACTCGAGTAGTTCTGTCTATATACTCGAGTAGTTGATCTCTATATACTCGAGTAGTCTGTTTATACTTACCCGAGTATGTTTCCCATCATATACTCGAGTAGCTATTCAACTACTCGAGTAGTTATTGACTTACTCGTGTAGTTGGCCAAATATTTCCGAAAATTTTCTAAGTCATTTTTCTGACGGGATTTTTCAAATCACGCGACATGATTGGTCCACGTGTACATCATTATGACCGATTATGACCGTTAGTCTCTCCTATAAAAGGTCCTATCAGAAAATGACAAACCCTAAGTTTTCTCAAAGCTTTCTTGTAATCTCTTTTTCGAGAAATATTCTTCAGCCACCTCTCTCTGACTTTCGCGAAACGGAAGCCGCCGCCGCCTTCTTCTCCGGCCAAAGCTTCTACTTTCAGAGGATTATCTTGAAGAAAAGTTATAGATCGAGATCGACTTCACTGATCATATTTTCTCTCGATTTCTGTAAAAGGAAGTAGATCCAGATCGAGGCCGAGACCTTCTTCACCGATTTCTGAAAAGGCTACAAAGTTGAAAAGAAGAAGATCCTGGCCATTTCCTTCAGATCTGAGGGATTTACTGTTTGTTTTCTTGTAAACTCTTTATTAATCTTATAGGAGAAATCTTCTCCGAGTGTAGGAGTTTTTCACTCCGAGTTTGTAGGAAGTGCTATCTTCCGAGGTGTAGATCCATTTTGTTTGGATCGAGTTTGTAGGAACTTTGTTCCGAGGGTAGGATCGATTTGTGATCCGAGATAGTGGAGTAGCCGAGTCTAGTTGATTGCTAGATCGGTGAGGGAAAGTGGATGTACCCAAGGTTGGGGAACCACTATACTTCTTGTGTCGTCTGTGATATTAGTAGATATTTCTGTGCAGTGCCTAATTAATTTTTATTCCGCAAAAGATGCACAAACCACCTATTCACCCCCCTCTAGGTGATTTAGGTCGACAACAGTTTTCTTTCAATTGGTATCAGAGCGAGGTTGATCGTTAAAAGGTTAACACCTTGATCAGATCCAGATCTGTTGTCTGAAAAGCTCTACCATAAAATGGACAAAGGCAAAGATTTCGCCAAGCTTCCTCTGTGCAACAAAAACAACTTTCCCATGTGGAAAGAAAGGATAAAATTTTTCATGGAAGCTGTGGATCCAAGGATCTTCATGATCGTTGAAGAAGGTCCTTACGTTCCCATGACTATGTCCACTATCGACCCTACCAAGAGAGTTCCCAAAAAGCTAATGGATCTCGACAAAGACGAGATTGCACTTGTCTCTCTCGACAAGAAAGCTAAAAACATAATAGCAAGTGCAGTCGATGACTCGATGCTGCAGAATTTGATTCACTGTCAATCAGCTAAGGAGATGTGGCACTCCTTAGTCACCTTGATGGAAGGGACTGAAGAATTAAGGGATGATCGGAGATCACTCCTCAATCAAAAATATGAAGCGTTCCGACAAGGGAACAAGGAAACGATTACCGACACCTTTGAGAACTTCTTCAAGATTGTAAATAGCCTAAGGGTGTATGGCCGTGTTTTCACAAACGGAGAACTGAATGACAAATTCTTGAGATCCCTAACCAAGGAATGGGATAACAAGGTATGCGCCATCAGGGAGTTCGGGAAGCTAGCTGAAACGGACCCGCAAAATCTCTTTGGAAAGCTTATGTCCTATGAACTCCAAATCAACACAAGAAAAGCTGAAGAAGAGAAGGGCAGGTCTGCTCTAAAGGAGAAATCTGTCGCTCTGAAGGCAGACACCTCCAGAAAGACTAAGGCTGCCTCCCCCGCTCCAGCTCCAGAAGTTGATGAAGAAGAAGAAACATCAGAGCCCAGCACCTCAGGCTCTGAACTATCTGAAGGAGAGTTCTCTGTGCTCTCAAGGCAATTCAAGAAGTTTCTTAATAAAAAGAAACAATGGAAAGGCAAGGATGCCTCACACAGAAGATCGAGACGCGATGACGATCGACAAAGAAAAGGCTCAAGCAGCCACGACAGGTATAACACTAAACAGAACAAATACGTTTCAACTGACATCATTTGCTACTGTTGCAATAAGCCAGGTCACGTCATTGCTGACTGCCCTCACAAGAAGAAGGAGGGTGGCAGAAGGGAAGACAAGAAATCCTCACACAACAGGAAGAGGAAAGAGAAGAGCCTCATAGCCAAAAGGAGCAAGACTCTTAGCGACTCCGACTCCTCAGAGTCAAGCGAATAAGAAGAAGCTTACTTTGGGCTAATGGCTCAAACAGATGATGAACAAGAGCCCCAGTTCACTGGGAAGTAAACTCTCACACCCCTCTCTCAGAGTCTGAAGCATCTGAACATGATTGCGAGAGTAGCTCCTCTGACGATGAGTCAGAATTGATGGCCCAGTATAAGGAGTTAATAATGGCTTACGACAAATGTCGTCGAGTCGTGAAGACTCAGGCTAGAGAGATCAAATCTCTAAAAGCCAAAGAGAGCAACTTGAGAGAGAAAGTCGCAAAGACTGACTCCCTCGAGGAAAACTTCAATAATACTATTGAAGAATATAATAAGGCTCTTGAGCACCTTGACCTGAAGGAGAAGATCATCAAAGGTTTGGAAGCTGAACTTGCGGATGAAAGGAAACTTGTTGAGAGTTTCTCTAAGCCCAAGACGGTTCTTCCATTCGTTGCCGAATTCTCAGCAAAGGCCAAGGGAGCTGGACTAGGCCATGAAGAAGCTCCTAGTAAATCATCTAGGAGAAACAAGAATCAACGGAAAAATAAGGCCGCCAAAAAGGCCTCAGCCGAAGAAAAGGGAAAAGCCCCTCAAAATCAAACCACATTCAGAAAGGTCATCTTTCCAACAAATGAGTTTGATTTTGACTCATCATACGGGCACTTTGCTAGGCCTACTCATGTAGAGCCAAAGTCCCGCTATCAAGGATGGGCTCGACCCCGAAACTTTGGCGAAAGTGTCTTTAAGGCACCTTATGAAGAAGTTGTTCTTCAGAGCTATGGCCCTTTCAATCATGGGCATAACTTCAAGAATGCACCAAAGACAAAGCCTGCTGTAGAAAAGCCTATAAAGGAGAAGAAGCCATGTGATTGCCATCACCATGAGGCATCTTCCTCCAAGAATGCTACCCCTGCTAGACCAAAGTTCCAAAAGGTCAAGCAGGAGATCTTGAGGCAAAGGTACAATAGATTTGACTGTTGGTGCTGTGGCAAGGTTGGTCACTTCGCCATAGATTGCTGGTTCAATTCCAGAAACGCTGCAACCCCTCATGTCAGCAATATGAGAAAGACCGCTCATAATGCCAACACTCGTAGGGGGAGCACTCTAACCCGAGACCAAGGACCCAAACGTGTTTGGGTTCCTAAGGCGAATTGATTGTGATTGCAGGGATGTCCAAAGGCCAACAAAATGCCTATCTGGTACGTGGACAGCGGATGCTCTCGGCATATGACCGGGACGAGAAGCCTCATTCAGAACTTTACTCCAGTCATGAACGGACCAAAGGTCATCTTTGGAGGTTCAGACCATGGAATTACTAGAGGCTATGGTATGATTACTAACGGCAATGTATCCTTCTCGGATGAGGCCTATGTTGATGGATTGGAACACAATCTCATTAGCATAAGCCAACTCTGCGACAAAGGATACATAGTTGAGTTCCACGCTGATAAGTGCTTGATAAAATCCGTTGACAATATGGAAACGATTCTATCCGGCACTCGAAGCAGGAATATTTTCTGTTTAAATTTCATTTGTATAGATTCCTCCACACCAGTGTGTCTTTTGGCAAAAGATAGTGCGTCTCTTGGTGACCAATGACACAAGAGACTAGCACATATTAATTTCAAAACAATTAATAAATTATTTTCAATGAACTTGGTACGTGATGCCCCAAATGTCAAATGCGTCAAAGACAGACCTTGACATGCATGCGTAAAAGGCAAGCAAACAAGGGCTACCTTTAAAAGCACTGTTGGCAAAGACTCTAACAGATGTCTCCATCTATTGCACATGGACTTGTTTGGTCCACTGCAGATTAGAAGTTTGGGAGGCAAGGAATATACATTGGTAATTGTTGATGACTACTCGCGCTTTGCGTGGGTGTTCTTTCTTAAACACAAGTCAGATACCTTTGATATCTTTACCAATTTTGTCAGGCAAGTCCAGAATGAATACAACTGCTCCATAGTCAAAATCAGAAGTGACAACGGAACAGAGTTCAAATTTGGGGCCATGACAGAATTCTGTGAAATCTTAGGTATCTTTCATGAGTTTTCCTCTCCTTGTACTCCACAACAAAATGGAGTGGCTGAGAGAAGGAACAGAACACTCATAGAGGCCTGCAGGACCATATTGAGTGATGCTTCACTACCAGAGTACTTCTGGGCCGAGGCCGTCAACACTGCATGCCACGTGCAAAATCGAGCACTCATAAACAAAGACCACAATAAGACTCCTTACGAACTTCTAAAAGGCAGAAAACCAACAGTCTCTTACTTTAGAATCATTGGCTGCAAATGCTTCGTACTTAACAATGGCAACTATCATACCACCAAGTTCAGCGAAAAGAGCTTTGAAGGTATTTTTGTAGGATACAGTAGCCATAGTAAGGAATATAGGATTTTCAATAGAAAAACCCTAGTGGTGGAAGAATCGATACATGTTGTATTTGATGAGACGAGCTTGCTGCAAAGCAATCCGTCTAGTGTGCTCATTGAAGATGCAGGTGAAAAGCTGAAAGAAACCAGCCTGGATGATCCGTCCGAAGAAGAAGGCGAGAAGTTCATTAAGATCACCACTCCCACTCCTATTGGAGAGGCTGATGATCAAAATGAAGAAGTCATCCAGGATGAAGAAATCACACCGGTGCTTGAAGATAATCCAGATGCAAGGACTCTAGTGCTCAGACATCTGAAGGATCACCCCATGGACCAGATCATAGGAGATCCCCGGGATGGTGTCAGAACTCGGAGATGTTCAACTAAAGAGAATCTTCATTTGAGTTTTCTCTCACAGGTTGAACCAAAGAAATTTGAGGAAGCAAACTCAGACGCATCGTGGATAATGGTAATGGAAGAAGAGCTAAATCAGTTCAAGCGCTGCAATGTGTGGATGCTGGTTCCAAGACCCAAGGGAAAGAACATCATTGGAACAAAATATGTCTTCAGGAACAAGATGGATGAAGACGGGACTATCATAAAGAACAAGGCAAGACTCGTCGCTAAAGGCTATCGTCAAGAAGAAGGAATCGACCTCGACCAGACATATGCTCCAGTGGCCAGGCTGGAGGCAATAAGGTTGTTCCTAGCATATGCTGCCTTCAAAGGCTTCACCGTCTATCAGATGGACGTGAAGTCGGCCTTCCTGAATGGTAACTTAAAGGAGGAAGTGTATGTGGAACAACCTCCATGTTTCGTTGATCCCAACTTTCCTGATCATGTCTATTTTCTGCACAAGGCCTTATATGGTCTGAAACAAGCTCCTCGAGCTTGGTATGAAACGCTGTCTACCTTTCTACTTGAGAACACGTTCACAAGGGGAAATATAGACAAGACATTATTTCTTAGGGAAATAAAAGGCAAGATTTTGCTAGTGCAAATCTATGTCGATGACATTATCTTTGGCTCTACAGATAACAACCTCTGCAAAAAGTTCTCAAAACTTATGCAAGGGAAGTTTGAAATGAGCAGTATGGGCGAGCTGAAGTATTTCTTAGGGCTTCAAGTGAAATAATCTGAAGATAGAATTTTCATCTCACAGACCAAATTCACCAAAGAGCTAATTAAGAAATTCGGAATGGAGAACGCAACCTATATGAGGACTCCAATGGGCTCAACTATGTCTCTGGACAAGGATGAGAAAGGGAAACCTTTTGATGAAACCAAGTACAAAAGCATAATTGGATCCTTGCTCTACCTTACTGCTAGTAGGCCTGACATAATGTTCTTAACATGTGTCTGTGCTAGATTTCAGGTGAACTCTAAGGAATCTCATTACGTTGCTGCAAAGCGGATCCTGAGATACCTTAAAGGCACACCAAATCTTGGCTTATGGTACCCAAGAAGTAATGACAGCGAACTAATTGGATTTTCAGATGCAGATTTTGCGGGTAGCAAAGACGACCGGAAAAGCACATCAGGGACTTGCCAATTCTTCGGAAGAAGGCTAATTTCCTGGAGTAGCAAGAAGAAGAACTGTGTCGCAATCTCAACGGCCGAGTCAGAGTATATCTCTGCAGGCAGTTGTTGCGCACAGTTGCTATGGATAAAGAATCAGTTCGAGGACTACAACCTGCAGTTCAAGGATATACCCTTGTACTGTGACTCCTCCAGCGCAATTGCAATAGTCAACAATACAGTCTCCCACAGTCGGACAAAGCATATTGAGCTAAGGTACCACTTCATTCGGGAACATGTGGAGCATGGAGACATAGATCTCCAATATGTGCCTACAGACAGGCAAGTTGCAGATATCTTCACCAAGCCACTGGACGATACCAAGTTCTCATTCTTCAAGACAGAGCTTGGGATGCTCAACAAAGAGGACTAAAGAAGGATGAATGACTAAGAAGCAAGTAATTGCAAAGGGTTAGTCAAAAATCCATTCTTTCTCAACTTTATCAAAATTCCACTCGAGAAGCATGAGACATACTCGAGTATCTAAAGATCTACTCGAGTATATGAATGAACCTACTCGAGTACGTGCACTGACCTACTCGAGTACCTAAAGATCTACTCGAGTAAGTTTCTGACCTACTCGAGTAAGTCAATACCTACTCGAGTAAGTCTCTCACGTACTCGAGTAAGTCCTTTTCTACTTGAGTAGCTTTTCTTACATACTCGAGTAGCTCCAGGTAACCTACTCGAGTAGCTCCTTTATCTACTCGAGTAGCCTCTCTCTCTCTCGTGTCCTGATTTCCAGTTTTTCAAAATTTGTTCTATTCGCCACTCAAGGCTATATGCCGCCTCTTTCTTTACATTAATTAGCGGAAATTTAAGAATTATATATATATGAAATTCCGAAACATCAAACCTACTCGACATCATTTCTATCTCTCGAGTACCCTGTCTCTTCGCCTACCCTGCCGACTCGCCTCCGCCACTGTTGTAGAGCTTTCACCCTCAACTCCTCCAGTCAATAGCATCCATGGTGACTTCTCATAAGATCGGTGTCGGCTCCGAACTCGTCACCGACGGTATTGTAGAGCTCTCCGATGATTTCCGTAACCTCCTCATTCTTCTCGACATCGCCGACCTATCCTTCATACTCTAAGAACCCTGTCGCGTTCTCTTCCCCGACGTTGCAGAATTCTTCTCAAATCTCAAGGTTCGACGGAATGACAAAGTCCTAAAATCTACCGTTAAGGGTCTGAAACTACAGTTCACAAAGACCTCTGTCTCTCAACTTCTCCATTTACCTATTGTTGATGAAGAAGATGATCTGGATGCTGAAGATTCTGACCGAACCGCACTATTCTGTGGTATTTCTCCTGAAGCTCAGTACATTAAAAGGTCAGATATGAATGCAGAAGGCAAATTCTTGGTTGATGTTATTGGAAAAATTCTTCTCTGCAAGACACACTCCATCCGAGACATTCCCTCATACTTCTTTGATATAATGCAAGTAATTGTTTGCCACAAGAAATTTCAATTTGGTATGCTGATTTTGAACAAGATAAAGGATAGCATGAAATCCCCCAACTACGCAAGAATTATATCTCTGCTCCTTTATGAAACAAATCCTAAAGTATTCAACTTCTCAAAAGGGACTCCACTTCACCACATGAAGAAGGTCTCCATATCTTCAATTCAGAGATGGGACCTCAAGCTCCAGAACTCTGCCCAATCTGCAAAGGTCTCAGAAATCCCAATAGTTCCTGCTGTAGAGGACAGGACTCCATCCCCCCTCCTCATCATGTGACCAGCTCCTCTGGTGCACCAAGTGAGGGGGAGCCTGCTCCATCTAGCCCACTCAGGCCACCCTCTCCTCAGCAAGAGATTCCATCCCTACCTCATACTCCAAAGAGTCCAGCCACTTCCTCAGAGCAAGTACCCCAAGACACTCTTCTGTCCACAGCTGCTGCCATAGATGCCATGATTGCAGAACTCACTGAAGATGTGCTTCCCCCTCCTCCTCTATCTCCTCCAGCTCCAACCATTAAACATCACAAAGACTTGTCTCTAGCACAGTCTCCGGCCCACTCTCCAGCCAGAACTCCAACACCTTCTCCTCCTCCTCCAGCAGACAAGCCAAACACCATTCTTATTTCTGATGAGCCTTGTCCTGAGCCAGCTGAGGCCCCTCTCGGAAACCTTGACTTCTCCATTCCCCATGCTACAGAAGAACTGGATGCTGTCATTCATACCACCAGAGCTCCCAGCTCAGTGTTTATTGAAGAAATAGCTCCTTGGGTACCTCCTCCTATCCCTACTGCTGCTCCCTCTACTGCTGCTACAGTTTCCTCCTCCTCAGATCTACTACAAAGTATTGTCATTCTTCTTCAAGAACAAAAACATTATTTTGACACCTCTCTAAAGGTGGTCACTGACAAGGTCACTGCTCTTGAGACTGAGATGAGTAGAGGTTTTGCTGAAATTCAGCATAACACTGACAAGCTAAAGTACCTGTTCCAACTTGGTGGTAAAGCTCTTGACCATACTATCTCTAGTATTGGCAATGTCATGGAACAAGGTGTAACCTTGGCAAACAATCAAATTGAGCTAGATAAGAGTACTGAAGCCAACAAGATGAAGATATGTGAAGAGGTTGGCATCTTCAAAGATGACACCATAGGGACAGTATCTGTTGAAGTCAAAAAGGGGGAGGGCTTGATAAAAGAACTTAAAGAACAGGTAGAAAAATCTACTGCTCAAAAGACAGTTGAATGGGAAGCTCATGTAAAGACCATTCATGATGATGTGCTTGCCCAGATACAGAGTGTCAAATTTCACACCTATGACACTACTATCTGGATGCACAACCAGATCTTGCAGTTGACCCAAACCTCATTCCCCATCATCTCAACCCTCTAGCCACAGAAGTCCCTGCTCCAGCTGCTCCGCTACAACCTACCTTCTCTCCCAGGCCTGGAGACTCAGTTTCTCCACCAGATACTTATGTTCCAGGCTGGGAAGACGATCCTGCTGATATATTCCTTCAAGCTCCTCCAGAGATCAGAACCAAGAAGAAAAGGAAATATGGTGAAGGCCCCTCTGCCAGCAGATCTGCTCCTTCCAAAGCACCTGAACATGCTAAAGCCTGGTCTCCAACTTCAAAGTCTCTCATCTTGGACACACTCAGGTTGGTCATAGATCACAGTGAGAACAGAAGCCTTCACTACAGTTCCCAGGAATGGGAGTTATATGAGAAGTCCATGCTAAAAAGAGGGATTCATGACAGAGAGTTTGGGAGAAATAACCCTGATGCTCCTCCAAGGCCTCCTAAGTACTTCCCAAAGCCATTCAACTACCTAAGGAGACAACAAGAGAAGATGGATAAGCAGCAATCCCAAGCCCAAACCTAAAAAGATGATGAGAAATTGAAATGACTAATTGTAGACTTGATGTTTTTGGAAACTTATATATATATACAATTCTTCATTCTGTCTAATTATCTTTTTCATTATCCTTTGCTTACCTGCTTATATTTTTCTACTTAGTTTCTTTTATATCCATAATTTACCTTAGTGTAAAGGGTTCTGACTTCAAGAAATAGGGGGAGATTGTTGGGTATTTCATCCACATGAATCCAGATTTGATGAAGTCACCCTGGAACTAAGATGAATTAAGTTGTATTTGATGGTTGGTTTGAGCTATATGTTTGCAGGAGTTTCACTGGGAAGTGTAGACCAATGTCAGCCCACAGTGGGTCACCAAACACAGGAACTGTGCATTGTAATCCCTAATTGCATATTCCAAGGTGTTGACTCATGTGTGGTCTCTCTATTGGGATACACTTCATATTCAAGCTATTGGACTATGGGAAAGGCATTGGAAGTTGGATACTCTAGAAGAATCAGTTTTTCCAACCTCAGAAAAATTTCTAAGTGTTTTACTCGAGTAGAGCTTTTACCTACTCGAGTAGTCTGGGTATAAGTTACTCAAGTAAAGGAATCCTGTACTCAAGTAGACATAGTCATATACTCGAGTAGCTAAGTCACCTACTCGAGTAGACCAAGTCATATACTCGAGTAAGTATACTCACCTACTCGAGTAGATAGAAATATACTCGAGTAGTTCATTTTACCTACTCGAGTAGTTCATGTGTCACCCGTGTACCTTGTAGTTTCCCCACTCCAAATTTTTTTTCTAAGTCTTTTACTCGAGTAGAACCTTCACCTACTCGAGTAGGTTACTTCCTCTCGAGTAGTTTAGTTCATCTACTCGAGTAGTTGCCAGCAGACCTCTTCAGAATTTTTCTAAGTATTCCACTCGAGTAGTACTTCATGTACTCGAGTAGGTTATGTAATACGAGTAGCTCTTCATGTACTCGAGTAGATCCTCTATATACTCGAGTAGGTCACTTAGTATACTCGAGTAGTTCTGTCTATATACTCGAGTAGTTGATCTCTATATACTCGAGTAGTCTGTTTATACTTACCCGAGTATGTTTCCCATCATATACTCGAGTAGCTATTCAACTACTCGAGTAGTTATTGACTTACTCGTGTAGTTGGCCAAATATTTCCGAAAATTTTCTAAGTCATTTTTCTGACGGGATTTTTCAAATCACGCGACATGATTGGTCCACGTGTACATCATTATGACCGATTATAACCGTTAGTCTCTCCTATAAAAGGTCCTATCAGAAAATGACAAACCCTAAGTTTTCTCAAAGCTTCCTTGTAATCTCTTTTTCGAGAAATATTCTTCAGCCACCTCTCTCTGACTTTCGCGAAACGGAAGCCGTCGCCGCCGCCTTCTTCTCCGGCCAAAGCTTCTACTTTCAGAGGATTATTTTGAAGAAAAGTTACAGATCGAGATCGACTTCACTGATCATATTTTTTCTCGATTTCTGTAAAAGGAAGTAGATCCAGATCGAGGCCGAGACCTTCTTCACCGATTTCTGAAAAGGCTACAAAGTTGAAAAGAAGAAGATCCTGGCCATTTCCTTCAGATCTGAGTGATTTACTGTTTGTTTTCTTGTAAACTCTTTATTAATCTTGTAGGAGAAATCTTCTCCGAGTGTAGGAGTTTTTCACTCCGAGTTTGTAGGAAGTGCTATCTTCCGAGGTGTAGATCCGTTTTGTTTGGATCGAGTTTGTAAGAACTTTGTTCCAGGGTAGGATCGATTTGTGATCTGAGATAGTGGAGTAGCCGAGTCTAGTTGATTGCTAGATCGGTGAGGGAAAGTGGATGTACCCAAGGTTGGGGAACCACTATACTTCTTCTATCGTCTGTGATATTGGTAGATATTTCTGTGCAGTGCTCTAATTAATTTTTATTCCCCAAAAGACGCACAAACCACCTATTCACCCCCCTCTAGGTGATTTAGGTCGACAACAGTTTTCTTTCAATATCACAGGAGTAACATCATCGACCTTGGGCATCTTCAAAGCTATAAGGCTCTCGCTCATCTAGTGGGTCTGCGAAGAAATAAGTGACCAAGCTCACCGCA
The DNA here is from genome assembly GCA_039583875.1 of Platanthera guangdongensis. NCBI lineage: Eukaryota > Viridiplantae > Streptophyta > Magnoliopsida > Asparagales > Orchidaceae > Platanthera > Platanthera guangdongensis. The sequence continues at coordinate 18,662,120 of CM077163.1, forward strand.
TTTCCTTCGCTATAACGAGCTGCTGCTTTGATGGTCCTCTTCGATCTCCGAAGTGTCTGACCCTTGCTAGCCACCTCTATAGCTTCTTCTGAATCAGCCCCCTGGGCCAACTTGGAGCATCAATCCCCTTGCTTCCTGAACCAGAAGCATCCACCCCAGAGATAGAAACTCTTAGAGCTCCTGGTGACATATGCAGCTCCACTAGAAAAAACCTTAGCAGCCCCCATCTACACGCCATCAGACCTGCTCTCCTGCAGCTCCATAGAGGAACCACCTCCATATGATGTCAGCTCGTCGAAGACCACGTCTCTTGAAACCACGAACTTCTTCGTCACTAGATACCTACACTTCCACCCCTTATTCTGTTCATCATAGACCACAAAGACAAGCTTCCTTGCCTTTGCATCTAGCTTTGTCCTGAGAGCATCTGAGATGTGTACGTAGCAGGTAGATCCAAACACCTAAAGGTGTCCATCTCCGGGTTTCTACTTAAATATCAACTCATAAGGAGACTTCATGTTGATCGGACTCAGAGGCATCCGATTGATGAACATAAGTTGCACAGGCCATCCCTTTCGCCCAGAGGGACATTGGAATGCCTTTGGTATGGAGCCAACACTTGCAGGTCTCCGTCAAATAACAGATCTTGCGCTCTGCTACTACATTTTATTTTGGAGTATGGTCACAAGTAAGCTCCCTTTGGATGTCGTGCTTCTTGCTTAAGTTAGAGAACTCAGTTGAAACGAACTCACATCTGTTGACTGTTCTCAAATTCTTAACCCACAGGCCACGCCGACCCTCCACTAGCTCCTTGAACTCCAAAAACAAACGAACGCGTCTGACTTCTCCGTCATAAAGTACACCCAAATGTACCACGTGTAGTCATCAATCAAGGCTATCATGTATTTGCTGCCTCCAAGGCTGGCTGTGATGGTAGTCCTCATCAGATCACCATGGATACACTCCAATTGTGCTTTACACCTAGTCCGTGACTTGTCAAATGGGAGGCGATGAGTCTTTCCATAATGACACCCCACGCAAACATGACCATCGCCGAAGAATGACAACCTAGGCAAGCCTTTAACAAGGCTCTTCAGTGCTGTGGATTTTAGCGTGTCCATCCCAACATGTCACAATCACTCATGCTAGATAGTTGTACTATCATTGGCTCTCATCCGATCAACATTAGAACTTGTTGATAATACAAACAAGTCCTTAACCCTTCTCCCTACATGAGCAACGTCAGCCTTAACCGCTGCCACGTTGCCGAGAAACTTCACTTCTGTTGAACCAAACAGAATGTGATAACCTGCATCTACAACATTTGTCACCGAGAAGAGTTTCTTCTTCATGCCCGGTACGTGATAGTCACTCCTTAAGGTGAGTGGATCATTATCACTACCTAAAGAAACGACACCCTCCTTCTCGACTACATGAACAATATCATCAGCAGTTATGATAACTTCGTTACCTGAGAACATGTGTAGAGAGAAGAACTTCGACTCATCTCTGGTGAGGTGGTAACCACACGCTGAGTCCATAATCCAGTCATCTTTGTAGTTAATGGTGGACAATGCACGGACACATGTTCCCGTCATGAACACATTTCCCCATCCAGCTTCCTTAGCACTGGAACCAGCCTCCTCTTTATCTGCAACATGCCTCGACTGCAGCTTGACCTTGCAGTCTTTATTGAAGTGACCTGGCTGGTTGCACCTGTAGCACTTAAGCCAATATTTCTTCTTCTTCCAATCACGCTTAGGAGATGCAATCCCCTCTTGCTGATAAGAAGTTGAAGGATAATCACCAACATCAGTCTTCTTCTTCTCCCATCTCTTCTTCTTCCCATAGAAGAGCGCCTCACTACCTTCTTCAGAGATAATAACACCAGCCATTTGTCTTGCCAAGCTGTCATGCAAAGCCAGCAGGTTCTACAGCTCCAATTGTAATGCCCCGAAACTCAAAAGAGCGACGGGTGACGTTTCTGTACCAAATTTAGAATTTGGCAGGGGTACATGGTCTGGACACGGGCGTGTCCCAGGGCGTGTCGAGAGTCGACGATTTAGTTCAAAGATCTGACAAATCGATCAGGCAGAAATCTGGGTTCGACGATCGTCGAGCAGCGGTCGATGATTTGGTCGACATTCTGCGGTCGACGATCTGTTCACAATTCTGCGGTCGACGATCAGGCCATGGGTTCGACGATCGGGCTATGGGTTCGACGATCGGGCCGTGTGTTCGACGATCGGGCCAGCGATCTGCATTCGACGATCGGGACGTGGGTTCGACGTTCTGGCTGCGTTCGACGATTTGGCCAGAGATTTCCGTTCGATGATTTGGCTACGTTCGACGATGTAACGGTCCAGGCCCATCCCATGGGAACCCGCTGGCACCTCCGGCCTACCAGGGTTCAGACCCGGGCCCACCACTGGTAGTCAGCCTTTCGTATTCAAGCCTACAGGCCATGCACCACAACCCCTCTCCGGCTTGTTTATCAGCACGGCAGGTTGTTGCCACTGGGTCTCGAACGCAGGACCTTGATAAGAGAGATTTACGCCACTCCCTCATCACCAATTGAGCTGGACTCTTTTTGTAACGGTCCAGGCCCATCCCATGGGAACCCGCTGGCACCACTGGCCTACCAGGGTCCAGACCCGGGCCCACCACTAGTAGTCAGCCTTTCGCATTCAAGCCTGCAGGCCATGCACCCCAACCCATCTCCGGCCTGTTTATTAGCACGGCAGGTTGTTGCCACTCGGTATCGAACCCAGGACCTTTGTTGGGTACATTGGAATATATGTATCTAATTTGAAGAAGCCTCACCCTACTCAATGATATACATCAAGATGTATTTGATGTGCTTTGAGTTTATTTGTGCAGGTTAAGTAATTGCAGGGAAAGCATAAAAGTTTCTATGTCCATGTGTCGACACATAGAAGAAAAGTGTCGACACTTAAGGAGGCTTGTGTCGACACCTAGAGAAGCTGTGTCGACACTTGGAGTAATTGTGTCGACACTAGGAAGGCAGAGTCGACACCAGAAGAAAAGTGTCGACACTTAAAGGCAGTGTCGACACATAGTGAAGAATTGTCTACATTATCTATGTCGACACTTAGAGGCAGTGTCGACACCCAGAGAAACTTTGTCGACAGCAAAAGTGTCGACACCAGGAGGCTGTGTCGACACTCAGCAAACTTCAACAAAGTTCAAGTACATGTGTCGACACAAGGAGATGTGTCGACACTCAGCAAAATTCAACAAAGTTCAAGTACATGTGTCGACACTAAGAAGATGTGTCGACACTCAGCAAAGTTTCAACACAGAAGACATGTGTCGACACAAAGAAGATGTGTCGACACTTAGCAAGTTTCAACACAAGAAGATGTGTCGACACAAAGGAGTTGTGTCGACACTTAGCAGAACACAACTAAGTATTAAAGAAGAAGGCTTGTGTCGACACATAAAATCAGTGTCGACACATTCTGAAGAAACAGTGTCGAGAAGCTGTTACAACAACACAAGGAGTTGTGTCGACACCAACAAGGCTAGTGTTAACACTTAGTCTACTTGTGTCGACACTTAGTCTATTTATGTCGACACATAAACACTATCTGTCTCGACATTTTCAGACAGTGACAGAGATTTCAAGAAGTGACTGGATGACTTGACAACTGCCATTTCAACCGGTCAACCGCAACTGTCAGAGCCGTCAGAAAGTTGTTAGAAACCGGATCAGTCGGTCACCATGTAGAAAGCTTATTTAAAGACCTTTCTCCTTCGACAGAAATCAATGAAGTAAAAAGTAAGATTGATCATCGATCAATGAACTAAAAAACAACACAATAAGAAGAAGACCTTCAAGAGAAGATGTAAGAAGTTGGAGAGAGAGAGCTCCTTCTAAGAAGACCAGCTGTTGAACCAGGCTGATAAGGAAGATTCAGATTGAAATCAGAATCTCAAGACAACAGTTGATTGAAGATCATCTGCATAGAGATACAACCCTGCTGTGTTCTAATTCAAGAAGCTTTGAAGAAAGCCAAGGGAGGTTGATCTCTGCCAAGTTCTTCCAAGAACTCATCAAGAAACCACTCAACTAATCTCTCTCTTTTAAAGTTATGGTTATATATTTTTTTAAAACCTTATTTTCTGTAGGACCCTAAGGGATTTGAGCTGTAAGCCTATTTTATAAAGGCTGAGTGTAGGAGACAGTGTGCTCTGAGTGTAGGTCTTATTGAAGACTGAGGTAGGGCCTAGTGCCTGAGTTGTAGGAGACTTTGTTCTCTGAGTGTAAGTCTTGGTGAAGACTGAGTGGTAGGGCTTTTGTGCCTGAGTTGTAGGAGTGGGATATCTCTGAGTTGTAGGAACCTGTTTGGGGTTCTGAGTTGTAAGATCTGAGGATCTGAGAAGAAGTGGAGAAGTTAGGCCGAATCTAGTACACTACTAGATAGGCGAAGGGGGAAAGTGGATGTACCCAGACCTTGGGGAACCACTATAAAATCTGTGTGTACTCTGTGTGTGATTAATTCTGTGATTATTGTATGTTCTGTGCTGAATTGCTGTAGAGAATTGCAAACACAACTCTTATTATTAAGTGTTTCTGCCTGTAATTTTAAAAAGATTAAGTTCACCTATTCACCCCCCCTCTAGGTGATTAGGTACTATTTCTTTCAAGTGGTATCAAAGCGAGGTTACTCAAAAAGGACATAACAGTTTGAGTAAAGATCCTGTAGGCAGAATCAAAATCATCAAGAATCAAGAAAATTGGTTCTACTGAGAATCACAAAGAGCTAGAATCCATGAAATTGCCAATCTGCAGAAAAGAGATTTTTAGCATATGGAAAGAGAGGGTTAGACTTTTTATGGAAGCCTCTAACCCAATAATATACATCACAGTCAAAGAAGGGTCATATATGCCAATGAAGATCTCCATTCTAGATGCAAATCAGAAAACTCCTAAGCACTATTCAGAAATGACTAAAGATGAAATAATTCTGGTCACTATGGACAAGAGGGCCCAGAATATTATTGTAAGTGCAATTGATGATGCCACATTTCAGAATCTAATTCACTGTAAAACCTCAAAAGAAATGTGGGACACTTTAATAGTTTACATGGAGGGATCTGAAGAGGTAAGATAAGACAGGAAGTCCTTGTTAAATCAAGAGTATGAAAGCTTCAGACAAGGAAAGTCTGATAGCATTACTGAATGCTACAAGAAATTCTATAGGATTGTTAATGAGTTGATGTCCTATGGAAGAGAATTCAGCAACTATGAGCCGAATGACAAGTTTTTAAGATTCCTGACTAAGGACTGGGATACCAAGATCTGTGTTATTAGGGAAATGGCCAAATTAGCTGATATACCTCCTCCAACCTTGTTTTGAAAACTGCTATCTTATGAAATGCAGTTAATGGTTAGAAAGGAGGAAGAGAAGACTACACGAGTGGAGCATAAGGAAATAGCTATGGCTTTCAAGACCGAAGCCACTAGGAAGTATAGAAGCAAGTCTCCATCTCCACCTCAAGTAGTTGCAGAGGCTGTCACAGAAATTCAGACAGCAAGAATTCAGAAAGCAGTGAAAGTGATGAGGACTTTGCAGCTTTCATAAGACATTTTCAAAAGTTTCTGAAGAATAAGCAGTGGAGGTCTAAACCATCCACTTCACAGACAAAAGATGACTATTATCAGAACAGGAAGTCATCAAGGAATGACAAAAGAAAGTCCAAGCCAAGTTAAAATACATCCTCAAAGATAGTATGCTATTGTTGCAATAGACAAGGACATATAGTAGCTGACTGTCCAGAAAAGAGGAAAGAGTCAACTGACAAGACGAAAACTCAGTTTAAGGGCAAAAAGGAAAGGTCCTTTGTTGCCAAGAAGGATAAGAGTTTGACTGATCAGTCATCTTCAGAAACAGATTCAGAAGCTGAAGCTTATATTGGATTGTTTGCTGAAGAGGAGGAAGATGAGTTCATGCAGCTGATGAATTCAATCTATGAGCATGAGGACAATCAGTGCAAAGGGCTGATGGCCTTATCTAAAGGAGACAAAATCCAGGATCAGGCTGGTCCAAGTAAGGTACTAAGTTGTTCTTCAAGTTCAATTTCTAGTACTGAGTCAGAATCAGATACATCTACATTAAGTGATGTGGGTGGGTCTGAATCTGAAGGAGATATTCATCAGTTAATTGATGAATATAGGGACTTGTTGCAGGCCTTGAAGAGAAGCAAATCCTTGGCCAAAAATCAGGCAAAGGAGATTGCTAGTCTTAAATTGGCTGCTGTTGATTCAGACAAGTTGCTTGATCAGAAACTAAATGAAATAGTCAGGCTGAAGAACATTACTGTTATTCAGATGGGTACTATTACATTTAAGAATGATCAAATTAGAAATCTGGAGGCTAGACTTCAGAAGGAGAGAGAGATTGTTGCAAGTTTTTCTAAACCAAAATATATTTTACCTTTAATAGATGAGTTTGTACCTCATAAGGGTAAAACTGGATTGTGGTTTACAAAACCTGCCTGGACAGTAAAGTCCAAATCTAAGGGCAAAGCCCCAGTACTCAACAAGAAGCCTGTTGTAGATAAAACAGCCAGGGTTGTACCTAAACAAAGGCACAACAGCTTTGAGTATTGGTGTTGTGGCAAGATAGGCCACTTTGCCATAGACTGTTGGTACAATTCAAGTGTCAAGGAGAGTAGCAAACTACCTGCTAGAAGAGCTACAAGTAGTTTTGTTAAAAGTCAAACTAACCTGCACCAAGGACCCAAGAATTATTTGGGTTCTAAGGTTAAGTAATCTGTTTTGCAGGTGAGTCCAAGTGGCCATGCCCCTATATGGTACTTGGACAGTGGATGTTCCAGGCACATGACTGGAACTAGGGGGTTGCTAAAGGACTATACATCTATCAAAGATGGGCCTAAGGTTACCTTTGGTGATTCAGAAAAAGGAATCATCAAAGGCTTTGGTAACATTTCTAGTAACCTGATTACAATTACTCAAGTGGCTTATGTAAAGGGTTTGAAACATAACCTCATTAGCATAAGTCAGCTGAGTGATTTAGGATATGACATCTCATTTGTCAAGGATGGTTGTCATATCAGTAGGTCAAGTGATCAAAAGATCATTATGACAAGATATAGGAAGAGAAATATCTATTGTCTAGATATTATATGTGAGAACATTATTTCTCCTATTTGTCTTGTAGCTGATGAGAAAGTCTCACATTGTGTTAAATGGCACAAGAGGCTGGCTCATCTTAACTTTAAGACAATTGGTCAACTCTTTAACAAAGAGTTAGTGAGGAATGGTCCTCAGGTTAAGTGTATAAAGGATGAAATATGCTCAGCTCATCAAAAAGGCAAGCAGACCAAATCCACCTTTCATAGCCTTGAGAACAAAGATGCTGTGAGGTGTTTATACCTCTTGCATATGGATCTTTTTGGTCGTATGCCAGTTCACAGCCTAGGTAGGAAGGTCTACACATTTGTGGTAGTTGATGACTACTCAAGGTATTCCTGGGTGTTCTTCCTAAGGCAAAAATCTGAAACACCAAGTATCTTGTATGGTTTTGTTAAATAAATTCAGAATGAATTGAAGAGTACAGTGGTCAAAATCAGAAGTAACCATGGTACTGAATTTCAGTCTGAAAGTATGACAAAACTGTGTGAAGAGTTTGGAATTTTTTAGGAATTTTCCTCACCAAGAACACCTCAGCAAAATGGTATTGCTGAAAGGAAAAAATAGAACCTTGATAGAGGCTGGTAGAACCCTATTGAGTGACACATCTCTCCCAGAATATTTCTGGGCTGAGGCAGTAAACACTGCTTGTCATGTGATCAATAGAGCTACTATCACCAAGAGCCACAAGAAGAGCCCCTATGAGATTGTGAAGGGCAGAAAACCAAATCTATCCTATTTTAGGATCTTTGGTTGTAAGTGTTATATCCTTAACAATGGTAAGTCTTATCTAACCAAGTTTGCTGTCAAATCTCAAGATGGGATTTTTGTTGGTTACAGCAACAACAGTAAGGATTATAGGGTCTACAACTTGATTACTCAAGTTATAGAAGAGTCTATTCATGTAGTTTTTGATGAAGCTAGACTCATTAACAAAGAATTGCCTAAAAGTGTTTGCAGCTCCACAGGTGTAACTGAGAAGATGGACAAGCTTACTATTGCAGAAGCTCCTACTGCAAGTCAGCAAGTGGAAGAAGGTGGCTGCTGTCCAGGGGGAGTACAAGATACTCCTGAAGCTGAAGAAGACCAAAAGGTGCAGCTAAATGAAGAGAATGGAGGTGTACAACCTGAAGACAGCCTGCCTCTAGCAAATAGGAATTTAAAAGATCATCCAGCCAATCAAATTATTGGAGATCTCAGACAAGGGGTACAAACAAGGAGCAGGAATCTAAGTTCGGTTCTCTACTCCAGCTTTCTATCCCAAGTAGAGCCAAAGAAATTTGAAGAAGCAATCCTAGACCCTCATTGGATTGAGGCCATGCAAGAGGAGTTGAACCAGTTCAAAAGATGCAAGGTCTGGGAGCTAGTTCCTAAACCAAAGGACCACAACATTATTGGAACTAAGTGGATCTTTAGGAACAAGTTGGATGAGAATGGAATTATTATAAAGAATAAAGCTAGACTAGTTGCAAAAGGATATAGGCAGGAAGAAGGTATTGGTTTTGATCAAACCTTTGCTCCAGTAGCAAGACTGGAAGTAATAAGGATGTTTCTTGCCTATACAACATATCAAGGATTTAAGGTATATCAAATGGATGTTAAGTCAGCTTTTCTGAATGGAAACCTGAAGAAAGAAGTCTATGTAGAGCAGCCATCAGGTTTTGTAGATTCACTTAAACCTGATTATGTATATAGACTTAGGAAGGCTTTATATGGGTTAAAACAAGCCCCTAGGGCTTGGTATGAAACCCTGTCTAGTTTCCTCATTGAGAACAAATTCTCAAGGGGGAAAATAGACAAGACTTTATTCCTTAGGGAATCCAAAGGTAAGATTATATTAGTCCAAATATATGTAGATGACATCATATTTGGGTCTACAGAAAGTAGTCTTTACAGAAAGTTTGCAAAACTCATGCAAGGACAATTTGAAATGAGCAGTATGGGGGAACTTAAGTTCTTCTTGGGTCTCCAAGTTAGATATACTGAAGATGGATTATCCATATGCCAGTCTAATTTCACCCTAGAGTTGATAAAGAAGTATGGTATGGAATCATCCACTAACATGAAAACTCCTATGGGGTCAACAATGTCTTTAAGCAAATATGATGTAGGGAAACCTGTAGATGAAACTTTGTATAGAGGGATAGTTGGTTCTCTACTATATTTGACTGCTAGTAGACTAGATACCATGTATGCTACATGTGTCTGTGCTAGGTACCAAGCTTGCCCTAAAGAATCTCATTTGACAGCAGTCAAAAGAATTTTGAGATATCTTAAGGGCACATGTTATCTAGGCCTTTGGTACCCTAAGAATGGAGATTTTGAACTGACAAGTTATTCAGATGCAGATTTTGCAGGCTGCAAGGAAGATAGAAAGAGTACTACAGGAACTTGTCAATTCCTAGGTGGAAGGCAGGTATCATGGAGTAGCAAGAAACAAACAAGTGTGGCTATCTGCACAGCAGAATCAGAGTATATGACTACAGGAAGTTGCTGTGCACAACTTCTATGGATTCAACATCAGCTAGAAGATTATGGTATTCAAGTAAGTAGAACACCTTTATTTTGTGATTCTACTAGTGACATTTCTATTGCAAATAATCCTGTCTCCCATAGTAGGACTAAGCACATAGAAATTAAATACCATTTTCTAAGAGAACATGTGAAAAAAGGAGATATTTCCCTAGAGTATATTAATACAAATAATCAGTTAGCTGATATGTTTACTAAGCCCTTAGATGAAACTAAATTCAATAAATTTTAAATTGAATTAGGAATGATAAACTTAGAATAGTTTACAAAAATTGGCTAAGTAAAATAGTGTCGACACACAGAGTTGTCAGTGTCGACACATAGAAGTTGAAAGATATAGTACCTAAACACCTAGAGGGGGGGGGGGTGAATAGGTGACCGAATTCTTTTTAACTTTTTATGGCAGCAATCAGTTTATAACACAGAATCTAATCTACTTTTGCACAGCAATCACACAGCATACACAGCAAATCACAGCACACAGAAGACACACAGTTTTATAGTGGTTCCCCAAGATTTGGGTACATCCACTTTCCCCCTTCGCCTATCTAGCAGTGTACTAGATTCGGCCAAACTTCTCCACTATCTCAGAACCCAAACTGGTTCCTACACCTCAGGCCCAAGGCCCTACAACTCAGCTTTTCCACAAAGCCTACACTCAGCCACAAAGGCCTACACTCAGCAACCAAGGCCTACACTCAGCCACCAAGGCCTACACTCAGAGATTTCAATCTCCTACACTCAGGCTCTCAAGCCCTACACTCAGCCTTTATAATTACAGGCTTACAAGACTCAGATCCAAAGGATCTTACAAGATAAAAATGATTATACAATTGTTAACTCAGCAACCCAAAGACAAGAGAGGGGAGTTGTGAGTTTCTTGATGAGTTCTTGGAAGAACTCAGCTGAAATCAATCTGACTTAGCTTTCTTCAAAGCTTCTTGAAAGTAGAACTCAATAAGATTGACTCCTTCTGCAGTTGATCCTTGATCTCTGCCACTTAGAATTCAGAATAAATCTGAACCCTTCTTCTCAGCCTAGTTCCAACAGCTGATTACTTGGATGGAGCCCTCTCTCTCCAACTTCTTAGATCTGCACTTTATTCTTCAAGGAGTAGCTAGATCTTCTTTGTTTGATACTTGATCAATAATGTGAATCACTTTCTCAACTTCTACAACTACAGTTTCTGTAGACTGTATGAGCCTATTTATAGGCCTTCTTCATGGTAACCGGTTGGTCCGGTTCATAACTGCTTTCTGACAACTCTGACAAGTGCTGTAGACCGGCTGGAACGGCAGCTGTCAAGTCATCCAGTCAGTTCTTGAAAGTTCTCTAACTGTCTGAAAGTGTCGAGACTTTCTGTCTTTAAGTGTCGACACTTATAGACCAAGTGTCGACACAAGTTGTGTAAGTGTCGACACAAGTCTACAAGGTGTCGACACAACTCCTTTTATTGTAGATTCTATGTCTCGACACAGTTTCTTCTTCATGTGTCGACACTGAAATTGAGTGTCGACACAAGTACTTGATCTTCTGTATTTTGCTGAATTCTTCTAAGTGTCGACACATCTCCTTTGTGTCGACACATCTTCATGTGTTGAATCTGTTAAGTGTCGACACTGCTTCTTGGTATCGACACATGTCTTTATTGTTGATACTTGCTGAGTGTCGACACAGCTCCTTGTGTCGACACTTGATTCTTCTGTTGAGACTTCAGCTGAGTGTCGACACATTCCCTTAGTGTCGACACTTGTACTTAGAATATTTTGTTGATCTTGCTGTTCTTTGCTAAGTGTCAACACAGCTCCATGTGTCGACACTTTCTTCAAGTGTAGAGTCTTCAGCTGAGTGTCGACACATTGTTCTGGGTGTCGACACTTACTTCAAATGTTGACTCTTCTGTTGAGTGTCGACACATTGTTCTTGGTGTCGACACTTACTTCAAGTGTTGACTCTTCTGTTGAGTGTCGACACATTGTTCTTGGTGTTGATACTTACTTCAAGTGCTGACTCTTCTGTTGTGTGTCGACACATTGTTCTTGGTGTCGACACTTACTTTAAGTGCTGACTCTTCTATTGAGTGTCGACACATTGTTCTGGGTGCCGACACTTATACTTAGTCTCTGCTGACTTTTGCTGAGTGTCGACACAACTCCAAGTGTCGACACTTTCTGATGTAGACACAGTTCTTCTAGGTGTCGACACTGCTGTTAAGTGTCGACACTGCTTCACTGCACTTTTCTTCACTGAGTGTCGACACAGCTCCTTGTGTCGACACTTTCTGTCTGGTGTCGACTCTGCATCCCAGGTGTCGACACAATGACTCCAAGTGTCGACACTGCTTGTCTGGGTGTCGACACAAGTCTTCTTAAGTGTCGACACTTTCCCTCTGGGTGTCGACACATGGACTTAGAAACTTTTTGCTTTATTCCTGCAAATACTTAACCTGCACAAGTAACTTAAAATACATCAAATACATTTTGATGTATATCATTGAGTAGGGTGAGGCTTCTTCAAATCAGGTACATTTAAACCAATGTACCCAACAATCTCCCCCTATTTGGAGAAGTCATAACCCTTAGTCAATGATATACACCATTCATAATTATATTACAAAATGATGTAAAATAGAATTATATACAGCAGGGTAAACATAAACATGTATTAATCACACATGTATACAAATACATCATCACAGAACAAATATGAAATTGACATAGACATTATCACAGAACAAACATGAAATAGATTCAACATATAACACATTGTTCTAATATCTGTCATATTCTTTTTCAGAAGTTCACAAAATTTTTACATCAAAAATATTACAAAGTAAACTTCAAGAAAATTCTAAATCTATTTCAGTTCTGGCTCCTTAATAACTATTCCTTTTCCAGCTTGAACTTTAGCTTGAACAGGTGCATCAGCAACTTCAGCATCAGCAGGCTTCTTACCTTTCAGATCTTTCTTCTTAAGCTCTTCTGCTTTAATCTTCTGCCTTTCAAAATAATGGTATGGCTTTGGAAAGTACTTGCTAGGCTCCTGAGTAGTAGGAGGTAGATTTCCCATCTTGGCCTTCCTTCTATATTGAACTATTGCCTCCTGTCTAGTTTCATGTTTTCTCCATTCAGCCTCAGAGAACCACTTGTTCCTGTCTTGAATGTTATCTTTGGCAGCTTTCCAGGCAGTCAATATAATGTTTCTAGAGGTAGGGCTCCACTGCTCAAAGTCTGGTCTTTGTTCAGCTTGTTCCCTAAACCTCTTCTTTGACAATCTAGTCTCTTCTTCTTTCTGCAATGCCTCTTGCATGGCTTCAGATATAGGCTGATCAACCTTTTCAATATTAACATTGTCCTTGCCCCCAGGTGGGCTATATATAGACTGTACATTTGCTTGAATCATGTTAAAATCTGGAGGAGGGTAGATGACTTGAGCCACTTCAGGTTGCTCCCCTCCTAGATATGCAGGTTGAATTCCTGATTCTGCCACATTATAATCATCACAAAGAGGAGGATATCCAAGAGTTGCTCTGATTGAATTTGATATCCACTTGGCATGATCAGAGCTGGCCTTGACTAACACTCTCTCCTCCTTTATGACTTCTCTTTCTATATGATCTCTCACATCATCCTTCTGAAATCTCACTTGATTATCCAAGTAATTAACTCCATCTTTAAAGAAAGGTTTTAACCTTTGGAGTTTGTCAGTTATATTCTTTTGAGATTCTTGAATGGCAGTTTTAAGAGCAGTGATTTCTTCTAGAAATACTTTGTCAAAATCTGCCTTTGCTATAGCTGGAGTCTGCCCTACAGCTAGATTCTTCAGTTCTGTGACAATTGCATTGTGAGATGCTGTAAGGTTGTCATTCATTCTTATCTGATTTTCAAGAACATAACCTTGTTTCACAGCCATGTCATCTACTTGTGCTTTTATCTTCTCCTGGTGTGTAGCCAAGTACACCACTGCATTCCCACCTTTGTGGAAACATTCAGTCATCTCCTTTTTATTTTGGTTCATTTCAAACCTGATAGATTTGATGTCCTGGGCTAGATCAAATTGGAGAGACTTCTGCCCTTCATCCACATATTTCTCTATGGCCTACCTTTGCTCATCAAGTTTAATTTGCATTGCAACCATCAGTGCACTATAATCAATTGATGGTGCTTGCTGAACTATAGACTGTGGAGCAACAGTCTGCAAAGCCTTCTTATAACTTTGGCTTCTTCTCCTGAAGACCTGAAACTTCTTCTTCTTTGCCCTAGAAATCTCCTCATCTTCAGAGGCAGATGTGCTGGCTATTTCCACCCTCTCCTTAGGGCTTGGAGGCCTCTCAGGTTGCACATCTGGTGCTGTCTCAGGTACTCTCCTGGTAGGGTCTTCATGAGTTTGCACTTGCTCCCCCTCAGCAACAGCATTCTCTTCTTCAGTAGCAGCATTGTCTTTGTCAAAATCTTGCTGATCCAGATTTAAAAATAAATCTTCCATAGTATACTCTTGTGGTGAAGGAGCTGGAGAAATTCTGGGCTCTTCAACCACTGGATCAGATACAACTACATCAACAAATGTGTCTTCCATGACAGCATCTGGGACTGGACTATCCAGCTGAGTTTGCTGATGAACTTCAGACAAATCATTATCTTCTATAGGAAAATCTAAAGTATGGAGTTTAGTGATTACCTCTAGAATAATGATTGTTGCTTGTTCACTTTCCAGTGTAGTGGGTTCATCTACAACTGGAAGCTCCCCCTGGCTTTGATCCTTGTGTATGGGGCTAGCTTGTGGTAGCTCCCCCTGGATCTCTGCATCATCTTGAGGAGCAGGAGATTTTACAGCAGGTCCTTCCTCATTCTCATCTGGAGTAAAGACAACTTGTTCTTCACTGTCTGAGCTGCTAGTGGACTCCTGAGCCACTGGAGCAGTTTTCCTCTTCTTCTTTGGTGGAATCTCCTTCTCAGAAACTATCTTCTCAGGGGTTGGCATCTCCTTAGTCAACACACTGTCCCATCTAGAGAACAATCTCATGTCCATTTTTCTCATGTGATTTATTTTACTTCCAGCAGCTTGTTGCATAACCTCTGGTATGGTACCAGCTAGGTATAGACTTAAAATTATGCCCAGATTGGGCTTCTTCATGCTTTCCTTAATCTTCTCATAAACTACCATAGACCAGTCAGTTTGTACAGAGAAGATTATCCTAGTCATAATACTAAACATATAGGCAGACACTCTGTCATGCCCTCCTGGCTTGCTGAGTATGACTTTGCCAATAATCTCTGAAAGGAATTTCCCTTGATTGTTCATGCCCTTTCTAAGAAATACTGATCCAAGCTTCATCTTAGGATCCAGTCCACACCAGGTTAGAGCTTCCCTGGTCTTTGTAGCTGTAACCTCAGCTTCCTCTTTAGTTCTTGGCAATTGAAGCACCTTCCTCAAGCTCTTTGGTGAAATCTTAACCTTTGTTTCATGAACTCTGGATTTGATCTTGTATCCAGATTCATCCACTTCAGCTCCATTGAGGAATTCAAGTACCTCTTTCTTCCATATCTTAGTAGGTTCTGAAACAAGATATTCTAACCCTGAATCGGCTACTAGGGTTATCACGTTCTTGATTTCTTGATCGGCATCATCGAAAGCATTGCGCACCAGCTCGTATCCTTCATTAACGTTCTCCTCTAGCTTAGGTGTCATTAGGGTTTGTAGAATTTGTCTTGAGAGAAGAGAGGTGTCGACACAAAAGTTTGGTCTCGAAACTTTTGAAAGCGTGTCGACAAACTAAGACAAAACCCTATTTATACCTTTCTAATTTTGAAGATGAACAGGCGGGACAGCTAACTTAAATTGTGTCGATACTGGCAATAAGTGTCGACACTAACTTATAATGTCTCGACACATATGTGTCGACACAAGTTTAGTAAACAGATTTTATGTGTCGACACATGTTTATGTGTCGACACCACATAACTCGACTCATAGTCGAGACTTTACTTAGAAAATTCTGAGAAAAACTTAAGTGTCGACACCACTTTGGATGTGTCGACACCTACTTGACATGTGTCGACACTAATATTCTGAAGTGTCGACACCAACTTCCTAGATGTGTCGACACCTTTTTCCTGAAGTGTCGACACCACTATTCTGTGTCGACACAGAAATCTCTATGTGTCGACACCGTTTTACTTAGCCATTTTCAATTCTATAAACTTACTCTAAGTTTATCATTCCTAGTTCAATTTTAAACCTATTGAACTTAGCTTCTTCTAGGGGCTTAGTATACATATCAGCTACTTGATTATCAGTTTTAACATATTCAAGTAAAATATCTTCTCTTTTTACATGCTCCCTAAGAAAATGATATTTAATTTCAATATGTTTTGTTCTACTATGAGATACAGGATTATTAGCTATTGAAATAGCACTAGTAGAATCACAAAAGAGTGGAGTTCTACTAACCTGAAATCCATAGTCCTCTAGCTGATGTTGTATCCACAAAAGTTGAGCACAGCAACTTCCTGCAGCCACATACTCTAACTCTGCAGTGGAGATAGCCACACTTGTTTGCTTTTTGCTACTCCATAAAATTAGTCTCCCACCTAGGAATTGACAGGTTCCAGTAGTGCTTTTTCTATCTTCTTTGCATCCTGCAAAGTCTGCATCTGAATAATCTGTTAGTTCAAAATCCCCATTCCTAGGGTACCAGAGGCCTAGATAGGGAGTGCCCTTTAGATATCTCAATATTCTTTTGACTGCTGTCAAATGAGACTCTTTAGGGCAGGCTTGATACCTGGTACAGACACATGTAGCATACATGATATCTGGTCTACTTGCAGTCAAGTATAATAGGGAGCCAACTATCCCTCTATACAGGGTTTCATCTACAGGTTTCCCTGCATCATCCTTGCTAAGAGACATACTTAACCCCATAGGAGTCTTCATGGTACTGGATGAATCCATACCATACTTCCTTATGAGTTCTAGGGTGAACTTGGACTGACATATGGATAAACCACTCTCAGTCTGTTTAACTTGGAGACCCAAGAAAAACTTCAGCTCTCCCATACTACTCATCTCAAATTGACCTTACATAAGTTTTGCAAACTTTTTGCAAAGGCTGCTTTCAGTAGACCCAAATATAATGTCATCTACATATATTTGAACTAGTATAACTTTGCCTCTAGATTCCCTAAGGAATAGAGTCTTATCTATTTTCCCCCTTGAGAACTTGTTCTCAATGAGGAAACTAGATAGGGTTTCATACCAAGCCCTAGGGGCTTGCTTTAACCCATATAAAGCTTTCCTAAGTCTATAGACATGATGAGGTAGAGTTGAATCTGTAACGTCCCGAATCGCTCTAGGCCCCTAGTGTGTGTGTTTTGAGTCAGGAGGGTTGACTTGAGTCCTGAGAGTGCAGGGAATTGGACTGCACTTGTGGAGAAGTGGAGAATCAGTGTAAAAAGGAGGTGACACGGGTAGGGACACGGCCGTGTGCCTACCCGTGTGCGTCAAATTGAGCTCGACCAGCCGTGTCGAGATCGTCGAGCTGTGTCGACACCAAGGGACACGGGTAGGGACACGGCCGTGTGCCTACCCGTGTGCGTCGAGTTGAGCTCGACGAGCCGTGTCGAGATCGTCGAGCTGTGTCGACACCAAGGGACACGGGTAGGGACACGGCCGTGTGCCTACCCGTGTGCGTCGAGTTGAGCTCGACGAGCCGTGTCGAGATCGTCGAGCTGTGTCGACACCAAGGGACACGGGTAGGGACACGGCCGTGTGCCTACCCGTGTGCGTCGAGTTGAGCTCGAGGACCCGTGTCGAGATCGTCGAGCTGTGTCGACACCAAGTGATACGGGTAGAGACACGGTCGTGTCCCTACCCGTGTGCGTCGAGTTGAGCTCGACGAGAAGTGTCGAGAGGCAACCCGAGAAGTACACGGCCAAGAACACGGCCAAGCACACGGCCGTGTCATAGGGACACGGGTCGGGACACGGGCGTGTCCCTACCCGTGTCAAGTGTTGAACCGACAAGGAAACTGTCGTTGCCGCTTCGCCAGGCAGGACACGGGTAAGGACACGGCCGTGTCCCTACCCGTGTCACATTTTATATATATAGGGGAGAGAAAACCCTAGCCGTTTTCATTCTCTTTTCTTCCCCTATTTTCTGTGAGATCTCCTGTGAGAGGGAAAACTGCAGGAGCAAGTCCTACCGGAGGAGATTCGCCATCGCCGTGAAAGGGAAAATGCCGCCAAGGAGAACTACGAGATCCATGGCTAGAAATGGTGGTACCGCTGGAGCCGATGTGAGTTTCCTGCCCTCTCCCTTAGTGCTAGATCTATAGTTATTTTCCTAGGAGAGACATCGGCTCAAGAGAGTCTTGATGGAGAGGAGAAGATTTCTAGGTTCGGCCATGCTAGGATTTGAATCCTAGACTTTAGATCTCTTCAACCCTTCCCCTTTTCTTCAATACGACGATGGGTGAATGGTTTCGTGAGGAGTTTTGGCCTTTGAGGTTGAATAAGGGAGGAGGACATTTCTGGAAAATTTAGGAAGGATCGCTTGAGGAAGAAGACGGACCGATGCCGTCCATTTTTCTTTAAGAAGCGTGCAGAATCTGTATTCTGCGCGCAGCGAACTTCGTGGCCATTTTTATGTATGCTATGGCCAGATCTGGGCTTTCGGCTTAACACGAAAGTTGAAGCCCTTGAAAATATCTTTCCAACGAATAGTTGCACGACTTCTGGCGAAGTCTGTAGCCACGGGAAAGTCTAAACGAAAAAGGTGTTCAATAAACCTCGTATGCAGAAACTGTGTTCTGTACGCAGCGGACTTCAAGTCCGATTTCAAATAGGATAATGTCAAATCTGGGTTGAGCTCTGAATATGAAAGATGTAGTCTATGGAAATACCTTTCCATCGAGGGGTTACACGACTTCACCGGATTCCTGTAGCCTCGGGAATCTCCGGTCGAAGTTGCTGTCCAGACTATTCCTGCACTTAAAAATCTGGGTTTATAATATTTGGATTTGGATTCGGTAAAACTAATATTACAGGTAACCTTGAGCCTTGGATAAACTCTTATGAATAATTAATTCAGTTGCATAAATGATGAAGATTATTAATCGGATTTCATGTGATAGAATTGTAAGATAGTATACTTGAATGATTTGACTGGTTAGAAGTTAGTAGATTTTTATACATGTGCATCTTGATATATTGTGTTGAAATCACCTGATATGACATATAGAAAGATAACTCATGGCCATGTGAATGTTGAATAGTGGATTGAATTTGGTAGTCCAATACTTAGAGTGTCGTCTTCCTATGAGTAGTGTTGTGTGAGTTTGTAAGTGCGGTGTTGACCGCCACTTGTTTTGGTTGTGTTGAGATGAGGTGTGGATGGATGGTTGGGCTGTGCCCTCGTGTTTGCTTCCGAGGCCCCTTCCACGTTATGTTGATGTGGTATTTGCATGTGGTGTGAGTCGACACGCGGTGTCGTAATTCCGGGTTAAGGATAGTGTGGCAGGTCTACGGGCTCGCCAGTCGTCACACCGACGGGAGTTGGCAGTTAGACTTGGTCGGTTTGGGCTGTGTCCTCGGTGTTCACGTCCCGAGGCCCCTCCGACCATGTGAACGGTCGGGCTGTGTCCTCGTGCTTTCTTCCGAGGCCCCTTCCGGGTCACGCAAGGCCAGTTCGGGCTGTGTTCTTGGTGTACATCTACCCAAGACCCCGCTGGGCCATAGTACGCATGGGCTCCGCTGTTGTGTTCTTAGCGTTGAGGCGTACGGAGGCCTAGGTGAAGTAGTGTGATACCCGCCTAGTAGTAGAAGTGCCCGTTCTACTGTCACCGCCTGGCCACGGCGGCTGATGCCTGAGAGGTTAGCTACCTGCTCGAAAAGTGGGAACTATAGTCTGTGTCGACATAGCAATTGCATGGGTGTGCATGGGTGAGTCATTGCATAGCATTCATAGCATTTCATAACATTGCACAACAAGATCCTCATTGTATAAGTTTGTATGGGCACTCTTATACGATGAGTTACTTTTATGTAACCCGATCCTTAACTTATAAGTTTGTATGGGCATTCTTATAAGTTAAGTTACTTCCTGCTCTTACTTATACTTGCTAGTTTACTTGTAGCTCTTATATAAATGCTGATAGTGATACTGTTTCTCTTACTCTACTGCCACCTGTTTGTACCTGTCATACACTTATAAATATTGTACACTTGTTTCTCTTTCTCCGCCCGGTGCCGAGGAGTCGCCGGGGGAGCGGATGTGAAACCACTTAGTCGTTTCGACTAACGGTTGCTACGTCTTCCTTTTTAGGAGGTCACGCCGCAGGTAGAGCAGCCGCAGACTACGCAGCAGGACAGCCAGGCCAGGACGACAGGGCCTGATGTGACGGTGCCGTCGATACCGTCTGTTACTGATGTTAGTATTTTTATTACTCTGATGTAGCCCGTTTGGGCAATGATTAGCTGTACTCTGATATTTTGTAGAAGCATGTTTTAGCTTCTCATTATTGATGTTTTGGACTTTATATACTTAGTGTGGATTTTGACTTCTCTTGCTTATTTATTTGGTTGGGTTGGCATGATATATTGATATGGTTTCAGCCGGCGGAATAGGCGTCTTGTGGTACAGGTTAGCCCGTGTGCTAATGCTACCGCAAGGCGGCTGTTCCGGGCATAAGACTCCCTCTTCGTGCCGTGTTTTGGGATCCGGGGAGGGGGGGGGGTCTTACAAATGGTATCAGTTTGCCACGATCCTCAACTAAGAAGTCATTCAACAATGGTGCCACCCCCGTTTGGTTAGTCAGTTTGGGGACAAACTGACTTAGCGGAAGCAGTGGTGTGCCCATATGTAATTCACATTAAGTTTGTCCAACTTTGACCTTAAGTTTAGCCAACCTGACCACAAATTTGTCGTGTATGTGTAGGTTCCACTGCATGTTGAGCCGATGGGGGGTACTCCTACCCCTCCCATACCCACTCAGTTCCAACAGTCTGAGTTGGGGCAAACGCTTACCGCCATTCTTGATGCTTTTAAGGCACAGCAGGCTCCGGTGCAACAACAAGCCCCGAGCTCCAACTGGCTGAGCACCTTCCGGGCTCTCTCCCCTCCCATCTACCTTGGGACGGAGTCAGCCGTACGTACAGAGGAATGGCTAGACACGATAGAAGAGTTGCTGGCTGATATCCGTTGCCCGGCCAACATGGCAGTGACATTGGCAGTGTCCGTCTTGGACTTACATGCGAAGAGGTGGTGGAAGTCCCTCATGGGCTCTACCTTCCAAGGCCGGATCTACACAGAGATAAGTTGGAGTGAATTCTCGGGTGTTTTCTTGGAGCACTTTATCCCTACATCGGCCCGAGATGAGCTTGAGCAGAGGTTCCTTCTACTAAAGCAGGGATCAAAGTCGGTTACAGAATACCAGCGAGAATTCCAGCATCTCGCAAGGTTCGCAGACTCTTATGAGTTGGATGACAGAGGTTATGCCAAGCGCTTCTATAAAGGGCTGCGAGATCCCCTAAGGCAGTCCCTTTTGTTTATAGCGGATGGTAGCTTGGCAGAGATCATTGATATGGCGAAAAGATTGGAGGCGGACCACCTGGGTTGTAGTAAGAGGCCTGCGGAGGACGTGATGGAAGCCGGCCCAAGTAATAGAAGGAGACGGGACTTCAGAGGAGGAAGAGGTTATCAAAGAGGTGGCGGGCGTGTCCACCGAAACTATAGGGTGGAGCATCCAGTTCCGCAGCCGCCTGCGTTGCCTCCACCCACACAGCATCAACGATTTCAACAACCTGAAGGGCGTCGTGGTCTGGTGTGCTTCGAATGCAACCAGCCGGGCCACATCCGGCGTTTTTGCCCGCAGCTATATAGGAACGCCCCTCCTGCCCTCCCTCCTGCTCTCCCTCCTGCTCTCCCTCCAGCAGCTCCACGAGGGCGGGGTTATATGCGCGGTCGAGGACGAGGACCGCCAAGAGGAAACCCCGGACCGGTCCGGGATCAGGTGTACGCGCTTGACATGGCGCAGGAAAGGAACCCACAAGATGTGATTGCAGGTATGATTTAATTAATTTACATATTTGCATGATCTAGCTTGAATTAATTAGAACTTACTAGCCACTAGCAATAAGTTTTGGTTGTTGGTACTTAGGCACCGTGATTATTGGCGAGAAGACGGCCTATGCGCTGTTCGATACCGGTGCCTCACACTCCTTTGTGTCCGAGGATTTCATAAAAGACATGGGGGATGTACAGTACTTCACTGGCATAGCCCGACGTGTACGCCTTCCGGACGGCTCAGAGATGATCGCAACCGCCAAGTGCGAGTTGGAGTTATTTATTGATGGGAAGGCCTTTGATACGCCGGCCACGGTTCTGAGAATGCCGGAGTTTGACATCATTTTGGGCATGGCATGGCTGGACTGGCACTTCGCGAGGATCGACTGCGCGGAGAAACGGATCTATTTGAGGCATGGAGACTCTGACGTCATCTTCCAAGGTATTGGCTTTGCGCCACGTATGATATTATCTTCTATTCAGGCTGTAAAGGCCCATATGAAGGGGGATGAGGTCTTCATGATCTGGTTCGAGTTGAAGGAAGCAGCGTTGGAATTAAAGGATGTACGGGTAGTGCGGGATTTTCCTGAGGTATTTCCTGAGAAGCTACCAGGATTACCTCCACATAGAGAGGTTGACTTCCAGATCAATCTAGTACCAGGTGCCAAGCCTGTATCCAAGGCTCCGTACAGAATAGCTCCGAAAGAACTCGCGGAGTTTAGAGTTCAATTGCAAGAATTGGTGGATTCAGGGTTCGTTCGCCCCAGTTCATCACCATGGGGAGCCCCTGTGCTGTTCGTGAAGAAGAAGGATGGAACACTGCGATTGTGTATAGATTATCGGGAACTCAATCGGTTGACGGTGCGGAACACTTATCCGCTACCGCGGATCGATGAGTTGTTCGATCAACTAGTGGGAGCACATTGGTTTTCTAAATTGGATTTACGCTCCGGATACTATCAGTTGAGGATACATGAGGGGGATATTCAGAAAACAGCATTCAGTTCGAGATATGGTTTGTATGAGTTCACAGTAATGCCGTTTGGGCTCACAAATGCCCCTTCGGCCTTCATGAGTTTGATGAACAAGGTGTTTGAACCGTATTTGGACATCTTCGTCATTGTTTTCATCGACGACATCTTGGTCTACTCAAAGACGGAGGAGGAGCATGTCGAGCACCTGACCTTGGTTTTGAAGAAATTGAAGGAGCACGCCTTGTATGCCAAGTTTAGCAAGTGTGAATTCTGGCTTAAGGAGGTTGCCTTCTTGGGGCATGTGATCAGTGGAGCAGGATTAGCTGTGGATCCAGCTAAGGTGCGGGCCGTGAAGGAGTGGTCGCCCTTGAAGTCGGCGGCCGATGTACGAAGCTTTCTTGGACTTGCTGGCTACTACCGCAAGTTCGTGAAAGGATTTTCCAAGATTGCCCTTCCTCTTACCTCCTTGACGAAGAAGGGTGTGCCATTTGAGTGGATGCCTCAATGTGAAGCAGCATTTCAAGAGTTGAAGGATAGGCTTACCTCCGCCCCCATCCTTGCACTTCCGTCAGGGAAGGAAGGATTTTAGGTTTACACGGACGCATCATATCAAGGGATGGGTGCGGTGCTGATGCAGCACGGGCATGTGATCGCTTATGCTTCAAGGCAGTTAAAGAAACATGAAATCAATTACCCGGTTCATGATTTGGAGTTGGGAGCAGTGGTGTTCGCTTTGAAAGTCTGGAGGCATTATTTATATGGCGTGCACTGCGAGATCTTTTCCGATCACAAAAACTTGAAGTATGTTCACACTCAGAAGGAGTTGAACCTGAGACAACGGCGGTGGTTGGAATTTCTATGCGACTACGAGTTCACCATGAACTACCACCCCGGGAAAGCGAACTCGGTAGCCGATGCCTTGAGTAGAAAAGTGCCAGGCTCTAGCCCAGAGTCTCGGCTGATGAGCATGGAGTTGGCTTGGATGATCGAGGAGATGGAACTTACTCTAGTATTCAAGGATCCATCGGCAGAGTATGCGGAGTATTTGGCCAACATGAGCATAGTTTGTGATATCCGAGACCGGATTCGGGTGGAGCAAGGAATGGATGCGGCCTTGGCCCCGGCAATCAAGGCAATTGAAGATGGGACCACCGATGAGTACACACTCAAAGACGGCCTCATTTATTTTCGTGGCCGACTCTATATTCCCAAGGGCGGCAAAATTCGGGAGGATATCTTGAGAGAGGCACATTCCTCTCAATATTCAGTGCACCCTGGTATTGCTAAGATGTACGCCGGATTGCGGAAGACCATGTGTTGGCCGGGAATGAAGAAGGATGTTCGCTACTATGTTACACATTGCGAAGCTTGCCAAAGAGTGAAGGCTGAATGTAGGAGTCCCGGTGGTTTGTTGCAGTCATTGCCCATCCCCGAATGGAAGTTCGAGGATATCTCCATGGACTTTGTTCATGGGTTACCTCGTTCCCGCTCCGGGAATGATTCAGTATGGGTTATTGTGGATCGACTGACAAAGGTGGCCCGATTCATTCCAATGAAGAAGGAAGCACACGTGGATGTTTTGGTACGCCTTTTTGTGGAGCAATTTGTACGGTATCATGGCGTGCCCAAGACAATTGTTTCGGATCGGGATGGTCGGTTTACATCCAATGAGTGGAAGGCGGTACAGGCGTATTTGGGCTCACGCCTAACCTTTAGTACCGCATTTCATCCTCAGACGGACGGGCAGTCAGAGCGGACCATCAGAACACTGGAGGATTTATTGAGGTTATGTGTGTTGGACAGGGGAGAGCCATGGGAGAGGCTCTTGCCCCTGGTGGAATTCTCTTACAACAATAGTCATCAAGCGAGCATCGGTATGGCGCCCCATGAAGCCCTTTACGGAAGAAGGTGCAGGACTCCCTTGTCTTGGGTGCAAGATGAAGATCCGAAGGCATTGGGAAACGAATACATAGATGATACTGATGCGGCGGTCAGATTGATACGGGATCGCATGTTGGAGGCTCAAAGTCGACAGGCGAAATATTACAATAAAAAGCACCGGATGGTGGAGTTCCAAGTGGGCGAAAAAGTGTTCATTAAGATTCGGCCGATGCGTGGAGTGTCACGGGTGCGGGGAGTGAAAAAGCTCAGCCCAAGGTATGTTGGGCCTTATACTATACTAGAAAGGATCGGCCCGTTGGCCTATCGGTTGGAGTTACCACCAGAACTAGAAAATCTCCATGACGTGTTCCATGTGTCGTCGCTTCGAAAAGCACTGTTGCGGCCCGACCAGTATATTCCCACTACTGATGGTGCAGTGGCATCAGATAGGTCTGTGCGACTAGAGCCGGTGCGGATTGTTGACAGCGAGACAAGGACTTTGCGCCGCAAAAGTGTACCCTTGGTGAAGGTACTATGGTCGAATCATGGGAAAGAAGAGTACACGTGGGAGCCAATGGATTTAATGCAGCAACGCTACCCGAAGTTGTTTGCTCAAGGTAATCTTATTTAAAAGCATATGTTAAATTTCCTGTTATGCTCTTCTCCCCATAGCCTAAGCCTGATTTCGGGGACGAAATCTTTTATTTTGTTTATAGGATTTGTAACGTCCCGAATCGCTCTAGGCCCCTAGTGTGTGTGTTTTGAGTCAGGAGGGTTGACTTGAGTCCTGAGAGTGCAGGGAATTGGACTGCACTTGTGGAGAAGTGGAGAATCAGTGTAAAAAGGAGGTGACACGGGTAGGGACACGGCCGTGTGCCTACCCGTGTGCGTCGAATTGAGCTCGACCAGCCGTGTCGAGATCGTCGAGCTGTGTCGACACCAAGGGACACGGGTAGGGACACGGCCGTGTGCCTACCCGTGTGCGTCGAGTTGAGCTCGACGAGCCGTGTCGAGATCGTCGAGCTGTGTCGACACCAAGGGACACGGGTAGGGACACGGCCGTGTGCCTACCCATGTGCGTCGAGTTGAGCTCGACGAACCGTGTCGAGATCGTCGAGCTGTGTCGACACCAAGGGACACGGGTAGGGACACGGCCGTGTGCCTACCCGTGTGCGTCGAGTTGAGCTCGACGACCCGTGTCGAGATCGTCGAGCTGTGTCAACACCAAGTGACACGGGTAGAGACACGGCCGTGTCCCTACCCGTGTGCGTCGAGTTGAGCTCGACGAGAAGTGTCGAGAGGCAACCCGAGAAGTACACGGCCAAGGACACGGCCAAGCACACGGCCGTGTCAAAGGGACACGGGTCGGGACACGGGCGTGTCCCTACCCGTGTCAAGTGTTGAACCGACATGGAAACTGTCGTTGCCGCTTCGCCAAGCAGGACACGGGTAAGGACACGGCCGTGTCCCTACCCGTGTCACATTTTATATATATAGGGGAGAGAAAACCCTAGCCATTTTCATTCTCTTTTCTTCCCCTATTTTCTGTGAGATCTCCTGTGAGAGGGAAAACTGCAGGAGCAAGTCCTACCGGAGGAGATTCGCCATCGCCGTGAAAGGGAAAATGCCGCCAAGGAGAACTACGAGATCCATGGCTAGAAATGGTGGTACCGCTGGAGCCGATGTGAGTTTCCTACCCTCTCCCTTGGTGCTAGATCTATAGTTATTTTCCTAGGAGAGACATCGGCTCAAGAGAGTCTTGATGGAGAGGAGAAGATTTCTAGGTTCGGTCATGCTAGGATTTGAATCCTAGACTTTAGATCTCTTCAACCCTTCCCCTTTTCTTCAATACGACGATGGGTGAATGGTTTCGTGAGGAGTTTTGGCCTTTGAGGTTGAATAAGGGAGGAGGACATTTCTGGAAAATTTAGGAAGGATCGCTTGAGGAAGAAGACGGACCGATGCCGTCCATTTTTCTTTAAGAAGCGTGCAGAATCTGTATTCTGCGCGCAGCGAACTTCGTGGCCATTTTTATGTATGCTATGGCCAGATCTGGGCTTTCGGATTAACACAAAAGTTGAAGCCCTTGAAAAAAGCTTTCCAACGAATGGTTGCACGACTTCTGGCGAAGTCTGTAGCCACGGGAAAGTCTAAACGAAAATGGTGTTCAATAAACCTCGTATGCAGAAACTGTGTTCTGTACGCAGCGGACTTCAAGTCCGATTTCAAATAGGATAATTTCAAATCTGGGTTGAGCTCTGAATATGAAAGATGTAGTCTATGGAAATACCTTTCCATCGAGGGGTTACACGACTTCACCGGATTCCTGTAGCCTCGGAAATCTCCGGTCGAAGTTGATGTCCAGACTATTCCTGCACTTAAAAATCTGGGTTTATAATATTTGGATTTGGATTCGGTAAAACTAATATTACAGGTAACCTTGAGGCTTGGATAAACTCTTATGAATAATTAATTCAGTTGCATAAATGATGAAGATTATTAATCGGATTTCATGTGATAGAATTGTAAGATAGTATACTTGAATGATTTGACTGGTTAGAAGTTAGTAGATTTTTATACATGTGCATCTTGATATATTGTGTTGAAATCACCTGATATGACATATAGAAGGATAACTCATGGCCATGTGAATGTTGAATAGTGGATTGAATTTGGTAGTCCAATACTTAGAGTGTCGTCTTCCTATGAGTAGTGTTGTGTGAGTTTGTAAGTGCGGTGTTGACCGCCACTTGTTTTGGTTGTGTTGAGATGAGGTGTGGATGGATGGTTGGGCTGTGCCCTCGTGTTTGCTTCCGAGGCCCCTTCCACGTTATGTTGATGTGGTATTTGCATGTGGTGTGAGTCGACACGCGGTGTCGTAATCCCGGGTTAAGGATAGTGTGGCAGGTCTACGGGCTCGCCAGTCGTCACACCGACGGGAGTTGGCAGTTAGACTTGGTCGGTTTGGGCTGTGTCCTCGGTGTTCACGTCCCGAGGCCCCTCCGACCATGTGAACGGTCGGGCTGTGTCCTCGTGCTTTCTTCCGAGGCCCCTTCCGGGTCACGCAAGGCCAGTTCGGGCTGTGTTCTTGGTGCACATCTACCCAAGACCCCGCTGGGCCATAGTACGCAAGGGCTCCGCTATTGTGTTCTTAGCGTTGAGGCGTACGGAGGCCTAGGTGAAGTATTGTGATACCCGCCTAGTAGTAGAAGTGCCCGTTCTACTGTCACCGCCTGGCCACGGCGGCTGATGCCTGAGAGGTTAGCTACCTGCTCGAAAAGTGGGAACTATAGTCTGTGTCGACATAGCAATTGCATGGGTGTGCATGGGTGAGTCATTGCATAGCATTCATAGCATTTCATAACATTGCACAACAAGATCCTCATTGTATAAGTTTGTATGGGCACTCTTATACGATGAGTTACTTTTATGTAACCCGATCCTTAACTTATAAGTTTGTATGGGCATTCTTATAAGTTAAGTTACTTCCTGCTCTTACTTATACTTGCTAGTTTACTTGTAGCTCTTATATAAATGCTGATAGTGATACTGTTTCTCTTACTCTACTGCCACCTGTTTGTACCTGTCATACACTTATAAATATTGTACACTTGTTTCTCTTTCTCCGCCCGGTGCCGAGGAGTCGCCGGGGGAGCGGATGTGAAACCACTTAGTCGTTTCGACTAACGGTTGCTACGTCTTCCTTTTTAGGAGGTCACGCCGCAGGTAGAGCAGCCGCAGACTACGCAGCAGGACAGCCAGGCCAGGACGACAGGGCCTGATGTGACGGTGCCGTCGATACCGTCTGTTACTGATGTTAGTATTTTTATTACTCTGATGTATCCCGTTTGGGCAATGATTAGCTGTACTCTGATATTTTGTAGAAGCATGTTTTAGCTTCTCATTATTGATGTTTTGGACTTTATATACTTAGTGTGGATTTTGACTTCTCTTGCTTATTTATTTGGTTGGGTTGGCATGATATATTGATATGGTTTCAGCCGGCGGAATATGCGTCTTGTGGTACAGGTTAGCCCGTGTGCTAATGCTACCGCAAGGCGGCTGTTCCGGGCATAAGACTCCCTCTTCGTGCCGTGTTTTGGGATCCGGGGAGGGGGGGGGGGGTCTTACAGAATCAACAAAACCTGAAGGCTGTTCCACATAGACTTCCTCTTTAAGATTACCATTCAGAAATGCTGACTTGACATCCATTTGGTAAACTTTGAATCCTTGATAGGTTGCATAGGCCAAGAACATCCTTATGGCTTCCAGTCTGGCTACTGGAGCAAAGGTTTGATCAAAGTCAATACCTTCTTCTTGCCTATATCCTTTAGCAACCAATCTTGCTTTATTCTTAATGATGACCCCTTGTTTATCCATCTTATTCCTGTAGATCCACTTGGTTCCTATTATATTGTGGTCTTTAGGTTTAGGAACAAGTTCCCAGACCTTGCACCTCTTGAACTGATTAAGCTCTTCCTGCATTGCTTCAGTCCATTGTGGATCTAGAATGGCTTCTTCAAACTTCTTTGGTTCAACTTGAGATAGAAAACTGGAGTAGATTGCTGCATTCTGATTTCAGCTCCTTATTTGTACCCCTTGTCTTGGATCACCAATAATCTGCTCTACTGGATGATCTCTAAGATGCCTATTGCCTGGAGGCATCCTAACTTCTGGTTGAACCTCTTCAGCATCTCCATCATGCTGTACTCCTTGAACATCATCAGCAATTGGTACATGTAGTTCTCCCCCTGGACAACAGCCACTGTCTTCTACTTGCTGTCTTGCAGTAGGTACTTCTTCTATAGTAAGTTTGTCCATCTTCTTTGTTAAACCTGTGGGGCTGCATACACTGCTAGACAACTCATTGTTAATAAGTTTAGTCTCATCAAAAACTACATGTACAGATTCTTCTACAACTTGTGTAGACAAGTTGTAGACTCTATAAGCCTTACTGTTATTGCTGTACCCAACAAAAATTCCCTCTTGGGACTTGACAGCAAACTTAGTCAAGTAAGACTTTCCATTGTTAAGTATGAAGCATTTGAAACCAAAGATCCTGATGTAGGATAGGTTTGGTTTCCTGCCTTTCACAACCTCATAGGGGGTCTTATTGAGGCCTTTAGTAATGGTAGCCCTATTTATAACATGGCATGCAGTGTTAACTGCTTCAGCCCAGAAATATTCTGGTAGTGATGTATCACTTAATAGGGTCCTACCAGCCTCTATCAAGGTCCTATTCTTCCTCTCAGCAATGCCATTTTGCTGAGGTGTTCTAGGTGAAGAAAACTCTTGAAATATCCCAAATTCTTTACATAGTTTTGTCATGCTATCAGACTGAAATTCAGTACCATGGTCACTTCTAATCTTGACCACTGTACTGTCAAGTTCATTCTGAATTTGCTTGACAAAGCTATAGAAGACACTAGGTGTTTCAGATTTATGTCTTAAGAAGAACACCCAGGAAAACCTTGAGTAGTCATCTACAACTACAAAGGTATAGACCTTCCTACCTAAGCTGTGAACTGGCATTGGACCAAAGAGATACATATGCAAGAGGTATAAACACCTCACAACATCTTTGTTTTCTATGCTTCTAAAGGTGGATCTAGTCTGCTTGCCCTTTTGACAAGATGAGCAAATACCATCTTTAACACACTTAACTTGAGGACCATTCCTCACTAACTCTTTGCTAAAGAGTTTGCTAATAGTCTTGTAGTTAAGATGGGCAAGCCTCTTGTGCCATTTGACACAATGAGAGACTGTCTCATCAACTACAAAACACACTGGAGAACC
Organism: Platanthera guangdongensis; assembly: GCA_039583875.1. Classification (NCBI taxonomy): domain Eukaryota; kingdom Viridiplantae; phylum Streptophyta; class Magnoliopsida; order Asparagales; family Orchidaceae; genus Platanthera; species Platanthera guangdongensis. The sequence continues at coordinate 18,692,543 of CM077163.1, forward strand.
ATTGTTCTCAACCATAATGTCTAAGAAATAGACATTCCTTTTCCTATAACCAGTCAAAATGATCTCTTGATCAGTTGACCTCTTGATATGACAACCATTTTTAACAAATGAGATGTCATACCCTACATCACTTAATTGACTTATACTTATTAGGTTGTGTTTCAACCCTTTAACATAAGCCACTTGAGTAATGGTAACCAAGTTACTAGAAATGTTACCAAATCTTTTGATGATTCCTTTTTCAGAATCACCAAAGGTGACTTTTGGACCATCTTTTATTGGAATGTAGTCCCTTAGTAATCCTCTAGTTCCAGTCATGTGTCTGGAACATCCACTGTCCAAGTACCATGTTGGGGTATGGCCACTTGGACTCACCTGCAAAACAGATTAATTAACCTTAGAACCCAAAGAATTCTTGGGTCCTTGGTACTTGTTAGTTTGCAACCTGACAAAGCTACCTACTGGCTTTCCAACAGGTAGTTTGCAACTCACTTTGGCACTAGCATTGTGCCAACAATCCATTGCAAAATGGCCAACCTTGCCACAGCACCAACATTCAAACTTATGGTACCTTTGCTTAGGTACTATCTTTGCTGTCTTGTCTACAGCTGACTTGTTGAGTGTTGGGGCTTTGCCCTTGGACTTGTACTGCTCAGTCCTTGCAGGTCTAGTAAATCCCAGTCCAGCTTTACCCTTGTGATGAATAAATTCATCAATTATGGGTAACACTGACTTAGGTTTAGAAAACCTAGCAACAAGCTCTCTCTCTTTCTGAAGATTAATCTCCAGACTCTTGATTTGATCATTCTTAAAGGTGATAGTCCCCATCTGAATCACTGTAATGTGCTTCAGTCTGGCTATCTCATTAAGCTTTTGATCAAAAGACTTCTCAAATTCTGTTGCAGCAGCTTTGAGATCAACAATTTCCTTTGCCTGACTTTTGGCAAGGGACTTGCTCTTCTTATAAGCTTGCAACAGTACTTTATATTCATCTATCAGCTGATGAATATCTTCCTCAGACTCAGATACACTCTCATCACTAGATGATGATGAATCTGATTCTGTACTGGCATAAGAAACTGAACTTAAAGTTGAACTTTGTACCTTACTGGGTCCTGGCTGCTCCAGGATTTTGTCATTTTCAGTCAATGCCATCAGTACTTGGCACTGACAGTCTTCTTTCTCATATATAGAATCCATAATCTGCATGAACTCTTCTTCTTCTTCTTCAGCAAACAGCCCTATGTATGCCTCAGCATCTGACTCAGTTTCTGAAGAAGAAATATCTGACAGAGTCTTCTCCTTTTTGGCAACAAAAGACTTCTCTTTCTTGCCTTTGAAATGAGTCTTCTTCCTGTCACCAGACTCCTTTCTCTTTTCTAGACAATCTGCAACAACATGGCCTTGTCTATTGCAGCAATAGCACACTATTTTTGAAACAGTTGCCTTGCTAGATTATTCCTCTTCCTATCTTTCTTTGAAGCCTTTTTATCCTGATAAAAATCTTCTTTTCCCTTTGAAGTAGAAGGCCTTGTCCTCCACTGTTTCTTCTTCAAGAACTTATGAAAATGTCTAGTGAAGGCAGCAAAGTCTTCATCACTTTCACTGCTTTCAGACTTTGTGCTGACAGACTCATCTGACTCTGATTCAGCAACCTTTGGAGGTGGAGTTGGTGACTTACCTCTGTACTTTCTGGGGGCTTCTGTCTTGAAAGCTACTGTTCTTTCCTTATGTTCATTTCTTGTTGATTTCTCCTCCTCTTTTCTTACTGTCAACTGTATTTCATATGACAACAATTTGCCAAACAGTGTAGGTGGAGGAATTTCTCCCAACTTAGCCATTTCTCTAATGACACAGATCTTGGTGTCCCAATCTTTAGTTAGGGACCTTAGAAACTTGTCATTTAGTTCATAATTACTGAACTCTCTTCCATAAGACATGAGTTCATTCACTATCCTGTAGAACTTCTTATAGCACTCAGTTATGCTATCACCCTTTCCTTGTCTAAAACTTTCATACTCTTGATTTAGCAAGGATTTTCTATCTTGCCTTACTTTTTCAGAACCCTCCATATACACAATAAGAGTATCCCACATCTCTTTGGCTGTCTTACAGTGTATTATATTCTAAAAAGTTGCATCATCTATGACACTCACTATAATGTTTTGAGCCCTTTTGTCCATGGTGGCTAGGACAATCTCATCCTTTGTCATTTCAGAGAAATCCTTTGGTGTTCTCTGATTTGCATCTAGAACTGATATCTTCATGTGCACATATGGCCCCTCTTTTACTGTGATGTAAATCCTAGGGTCTAAGGATTCCATAAACAACCTTACCCTTTCCTTACAGATCCCAAATATCTCTTTCCTACATATAGGTAATTTCATGGATCCCAATCCTTGTGATTCTCAGAGAAACCCATGGTTCTTGATTTTCTTGAATATGTAAGTTGACTTAGACTGAATCTGTCAATCAGGATCTCCTCAGACTGTTAGTCCTTTTTGAGGACCTCCCTCTGATACCACTTGAAAGATATAGTACCTAAACACCTAGAAGGGGGGTGAATAGGTGACCAAATTCTTTTTAACTTTTTATGGCAGCAATCAGTTTATAACATAGAATCTAATCTACTTTTGCACAACAATCACACAGCATACACAGCAAATCACAGCACACAGAAGACACACAGTTTTATAGTGGTTCCCCAAGATTTGGGTACATCCACTTTCCCCCTTCGCCTATCTAGCAGTGTACTAGATTCGGCCAAACTTCTCCACTATCTCAGAACCCAAACTGGTTCCTACACCTCAGGCCCAAGGCCCTACAACTCAGCTTTTCCACAAAGCCTACACTCAGCCACAAAGGCCTACAATCAGCCACCAAGGCCTACACTCAGCCACCAAGGCGTACACTCAGAGATTTCAATCTCCTACACTCAGGCTCTCAAGCCCTACACTCAGCCTTTATAATTACAGGCTTACAAGGCTCAGATCCAAAGGATCTTATAAGATAAAAATGATTATACAATTGTTAACTCAGCAACCCAAAGACAAGAGAGGGGAGTTGTGAGTTTCTTGATGAGTTCTTGGAAGAACTCAGCTGAAATCAATCTGACTTAGCTTTCTTCAAAGCTTCTTGAAAGTAGAACTCAATAAGATTGACTCCTTCTGCAGTTGATCCTTGATCTCTGCCACTTAGAATTCAGAATAAATCTGAACCCTTCTTCTCAGCCTAGTTCCAACAGCTGATTTCTTGGATGGAGCCCTCTCTCTCCAACTTCTTAGATCTGCACTTTATTCTTCAAGGAGTAGCTAGATCTTCTTTGTTTGATACTTGATCAATAATGTGAATCACTTTCTCAACTTCTACAACTACAGTTTCTGTAGACTGTATGAGCCTATTTATAGGTCTTCTTCATGGTAACCGGCTGGTCCGGTTCATAACTGCTTTCTGACAACTCTGACAAGTGCTGTAGACCGGCTGGAACGACAGCTGTCAAGTCATCCAGTCAGTTCTTGAAAGTTCTCTAACTGTCTGAAAGTGTCGAGACTTTCTGTCTTTAAGTGTCGACACTTATAGACCAAGTGTCGACACAAGTTGTGTAAGTGTCGACACAAGTCTACAAGGTGTCGACATAACTCCTTTTGTTGTAGATTCTATGTCTCGACACAGTTTCTTTTTCATGTGTCGACACTGAAATTGAGTGTCGACACAAGTACTTGATCTTCTGTATTTTGCTGAATTCTTCTAAGTGTCGACACATCTCCTTTGTGTCGACACATCTTCATGTGTTGAATCTGTTAAGTGTCGACACTGCTTCTTGGTGTCGACACATGTCTTTAGTGTTGATACTTGCTGAGTGTCGACACAGCTTCTTGTGTCGACACTTGATTCTTCTGTTGAGACTTCAGCTGAGTGTCGACACATTCCCTTAGTGTCGTCACTTGTACTTAGAATATTTTGTTGATCTTGCTGTTCTTTGCTAAGTGTCGACACAGCTCCATGTGTCGACACTTTCTTCAAGTGTAGAGTCTTCAGCTGAGTGTCGACACATTGTTCTGGGTGTCGACACTTACTTCAAATGTTGACTCTTCTGTTGAGTGTCGACACATTGTTCTTGGTGTCAACACTTACTTCAAGTGTTGACTCTTCTGTTGAGTGTCGACACATTGTTCTTGGTGTCGACACTTACTTCAAGTGCTGACTCTTCTGTTGTGTGTCGACACATTGTTCTTGGTGTCGACACTTACTTTAAGTGCTGACTCTTCTATTGAGTGTCGACACATTGTTCTGGGTGTCGACACTTATATTTAGTCTCTGCTGACTTTTGCTGAGTGTTGACACAACTCCAAGTGTCGACACTTTCTGATGTAGACACAGTTCTTCTAGGTGTCGACACTGCTGTTAAGTGTGGACACTGCTTCACTGCACTTTTCTTCACTGAGTGTCGACACAGCTCCTTGTGTCGACACTTTCTGTCTGGTTTCGACTCTGCATCCCAGGTGTCGACACAATGACTCCAAGTGTCGACACTGCTTGTCTGGGTGTCGACACAAGTCTTCTTAAGTGTCGACACTTTCCCTCTGGGCGTCGACACATGGACTTAGAAACTTTTTGCTTTATTCCTGCAAATACTTAACCTGCACAAGTAACTCAAAATACATCAAATACATTTTGATGTATATCATTGAGTAGGGTGAGGCTTCTTCAAATCAGGTACATTTAAACCAATGTACCCAACAATCTCCCCCTATTTGGAGAAGTCATAACCCTTAGTCAATGATATACACCATTCATAATTAAATTACAAAATGATGTAAAGCAGGATTATATACAGCAGGGTAAACATAAATATGTATTAATCACACATGTATACAAATACATCATCACAGAACAAATATGAAATAGACATAGACATTATCACAGAACAAACATGAAATAGATTCAACATATAACACATTGTTCTAATATCTGTCATATTCTTTTTCAGAAGTTCACAAAATTTTTACATCAAAAAGATTACAAAGTAAACTTCAAGAAAATTCTAAATCTATTTCAGTTCTGGCTCCTTAATAACTATTCCTTTTCCAGCTTGAACTTTAGCTTGAACAGGAGCATCAACAACTTCAGCATCAGCAGGCTTCTTGCCTTTCAGATCTTTCTTCTTAAGCTCTTCTGCTTTAATCTTCTGCCTTTCAAAATAATGGTATGGCTTTGGAAAGTACTTGCTAGGCTCCTGAGCAGTAGGAGGTAGATTTCCCATCTTGGCCTTCCTTCTATATTGAACTATTGCCTCCTGTCTAGTTTCATATTTTCTTCATTCAGCCTCAGAGAACCACTTGTTCCTGTCTTGAATGTTATCTTTGGCAGCTTTCCAGGCAGTCAATATAATGTTTCTAGAGGTAGGGCTCCACTGCTCAAAGTCTGGTCTTTGTTCAGCTTGTTCCCTAAACCTCTTCTTTGACAGTCTAGTCTCTTCTTCTTTCTGCAATGCCTCTTGCATGGCTTCAGATATAGGCTGATCAACCTTTTCAATATTAACATTGTCCTTGCCCCCAGGTGGGCTATACATAGACTGTACATCTGCTTGAATCATGTCAAAATCTGGAGGAGGGTAGATGACTTGAGCCACTTCAGGTTGCTCCCCTCCTAGATATGCAGGTTGAATTCCTGATTCTGCCACATTATCATCATCACAAAGAGGAGGATATCCAAGAGTTGCTCTGATTGAATTTGATATCCACTTGGCATGATCAGAGCTGGCCTTGACTAACACTCTCTCCTCCTTTATGACTTCTCTTTCTATATGATCTCTCACATCATCCTTCTGAAATCTCACTTGATTATCCAAGTAATTAACTCCATCTTTAAAGAAAGGTTTTAACCTTTGGAGTTTGTCAGTTATATTCTTTTGAGATTCTTGAATGGCAGTTTTAAGAGCAGTGATTTCTTCTAGAAATACTTTGTCAAAATCTGCCTTTGCTATAGCTGGAGTCTGCCCTACAGCTAGATTCTTCAGTTCTGTGACAATTGCATTGTGAGATGCTGTAAGGTTGTCATTCATTCTTATCTGATTTTCAAGAACATAACCTTGTTTCACAGCCATGTCATCTACTTGTGCTTTTATCTTCTCCTGGTGTGTAGCCAAGTACACCACTGCATTCCCACCTTTGTGGAAACATTCAGTCATCTCCTTTTTATTTTGGTTCATTTCAAACCTGATAGATTTGATGTTCTGGGCTAGATCAAATTGGAGAGACTTCTGCCCTTCATCCACATATTTCTCTATGGCCTGCCTTTGCTCATCAAGTTTAATTTGCATTGCAACCATCAGTTCACTATAATCAATTGATGGTGCTTGCTGAACTATAGACTGTGGAGCAACAGTCTGCAAAGCCTTCTTATAACTTTGGCTTCTTCTCCTGAAGACCTGAAACTTCTTCTTCTTTGCCCTAGAAATCTCCTCATCTTTAGAGGCAGATGTGCTGGCTATTTCCACCCTCTCCTTAGGACTTGGAGGCCTCTCAGGTTGCACGTCTGGTGCTGTCTCAGGTACTCTCCTGGTAGGGTCTTCATGAGTTTGCACTTGCTCCCCCTCAGCAGCAGCATTCTCTTCTTCAGTAGCAGCATTGTCTTTGTCAAAATCTTGCTGATCCAGATTTAAAAATAAATCTTCCATAGTATACTCTTGTGGTGAAGGAGCTGGAGAAATTCTGGGCTCTTCAACCACTGGATCAGATACAACTACATCAACAGATGTGTCTTCCATGACAGCATCTGGGACTGGACTATCCAGCTGAGTTTGCTGATGAACTTCAGACAAATCATTATCTTCTATAGGAAAATCTAAAGTATGGAGTTCAGTGATTACCTCTAGAATAATGATTGTTGCTTGTTCACTTTCCAGTGTAGTGGGTTCATCTACAACTGGAAGCTCCCCCTGGCTTTGATCCTTGTGTATGGGGCTAGATTGTGGTAGCTCCCACTGGATCTCTGCATCATCTTGAGGAGCAGGAGATTTTACAGCAGGTCCTTCCTCATTCTCATCTAGAGTGAAGACAACTTGTTCTTCACTGTCTGAGCTGCTAGTGGACTCCTGAGCCACTGGAGTAGTTTTCCTCTTCTTCTTTGGTGGAATCTCCTTCTCAGAAACTATCTTCTCAGGGGTTGGCATCTCCTTAGTCAACACACTGTCCCATCTAGAGAACAATCTCATGTCCATTTTTCTCATGTGATTTATTTTACTTCCAGCAGCTTGTTGCATAACCTCTGGTATGGTACCAGCTAGGTATAGACTTAAAATTCTTCCCAGATTGGGCTTCTTCATGCTTTCCTTAATCTTCTCATAAACTACCATAGACCAGTCAGTTTGTAGAGAGAAGATTATCCTTGTCATAATACTAAACATATAGGCAGACACTCTGTCATGCCCTCCTGGCTTGCTGAGTATGACTTTGCCAACAATCTCTGAAAGGAATTTCCCTTGATTGTTCATGCCCTTTCTAATAAATACTGATCCAAGCTTCATCTTAGGATCCATTCCACACCAGGTTAGAGCTTCCCTGGTCTTTGTAGCTGTAACCTCAGCTTCCTCTTTAGTTCTTGGCAATTGAAGCACCTTCCTCAAGCTCTTTGGTGAAATCTTAACCTTTGTTTCATGAACTCTGGATTTGATCTTGTATCCAGATTCGTCCACTTTAGCTCCATTGAGGAATTCAAGTACCTCTTTCTTCCATATCTTAGTAGGTTCTGAAACAAGATATTCTAACCCTGAATCGGCTACTAGGGTTATCACGTTCTTGATTTCTTGATTGACATCATCGAAAGCATTGCGCACCAGCTCGTATCCTTCATTAACGTTCTCCTCTAGCTTAGGTGCCATTAGGGTTTGTAGAATTTGTCTTAAGAGAAGAGAGGTGTCGACACAGAAGTTTGGTCTCGAAACTTTTGAAAGCTTGTCGAAAAACTAAGATAAAACCCTATTTATACCTTTCTAATTTTGAAGATGAACAGGCGGGACAGCTAACTTAAATTGTGTCGACACTGGCAATAAGTGTCGACACTAACTTATAATGTCTCGACACATATGTGTCGACACAAGTTTAGTCAACAGATTTTATGTGTCGACACATGTTTATGTGTCGACACCACATAACTCGACTCATAGTCGAGACTTTACTTAGAAAATTCTGAGAAAAACTTAAGTGTCGACACCACTTTGGATGTGTCGACACCTACTTGACATGTGTCGACACTAATATTCTGAAGTGTCGACACCAACTTCCTAGATGTGTCGACACCTTTTTCCTGAAGTGTCGACACCACTATTCTGTGTCGACACAGAAATCTCTATGTGTCGACACCTTTTTACTTAGCCATTTTCAATTCTATAAACTTACTCTAAGTTTATCATTCCTAGTTCAATTTTAAACCTATTGAACTTAGCTTCTTCTAGGGGCTTAGTATACATATCAGCTACTTGATTATCAGTTTTAACATATTCAAGTAAAATATCTTCTCTTTCTACATGCTCCCTAAGAAAATGATATTTAATTTCAATATGTTTTGTTCTACTATGAGATACAGGATTATTAGCTATTGAAATAGCACTAGTAGAATCACAAAAGAGTGGAGTTCTACTAACCTGAAATCCATAGTCCTCTAGATAATGTTGTATCCACAGAAGTTGAGCACATCAACTTCCTGCAGCCACATACTCTGACTCTGAAGTGGAGATAGCCACACTTGTTTGCTTTTTGCTACTCCATAAAATTAGTCTCCCACCTAGGAATTGACAGGTTCCAGTAGTGCTTTTTCTATCTTCTTTGCATCCTGCAAAGTCTGCATCTGAATAATCTGTTAGTTCAAAATCCCCATTCCTAGGGTACCAGAGGCCTAGATAGGGAGTGCCCTTTAGATATCTCAATATTCTTTTGACTGCTATCAAATGAGACTCTTTAGGGCAGGCTTGATACCTGGTACAGACACATGTAGCATACATGATATCTGGTCTACTTGCAGTCAAGTATAATAGGGAGCCAACTATCCCTCTATACATGGTTTCATCTACAGGTTTCCCTGCATCATCCTTGCTAAGAGACATACTTGACCCCATAGGAGTCTTCATGGTACTGGATGAATCCATATCATACTTCCTTATGAGTTCTAGGGTGAACTTGGACTGACATATGGATAAACCACTCTCAGTCTGTTTAACTTGGAGACCCAAGAAAAAATTCAGCTCTCCCATACTACTCATCTCAAATTGACCTTGCATAAGTTTTGCAAACTTTTTGCAAAGGCTGCTTTCAGTAGACCCAAATATAATGTCATCTACATATATTTGGACTAGTATAACTTTGCCTCTAGATTCCCTAAGGAATAGAGTCTTATCTATTTTCCCCCTTGAGAACTTGTTCTCAATGAGGAAACTAGATAGGGTTTCATACCAAGCCCTAGGGGCTTGCTTTAACCCATATAAAGCTTTCCTAAGTCTATAGACATGATGAGGTAGAGTTGAATCAACAAAACCTGAAGGCTGTTCCACATATACTTCCTCTTTAAGATTACCATTCAGAAATGCTGACTTGACATCCATTTGGTAAACTTTGAATCCTTGATAGGTTGCATAGGCCAAGAACATCCTTATGGCTTCCAGTCTGGCTACTATAGCAAAGGTTTGATCAAAGTCAATACCTTCTTCTTGCCTATATCCTTTAGCAACCAATCTTGCTTTATTCTTAATGATGACCCCTTGTTCATCCATCTTATTCCTGTAGATCCACTTGGTTCCTATTATATTGTGGTCTTTAGGTTTAGGAACAAGTTCCCAGACCTTGCACCTCTTGAACTGATTAAGCTCTTCCTGCATTGCTTCAGTCTATTGTGGATCTAGAATGGCTTCTTCAAACTTCTTTGGTTCAACTTGAGATAGAAAACTGGAGTAGATTGCTGCATTCTGATTTCTACTCCTTGTTTGTACCCCTTGTCTTGGATCACCAATAATCTGCTCTACTGGATGATCTCTAAGATGCCTATTGGCTGGAGGCATCCTAACTTCTGGTTGAACCTCTTCAGCATCTCCATCATGCTGTACTCCTTGAACATCATCAGTAATTGGTACATGTAGTTCTCCCCCTGGACAACAGCCACTGTCTTCTACTTGCTGTCTTGCAGTAGGTACTTCTTCTATAGTAAGCTTGTCCATCTTCTTTGTTAAACCTGTGGGGCTGCATACACTGCTAGACAACTCATTGTTAATAAGTTTAGTCTCATCAAAAACTACATGTACAGATTCTTCTACAACTTGTGTAGACAAGTTGTAGACTCTATAAGCCTTACTGTTATTGCTGTACCCAACAAAAATTCCCTCTTGGGACTTGACAGCAAACTTAGTCAAGTAAGACTTTCCATTGTTAAGTATGAAGCATTTGCAACCAAAGATCCTGAAGTAGGATAGGTTTGGTTTCCTGCCTTTCATAACCTCATAGGGGGTCTTATTGAGGCCTTTAGTAATGGTAGCCCTATTTATAACATGGCATGCAGTGTTAACTGCTTCAGCCCAGAAATATTCTGGTAGTGATGTATCACTTAATAGGGTCCTACCAGCCTCTATCAAGGTCCTATTCTTCCTCTCAGCAATGCCATTTTGCTGAGGTGTTCTAGGTGAAGAAAACTCTTGAAATATCCCAAATTCTTCACATAGTTTTGTCATGCTATCAGACTGAAATTCAGTACCGTGGTCACTTCTAATCTTGACCACTGTACTGTCAAGTTCATTCTGAATTTGCCTTACAAAGCTATAGAAGACACTAGGTGTTTCAGATTTATGTCTTAAGAAGAACACCCAGGAAAACCTTGAGTAGTCATCTACAACTACAAAGGTATAAACCTTCCTACCTAAGTTGTGAACTGTCATTGGACCAAAGAGATCCATATGCAAGAGGTATAAACACCTCACAGCATCTTTGTTTTCTATGCTTCTAAAGGTGGATCTAGTCTGCTTGCCCTTTTGACAAGCTGAGCAAATACCATCTTTAACACACTTAACTTGAAGACCATTCCTCACTAACTCTTTGCTAAAGAGTTTGCTAATAGTCTTGTAGTTAAGATGGACAAGCCTCTTGTGCCATTTGACATAATGAGAGACTGTCTCATCAGCTACAAGACATACTGGAGAACCATTGTTCTCAACCATAATGTCTAAGCAATAGACATTACTTTTCCTATAACCAGTCAAAATGATCTCTTGATCAGTTGACCTCTTGATATGACAACTATTTTTAACAAATGAGATGTCATACCCTACATCATTTAATTGACTTATACTTATTAGGTTGTGTTTCAACCCTTTAACATAAGCCACTTGAGTAATGGTAACCAAGTTACTAGAAATGTTACCAAATCTTTGATGATTCCTTTTTCAGAATCACCAAAGGTGACTTTTGGACCATCTTTTATTGGAATGTAGTCCCTTAGTAATCCTCTAGTTCCAGTCATGTGTCTGGAACATCCACTGTCCAAGTACCATGTTGGGGTATGGCCACTTGGACTCACCTGCAAAACAGATTAATTAACCTTAGAACCCAAAGAATTCTTGGGTCCTTGGTACTTGTTAGTTTGCAACCTGACAAAGCTACCTACTGGCTTTCCAACAGGTAGTTTGCAACTCACTTTGGCACTAGCATTGTGCCAACAATCCATTGCAAAATGGCCAACCTTGCCACAGCACCAACATTCAAACTTATGGTACCTTTGCTTAGGTACTATCTTTGCTGTCTTGTCTACAGCTGACTTGTTGAGTGTTGGGGCTTTGCCCTTGGACTTGGACTTGGACTGCTCAGTCCTTGCAGGTCTAGTAAATCCCAGTCCAGCTTTACCCTTGTGATGAATAAATTCATCAATTATGGGTAACACTGACTTAGGTTTAGAAAACCTAGCAACAAGCTCTCTCTCTTTCTGAAGATTAATCTCCAGACTCTTGATTTGATCATTCTTAAAGGTGATAGTCCCCATCTGAATCACTGTAATGTGCTTCAGTCTGGCTATCTCATTAAGCTTTTGATCAAAAGACTTCTCAAATTCTGTTGCAGCAGCTTTGAGATCAACAATTTCCTTTGCCTGACTTTTGGCAAGAGACTTGCTCTTCTTATAAGCTAGCAACAGTACTTTATATTCATCTATCAGCTGATGAATATCTTCATCAGACTCAGATACACTCTCATCACTAGATGATGATGAATCTGATTCTGTACTGGCACAAGAAACTGAACTTAAAGTTGAACTTTGTACCTTACTGGGTCCTGGCTGCTCCAGGATTTTGTCATTTTCAGTCAATGCCATCAGTCCTTGGCACTGACAGTCTTCTTGCTCATATATAGAATCCATAATCTGCATGAACTCTTCTTCTTCTTCTTCAACAAACAGCCCTATGTATGCCTCAGCATCTGACTCAGTTTCTGAAGAAGAAATATCTGAAATATGTATTCATCACTTTCACTGCTTTCTGTGTTGATGTAGGATGGCAAGGTGATTGCATATGGATCGAGACAATTGAAGGTGTTGAAAAGAATTATCCTACGCACGACCTGGAATTTACTGCTGTCATTTATGCCTTGAAGTTGTGCATACATCTTCTGTATGGAGTGTCGTGCAAAATTTATTCGGACCACAAAAGTTTGAAATATGTATTCACTCAGAAGGAATTGAATTTGCGCCAGCGTAGATGGCTAGAGTATGTTGTGGACTACAAAGTCGATATCCTTTATCATCCAGGCAAGGATAATGTAGTGGCTGGTGCATTAAGCTGGAAGCCCGCACATATCTTTAACCTCTCAGTGTAATGCCTTGTTGATGAGTTTTAGCTCATGGACATTACCGTGGGGAATAGTGCTTCGCCGAGTAGCTTGGAGGTGGGAGAGCCTTCGTGGATTACTCTCACTAGGCTACATCAGAAAGACGATCCTGATTTGCAGCACCTCCACTGTAGGTAGAGAACGGGGAATTAATTGACTTTTCAATTGATGACGTTGGTACCCTAAAGTACCATGACAGATATCGTATTCCCGCTATTGGGGACATCCGAGCAGGAATATGTAGTGAAGCGCATGGTTCAAGTGTTGCTTATCATCCTGGTTCCATGAAAATGTACAGAGATTTGAAGTCGATTGTTTGATAGGGAGGTATGAAGAATGACATCGCAAGATTTGTATCTGAATCTTATACCTGCCAGCATGTTAATGCTGATCATAAAAGGTCGGGTGGTAAGTTAACGCCTTTAGACATACCGAGTTGGAAATGGGTGAGTTTATCTATGGATTTAATAACCGGTTTGTCGAGATCTCCCTGAGGGCATGATGAACTGTGGGTTATCGTGGATAGACTAACCAAGTGTGAACACTTTGTGCCATTCAAAATTGATTATTCTATGGAAAAGAAAGCTTAGCTTTATCTGGATGAAGTTATCAGACTGTATGGTGTACCTACGAGTATTGTGTCAGACCGAGACTCCCGGTTCATGTCTTGTTTCTAGCAGAGCTTGCAAGGAACTCTAGGTACTGACCTTAGGTATTATACCGCTTATCATCCTCAGACAAATGGTCAGATAGAGAATGTGAACCAGATCTTGGAGGATATGATTAGATGCTATATTTTGGACCATGGCGGGGCTTGGGATAAATGCCTCAGACTGATGGAATTCGTGTACAACAACAGCTATCAGGAGAGTCAGATTGAGGATATGATTTGCTGAATTCTTCTAAGTGTCGACACATCTCCTTTGTGTCGACACATCTTCATGTGTTGAATCTGTTAAGTGTCGACACTGCTTCTTGGTGTCGACACATGTCTTTAGTGTTGATACTTGCTGAGTGTCGACACAGCTCCTTGTGTCGACACTTGATTCTTCTGTTGAGACTTCAGCTGAGTGTCGACACATTCCCTTAGTGTCGACACTTGTACTTAGAATATTTTGTTGATCTTACTATTCTTTGCTAAGTGTCGACACAGCTCCATGTGTCGACACTTTCTTCAAGTGTAGAGTCTTCAGCTGAGTGTCGACACATTGTTCTGGGTGTCGACACTTACTTCAAATGTTGACTCTTCTGTTGAGTGTCGACACATTATTCTTGGTGTCGACACTTACTTTAAGTGTTGACTCTTCTGTTGAGTGTCGACACATTGTTCTTGGTGTCGCCACTTACTTCAAGTGCTGACTCTTCTGTTGTGTATCGACACATTGTTCTTGCTGTCGACACTTACTTTAAGTGCTGACTCTTCTATTGAGTGTCGACACATTGTTCTGGGTGTCGACACTTATACTTAGTCTCTGCTGACTTTTGCTGAGTGTCGACACAGCTCCAAGTGTCGACACTTTCTGATGTAGACATAGTTCTTCTAGGTGTCGACACTGCTGTTAAGTGTCGACAATGCTTCACTGCACTTTTCTTCACTGAGTGTCGACACAGCTCCTTGTGTCGACACTTTCTGTCTGGTGCCGACTCTGCATCCCAGGTGTCGACACAATGACTCCAAGTGTCGACACTGCTTGTCTGGGTGTCGACACAAGACTTCTTAAGTGTCGACACTTTCCCTCTGAGTGTCGACAGATGGACTTAGAAACTTTTTGCTTTATTCCTGCAAATACTTAACCTGCACAAGTAACTCAAAATACATCAAATACATTTTGATGTATATCATTGAGTATGGTGAGGCTTCTTCAAATCAGGTACATTTAAACCAATGTACCCAACAGAAGTGGTGTTGACATTTCAGAGAAATGATGTCGACGCATCTAGACAGTCTGTGTCGACACTTCAGAGAATAAGTGTCGCCACATCCAAATTAGGTGTCGACACATCCAAGGTGGTGTCGACACTTAGGATTACATAGAATTAGTCGAGTAGAGTCTCGACTAAGTGTCGAGCCGAGATATATAAGTGTCAACACATATATTCTGTCAACTATATTTGTGTCGACACATAGTTGTCGAGACATTAGAAGTAAGTGTTGACACTTTTCAACAGTATCGACAAATTTCAAGTATTTTGACGCGCCTTTTCACCTTCAATTTTAGAAAGGTATAAATAGGTTTTCCCCATTGTTTGTCGACACGCTCACCAAAGTTTCGAGACCAAACTTGTGTGTCAACATCTCTCTTCTCTCAATTCAAAATTTCTTCAAACCCTAATGGCTCCCAAGTTAGAAGAGAACATTAATGAAGGATATGAGCTCGTACGTCACGCCTTTGATGACGCGAAACCAGAAATCAAAGGTGTGGTAACCCTAATTGCCGAGACTGGACTAGAGTATCTTGTATCAGAACCAATCAAGATCTGGAAGAAGGAGGTCCTTGAATTCTTGAGTGTAGCTTCTCTTGATGAATCAGGGCTCAAGATTAAGTCCAGAGTTCATGGGACAAACGTCAAGGTCACACAGAAAAGTCTAAGAAAGGTACTTCAACTACCAAGAACAAAAGAGGAAGAAGATGTATCCGCTTCTAAGACTAGAGAGGCATTGAAATGGTGTGGATTAGACTCAAACCTGAAAATTGGATCAGTTTTCAATAGAAAAGGGATGAACATACAAGGAAAGTTTCTATCTGAAATAGTAGGAAAAGTAATACTAAGCAAGCCTGGTGGGCATGATCGAATATCTGCTTATATGTTCAGTCTAATGACTAGGATAATTTTCAAACTTACAACTGATTGGTCAGCAGTTATGTTTGATAAGATAAAAGAGAGCCTGAAGAAACCCAATCTAGGAAGAATTCTGAGTTTATACTTAGCTGGCAGTATACCTGAAGTGATGAACCAAGCTGTAGGTTCAAAGATAAACCACATGAGGAGAATGGATTTGAGAATTTTCTCAAGGTGGGATAGAGTGTTGACAAAAGAGATGCCAACTCCAGAAAAGTAAACACCTCAGAAGAAGAAGAAGAAGACAACCATTGTGGCTCAAGAATCCTCAAGTAGCTCTGAAGAACAAGTGGTGTTTAGTTCTGATGATGGAGGAGATGACAATGCTGGACAGTCACCAGCAAGACAAGGAGATGCTCAGAGACAAGGGGAGTTACCCTCAGCTAGCCCAATTCACTTGGATCCACTCCAGGAGGAGCCTCTACATGTGGATGAGCCAACTCCATTAGAGAGTGAAAGGGCTACCCACATCATTCTTGAGGTAATTACTGAAGTTAATCAATTAGATTTTACTATTAAGGATGAAGTTTTGTCTGAACCTTTACTTGATGTTGATCAGCAAACACAGATACAACCTCAATCACAAGATGTTGTTATGGAGGACACATCTGTTGCTGATAAAGTAGACTCAGTTGCTCCAGAAATAAGAGATTCTCCTGTACAACCTCAACATGAGTTTACTTTAGAAGAGCTGTTCCCTGATCTCTTACAAACAGACCTTGAGAGAGACATAGCAGCTGTTGAGGGGGAGAAAGTCAATCTTGAGGGGGAGCATGTAGAGGAGACTGCTAGACAAGATCCTGAGGAGCAAAGGAATGCTGAAAAGCTACCAAGGACTGAGAAGGATTTACCTCCTTGTCCTAAGGATAGAGTAGATATTGCTAGCACTTCTGCTTCAGAGGATGAATAGGCTGCTAGAGCCAAGAAGAGGAAGTTTCAGGTCTTCAAGAGAAGAAGCAAAAACTACAGTAAAGCACTCCAGAAAATTGCTCCACACCCTGCCCCAACTACTGATTATAGTTCACTGATGGTGGCTTTGTAGATCAAAATGGATGAGCAAAGGAAAGCTTTAAAAAAGTATATGGATGAAGGGCATAAATCCCTGCAATTTGATCTGGTACAAGACATCAAATCTATAATATTTGAAGTGAATCAAAACAAAAAGGAAATGACTGACTGCTTCCATAAAGGAGGAAATGCAGTAGTCTATCTGGCTACTCATCAAGAGAACATCAAGAAACAGGTTGATGACATGGCAGTGAAGCAAGGCTATGTCCTGGAAAACCAGATAAGGATGAATGATAATCTCACTGCTTCACATAATGTCATTATCACTGAAATGAAGAATCTCGCTACTTCCCAGACTGCACACAGTGCTGCTGCCAAAGCTGAGTTTGATAAGCAACTCCAAGAAAGCATGCTTGCAGTTCACACTGCAATTGCAGATTCTCAAAAGATTATTACTGACAGGCTACAAAAGTTAAAATCTTTCTATAAAGATGGAGTCAACTATTTGAATACACAGATAAGATTCCAAAAGGATGATCTTAGAGATCACATAGAAAGAGAAGTCATAAAGGAGGAGAGGGTGTTAGTCAAAGCAGGCTCTGATCATGCAAAGTGGATTTCAAACTCCATTAGAGCCACCCTTGGATATCCACATTTATGTGATGATGATAATGTTGCAGAGTCTGACATCAATCCTGCATACTTTGGAGGAGAGCAAGCTGAAGTGGCTCAAGTGATATATCCTCCTGCAGATTTTGACATGATACATCAGGAGGTATAGTCTATGTATAGTCCTCATGAGGGTAATCAGAATGTTATTATTGAGAAGGTAGTCCAGCCTGTGCCAGAGGCAATCTTAAAAGAGCAAGAGACATTTCTAAAAGAACAAGAGGCCCAATTATCTAAGAAAAGGTTCAGAGAGCAAGCTGAACTAAGGCCAGATTTTGAACAATGGAGCCCCACATCCAGGAATATCATATTGACTGCTTGGAAGGCTGCTAAGGATAATATCCTGGATAGAGGCAAATGGTATTCTGAACAGGAGTGGAGAAAACATGAGAATAGGCAAGAGGCCATAGTACAATATAGAAGGAAGGCTAAACTAGGAAAGCTACCTCCTAATACACAGGAGCCTAGCAAGTATTTCCCTAAGCCTTATCACTATTTTGAAAGGCAGAAGATAAAGGCTGAAGAGCTGAAAAAGAAAGATCTCAAACGGAAGAAGCCTGTTGATGACAATGATGCTCCAGTTCAAGCAAAGATTCAATCTGGAAAGGGCATTGTTATCACGGAACCTGAGCAGCCATAGGATAGAAATTTTCTTAAGTTTACAATTTATAATCATTTGTATTTAACTATATGTAAACTTTTGATTAATGAAAATGTTTGGAGTTGTAAAAACAATGTTATATGTTCAATCTATTACATTAATTGTTCTGAGATAATTGTTTATACATGTTCTGTTCATACATGTTTAAGTATTTTCCCTGTCATATAATACTGTTTTACATCATACTGAAAATTTGTTATGTATGGCGTATATCATTGACTAAGGGTTATGACTACTCCAAATAGGGGGAGATTGTAGGGTACATTGGAATATATGTACCTGATTTGAAGAAGCCTCACCATACTCAATGATATACATCAAGATGTATTTGATGTGCTTTGAGTTTATTTGTGCAGGTTAAGTAATTGCAGGGAAAGCATAAAAGTTTCTAAGTCCATGTGTTGACACCTAGAAGAAAAGATTCGACACTTAAGGAGGCTTGTGTCGACACCTAGAGAAGCTGTGTCGACACTTGGAGTAATTGTGTCGAGATCAAGAAGGCAGAGTCGACACCAGAAGAAAAGTGTCGACACTTAAAGGCAGTGTCGACACACAGTGAAGAATTGTCTACATTATCTGTGTCGACACTTAGAGGCAGTGTCAACACCCAGAGAAACTTTGTCGACATCAAAAGTGTCGACACTAGGAGGCTGTGTCGACACTCAGCAAACTTCAATAAAGTTCAAGTACATGTGTCGACACAAGGAGATGTGTCGACACTCAGCAAAATTCAACAAAGTTCAAGTACATGTGTCGACACTAAGAAGATGTGTCGACACTCAGCAAAGTTTCAAAACAGAAGGCATGTGTCGACACAAAGAAGATGTGTCGAAACTTAACAACTTTCAACACAAGAAAATGTGTCGACACAAAGGAGTTGTGTCGACACTTAGCAGAACTCAACTAAGTATTAAAGAAGAAGGCTTGTGTCGAACATAGAATCAGTGTCAACACATTCTGAAGAAGCAGTGTCGAGAAGCTGTTACAACAACATAAGGAGTTGTGTCGACACCAACAAAGGCTAGTGTCGACACGTAGTCTACTTGTGTCGACACTTAGTCTATTTGTGTCGACACATAAAGACTATCTGTCTCGACACTTTCAGACAGTGACAGAGATTTCAAGAAGTGACTGGATGACTTGACAGCTGTCATTTCAACCGGTCAACTGCAACTGTCAGAGCCGTCAGAACGTTGTTAGAAACCGGATCAGCTGGTCACCATGGAGAAAGCTTATTTAAAGACCTTTCTCCTTCGACAGAAATCAATGAAGTAAAAAGTAAGATTGATCATCGATCAATGAAGTGAAAAACAACACAACAAGAAGAAGACCTTCAAGAGAAGATCTAAGAAGTTGGAGAGAGAGAGCTCCTTCTAAGAAGACCAGCTGTTGAACCAGGCTGATAAGGAAGATTCAGATTTAAATCAGAATCTCGAGACAGCAGTTGATTGAAGATCATCTGCATAGAGATACAACCCTACTGTGTTCTAATTCAAAAAGCTTTGAAGAAAGCCAAGGGAGGTTGATCTCTGCCAAGTTATTCCAAGAACTCATCAAGAAACCACTCAACTCATCTCTCTCTTTTAGAGTTGTGGATATATATTTTTTAAAACCTTATTTTTTGTAGGATCCTAAGGGATCTGAGCTGTAAGCCTATTTTATAAAGGCTGAGTATAGGAGACAGTGTGTTCTGAGTGTAGGTCTTGTTGAAGACTGAGGTAGGGCCTAGTGCCTGAGTTGTAGGAGACTTTGTTCTCTGAGTGTAAGTCTTGGTGAAGACTGAGTGGTAGAGCTTTTGTGCCTGAGTTGTAGGAGTGGGATCACTCTGAGTTGTAGGAACCTGTTTGGGGTTCTGAGTTGTAAGATCTGAGGATCTGAGAAGAAGTGGAGAAGTTAGGCCGAATCTAGTATACTACTAGATAGGCGAAGGGGGAAAGTGGATGTACCCAGACCTTGGGGAACCACTATAAAATCTGTGTGTACTCTGTGTGTGATTAATTCTGTGATTGCTGTATGTTCTATGCTGAATTGTTGTAGAGAATTGCAAACACAGCTCTTATTAATAAGTGTTTTTGCCTGTAATTTTAAAAAGATTAAGTTCACCTATTCACCCCCCTCTAGGTGATTAGGTACTATTTCTTTCAACCTTGATAAGAGAGCTTTACGCCACTCCCTCATCACCAACTGAGCTGCAGCTCAGTTGGTGATGAGGGAGTGGCGTAAAGCTCTCTTATAAAGGTCCTGGGTTCGAGACCCAGTGGCAACAACCTGCCGTGCTGATAAACAGGCCGGAGAGGGGTTGGGGTGCATGAACAGCAGTCTTGAATGCGAAAGGCTGACTACCAGTGGTGGGCCCGGGTCTAGACCCTGGTAGGCCGGCGGTGCCAGCCAGTTCCTATGGGATGGGCCTGGACCGTTACAGACGATTTGTCCAGAGAGCTCCGTTCGATGACCTGGCAGCGGTCGACGATCTTCGCTCGACGATCGTCGAGCTCGGGGCGGATTGTGGCGTGTTTGACTCTGTCAACGCGGAGTGTCGACACACGGGTTTGGCGGGAGTTGACTAATGGTTCTGACACTGTCTTGTCGCGGAAGTGTCCTACTCCTGTTGGCATACCATGTGGTGTTTAACCCCATTTGTCCAGGTCAGACTTGGATCGTGTCCGTGCATCCCTTTTTGTGGGATCTGACGGCTGTGGTTATCCCGAAGTGGTTATACCCGAGAGAAGGGTTTCAAAACCCTTATTTTTCTACCGTAAGTTCTTTTCTAATTTTTAGAGAGAGGGGAGAGCAAAGGAGGAAGAAGAAGTCTAGATCCACTCATTGGAGGAGTTTCAGAGCTCCAAATCGCGAGCCGACTTCGGATCTACGAAGGCAAGGAGATTGCAGTGCTTTACATCCGCGTACATTTCCATGGCACCAAGGAAGAACGCTAGGGTAACGATTCTCTACTTGAGCATGTGAATCGCTCCTTCTTTTGCATAGGAAGCCCGCTCTCGCGAGTTTGCGGTGAGTTGGAGGCGTTCCTTCGGGTAGATATGTGAAGTCTCTGTTGTGTAGAGTCCGTAATCGAGAACAGACATAGGCATGATGTGTGAAGCCTATCCGGACATGTTGGTCTGGATCAGTGATGTTGCATTGCATAAATGCCGGATAAAACTCCGTGCAAATGTTTGTTTTCGGGTTTTCTACATGGTAGATTGCAACAAGGAGTCTTGGGGATTAACCCTAAGGTGCACCCGGAAAACTGGGCGGATGCTTGATCTTGCCAACTTGGTGACATGGGAGCCAACCTGAACATAACCGGGTTATGTGAAGTATGTGATGGAAACGGGACTCAGAGAAGTTTGACCCGCGCATATGTTTTAAAATAACGTTGCGGTGTGAGCAACGGGTTAGGCGGAACCGTACCCGTTCTATGTCGTTCGGTTAGATCCGTTGGCATAAATAAGGGTCTTCGGCGGTCTATGGTTTAAATTACCATGACCCATGATGGGAAGACAAAATGCTCATTGTATGGCCTTCCAAAGGGATGGTGGTGAGTCGACGGACTTTGACCGTGATCACCGAGAATGTGTCCTGAGTGCACGGGGTGTGTGGCCGTGCGAGCCTACGCCTGTGTTGTAGTGACATTACTATACTGCTTGGTTATGCTAATAAAGTGCAGGGAAGGAGCATCGCCGCCCCGAGTTGGGGGCGGGATCGTTATAATTTGGTCAGCATTGCTGACCGTTGCCTTTGTTTGCCACCGTGTGGTGGTTTGTTGCTTGCAGGTGTTGCTGGACCAAGCGGTCAATAGCGGGCTAAAGCCCAAATTGCGAAGCCAGCCCTCGAAGGCCTAATTGGAGTGTTTACTTGCTTTTGTTCATGTATGACCGGCCTGCGTGCCGTGGTATGGAAAACATGTAATATGAGTAAACCATTTGTAAGGCCTTAAGGCCAGTACTTGTGTATGTACTTCATTCCTTTTTGACCTGTTAGTGGACATTCATACTTGTTGCTTGGTTCTTTTAATTGCAACTATTTAAACTGCTTCCGCTAGAATGCTCTGTGTAGGACGTTGGATTGGTTGGATGGTTTTCATTGAGTAACCACCCGGTCTGTCTGTGGTATATGACGTCGGGCCCCGGCCGGACCTACTGCTATATGCTATGCGACGGATAGGGGGTGTTATAATTTGGTATCCATCTACTGGTTTCGGTCAGGCTTAAAATGAATTCGTGGACGAATTCTATTTAAGGGGTGGTGAGCACATGAGTGTGCGTCATCGTTATAACAACAAAAGAACTCATGAATGTCCACTTAGGAATGAAAATACACGTATTTGGGGAACCTGCGTGTTCCTATAATTGTTGTTTGCAATTTTGTTTGGTCTCTTAACAGTGTTTTATACCAATATAGGTGATCAAAAGCGGTGTTGGGACGTCAGAACGTCGAGTTTCTGAGGCTAATAGTGCACCAAATGATGCTCCTGCAACACCTCCATCGGCTGAGACCATACGATTGGTTGCCGAACCATTGTTTGCCATGATAAATGCGCAGCCTACAAGGCAAATGCAGCAGCCCGCTCCTGCGATGGAGAAGGTACCACTACAAGCGGCTGAGCAGAGAAGGGTGGAATAGGTAGTAGAGGAACCGGTGGTGCCAAGGAGGGCAACCAAGAGACAGCTCAAACATATTATGAGCTTTAATCCTCCGGTATTCTCGGGGTTGGGAACCCCATCTCAAGCTGAAGACTGGCTCTCTAGGGTGAAGAGAGTCTTGACAACGACGGAGATGGAAGAATGGCAAATGACCACTATTGCTACGTTCCTTCTGGATAGTGAAGCAAGATTGTGGTGGGAAGGATTGGAGCTGCATCTATTGAGAGGTAGGCAACTTATAGATGTCTCGATGGAGGAGTTCTCGAGACTGTTCTTGGCTAGGTACCTCCCTTCGATGCAGAGGATAGCTTTGGAGAACAAGTTCCTAAAGTTGGTTCAAGGAGACAATAACGTGGATGAATATCTCCACAAGTTTACTCGATTGAGTCGATATGCTAGCTCCACCATCGCGGATGAGGAGCGCAAGATGAATCGATTCTATGAAGGGTTGAGAGATGATTTGAGGCTACTACTCTCGGGGCCGATGACGCAGGGTTTCTTGACCTTGGTCAACACGGCCCGGTCCTTGGCGAAGGACATGAAGAATGTTCAAGCGAAGAAGAGCATAGGTGATAAGAAGTCTAGTTTCAAAGTGCCAACTACTTCAAAGTCCGGCTATTAAAGGTTCTTTAAGAAGTCTAGGACTTCGGGTCCAGCTCCTTCTTCTGGTGCTTCTGGGGCGACTACGTGTCGGACCCGGGGTGCATGTTTTACTTGTGGGAAGCCGGGGCACTTTGTTCGTAACTGTTAGAGCGGACGTCCCAAGTCTGAGAGAAAGCCGGGAGTGACTTATGAAGAGAAGGGCAAGGCGGTGGAGTCAACCGCATCCCATTATGCTCCAACCCAACCGAGGGTTTATAATCTTGGCCAACAGGAGGCCATCAAACAGGCGGATGTGGTGACAGGTAAAATTTAAATTTGTAGCAAGTTAAATTTCTTTAAATACTTGTTATACACATGTTACCTTACCACCGCTTGTTTAGGATTTGTTTTGATTTGTGAAAATCCGGCAAGAACACTCTTCGATACAGGAGCTTCACACTCCTTTTTGTCCAAAGAATTCATATCGCGCATCGGAGTACCTTCTTCGATGGCGAAGGACACGATGGATGTGTTGTTGCCCAATGGGTGTTCGATGCACGCAGATAGAATCTGCGGTGTTAAGATTCACATTGGGAATCAAGAGTTCGATCTGCAAGTATCGTTACTACCGTTGTTGGAGTTCGACGTTATATTTGACATAGACTAGCTCTCAGAGCAGCGAGCCTATATTGATTGCGGTAGCAAGGATGTCAAGCTGGGAGCAGGTCGTGAGACGACTTTAACGGGCTTGAAGGGGTCGAGCAAGACGTTGATGTCTACTCTTCAGGTGGTGAAGGCGTTTCATGCCGGTGCAGAACTGTTCTTTACACTAGTGAAGGTTGCAAAGCCTAAGCCCGCGTTGGACAGTATTTTAGTGGTATCGGAGTACCCTGATGTGTTCCCTAGCGATCTTCCTAGAGCCCCGCCGCAATGAGAGACAGATTTCACGATAGAGCTCGTACCAAATGCAAAGCCTCTGTCACGCTCTCCATATCGGCTAGAACCTAAGGAAATGACAGAGCTCAAGGTACAACTGCAAGAGTTGTTGGAGCAAGGGCATGTGCGTCCAAGTTCTTCGCCTTGGAGCGCGCTGGTCCTCTTTGTTAAGAAGAAGGACGAAAGCTTGAGGCTATGTATTCATGATCAGGAGCTCAATATATTGACGGAAAAGAACAAGTACCCGATACCCGGATTAATGATCTATTCGATCAGTTAGTCGGGTCAACGGCGTACTCAAAGCTGGACCTCAAGTCTGGGTACTATCAGCTATGAATAAGGGAGAGTGATATCCCGAAGACAGCGTTCAGTACGAGATACGAGCATTACGAGTTTACGGTCATGCTGTTTGGGCTGACTAATGCGCCGTCAGTGTTCATGTATTTGATGAATAGGACCTTCAGGGATTACTTGGACCTTTTTGTGATCGTCTTCATCGACGATATTTTTGTGTACACGCAGAGTGAGTAAGATCACTTTAGGCATCTTCATTTGGTTTTGGAGACGCTAAGGAGGAATCAATTGTATGCTAAATTCTCGAAGTGCGAGTTTTGGTTATCATCAGTGGCGTTCCTCGGTCATATAGTGAGTGGGGAAGGTATTGCAGTGGATCCCGCAAATATTGTTGCGATACGGGAGTGGCCTGAGCTTTCTACGGTAGCGGAAGTCCGGAGCTTTATGGGGCTTGCCGGCTATTATAGGCGCTTCGTAGAGAACTTCTCGCGGATAGTGTTACCTCTCACTACTTTGACGAGGAAGGAGCAGAAGTTCGTTTGGACGCCGGAGTGCGCGCGAGCTTTTGAGGAGTTGAAATGTCGGTTGACCACGACGCCTGTGCTGAGTTCGCCGAGTGGGACCGAAGGTTATGAGATTTATAGCAATGCTTCGGGCAGTGGTTTGGGTTGTGTGCTATTACAGCATGGAAGCGTTATAGCATATGGCTCGAGACAGCTGAAGGTGCACGAGAGGAACTATCCGGTCCATGACTTGGAGTTAGCGGCCGTGATTTTTGCCTTGAAGCTGTGGAGACATTATTTGTACGATGTGAAGATTGATATATACACCAATCATAAGATCCTGAAGTATTTGATTGATTAGAAAGATCTGAATATGCGACAATGTAGATGGATGGAGTTCCTGTGGGACTATACATTCAAGATCCACTACATGCCTGGTAAAGGTAATGTGGTTGCGGACGCATTGAATCGTCGGGCCCCAACTCATGCCAATTGGATGTCGATCCATGACGAGCGGTTGGTTCCGGAGTTGGAGGCGTTGGAGATTGTTTGTGTAGATAAGTATTCAAGTGCTGAAGCACTCTTAAATTGGACTGAAGTTCAATATGACCTGGCTGATCGGATATGGAAGGCTTTGGATTTGGATGGCCACATGAAGCAACTCATGATAGAGGCTCTGGATGCGTCAAATTCTCAGTATGAAGTTGTGGATGGATTGATTTGGAAAGACGGTCGTCTTTGCGTCCCAAGCGTGGGCAATTTGTGGGTGGATTTGTTGTACGAGGCGCACCATACCAAGTACTTGATTCACCCAGGGAGCACAAAGATGTACCGCAACGTTAAGAAACTATTTTGGTGGCTGGGTTTGAAGAAGGATGTGGCGCTCTACATGGCAAAGTGCCAAACTTGCGCCTTGGTGAAGTCGGAGTGCCAAAAGCCGGGAGGATTTCTGAAGTCCTTGCCTATTCCGGAGTGCAAATTCGACAACATCACTATGGACTTTGTGCACGAGTTGCCAAGGTCACAAAAGGGGAACGACGCCATCTGGGTGGTCGTAGATCGGCTAACGAAGGTGTCGCATTTCATTCCGCATAGGAAGGATGATCCGGTGGAGAAGTTGGCAAAGTTATATGTGGATAACATAGCGCGGCTCCACGATGTGCCCCGCAGCATCGTGAGTGACCGAGATGGGCGGTTCACATCCAATGATTGGAGGCTTGTGCAACAAATGTTTGGAACAGAGCTGAGTTTTAGCACAGCCTTCCATCCGCAAACGGATGGGCAGACCGAGAGGGTCAATAGAACTATGGAAGACATGTTCCGCATGTGTGTCTTGGACTTTGGAAAGCAATGGGAAGACCATCTTTATTTGGTGGAATTTGCGTACAACAATAGCTACCAGGCGAGTATTCAAATGGCGCCCTTCGAGGCCCTTTATGGTAGAAGATGTCGCACGCCGTTGTCTTGGTTAGAAATGGGTGAGTCAAAGTTGTACAAGCGTCAAGAGGTGGAAGATGCTACTTCATTGGTGCGAACCATTCGGGAGAGATTGCTTGTCGCTCAGGACCGGCAAGCGAAGTACTATAATGCAAAGCACAGGAACGTGGAGTTCGCTGTGGTCGACTGGGTGTACTTAAAGATCAAGCCGTTCAAGGGTGTCTCGCGGGTGCGGTGCTTGAAAAAGCTAAGCCCGAGGTACCTTGGGCCGTTTGAGGTTCTGGAGCGAATTGGCGAAGCGGCTTATCGGTTGAAGCTATCAGTGGAGCTTAGTGGTTTACATGATGTATTCCATATATCGGTGCTACGGAAGGCGGTGCAAGAGCCTACGCAAGTGTTCGCGGTCGATCAAGTGCCGATTGATAGTGGGTTGACGACAAAGGTCAAGCCCGTGCGGATTGAAGACTCGGAGGTCAAGCAGCTACGCAATAAAGAGATCAGGATGGTCAAGGTCCGTTGGGACAATTGCAGCCGAGAAGAGCTCTCTTGGGAACGAGAGCAGACCATGCTTGACGATTATCCGGAGTTGTTCCGCTCAGGTATAATTTAATTTTGTACTTATCTTTCCTTTATGTAATTTCGTGGACGAAATTCTTTTAAGAGGGGGAGAGCTGTAACGCCCCGAACCTCAAAAGAGCGACGGGTGACGTTTCTGTACCAAATTTTGAATTTGGCAGGGGTACACGACCTGGGACACGAGCGTGTCCCAGGGCGTGTCGAGATTCGACGATTTAGTTCAAAGATCTGACAAATAGATCAGGCAGAAATCTGGGTTCGACGATCGTCGAGCATCGGTCGACGATTTGGTCGACATTCTGCGGTCGACGATCTGGTCACAATTCTGCGGTCGACGATCGGGCCGTGGGTTCGACAATCGGGCCGTGGGTTCGACGATCGGGCCGTGTGTTCGATGATCAGGCCAGCGATCTCCGTTCGACAATCGGGCCATGGGTTCGACGTTCTGGCTGTGTTCGACGATTTGGCCAGAGATTTCCGTTCGATGATTTGGCTGTGTTCGACGATTTGGCCAGAGAGCTCCGTTCGACGATCTGGCAGCGGTCGATGATCTTGGCTCGACAATTGTCGAGCGCGGGGCGGATTGTGGCGTGTTTGACTATGTCAACGTGAAGTGTCGACACACTGGTTTGGCGGGAGTTGACTAATGGTTCCGACACTGTTTTGTCGCTGACGTGTCCTACTCCTGTTTGCGTACCATGCAGTGTTTAACCCCATTTGTCCAGGTCAGACCTGGATCGTGTCCGTGCATCCCTTTTTGTGGGATCCGACGGCTGTGGTTATCCCGAATGGGTTATACCCGAGAGAAGGGTTTCAAAACCCTTATTTTTCTGCCGTAAGTTCTCTGTCTAAATCTTAGAGAGAGGGGAGAGCAAAGGAGGAAGAAGAAGTCTAGATCCAGTCGTTGGAGGAGTTTCAGAGCTCCAAATCGCGAGCCGACTTCGGATCTGCAAAGGCAAGGAGATTGCGGTGCTTTACATCCGCGTACATTTCCATGGCGCCAAGGAAGAACGCTAGGGTAATGATTCTCTACTTGAGCATGTGAAGCTCTCCTTCTTTTGCATAGGAAGTCCACTCTCGCGAGTTTGCGGTGAGTTGGATGCGTTCCTTCGGGTAGATATGTGAAGTCCCCATTGTGTAGAGTCCATAATCGAGAATGGACATAGGCATGATGTTTGAAGCCTATCCGGACATGTTGGTCTGGATCGGTGATGTTGCATTGCATAAATGCCGGAGAAGACTTCGTGCGAATGTTTGTTTTTCGGGTTTTCTATGTGGTAGATTGCAACAGGGAGCCTTGGGGATTAACCCTAAGGTGCACCCGGAAAACTGCGCGGATGCGTGATCTTGTCAACTTGGCGGCCTGGGAGCCAACTTGAACATAATCGGGTTATGTGAAGTATTTGATACGGGACTCGGAGAAGTTTGACCCGCGCATATGTTTTAAATTAACGTTGCGGTGTGAGCAACGGGTTAGGCGGAACCGTACTCATTCTATGTCGTTCGGTTAGAGCCGTTGGCATAGATGAGGGTCTTCGGCGGTCTATGGTTTAAATTACTGTGACCCATGCCGGGAAGACAAAATGCTCATTGTATGGTCGTCCAAAGGGATGGTGGTGAGTCAGCGGACTTTGACCGTGATCACCGAGAATGTGCCCTGAGTGCACGGGGTGTGTGGCCGTGCGATCCTACGCCTGTGTTGTAGTGACATTACTATACTGCTTGGTTATGCTAATAAAGTGCAGGTAAGGAGCATCGCCGCCGTGAGTTTGGGGCGGGATCGTTATAATTTGGTCAGCATTGCTGACCGTTGCCTTTGTTTTCCACGGTGTGGTGGTTTGTTGCTTGCAGGTGTTGCTGGACCAAGCGGTCAATAGCGGGCTAAAGCCCAAATTGCGAAGCCGGCCCTCGAAGGCCTAATTGGAGTGTTTACATGGTTTTGTTCATGTATGACCGGTGATGTAGGGGTGACCGTGATTCGCGCCCGAATATGCTAACGGAAAATATTGTCACAAGACATAAGACCAAAGGGGAGGGCTCCGACCAAAAGCGAGCGAAAATGGGTCAGGTTTGCTCCCAAATCCGAAAGAGAAAATTGTCGGACTCGATACAACGTCCTTAGGACCTACCTCTCCAATAAGCACACAACTCACCGCAAGCCGGACTCGATATAACGTCCTTAAGACCTACCTCTCCAACAAGCACACAACTCACCGCACCTACACAAGCATCTATTGTACCAACTTGAGCCATTTCAACATAGCAATAATTTATTTTCGGAGCGGCGGAAAACTTCAATAGGCGGTCGAGTTCGAGTTGTGATTAACTCCCTTGTTGACACCAAAATGTGCCAATCTTGGAGGGCAAGTCAAGGCTAGGCCAAGTCTCGCTCTCGCAACGGATCTACCCAATCCGGATCACAAGAGGTTCAATAACAACGAAATCGAAATCGGAATTTGCAAGCGACGTATTTAAAAATCACGGAAGAAATGGTTTGCAAAAGCCTCCACAAAATCTAAAGCAAAAATCTCTAAGGGGAAGAAGTTACCCAACCAAGAACAACAATCACGCAAGATAAGGTGGGAGAATCACTCTCTCCACGGATCCACCGGCTTCACACCGAATGGGCTGCAACCTTCTTCCTTGGAGTCGCACCGAAAGGAAGCCACGCCGGCGTCGCACCGAAGTAGGGGAGGAAGCAAAGGGGGGCGGCGGCTTCACACATTGGTCGGCGGCTATGGAGGAACCTCCTTGGCCGAACTCTCTCAAATGAGGGTTAGGGTTCTTTTTTAATTCTCTCTAACTTCATTCTCAAAAGGATCTCCTTATATAGGAGTTACAACACACATCTAGCCATCCAACATGGAGATGAAATCTCATCCATCCGGAAGGCTAAATACACACCAAAATGTTTGTAGGAAATAAATAAAGATTACAAGTCACAAATGAATATAAAATTATTAACCAAGATTGGAATAATTTTATATTCACACATAACATAATAAATCATGAGAAATTAATTAAAATAGTCTTCAAGTGAGGGTAGCACGCCACGGGCGGAGGTTGTAGCGGCGTCGTCCGTTAGCGTCATCACGGCTCCAAAGGTCTTTATGTTGTAGAGCCTCGGCAACTGGATCGTCATCAAGTAGTGGCGGAGGGGCAGCAGCATCAATCCTCCCCCACTCAAAATCACGTATCTCTGATGCGTGGTCCGAGAGATAGCGGCGGAGAAGCTCGACATCCAAACGTTGAAGCTCTGTTGCAAGTACCCATGAATCATCTAAAGGGGGCGGTCACGCCAACAGATGAGGAAGCGGTAGGTAGCACCATCAGGAGTGGTAAGTGGCTCAGCAGCAAGTATCATATCTGGAGTGAGAAATGTCTTTGGAAACCTGGGAAACATGTCAGCAGTAGGGAAAAAAGAAGGCAACGTACCATCCGATGTTATACCTGCGGGGACCGAAAGAGAGAGATCATCCGAACTACCACTCCCCAACCCATTAGAAATTTTAGTGGATGGAGAAGACGACAAAGAATTCAACTCAGGTGGAGGCGAAACAAACAGCGTCAAATCCGAGACATTAAAAATAGGGGAGATACCCCAATCAGCTGGCAAATCCAACACGAAAGAGTTGTCACCTAGTTTCTTTATAATTCGAAAAGGGCCGGCGCGCTTTGGTGCCAACTTTTTAATGGTGCCAGATGGCAAGCGTTCGGGAACTAACCGGACTAGGACCAAATCGCCGACGTTGAAGTGTGACACCCTTCTATGTAGATTAGCGTGCGTCTGATAAGACTTGTATTGAGCAGTCAAGGTAGCTCGTATACGTGCATGTAGGTCATGAATATGTTGGTAGAAGGATTGTGCAAATTGACTTGTCTTGTATGTTGGGGGCAAAGGAACCAAGTCAAGAGGTACAGGGGACTTGTACCCGTGAACAATCTCATTTAGAGACAGACCAGTGGACCGATTTTTGGAATTATTATAGGCCAACTGGGCGTGGGGAAGAAGAAGATCCCACGTACCTTTGTGATCGCTCACTAGGCATCTAAGAAGGCTTCCTAGGCTCCGATTGACTACCTCTGTTTGCCCATCGGTCTGAGGGTGATAGGCCGAGGAAAACAATAACTTGGTACCCATCAAGACCCAAAGTTTTTTCCAAAAATAGCTCGTATACTTAACATCTCTATCCGAGACTATTGTCTTCGGCACTCCCCGGTGACTAACTACTTCCTTAAAATATAATTTGGCAATGTGAGATGCGTCGTTGGTTCTAGCGCAGGGAATAAAATATGTCATTTTAGAGAATCTATCCACCACTACAAAAATAGAATCGTGACGGCGTAAGGTGGTGGGTAGGCCTAGAACAAAATCCATACTCACGTCTTCCCATGGCGTGGAAGGGATCAACAGGGGCGTATATAATCATACGTTGGTCTTGGTGCCCTTGGATACCTGACAGGTATGACAACTCTAACTACCCTTCCCACCATCGCCTTATGTTTTGGCCAATAGAATTTCTCCTCAACTAACGTAATGGTCTTATCCCTACCGAAATGACCACTCAACCCTCCACTATGCAATTCCCAGATGATATGAAGGCGTAACGATGACTGCGGGATACATAACTTCCCATGTCTCAATAGGTAGCCATCCTTAATGACGAACGCAGATATAATCGTGGGGGAGCTATCTTGGGCAGACAAATATGCATCCTGAAAGTCAGGACATGTGGTGTACTCGTCCTTGATTCGCTCAAATCCTACCACGTTAACCTCCATAGTGGTGAGTAACAGGGTCAGGCGACTAAGAGCATCCACAACTCGATTGTCAGCTCCTTTAAGGTGTTTGAGGTTAAAAGTGTAACCCTATAGGAAAGATACCCACTTAGCGTGTCACAGGCTGATTTTATGTTGGCCGTTGATGAACTGCAGTGCCTCGTGATCGGAGAGGATCACAAACTCCTTAGAGAGGAGATAGTGCCTCCAATGGTGCAGACATTTAATGACGACATAAAACTCCCTATCGTAATTCGAGTAATTCAATTTGGCGCCCGCTAACTTCTCACTAAAATAACTCACAGGGTGCCCTTCCTGACTCAAGACACCTCCTATTCCTACGCCAGAAGCGTCACACGTAAGCTCGAAGACCTTATTGAAGTCAGGTAGATGTAGGACAGGTGCCTCAGTCATAAGTTCCTTAATGCGTTGGAAAGCGATAGCGGCGGACCTTGTCCAGGTGAACTCACCTTTCTTCATGCAATCACTAATGGGGGCCATAATGCTACTAAAGTCTCTAATAAAACGGCGGTAAAAAGTAGCTAACCCATGGAAACTTCGCACCTCTCGTAATGTGGTCGGTTCGGGCCAATCCCTCATGACTTTAACCTTATTAGGGTCAACTATAATGCCTTCCGAACCGACTATATAGCCTAAGAATTCCACTTCAGTGACATAGAATGTTCATTTCTTGAGATTAAGGAATAAGGTTTCCTTCCGCAGGGTGGAAAGAACCGACCTCATGTGGGAGACGTGCTCAGCAGTGGTGGTACTAAAGACTAAAATGTCATCAAAATAGACGACCACAAACTTCCCCATGTAAGGCTGAAATACATGGGTCATCATCCGGGAGAAGGTACTGGGGGAGTTCGATAGCCCAAAGGGCATCACAAGCCACTCGTATAACCCATCCTTGGACTTAAATGTTGTCTTCCACTCGTCCCCCTCAGGGATCCTGATCTGGTGATAGCCACTCCGCAAATCTAACTTTGAAAAAATGGTGGCGCCAGATAAGACATCTAGGAGGTCATCTAACCGCGGAATAGGAAATCTATATTTGATGGTAATCTTGTTGATGGCACGGCTATCAACACACATTCTCCACGTACCATCCTTCTTGGGGGCAAGAAGGGCAGGTACCGCACATGGACTCATACTAGTCCTAATGAACCCCTTTTTCATCAAATCCTCGATCTGGGTCTGTAACTCCTTATGGGCGGCGGGGTGAAGCCTATAGTGGGGCTGGTTCGGTAAGGAGGAACCTAGGATAAGGTCTATAGCATGTTGTATATTCGTAAGCGGTGGTAATACCGAAGGCAGCTCATCCGGGTACACGTCCTTATACTTATCCAACAATTCCCGTAACTCTCTAGGAAACTCATCCAATGCTCTTGTATCCCCTTTCACACTCATAAGAACTAGAGCGTACATCATCCCGTCAAGAAAGGGATCCTTCACAAATTCTTTTCTTCCAACGAGACTCAACGTTTTCCTCTCGACTGGAATAGTGGTGTCCTTAGCCAAAGCTACTGGCTCTTTCGGGACGGTCGGTCTCAACGTAATGACCTTGCCATTGAATTTAAACTCATATGTGTTGGCCCTTCCAAAGTGTGTCATGTCACGATCGTAAAGCCAAGGGCGGCCCAATAATACGTGACAAGCATCCATTGGAAGGACATCGCAACACACCTCGTCAGTATAGGATTTGATCGAGAGAGGTACAAGGCAACGCTTGGTGACCGGGACGGTAACCTTATTAATCCAGGCTACCTGATAGGGAGCCGGGTGGGGCTGCGTAGTCAAGGACATACGTTTAACGGCATTCTCAGAGATGACGTTTACACAACTGCCACTATCAATGATCAACTTGCACAACTTCTCGCCACTCTTAAAGATCAGGGAAAATATACTAGTCCTTTTCCAGTCATCTAACGGACGAGGGGTGGTCAAGATACAACGCATCACCATAACGGGGTGCTCGTCCTCTAAATCGCTTGGGACCCCTTCTGGGTCACTCTCCTCAGCAGCCTCATAAATGAAATCAGCAAGGTCGGTAGTCGACTCTAGAAGGGCTATGACTTTAGTCTTCGTTGGGCATTCAAAGGCATAGTGGCCTTGAATGCCGCAAGAGTAACAAGTGGTGTTAGCCTTGCTAACCTTCCCTATAGGGACACGCTCACTAGCAAGATTCTTGCCGTTCCTAGCAGTAATCACGACAGACATTGACTCGGCAGACCGAAATTTCCCTTTATCCTGATATGTGGAGGAAGAGGCTCCAGCTGTGGACTTTCCCTTCGCATGGGAATACCGGGAGTGAGCCTTAGAGGCTAAGTGCTTTTCGTTGTCGAGGGCGGCATTAAATGTCGTGTTCAGATCCGTATGACCATATCGTAAGAGCTTCCGCTGAATATCGGGATGAAGCCCCTTACGAAATCTGGATAGGGTGACCTCGGGGATCTCCCTCAAATCACAACGCACCATATGGTCTTTCAGTTCCCCCATATACTCAGCTACCGAATTGGAGCCCTGCCGTAGAGTGGCAAGCTCATCGAACATCTGTGTCCGATGGTACGCGGGAACGTACTGATCGATCAACAAGTTCTTCATCACGTCCCATCCAATAAGTGGGACCCCGTTCCCGGTTCCTAGCCTACGCTCTTTATTCAGCCAATAAGTTTTGGCACGCCCCGTTAGCTTCATCCTGGCAACTTGGACCTTTTGATGGTCCGAAAGGGTGTGCCAATCGAAGTAGCACTCCATATCACCACCCAAGTAAGGAAGACCTGAGGATCTCCCATGCCATCATAAGTGGGGGCGTCGATCTTAATGGCCCTAGTGATATCGTAAGCACGATCGTGGCGGTGTTCTCGAGTGGGCACTCGGGGAGAGTCCTCATCGGAATCCGACTCAGGAGTTTGTTGGCGCCGTTTGGGCTGCTCAACATTAATGGGTGGCGGGGGTGGCCTTGCTTGATTTTGCAGGATCTGTGCCAACATGTTTCTAAGCTCCGTCATTTCGTTACGTAGCCCTGCTATGGCCTCGGTGTTGGGATCCCCATGCTCGTTCGCAGCCATCCTAGACGTAGACGGTGTCGCGTACTCCGATCCGTGCCTAGTGCGCATTCAGGTCTAGAAAAGTTTGGAAAGGTGATTTTTCCTAGGGCTGTAGCTATACTGAAAATAAGATATTTTTATATTTTCCCGATGTGAGGAACACGTGGATCGTTCAAAAATTTTTTTTTTGAAATTTTGCTGAAAAATAAAGATTTCAGCCCGCTATTGGCAGACCACAGAAAATAATTTTTTTGATTTTTTTTTAAGATCCGATCGGCCAACAAGAAACGTAGAGAGGATGTTTGCAACGTGGGAGTTGAAACGACCGCCTTTGATACCAAATTGATGTAGGGGTGACCGTGATTCGTGCCCGAATACGCTAACGGAAAATATTGTCACAAGACATAAGACCAAAGGGGAGGGCTCTGACCAAAAGCGAGCGAAAAGGCGTCGGGTTTGCTCCCAAATCCGAAAGAGTAAATTGCCGGACTCGATACAACGTCCTTAGGACCTACCTCTCCAATAAGCACACAACTCACCGCAAGCCGGACTCGATACAACGTCCTTATTACCCATATGCAGGAAAGAGATCTTTGGGATCTGGAAAGAAAGGGTAGGGCTATTTATGGAAGCCTCTGACCCTAGAATCTACATCACAGTAAAGGAAGGGTCTTATGTGCCAATGAAGATTTCAGTTTTGGATGCAAATCAGAGAACTCCAAAGGATTTCTCTGAGATGACTAAGGATGAGATTGTCCTAGCTACAATGGACAAGAGGGCACAAAACATTATTGTAAGTGTCATAGATGATGCAACTTTTCAGAATCTTATACACTGTAAGACAGCCAAGGAGATGTGGGACACTCTTATAGTGTATATGGAAGGATCTGAAGAAGTTAGGCAAGATAGAAAATCCTTGCTAAATCAGGAGTATGAGAGCTTTAGACAAGGTAAAGGTGATAGCATAACTGAGTGCTACAAGAAGTTCTACAGAATAGTTAATGAACTCATGTCTTATGGAAGAGAGTTCAGTAACTATGAACTAAATGATAAGTTCTTAAGGTCCCTAAACAAAGATTGGGACACAAAGATCTGTGTCATAAGAGAAATGGCTAAGTTGGGGAAAATTCCTCCTCCTACACTGTTTGGCAAGTTATTGTCATATGAGATGCAGTTGACAGTGAGGAAAGAGGAGGAGAAATCAACAAGGATTGAACACAAGGAAAGATCAGTTGCTTTCAAGACAGTAGTTCCCAAAAAGTGCAGGAATAAGTCATCAACTCCACCTCCAGAGGTAGTTGATTCAGAGTCTAATGAGTCAGTCAGCACAAAGAGTGAGAGCAGTGAAAGTGATGAAGACTTTGCTACCTTCACTAGGCACTTTAAGAAATTCTTGAAGAAGAAACAGTGGAGGTCAAGACCTTCTTCTTCAAAGGGAAAGGAAGTCTTTTATCAGGAGAAAAAGCCTTCAAAGAAAGACAGGAAGAGGACAAAGTCAAGCAAGGCAACTGGATCTAAGATAGTGTGCTACTGCTGCAATAGACAGGGCCATGTTATTGCAGATTGTCCAGAAAAGTGAAAGGAATCTGGTGACAGGAAAAAGACTCACTTCAAAGGAAAGAAAGAGAAGTCTTTTGTTGCCAAGAAGGAGAAGACTTTATCAGATATCTCTTCTTCAGAAACTGAGTCTGAGGCTGAAGCCTACATAGGGCTGTTTGCTGGAGAAGAAGAGGAAGAATTCATGCAGATCATGGAGTCTATTTATGAACAAGAAGACAGTCAATGTTAAGGACTAATGGCTTTGACAGAGAGTGCCAAAATCCTGGAGCAGCCAGGACCCAGTCAGGTACAAAGTTCAAGTTTAAATTCAGTTTCTTGTTCTAGTTCAGAATCAGATTCATATTCATCAAGTGATGAAAGTGTATCTGAGTCTGAGGATGATATTCATCAACTTATAGATGAATATAAGATGCTATTGCAAGCTTACAAGAAAAGCAAGTCCTTAGCCAAAAGTCAGGCAAAGGAAATTGCTGATCTTAAAGCTGCTGCAACAGATTTTGAGAAGCAATTTGATCAAAAGCTGAATGAGATAGCTAGGCTGAAACACATAACAGTGATTCAGATGGGTACTATATCATTTAAGAATGATCAAATTAAGAGTCTGGAGATCAATCTTCAGAAGGAGAAGGACTTAGTTGCTAGTTTTTCTAAACCTAAGTCAGTGTTACCTTTAATTGATGAATTTGTTCATCAAAAAGGCAAGGCTGGACTGGGCTTTATTAGACCTGCAAGGACTGAGCAGTCCAAGTCTAAGTCCAAGGGCAAAGCCCCAGCATTCAACAAGAGTACTGTAGATAATACAGGAAAGGCTGTACCTAAGTAAAGGTATAACAAGTTTGAATGTTGGTGTTGTGGCAAAATTGGCCATTTTGCAGTGGACTGTTGGCACAATGTCAGTGCCAAGGTGAGTAGCAAGCTACCTGGTGGAAAGACAGTAGGTAGTTTTGTCAGATTGCAGACTAACATGTACCAAGGACCCAAGACTTCTTTGGGTTCTAAGGTTCATTAATCTGTTTTGCAGGTGAGTCCAAGTGGCCATAACCCAACATGGTACTTGGACAGTGAATGTTCCAGACATATGACTGGAACAAGAAGATTACTAAAGGACTACATTCCAGTAAAAGATGGTCCAAAAGTAACCTTTGGTGGTTCTGAAAAAGGAATCATCAAAGGATTTGGTAACATTTCTACAAACTTAGTTACCATTACTCAAGTGGCTTATGTTAAAGGGTTGAAACACAACCTAATAAGTATAAGTCAATTAAGTGATGTAGGGTATGACATCTCATTTGCTAAAAATGGTTGTCATATCAAGAGGTCAAGTGATCAAGAGATCATTTTGACAGGATATAGGAAGAGGAATGTCTACTGCCTAGACATTATGGTTGAGAACAATGGTTCTCCAGTTTGTCTTGTAGCTGATGAAATAGTCTCTCATTGTGTCAAATGGCACAAGAGGCTTGCCCATCTTAACTACAGGACTATTAGCAAACTTTTTAGCAAAGAGTTAGTGAGGAATGATCCTCAAGTTAAGTGTGTCAAAGATGGTATTTGCTCAGCTTGTCAAAAGGGCAAGCAGACTAAATCCACCTTTAAAAGCATAGAAAACAAAGATGCTGTGAGGTGTTTGTACCTCTTGCATTTGGATCTCTTTGGTCCAATGCCAGTTCACAGCTTAGGTAGGAAGGTCTATACCCTTGTAGTTGTAGATGACTACTCAAGGTTTTCCTAGGTGTTCTTCTTAAGACAGAAATCTGAAACACCTAGTGTCTTCTACAGCTTTGTCAAGCAAATTCAGAATGAACTAAATAGTACTGTGGTCAAAATTAGAAGTGGCCATGGTACTGAGTTTCAGTCTGAAAGCATGACAAAACTATGTGAAGACTTTGGGTTATTTTAAGAGTTCTCTTCACCTAGAACACCTCAGCAAAATGGCATTGCTGAGAGGAAGAATAGGACCTTGATAGAGGCTGGTAGAACCCTACTAAGTGATACATCACTGCCTGAATATTTTTGGGCTGAAGCAGTTAACACTGCATGCCATGTTATAAATAGGGCTACCATCACTAAAGGGCTAAACAAGACCCCCTATGAAGTTGTGAAAGGCAGTAAACCAAACCTATCCTACTTCAGGATCTTTGGTTGCAAATGCTTCATACTTAACAATGGGAAGTCTTACTTAACTAAGTTTGCTGCCAAGTCCCAAGAGGGAATTTTTGTTGG
Source organism: Platanthera guangdongensis (assembly GCA_039583875.1). NCBI lineage: Eukaryota > Viridiplantae > Streptophyta > Magnoliopsida > Asparagales > Orchidaceae > Platanthera > Platanthera guangdongensis. Next base: position 18,731,162 of record CM077163.1, read on the forward strand.
GTACAACAATAATAGTAAGGCTTATAGAGTCTACAACTTGACTACACAAGTTGTAGAAGAATCAGTGCATGTAGTTTTTGATGAAACTAAACTTATTAATAATGAGTTGTCTAGCAGTGTATGCAGTCCCACAGGTTTGACAAAGAAAATGGACAAGCTTACTATATAAGAAGTGTCTGCTGCAAGACAGCAAGGAGAGGAGAGTAGCTGATGTCCAGGGGGAGAACTACATGTGCCAATTGCTGAAGAAATCCAAGGTATACAGCATGATGCAGATGCTGAAGTGGTTCAACCAGAAGTTAGGATGCCTCCAGCTCACAGGAATCTTAGAGATCATCCAGTAGAGCTGATTATTGGAGATCCAAGACAAGGAGTTCAAACAAGGAGCAGAAATCAGAATGCTGCAATCTATTCCAGCTTCCTGTCACAAGTTGAACCTAAGAAGTTTGAAGAAGCAATACAAGATCCACAATGGACTGAAGCAATGCAAGAAGAGCTTAACCAGTTCAAGAGGTGCAAGGTTTCGGAACTTGTTCCTAAACCTAAAGACCACAATGTAATAGGAACTAAGTGGATCTACAGGAATAAGATGGATGAACAAGGGGTCATCATTAAGAATAAGGCTAGACTGGTTGCTAAAGGATATAGGCAAGAAGAAGGTATTGATTTTGATCAAACCTTTGCTCCAGTAGCCAGACTGGAAGCCATAAGAATGTTCTTGGCCTATGCAACCTATCAAGGATTCAAGGTATACCAAATGGATGTCAAGTCAGCATTCCTAAATGGTAATCTTAAAGAAGAAGTTTATGTGGAACAGCCTGCAGGTTTTGTTGATCCAACTCTACCTCATTATGTCTATAGACTTAGGAAAGCTTTATATGGGTTAAAGCAAGCCCCTAGGACTTGGTATGAAACCCTATCTAGTTTTCTCATTGAGAACAAGTTCTCAAGGGGGAAAATAGATAAGACTATATTCCTTAGGGAATCTAGAGGCAAAGTCATTCTAGTCCAAATATATGTAGATGACATTATATTTGGGTCTACTGAAAGCAGCCTTTGCAAAAAGTTTGCAAAACTTATGCAAGGTCAGTTTGAGATGAGTAGTATGGGAGAGCTGAAGTTTTTCTTGGGTCTCCAAGTTAAACAGACTGAGAGTGGTTTGTCCATTTGTCAGTCAAAGTTCACCCTAGAACTCATAAGGAAGTATGGTATGGATTCATCCAGTACCATGAAGACTCCTATGGGGTCAAGTATGTCTCTTAGCAAGGATGATGCAGGGAAACCTGTAGATGAAACCTTGTATAGAGGGATAGTTGGCTCCCTATTATACTTGACTGCTAGTAGACCAGACATCATGTATTCTACATGTGTTTGTGCAAGGTATCAAGCCTGCCCTAAAGAGTCTCATTTGACTGCAGTCAAAAGAATATTGAGATATCTAAAGGGCACTCCCTATCTAGGCCTCTGGTACCCTAGGAATGGAGATTTTGATCTAACAGGTTATTCAGATGCAGACTTTGCAGGATGCAAAGAGGATAGAAAGAGCACTACTGGAACCTGTCAATTCCTAGGTGGGAGACTAATTTAATGGAGTAGCAAGAAGCAAACCAGTGTGGCTATCTCCACAGCTGAGTCAGAGTATGTGGCTGCAGGAAGTTGCTGTGCTTAACTTCTGTGGATTCAACATCAGCTAGAGGACTATGGATTTCAGGTAAGTAGAACTCCACTTTTCTGTGATTCTACAAGTGCTATTTCAATAGCTAATAACCCTGTATCCCATAGTAGCACAAAACATATTGAGATTAAATATCATTTTCTTAGGGAGCATGTAGAAAGAGAAGATATTTTATTAGAATATGTTAAAACAGATGAACAAGTAGCTGATATGTTTACTAAGCCACTAGAATAAGCTAAGTTCAATAGATTCAAAATTGAACTAGGAATGATAAACTTAGAGTAAGTTTACAGATTTGAAAATGACTAAGTAAAAAGGTGTCGACACATAGACAAGTCTATGTCGACACAGAATAGTGGTGTCGACACTTCAGGAAAAAGGTGTCGACACATCTAGGATGTTGGTGTCGACACTTCAGAATGTTAGTGTCGACACATGTCTAATAGGTGTCGACACATCCAATGTGGTGTCGACACTTATGTTTTACTCAGAATTTTCTAAATAAAGTCTCGACAATGTGTCGAGTTATGTTGCGTCGACACATAATCAAGTGTCGACACATACAATCTGTTGACTAAACTTGTATCGACACATGAGTGTCGAGACATTATAAGTCAGTGTCGACACTTATAGCCAGTGTCGACACATTTTAAGTTAGTTGTCCCGCCTGTTCATCTTCAAAATCAGAAAGGTATAAATAGGGTTCTGTCTTTGTTTGTCGACACGCTTTCAAAGTTTCGAGACCAAAACTACTGTGTCGACACCTCTCTTTTCTAAAGACAAATTCTACAAACCCTAATGGCACCTAAGCTTGAGGAGAACGTTAACGAAGGCTATGAGCTTGTGCGCGGCGCGTTCGACGATGCTGATCAAGAAATCAGGGCCGTATTAACCCTAGTCGCCGATTCAGGGTTAGAGTACTTAGTTTCTGAACCAACTAAGATATGGAAGAAGGAGGTGCTTGAATTTTTGAATGGAGCTGCAGTAGATGAATCTGGATACAAAATCAAATCCAGAGTTCATGGAGAAAAGGTTAAGGTAACCCCAAAAAGTCTGAGGAAGATTCTTCAATTGCCAAGAACTCAAGATGAAGAAGAGGTGACTGCTTCAAAGACCAGGGAAGCTTTAACCTGGTGTGGTCTTGATACAAAGATGAAGATAGGTTCTATCTTTAACAGGAAAGGCATGAATACTCAAGGAAAATTCATGTCTGAGATTGTGGGAAAAGTCTTACTCAGTAAGCCAGGAGGGCATGACAGAGTGTCTGCCAATATGTTTGGAGTAATAAACCACATGAGGAAGATGGATCTAAGGATCTTTTCAAGATGGGATAGGGTGTTGTCAAAGGACATGCCAACCCCTGAGAAGACAGTTACTGAGAAAGTCACTCCTCCTAAGAAGAAAAGGAAGATAGCTCCTGTGGCACAAGAGTCCTCCAGCAGTTCTGGGAGTGAAGAACAGGTTGTTTTCACTCCTGATGATCATGAGGAAGTGCCAGCAGTGAAGTCTCCTGCTCCTCCAGCTGATGCTGAGATCCAGGGGGAGCTGCCACCAGCTAGCCCCATCCACAGGGATCAAAGCCAGGGGGAGCATCCAGTTGTAGAAGCAGCATCTACACTGGACAGTGAGCAAGCCACCATCATCATCCAAGAGGTACTCACTGACCTAAAAACTTTAGAATATCTTATAGAAGATGCTGATTTGTCTGATGTTCCTCAGCAAACTCAGCTGCCTAGTCAAGAACCAGATGTTGTTATCAAAGACACATCTGTTGTTCCAGTAGTTGAAGGGCAAACAATGTCTCCAGCTCAATCACCTCAAGAGTTCACCATGGAAGATCTATTTCTCAATCTAGATCAAGTTGATTTTGACATGGACAAAGAAGCTGCTGGAAGAGATACTGCTGCTGCTGAGGGGGAGCAAGTATAAGATCTGGAAGAGCCTATTAGGCCAGAAAATGAGAAGGCACCTGATGTGCAAACTGAAAAACCTCAAAACCCTAAGGATAGGGTTGAGATAGCCAGCACTTCTGCCTCTGAAGATGAGGAGAGTGCTAGGGCAAAGAAGAAGAAATTATATGTTTTTAAAAGGAGAAGTCAGAGTTACAAGAAAGCTCTGCAATCTATAGCCCCACAGCCTATAATTCAATAAGCCCCAACTGTTGATTATAGTGCCTTAATGATTGCCATGCAGATAAAACTTGATGAACAAAGAAAGGCTATAGAGGCTTATGTGGATGAAGGGCAGAAGACTTTACAATTTGATCTGGCCCAAGATATAAAATCTATAAGGTTTGAGATGAATCTCAACAAGAAGGAGATGACAGACTGCTTCCACAAGGGTGGAAATGCAGTGGTGTATTTGGCAACACACCAAGAGAAGATCAAGGCACAGGTGGATGATATAGCATTGAAACAAGGATATGTTCTTGAAAATCAATTAAGAATGAATGACAATTTGACTGAATCCCACAATGCTATTGTCACTGAATTAAAGAATAAGGCTGCTGAACCTTCTACATCTACTGATGCTGCTAAAATAGAATTTGACAAAGCCTTTCAACAAGAAATTTCTGCTGTCAAGACTGCCATCCAAGCCTCTCAGAAAGCTATATCTGATCAACTGCAAAAGCTCCAACCATTCTTTAAAGAGGGAATCAGATATTTGGACAGTCAAATAAGATTTCAAAAGGATGATGTCAGAGACCATATGGCTCGAGAAGTCATAAAGGGGGATAGAGTATTAGTCAAAGCTAGCTCTGAGCATGCCAAATGGATATCTAATTCCATCAGAGCTACACTGGGCTATCCTCCACTCTGTGATGATGATAATGTTGCTGAATCAGGGATTCAAACTGCCTATCTTCGAGGTGAGCAACCAGAGGTAGCTCGGGTCATTTATCCACCTCCAGACTTTGACATGATTCAAGCAGATGTGAGCACCATGTATAGCCCACCTGAGGGCAAGGACCATGTTCATAATGAAAAGGTTGTTCAACCTATATCTGAAGCCATGCAAGAGGCATTACAGAAAGAAGAAGAGACAAGGTTGTCAAAGAAGAGGTTTAGGGAACAAGCAGAACAAAAGCCAGATTTTGAACAGTGGAGCCCTACCTCTAGGAATATAATTTTAACTGCCTGGAAAGCTGCCAAGGACAATACACATGACAGGAACAAATGGTTCTCTGAAGCTGAATGGAGAAAACATGAAATAAGACAAGAGGTCATTGTTCAATTCAGAAGGAAGGCTAAGATGGGAAAGCTACCTCCTACTGCAGTGGAGCCTAGCAAGTACTTCCCCAATCCATATCACTACTTTGAGAGGCAGAAGATCAAGGCAGAAGCACTCAAACAGAAAGATCTAAAAGGCAAGAAGCATGCTGTTGCTGAAACTGCTGAAGCCACTGTCAAAGCTCAAGTCCAACCTGTCAAAGGCATAGTTATCAAAGAACCAGACCAGAAATAGATTAAGAAATTTCTTGAAGTTTATGTTGTAATCTTTTGGATGTAACACATTTAGTAAACTTCTGAAAATGTATAAGACAAATATTAGAACAATATATGATTCATATATTTCATGTTTGTTCTGTGAATGTATCTATTTCTTATTTGTTCTGTGCTGATGAATGCGTATACATGTGTGATTTAATACATGTTATGTTTACCCTGCTGATTATAATCTGCTTTACATCATTTTGTAATTTTTAATTATGAATGGTGTATATCATTGACTAAGGGTTATGGCTTCTCCAAATAGGGGGAGATTGTTGGGTACATTGGTCAAATGTACCTGATTTGAAGAAGTCTCACCCAACTCAATGATATACATCATAATGTATTTGATGTATGTTGAGTTTCCTTATGCAGGTTAAGTAATCACTGGACTGAAGCAAAAAGTTTCTAAGTTCATGTGTCGACACCCAGAGGGAAAGTGTCGACACTCAAGAAAGCTTGTGTCGACACCCAGACAAGCAGTGTCGACACTTGGAGTCATTGTGTCGACACCTGGGATGCAGAGTCGACACCAGACAGAAAGTATCGACACTTGGAGCTGTGTCGACACTCAGTGAAGAAAAGTGCAGACAGAATGTGTCGACACAAGGAGCTGTGTCGACACACAGTGAAGCTGTGTCTACACCAGAAAGTGTCGACACTTGGAGCTGTGTCGACACTCAGCAAAAGTCTGTAGAGACTAAGTACATGTGTCGACACTCAACACAATGTGTCAACACTAAGCAGAAGAGTCAGTACTTGAAGTAAGTGTCGACACCCAGCACAATGTGTCGACACTCAACAGAAGAGTCAGCATTTGAAGTATGTGTCGACACCCAGAATAATGTGTCGACACACAGCTGAAGACTCAACACTTGAAGAAAGTGTCGACACAAGGAGCTGTGTCGACACTTAGCAAAGAACAGAATTATTTCCAAAATATTCTAAGTACAAGTGTCGACACTAAAGGAATGTGTCGACACTCAGCTGAAGTCTCAACAGAAGAATCAAGTGTCGACACATGGAGCTGTGTCGACACTCAGCAAGAATCAACATAGAAGACTATGTGTCGACACCAAGAAGCAGTGTCGACACTTAACAGATACAACACAAGAAGTTGTGTCGACACAAAGGAGATGTGTCGACACTTAGAAGAATTCAGCAAAAGCTAGAAGAACAAGTACTTGTGTCGACACTCAATTTCAGTGTCGACACATGCAGAAGAATCTGTGTCGAGACATACAAGGAAATGTGTCGACACCTTGTAGACTTGTGTCGACACTTACACAACATGTGTCGACACTTGGACTATAAGTGTCGACACTTAAAGACAGAAAGTCTCGACACTTACAGACTGTTAGAGATTTTCAAGAAATGACTGGATGACTTGACAGCTGCCGTTCCAGCCAGTCTACAGCACCTGTCAGAGATATCAGAAGTCATTTATGGACCGGACCAGCCAGTTACCATGAAGAAGGCCTATAAATAGGCATCTACAATTTACAGAAATTGTAGATCAGATTATTGTTCAAAAGTTCAGTTTGTTGAAAAACAAATTATTGAAGTGATACCAAGAGTATCAACACAAGAAGATCTTGCAGTCCAAGTACAGATCTAAGAAGTTGGAGAGAGAGGGCTCCTTCCAAGAAATCAGCCTCTGGAACTAGGCTGAGAAGAAGGATTCAGATTAAATTCTGGATCTTAAGTAGCAGAGGTCAAGGAACTACTGCAGGAGGATTCAGTCTTATTCAGTTCTACTCAAGAAGCTTTGAAGAAAGCTAAGTCAGAGTGAATCCAGCTGAGTTCTTCCAAGAACTCATCAAGAAACTCTCAACTCCCCTCTTTTATTTCTGAGTTGTAGAGTTATTATTTGTAATACATTTTAACTTGTAGGATCCTTTGGATCTGAGTGATTTGTAAGCTTGTATTTATAAAGGCTGAGGGTAGGGCTTGTTAGCCTGAGTGTAGGAGATAGAGATCTCTGAGTGTAGGCCTTGTTGGCTGAGTGTAGGCCTTGGTTGGCTGAGTGTAGGCCTTGATTGGCTGAGTGTAGGCTTTGGGATAAAGCTGAGTTGTAAGGCTTTGAGCCTGAGGTGTAGGAACCAATTTGGGTTCTGAGACAGTGGAGGAGTTTGGCAGAATCTAGTACACTGCTAGATAGGCGAAGGGGGAAAGTGGATGTACCCATATCTTGGGGAACCACTATAAACCACTGTGTTGTGCTGTGATTGTGCTGTGTATGCTGTGAATACTTTGTGATTGCTGTGCAAAAGTTAAAAATCTGTGATAATAAACTGTTTGCTGCCAGTAAAGTTAGAAAAGGATTAGGTCACCTATTCACCCCCCCCCCCCTCTAGGTGTTTAGGTACCATATCTTTCATTGAAGTATCCCAGTTTTCGTCGACCAGAGAATGAAGATCGTCGAGCTCAGCTCAGAGAAATATCTCAAAATCGTCGAGCTGAGAATGCCTTTCGTCGACCTGAGTTCAACGAACGTCGAACTCAGTTTACTTGGTCTTGAAATCTTCTAAGTCTTGAGTCTCTTATGGTCTTGTTGATAGCTGGTCCATCTGATGTTGACTCTAAGGACTTGGCCTAGACTCTAGGACACAAATTTGACCCTGGCTATACATGTTGGGTCACATCCTAAGTTAGTGAAGCTAGCCCAAATCAACTAGGGATCCAACACAAGTCATGCGTGGAAAGTGTCCCGGCGAGACTTGTCCCCTTTTGTGAGACTGACGAGAACGCTGAGCATGGGGCAAGCCCGGGCAATGAGGCCATGAGCGGGTGGGGTCCAGCAAGGGTTCTTAGAATCGGTCAGTGTGTTGGATGGAATCCTGACCTGAGAAGTCAGAGTTTGCCGGCAAGCCCAGGTCTACGACCGTGAGCGGGTGGGGCCTTGGCAAGAGTTCTTTGTGTTGGCTTGTATGCCGTTGGGGTTTGTGGTTCCCCTTTGTTTGCGGCTTTATGCCAATGGGGAAATAATGAGTACCCAAATAATGTGATGTTGTGCTAGATGCATATACTATAGGGTGCCTTGGGTGAAGCCCGGGTGTTGCATTCATGTTGCATAGTAGGCCCTATTATTAAATGATTAACAGTAGAGAACATGTATGATGTTTGAGACATCCAATCCTGTTTCATTTGTTATTTTTCTTGCTTATTTATATTTCATACGAAGTGCTAACTTGCAGGTTGGAGGAGTACCCCGGGGTCCATTAGGGGTGGCCGGGAGGAGATGTGTTGGTTATACAGTTTGAGGCCAGCCTTTGCTGACCCACGTTACTAATAATTTTTACAGGGCAAGGATCGCAAGTAGGAGCTAGCTCACCGGCCAGAAAGGCCTAAGCCTCATAAAGTGTTACCTTTTTGCTGCTTCTCTACTTTTATGACATTGTATGTATGATGTCTGTTAGAAAGTAGCGAAAAGAAGCGAAAAGTAGAGAACAAGCGAATAAACTTTTGAATAATTGAAATTTTATTATCCAAAAAAAGATATCATTTACAAAGGTATGACCTCCCTTATATAGAATGGAGGAGATAAGAAGAGAGTATACAAACAATGTGGGACTAAACATTTACAGTACTGAGCGGCTAGAATAATGGAGACCGCACAGGCCGCGCGGTTAGACAGATGGGTTAACCGCTTGGCAACTCCAGCAGGATAGAACAGGCCGCAGAGGTAGACCGATAGACCGCACGGTTAACAAACCGCTGGCACAGACCGCTAAGCCGCTCAGTCAACAAACCGCTGGATCAGACCGCTAAGCCGCCCGGTCTAATACTTCAACACTCCCCCTCAAGCTGGAGCATAGATATCAATCATGCCCAGCTTGTCACAAATGCGGAAGAAGGAAGTAGAAACCGGCTTGGTGAAGATATCTGCCAACTCTTTGTCAGAGGTGACAAAAGGAGTACAAATCTGTTTCTTCAAAATCTCTTCCCGAATGAAGTGACAGTCAACCTCTATATGCTTTGTTCTCTCATGGAAGACCGGATTTCTGGATATGTGTATAGCGGCCTTGTTGTCACAGAACATAGGGAGAGGACAGTCATATACCTCGCCCAGGTCAAGCATGAGAGCCCGCAACCACTTTAACTCACACGTGGTTGACGCCATACTCCGGTATTCTGCTTCGGCACTGGATCTGGAAACAACGGACTGTTTCTTGCTCTTCCAACTCACGAGATTACCTCCAACAAAGGTACAAAAACCTGATGTGGATTTACGATCGCCTTTGTCATCCGCGTAACTTGAATCTGAGTAGGCCTCAACCCTCAGATGACCATTCCTCTGAAAGAGTAACCCTCTGCCCGGTGCTGCTTTGATATACTCTAAAATCTTCAGGGCGGACTGAAGATGGCACTCCCTGGGAGCTTGCATAAACTGGCTGACCTTGCCTACAGCGTAGGCGATGTCGGGTCTAGTCACCGTGAGATAGATGAGTTTGCCTACCAAACGTCTGTACCGTGTGACATCAGATAGAAGAGGCGAATCATCCGTCCACGTTTTGTCTTCTCTAACAGCCATGGGAAAACGAGCTGGTTTGGCACCTGTCAATCCTGCTTCTCGTAGAAGATCAAGTGCATACTTCCGTTGAGAGAGAACCAAGGAGTCAAGTTTCCGAGAGATTTCTATCCCCAAAAAGTATTTTGGGGAGCCCATATCCTTCGTGACCAAGTGCTGACGGAGGTGCTTCTTCGTCAAGTCCACCCCATCTCGGTCATCGCCAGTAAGGAGAATGTCATCCACATATACGGCCAAAACCACCAGTCCCGAGGCCGTTTTGCGAATGAATAAGGAGTGATCGGCCGAACTCCTTTGAAAGCCGATGGTAGCCACAATACCGCTGAATTTGTCGAACCATGCCCGAGGGCTCTGCTTTAGGCCATAAATGGCCTTCTTCAAATGACAGACACGTGTCTCCCCCTGAGCAACATACCCAGGAGGTTGCTCCATATAGACGTCCTCCTGAAGATCGCCATAGAGAAAGGCATTCTTCACATCAAGCTGGGAAATAGCCCAAGCCCGGTTAACAGCCACAGAAAAGAGAACCCGGATGGTGTTGAGGCGAGCAACCGGAGAGAAGGTATCAAAATAATCAACGCCATAAGTCTGAGTAAAGCCCTTGGCCACCAGCCGGGCTTTGTAGCGATCCACAGTGTCGTCGGGGCGAAACTTCACAACGAAGACCCAGCGACAGCCAACCACATCAGTGCCCACGGGAGGAGGAACCAGGGTCCAGGTACCCCGTTCAGTAAGAGTAGCCATCTCCTCATCCATGGCAGACTTCCAATGAGGGAGAGCGAGAGCCTCCTGGTAGGTACGGGGAGTAGAAGTAGCAGAGATAGCCAAGGCAAAACACCTGCGAGAAGGAGAAAGCTGATCATAGGAAACAACAGCCGTGAGCGGGTGTTGAGTACACGCCCGCACCCCTTTGCGAAGGGCAATGGGAACATCCAGGTCAACGGGAGCGTCGGCGACGGGAGCGTCAGCGACCGGAGCGTCCGTGGCGGAGAAGGCTGGCCCGGGACTAGAGAGAGACGGCAGCGGAGAGGACAGTGGAGGGGTGGGTGGAGAGACGGACTGGGAAGGAGTGGGTGGAGGAGGAGACGAAGGTGGGAAAACGTGGAGAGGTGTGGAAGGAACGGAGATATCAGAAGGAAGAGAAGGAAGAGAAGAGGGAGGAGAGAAATAGGAAGCATTTTCGAAAAAAGTCACATCGGCGGAGACAAACTGCTTACGGAGAAGGGGGTCAAAGCAGCAATAGCCTTTTTGAGTGGTAGAGTACCCCAAAAAGACACACTTGGTGGAACGGGGGGAAAGCTTGTCGCGGGTAGCGGAGGGAGCGTGAACAAAGGCCGTACAGCCAAAGACACGGAGAGGAAGAGGAAAAGGTTCCTGGTGGGGGTAGAGAAGGGAGAAGGGAGTCTGGCCATGGAGAACCATGGAGGGAAGGCGATTGATGAGATAGCAGGCGAGGAGCACAGCGTAGCCCCAGTAGGAGCGAGGGACGTTCATCCGTGTCATGAGAGTACGCGCAACATCAAGCAGGTGACGGTTTTTACGCTCCGCCACCCCATTCTGCTGGGAGGTGTAAACACAAGTCGTTTGATGAAGGAGGCCATGTTTGTGAAAGAACGCGGAGAACTCATGAGTGAGATACTCCTTGGCATTATCAGAACGTAAGACTTTAATAGAAATAGCAAATTGAGTCTTAATCATAAAGTAAAATGATTGCCAAACAGAAAATAGTTCAGAGCGATCTTTTAATAGATACACCCAGGTACATCGAGTAAAATCATCGATAAAAGTGACAAAATAGGAACTGCCCCGACCAACTGTGAGGGTAGGAGCAGGACCCCATACATCAGAATGAATAAGATCAAAAATGCGAGAGGAGCCACGGCCTTGCTTCGGTGGGAAGGAGGAGCGATGATGTTTGCCAAGCTGACACGCATCATAGTTGAGCGGAGAACTGGTAGGAGGTAAGTGGGGCAGAAGCTGACGAATAAGCCGAGGAGGAGGATGTCCAAGATGAAGATGCCACTGAAGGAGATCGGTGGAGGAGGAGTAGGCAGAGAGAGCGGAAACATCGTCGAGGAAGTAGAGGCCACCGCTCTCAGTCCCAGTAGCAATCGTCCGCTGGGTCCTCGGGTCCTGAAAAGAACAAGTAGTGGGAGTGAATAAGACGGAGCACTGAAGTTGCCGGCATAAAGTAGTAACGGATAACAAATTGCACGGAAACTTCGGGACATAGAGGGTATACTCCAAGCAAAGCGATGGAGTGAGTTGAACCATGCCCGTCCCATGAACCGGGGACGGGGAACCATCCGCCACACGAACTGGCGGTAAGCGGTCATGGGTCTCAAGACGGGAGAAGCAATGAGGGTTGCCCGTCATATGATTGGTGGCACCAGAGTCAATTAGCCATTTACCTTGGGTAACGACGTGGGCACTACCTGACGTCGTGGCCACAGAGGCAGACGGCCTAGAAGAGGCGGAGGCCGAAGAAGGAGCATCACCGGAAGGGCGAAGATGAGGATGTTTCTGCCAGCAGCGGTCAACAGTATGGCCAGTACGACCACAGTGAGAGCAGAGGAACCGGGAGGAACCCCGTCCGCCAGAGGAGCCACGGCCACTAGGGCCCCCCCTCTGAGCTTGGTGAGCAAAGGAGTCCTGGGAAGGGGGGGAGGCCAACAGAGGCCGCTGGAGGAGCGAAGTAACAGTGGCAATGCGAGCCGCAGTGGCATCCAAAGTAGGAGATTCCGCCTCACCCAAGATCTGCTGGCGGATCATATCATAAGAGTCAGGAAGACGAAGAAGATAACAAACAACTAGGAGTTCCTGGAAGTGTTTGTGCTGGTCGGCCAAGTCCGCGGAGAAGGGGCGATTCTGGAGGATTTCAGCACCAAGAGCCTGAACCTGCTGATAAGCCGCAGCCGGTGACATGGAAGGGCGGGCGAAGAGGTCCGCATAGAGAGTATAAATGCGGGACGTCTGGCCCCCCTTAGAATAGAGAGCAGCGAGGTGAAGCCAGGCGGCCTTGACCGTCTCATCATGGCGAATGACGGGAAGGCACTCATCAGAAAGGCTATTGGCCAGCCAGGTGCGAACAAGAGCATCACTCGCATCCCAGTCATCAAACTCAGGAGAAGTGCGAGGAGGAGGGTCATCGGTGAGGTGATGACGCTTGCGTTGAGAACGAAGGAGAAAGGTGAAAGAAACGCTCCAATCGGGATAGTTGGAGCCAACAAGCTTGGAAAGGGTGCCAAGGTTGCCCGAAGGAGGAGGAGGAGAAGGAGCTGCAGGAGTAGTGGTGTGACCGGAGGTAGTCATAGAATCCGGCAAGCAGAAGAAGCCGCGCGAACAGGAGCGGTTAGGAAACAGAAGAAGCTGCACGAACAGCAGCGGCTAGAAAGAGGTCAAAGGCACAGCGGGGAAGAGGTCGCGCGGACTGAAAAGGCCAAGCGAACAGAAGAGAGGAGAAGAGCAGGTGACCGCGACCAAGATGCGGGTAAGAAAGGTACAACCCGCACGGTCGGGCAGATCACAGCAGCTGTTAGAAAGCGGTCAAAGGCACAGCGGGGAAGAGGTCGCGCGGACTGAAAAGGCCGAGCGAACAGAAGAGAGGAGAAGAGCAGGTGACCGCGACCAAGATGCGGGTGAGAAAGGAACAACCCGCACGGTCAGGCAAATCACAGCAGCAAACCGCGAGTAGAGAGACAACACACGCGGACAGACCGCAACGACTAGGAAGTCGGAGCGGCAGGAAAGAACAAGGAGCGCGGCGACAAGAAAACAGGTCGCTGCGACAAAGAGCAGTAGGAGAAGAGAACCAAGAAGAAGCAAGCCGCGCGAACAGGGCAGCGGACAGAAACAAGCCGCGCGGATAGAAACAAGCCGCGCGGACAGAAGAGAAGGCAAGCCGCGAATCAAGTCGCAGAATGCGGAAAACAAGCCGCGAACAACAGAGAGCGCACAGAATCAGGAGGAAATGACTGTGTCCTCTGATACCATGTTAGAAAGTAGCGAAAAGAAGCGAAAAGTAGAGAACAAGCGAATAAACTTTTGAATAATTGAAATTTTATTATCCAAAAAAGATATCATTTACAAAGATATGACCTCCCTTATATAGAATGGAGAAGATAAGAAGAGAGTATACAAACAATGTGGGACTAAACATTTACAGTACTGAGCGGCTAGAATAATGGAGACCGCACAGGCCGCGCGGTTAGACAAATGGGTTAACCGCTCGGCAACTCCAGCAGGATAGAACAGGCCGCAGAGGTAGACCGATAGACCGCACGGTTAACAAACTGCTGGCACAGACCGCTAAGCCGCTCGGTCAACAAACCGCTGGATCAGACCGCTAAGCCGTCCGGTCTAATACTTCAACAATGTCCATGTGACCGGCTTGCATGCCGAGGTAGACTAGGTGTGCTTATGCACTTTTATGACTGATGTATTATTTGAGATTAGACTCACTCTTGTTGTAAGGCTATAAGGCCATCTTGTTACTCTTGTAGGCGTGGATAACTTCTAGTCTTGCTTGTTGTTTCTGTTGTGTTGTGTTATGAGTTTTGAGATTGGGTAGCTATATCATCTTATAATACTGAAGTTGTGGCGTCTGTATGTTGTGGGGCCCCGGCCAGACCCATATTATACGGTCATTATAGGGGAGGTGTTAAAACAACCATGCTTCCTCTTATTCTTCTGTCCTCGTGAGACATACCGTCTCCTTGGCATCCATCCTCAGTGTGAAGAGACGATTTGTCGTCATCTTTACTTTTACTACCTCTCTTCCTTGATGGTCCTTCATGACCAAGGATCCATCCTTCAACAGCACGCAATACCCTTTCTCCACCAACTGCCCAAGGCTCAAGATGTTACTTTTCAAACACGGCACATAGAACATTCCATTTATGTGCACCTTCTTTCCATTCAAGGTGACCACTATGACTCCTCTTCCTTCCACTGATATCTTCGAGGCGTCTCCAAAACTGACATCACCACCATTTGGCTCAAGGCCGGTGAACAGTTCCTTCTCTCCACACATGTGTTTACTAGCTCCTGTATCCAGGTACCACACTCCGTTCCTCCCGCCTTCAGCACCCCTGTAGGTTAGGAGCATCATCGGGTCACCACTCGTGTTGCATGCTTCTGCATAATGGTTGGCATCTCCTCCCTTCCTTGGAGCCCAACAATCATAGCTCATATGCCCAAACTTGTTACAGTTGTAACATTGTATTTGGGACATATCGCCTCTACCTCTTCCTTGACCTCTTTCTTAGCCTCTACCTTGGCCTCTTCCATTTCCTCCTGCATCTTGCCTCCAATCTTGAGGTTGTTCCGCCTCCCTCTGGTTGTACTGGTTCCTTCCCTGATCTCTTCCTCCTCTTCTTCCTCTAACTCTTCCTTGGTTACCTCGGCCATGCTGGCCTCCTCCTCTTCCTGAGCTCTCTCCAAAATTTAGCTGAGTCTGGAGTGCTTTACCCAAGCCACTCGACTCATCATCGTCCTGCAACATGCGGTACTTGTGAGCTTGTAGTGAGCCAACAAGCTCATCCACGGTCATCTAAGTGAGGTCCTTCGATTCTCCGATCACCACCACCACATGCCGGAACTTCTTTGACATAGAACGCAGGAGCTTTTCCATGAAGCTTACATCATCTGTCACCTCTCCATTCCTCTTTATCTCATTCGTGAGCGTCCGCAGACAGGTCATGTAGTCACCAACCTTCTCTGAACCCTGCATCTTCATCACCTCATACTGAGCTTGAAGGGATTGTAGCTTCACGTTCTTAGCTTTGTCAACTCCTTGCATGGAGCGTTGCAAAATTTTCCATGCCTCCTTGGACGTCTCTGCATCTGAGATCTTTTCAAAGGTCGCCTCATCCACGCCTTAGTATAGTAAGAAGAGAGCCTTCTTGTCCCTCTTCTTGGACTCCCTCAACGCCGTCCTCTGAGTGTTAGTCAATGCCGCCTCTGCTTTCGCAGTAAGCTCCTCAACGTCGTCCTCTATGTTGGATCCCTAGTTGATTTGGGCTAGATTCACTGACTTAGGATGTGACCCATCATGTATAGTCTGGGTCAAGTTTTTGTCTTAGAGTCTAGGACAGTCCTCTATCTCAACTTCAGATGGACCAGCCTTCTTCAAGACCATCAGGAACTCCATATCTATTAGTTTTTCAGACTAAGTGAAATGAGTTCAACGTTCGTCGAACTCAGCTCAACGAAGGGAGCTCTGCGCTCGACGATCTTGAGATAATTTGCAGTGCTGAGCTCGACGAACACCAGATTCTACTTCAAGCATTCTCAGGACTACTTCAAATTTCTCTAAGTCCAGCTCCATGCTTCGGTCGACGAATTATATTCTGAGCTCGACGAACTTGGACCTCAAGTTCACAGCTTCTCAGGTCGACGAATGCTAATCTGTACTCGACGATTTTTTGTGCTCAGAGAATCTGTGTCGACACTTAGGGCTTGTGTCGACACCAGGCGATTTGTGTCGACACTCAAGATTTCAGTCGACACCAGCTTATGTCGACACCAGAGGATTTGTGTCGACACCTAGATCAATCTGTCGACACCAAGACCAATCTGTCGACACCATTTTGTGTCGACACAGCATTTCAGCAGATGCAGAGTATTCCGTCCAAGTCCAGAACTTTTCTCTGGTCGACGAAGTTTATTCTCAGCTCGACGAATTTGGTTCTCTGCTCAACGAATAATGTTTGTCTGATATTGAAGATTGTCTATTCAACGAATGAAGACTGTCAGCTCAACGAACTCAACTCAGCTCAGCTCGACGAACTCAGCTTAGCTCGACAAACTCTTAACTCTGTTCGACGAATTCTGTTCTTCGGTCGACGATTCCAGACTAGGTCTTCTTCCATTTTCGTCTCATTTCATGGCGTTGATTCCTGGACAATTAATGGCAGTTCTTCACAGTATACTACCGTTAGGATGCGCAGTTAATTCTAGATTATTACATGCTGTTTTCCCATGGAAACAGTTGGGGAAATAATTAATTGCTTCTTCCTTTTCAGGCCGTCTGTCATTACTGCTCGACATTCAAAATTCGAATGTTTTTTATGACAGACAGAGATATACAGAAACCAGAAGTAATACAACAAGAACACAACACCAGACAACAACAAGAAAGAGATAGACAGTGATTCAGACAACACAAGAAAAAGAATTCATTCTTGTCCCAGAGAGAAATTGATCTATAAGAAGAAGAAGAACATTACATCAATATCAAGAGTCTTCTTCATCTGCTTTTACTCAGGAGAACTTCAAAACAATACATTCATATCATATGCAAGAAGTTCCTGAAGACTTTCTCTG
Source organism: Platanthera guangdongensis (assembly GCA_039583875.1). NCBI lineage: Eukaryota > Viridiplantae > Streptophyta > Magnoliopsida > Asparagales > Orchidaceae > Platanthera > Platanthera guangdongensis. The sequence goes on from CM077163.1 coordinate 18,748,185, forward strand.
GACCAGGAAATCTAGGTCATTGAAGTCCTATCACCCTAAAGCAGTGCTCCAGTATTCTTCCTGAACCATTCTACATCTCAGGGGGAGCAAAGCTGCTAAACAACATTCCACAAGTCTTCTCATTTGACTTGAGAAAGAGAAGACCTCATCACCCTCTCACTCCACCTCTGTACAGGGCTTTAATTTCCTTCAAAATTATTCTGGTTGCAAGTCTCCCACCAAAAGACTTGAGGGTTTGGTTTTTGGGAACCTGATCAAAACCCCATTGGTGTCAGGACACCTGATCAACCCCTTCCTGCAGTGGATTCCTACCAGGGTGGTAGAAGAGTGCACTACCCAGATTTGGGGAACCACTATAAAATTCTTGTGTCGTCTGGTTGCTTTCTTTTCCTTTTGTTTTCTGGCCTTGCTCTTTGAATGTGTTGTGATTAGTTCATTGTAGCTTTTTGGTTTATTGTTTTTGCTTCCCTGCTCTCACACACACCTAAAATACAACAGCAGTTGTAAAAGTTTTAAAATCACCATATACTCTATTCACCCCCCCCCCCCCCCTCTAGAGTATATCAGATCTAGCTGCACTTTCACTCTACTACCTCCCATAGCTCCTTCGAGGCGAGCAACACCTCCATCTGGATACTCCAATTTTCATAATTGGTCTTTGTCAACTTGGGGACTTGCCCCGGCATGGCACCTCCCATCCCCATCTCCTTTTGTCACTTAACCTTCCAGGGGGTCCAACCTCGCTTTGATACCACTTGTTGGAAACGTGTATGGGTTCCCGCTCAATCCCAACTCCACAACCGATCCCACTTAACACCAAAATAACACAAGTCCAAATTGCGAGCCCGCCACCAGAAACCGCCTACCTGCGCGGTTTGACTCCTGCGAGTAGCCTTCTCGCACAGCGAGCTTTACCCAGGCGACCTGCGCCCCTTTCTCGCGAGCTGCTGCGGGTTGCGCTTCTCCACGCGAGTTGCACCTAGACGAGTGGGCACGGCGAGATCAACCCGGCAAGACCAACCCCACCTTGCGGCTAGATCACCACACGCGAGCACTCAACCTGCAACCTCCTCCTCTTGCGGCGAGACCTCCAAATTGTGTGAGTTGCACTCCTCCCGCGAGTACACAAACCGCGAGCCCCTTCTCGCGGCGAGATCACCAAGCCGCCCGGTTAGATTGACAAACCACCCGGACAACACCAGCGCTGCAACGCTTTCTCTCTCTATCCTCTCTCAAACGAGAAATCCGGAAATGGGAAGAAATCCGGAAATGGGAAGAAATTTTCATTATATCATCAATCTCAAATGAACTACATGCATGCCTATTTATAGGCTAGCAAATCCAACTAGCTTGTCTCTCTTATTTAATACATATTCTCTCTCTTATTAACTGCTCATACATAAAATAATATTAAAGTACAAATGTTGACTTGGTCAACCAAAGCCAAAGTCCAACAATATCTACACTTTTTTTGATTTTGCAGTTTGATTCTTGAATAGTTCTTCTAAGTTAGCAATCTCGAATAGTCTGATGACAAGCACTGGTCAGTGAAAGAATTTTTCAATGAGATTTATGCGCCTGATTTTGCACTAATAAATGTTTTAACTCTCTTAGCTTTTCTCCAGAAGACAAAAAATTGAAAATTGCATATTGCATATACTCAGCATTTTTTTCATTTACATTGAAATATCTAATGATAAGTTTTATCATCTGGTTCAACTAAATCATAAGAATTTTTCTAACAAGTACTTTGTAGAGGTGAACATTTGTGGATGACTTAAACCATTGATGTGGAAAGATCCAAAAGAAGAAAACTGCAAGGAGGATGCGCATCACTTGAGTGCCCTAACTAGGATGGGGTGATTCTTACAAATTTAGAAGGAACCAACAATGGAATATATGGTTTATTGAGGCATGAGATGGGAAGGTTCCTTGCAAATGGGGGTGAATAAAAAGACTTTTGGTTTGGAAAAGTAATCATGTAGAAGATGGAGAAGATGTGGATGAGGTATCCGGTGGATGATTTCGAGAGGGGATTGAAGGTTGGCATGCAACTTATGAAATTGATGTTGATTGATAATCACCTTGGATGGTTGGATTACACACACACACATACACTGTTGGAGCCAAGATCTAGGCACCAGAAGAACTCATGGTCTCCGCTCGCAAAGTTTATACTATAATATGATCGAAGTTCTACTAGTTTAAAATTGACCAATAAAGTAAAATGCAATGAATTGAAGAGAACAAAAAACTAATGTATTGCTTGACAAGGTGATTTTGTAAAGTGGTGGAGGTCATGCCACATACCCAAGAGTGTGTAGAAATTTCTCCTCCCAAACTAAATGTTATGCAAATTCTAGGGAAAGAGAGTGAGATCACCAAATTGTTGAAATTTGTGAAGTGAAAGTGGGTGAATGGAGCACTTGGACCTATCCGCGCGGACTACGCGGACAGGGTTGGCGGACTGCTAAGTCGGCAGGGATGCTGCAGACGGTTTGTTCTGTAGCGGCTTGGGCGGTCTGTTCGCGCGGACTACGCGGACAGCAGCGGCGGTTAGCCAGGCCGGCTTGTGCTCAGCAGGAAGTTGGATCCCAGGAAGTAACCGGGCGGATAGAAACTCTAGCCGCGGAGCCCGGCATGAAGCGGACTGAAGAACTGGAGATCGGCAGACAGGTTTGGCAGTTGCCTTGGTCTTGCTCTTGTGCAGCGGCAAGTGGAAGCCGCGGAGACCGCCAGTCATTGCGGACTAATACTGGAGCTCGCCGGGAGAGGCGGACTGGATCCAATGTCCACCAGTAAGTGCGGACTGGCCCTTGTGGCCAGTGGTGTGAACTTGGTTGGTTCGGAACCAGGTCCTTGTTTGGCTCAGTCCGGGGAGATCGCGCAGTGGAGCGCGGACTGCTTCTCAGTCCGCCAAGCTCGGCAGAAGTTTATGTGTCTTGGTTGCGAGTTTGGGGATAAGCGGACTGGAGGTTGTGTTCGTAACTGTGTGCGGACTGGAGCTGGAGTCCGCTGAGTCCGGCAGCTGCCTTGTTGGCGTGGCTATGGACTTGGGATATGCGGACTGGAGCAGCCTGCGGGATATGCGGACTGGAGAAGTCTGCAAGGTAAGCGGACTGGGATGTCTGCAGGGATATGCAGGCTAGAGCTGTCCGCAGTATGTGCGGACTGGATCGGCGTGTTTGCTGAGTCCGTCAGGTGCCTTTGTGGCAAAGTCGTGGGCTCGGGATGTGCGGACTGAAGCCGGGTGTCCTCTGAGTCCGGCAGGTGCCTTTGTGGCAAAGCCGTGGGCTTGGGATTGGCGGACTGAAGCAGGGTCTCTGCTGAGTCCGGTAGGTACCTTGGTGGCGAGGCTGCGGGCTCGGGATAAGCGGGCTGGTGCTGTGTCCGTGGATTGGCGGACTGTTGCTGCGGAGTCCGGCTGTGGCGATCCTGGCTTGGGCCTCGGTGACAAGGCGGACTTGTGTTGCTGTCCGGCCTTCGTGATGTCTTGGCGGTTTGGCCTTTGGCGACAAGTCGGACTGGAAATTGTGTCCGCCCTTGGAGAAGATAGGCGGGCTGGCTATCTTGCACAGACGCGGAAGACTGGAATGTATCCGCGGACTGCGGAGGAGTCTTGCTACAGGATGTGGCGGTAATCCTATCGGCTAGGGCAGTGACCACACTCATCATCGTGCCTATAAATAGGACCCATGTCACATCAGTAACGAAGGAACCAACCAAAGTAAGTGAACAGTAACTTGAACCCGCAACATTTACTGTGGACTGGACTTTTGTGTCCGCCCGGTTTGAGTGAGTTGACCGGGTTGTGCTGTGCAGGTTATGCGGATAGCGCTGGAAAGCCAAGACTCGGCTCTGTTTGCGGTCAGGGACAGTGCGGACTCTGCGGTTAAGCAACAGGCGTAAAACAGCATGTCGCGGACAGCGACCAGACGGTCTTCTCTTTGGCAACTTGGTTTGGGGTTCAATAAGTCGCCTGCTTTAGGCGGACTGTTCTATTCGGCATCGCAGCTTGTGCGGTCTGGCGGATAGGCGACCTCGCGGTCAGGCGGCTTGCAAATCGGCAGTTAGAGCAAGCATTGGAATAAGGGGTAGTCCACACGGCTTGGGTTGCGGTCTGGCGACCTGGCGGACTGAGCGGACTCCACAGTAGTAAACCGGCGGCTTGGTGGTTGAATCTGCGCGGCTTGTTTCTCTTGTCTTGAATTTGTAGTTCTCTGCTTTCCCTTGGGTGGTTGTTTGGTGAAGCATGTCTCGCCATGTATGTCTCGCTGTGTAAAGAAGATTGTTGTGTATCAATAAAGACACTTGTGATGCATGTGTTTGCTGGTTGACTGGCTTTAGTTGAGATAACCCCTGCTCACTCCAGGTTCCAGGGAAATTTTCCGCGTGATCAAGGTGTGATCTTGATAGTCCTGAGAATATTAATTTGGCATCAGGCTATCTCGTTGGCCACCTGGAGAAAATTCAACATGGTAGAAGTGGCAGGTTCTTGAATTTTAACATGGTATCAAAGCTGGATTGAAGTGGATAAGCAGTGATCAACTGAAGTGGTTGTTACTCTTTGAAGAGGGAACTAGTGGTAGAACCATGGCAGTGGAAGATGCAAGTTGTCTTGGAATTGATCTCCTTACAGAGACGAACTTTGATAGGTGGAAGTCTTGTATGGAGAGCTTTCTTCTTGGCGAGGACTTTGGGAGGTAGTATGCGGAGCAAAAAGACAAGAGGCTACTGTTGGCAATATTGAAGAGATGAGAGCTTGGAAGGAGACAAATATGAAAGCTGAGTTTATTCTCAAGCAGGTGATCTCATCGGAGCTCTTGGACCACATCAGTGGATGTCGGTCAGCTGCGGAGGTGTGGTCTTCCCTTGATGGATTGTTCAGGAAGGAGGTGAAGGTTACTGCAGAGGATGGTCCTTCTACTTCATATCAGCAAGAGAGGAGTCTTACTCCTAGGTGTGATGGGAAGAGGAAGGAAGGACCAAGGTGCTATAGATGCAAGCAGCATGGTCACCTCAGGAAGGAGTGCAAGGTTACCTTGCTCTCGGCGAAATTAGCTCATGTTGGAGGCAAGGAGAAGAACTTAGTTGGGTCTTCAATAAGTTCTGGTGCTGATCGGATGAAGGTCAGTGATAGTGCAGCTATCTTGCATGAAATACTGGGGCATGTAGGGATGGACAAGCTGAAAGCAATGGCGGAAAGAAGACTCGTAAGAGGCTTGCCTAGATTGTCATCTTATGGAGATGGTCAGGGGTGTGGGGATGTCAGCAAAGTGAAGCGTATCGCTTTATGATTGATAAGACACAATCCAGATGTAAAGTACCTTTGGAGGTTGTCCATTGTGCTCTTGTTGGACCGACCATCGCCGCCAGTTTTGGAGGCAGCAGGTTTATGCTGATATTGGTTGATGACTATTCAAGGTATACTTGGGTATACTTCATGAAGAAAAGTCCAGCATGATGAGCTTGTTTGTAAAGTTCAAGAAGCTTGTGGAAGGCCAGCTTGGCCTGAGGATCAAGAAGTTGAGGACAAGCATCGGTGGTAAGTTTGGCTCAACCGAGTTCTCAAACATTTGCAGGAAGCAAGGGATCCGGAAGGAGCTTTCTTGTGGACATACTTCACAGCAAGGCGGTATTGCAGCTCGGATGATCCGTTAGTTAACGGAGACCTGCAAGTGTTGGCTTCAGAGTAAAGGCGTTCCTAAGGCTCTTTGGGCGGAAGGGATGGCTTGTGCTTCTCATGTCATCAATCAGATGCCTCTTAGTCTGATTTATGTGAAGACTCCTTATGAGCTATTGTTCGGGGTGAAGCTCAGTGTAAAGCACCTACGGGTGTTTGGATCTACCTGCTACGTACACACTTTGGTTGTTCTCAAGATGAAGCTTGTCTTTGTTGGGTATGACAAGCAGAGGAGAAGATGGAGGTGTATGGATCCTGCGACGAAGAGACTCATCGTGTCGAGAGACGTTGTCTTCGATGAGTTGACGTCGCATTGGGATAGCTCTTATTTGGAGCTAAAGATGAGCATGTCAGATGGCGGGCTGAAGGAGGCTGCTGCTAAGGTTCAGGTGGAGCTTCCTGAGTCATCAGGAGCTCCAGGTTGTTCTAGATCCGGGGCAAAGGAATCAAAGTCAGGAAGTAGGGGGAGCGATGCTCCATGTACTTTTGGCTCGAAGGCGGAGTCTTTCGGTTCAGGAAGCTGGGGGAGCGATGTTCCAGGAAGTTCTTGTTCAAGAGGGGAGTCTTTTGGTTCAGTTAGCAGGGGGAGCATTGCTCTAGGTGCTCTTGGTTCCAGTAAGGAGGCGTCTTGTTCAAGAAGCAAGGGGAGCATTGTTATGGGTTTGCCCGGGAACGGAGCTGGTTCAGAAGCAACGGAGTTGGTTAGCCGTGATCAGGTTCTTCGGAGATCGAAGAGCATCAGTAAGCCACCAGCTCGATATAGTGAAGGGAACACGGCGGGCTTGATCCCAAGCTTCCTTGCTAGCCCTCAGGTCGAGCGAGTACCTTCTGGCTGTGATGACCCAACTAGAATCAAGGAGGTGGTTAACACCAAGGCTGAAGAGGTGACTTCTCTCAGTGGTAACACGGCTTGGGATTTTATGCCCAAGGTTGTTGGTGATACTCTAGTGATGCATGAGTGGAGGTTGAAGCTGAAGAAGAAGGCAAAGGGAAGCATGGCTCCTTTTGGGAGATGCTGGAGGGCTCCCTCATGGTCCATGATATGTGGGGTGAGGACTATGTCTTGTACATTTCTTCGTAGATGCTATCGGAGGGATCAGGTGCAAGGTTACGGGAGCTGCTGGAGTTATTCACCACTTCTCACTTCAAGGGAGAGTGTTGAAATTTGTGAAGTGAAAGTGGTTGAATGGAGCACTTGGACTTATCCGCGCGGACTACGCGGACAGGGTTGGCGTACTACTAGGTCGGCAGGGATGCTGCAGACGGTTTGTTCTGTAGCGGCCTGGGCGGTCTGTTTGCGCGGACTACGTGGACAGCAGCATCGGTTAGCCAGGCCAGCTTGTGCTCAGCAGGCAGTTGGATCCCAAGAAGTAACCGGGCGGATAGAAACTCTAGCCGCGGAGTCCGGCATGAAGCGGACTGAAGAACTGGAGATTAGCAAACCGGTTTGGCAGTTGCCTTAGTCTTGCTCTGGTGCAGTGGCAAGTGGAAGCCGCGGAGACCGCCAGTCAGTGCGGACTGATACTGGAGCTCGTCGGGAGAGGCAGACTGGATCCAGTGTCCGCCAGTAGGTGCGGACTAGCACCTGCGGCCAGTGGTGTGAACTTGGTTGGTTCGGAACCATGTCCCTATTTGGCACAGTCCGGGGAGATCGTGCAGTGGAGCGCAGAATGCTTCTCAGTACTCCAAGCTCGGTAGAAATGCATGTGCCTTGGTTGAGAGTTTGGGGATAAGCTGACTGGAGGTTGTGTTCACAACTGTGTGAGGACTGGAGCTGGAGTCCGCTGAGTCCGGCAGCTGTCTTGTTGGCATAGCTATGGACTTGGGATATGCGGACTGGAGCAGCCTGCGGGATATGTGGACTGGAGAAGTCTGCAAGGTATGCAGACTAGGATGTCTGCAGGGATATGCAGACTAGAGCTATCCGCAGTATGTGCGGACTGGATCGACGTGTCCACTGAGTCCGGCAGGTGCCTTTGTGGCAAAGTCGTGGGCTCGGGATGTGCGGACTAAAGCCGGTTGTTCGCTGAGTCTGGCAGGTGCCTTTGTGGCAAAGTCGTGGGATCAGGATTGGCGGACTGAAGCAGGGTGTCCACTGAGTCTGGCAGGTGCCTTGGTGGCGAGGCTGCGGGCTCGGGATAAGCAAGCTGGTGCTGTGTCCGCGGATTGGCGGACTGTTGCTGCGGAGTCCGGCTGTGGCGGTCCTGGCTTGGCCCTCGGCAACAAGGCGGACTGGTGTTGCTGTCCGGCCTTGGAGATGTCTTGGAGGTTTGGCCTTTGGCGACAAGGTGGACTGGCAGTTGTGTCCGGCCTTGGAGAAGCTAGGCGGGCTGGCTATCTTGCACAGGCACGACAGACTAGAATGTATCCACGGACTGCGAAGGAGTCTTGCTGCGGGATGTGGCGAAAATCCTATCGGCTAGGGCGGTGACCACACTCATCATCGTGGCTATAAATAGGACCCATGTCACATCAGTAACGAATGACCCAACCGAAGTAAGTGAACAGTAACTTGAGCCCGCAACAGTTGCTGCGGACTGGAATTTTTTGTCCGCGCGGTTTGAGTGAGTTAACCGGGTTGTGCTATGCAGGTTGTGCGGATAGCGCTGGAAAGCTAGCACTTGGCTCTGATTGCTGTCAGGGACAGTGCGGACTCTGCGCTTAAGCAACAGGCGGAAAATAGAAGGTCGCGGACAGCGACCAGATGGTCTTCTCTTTGGCAACTTGGTTCGGGGTTCAGTAAGTCCCCTGCTTCAGGCGGACTGTTCTATTCGGCATCGCAGCTTGTGCGGTCTGGCGGCTAGGCGACCTCGCGGTCAGGCAGCTTGCAGATCGGCGGTCTGGTGACCTGGCGGACTGAGCGGACTCCACAGCAGTAGACCGGCGGCTTGATGGTTGAGTCCGCGCGGCTTGTTACTCTTGTCTTGAATTTGTAGTTCTCTTCTTTCCCTTCGGTGGTTGTTTGGTGAAGCATGTCTCGCCATGTATGTCTCGCTGTGTAAAAAAGATTGATGTGTATCAATAAAGACACTTGTGCTGCATGTGTATGCTGGTTGACTGGCTTTAGTTAAGATAACCCCTGCTCACTCCAGGTTCTAGGGAAATTTTTCGCGTGATCAAGGTGTGATCTTGATAATCCTGAGAATATTAATTTGGCGTCAGGCTATCTCGTTGACCACCTGGAGAAAATTCAACGTGGTAGAAGTGCCAAGTTATTGAATTTTAACACAAATCTTCAATTGTACAACCTTTGCATGATCTAAATTATCTCCCACCCATTACAATAAGGTCATATTTATTGGTAAAGACATGGGCATGCCTTGCTGCTAAAAAGTGGACCCTAGCTAGTGTTGAATTTTGTGAAGTGGAAGTGGTTGACGGGACAGGCCGGGCGGCCTGGGGTGACAGCTTTGGCGGAGTAGGCGGACTGGGCGGACTGTGATGTGCGGCCTGGTGGAAAGTCTAGTGAAAGCAGGCTGTCTTCTGAACGGGTTGTTTGCATGGAGTCCGCGGACTATGCGGCCTGGTATCTGCGGATTAGGTGTTGCTGATTGGTTTTGCCAAGAAGCGGCCTAAGCGGATGGAGGCTTGCGGACTGGTGCATTGCTCAGTGGCCGTCGTGCAAGCTTGTGCTGTTTGGCGGTTTGGCTCATATTCGCGGGAATCTTGCGGACTGGCGTGTCCGCGGTGTGGGCTGTTGCGGACTGGGCTTAGAGCTTGGCTGAGGCATTGTCGAGCTCTGGTGTTACTGCGGTCTCAGTTTGTCTGTCCACGCGGATTGTTTCAGTGCTTACGTTAGCTGTGTGTAGGTCGCGCGGGTAGCTTCAAGGACCCAGGAGTTTGGCTTTGACTTCGGTCAAGTACTTGGAAGTGTACGATCTCTGCGGATTCAGCAGGAGGTCGCTCTGCGGCTTGTCAGCTCTGTTTCAACTTTGTCAGCTTCAATAACCTGTCCGCCAGCTTCAGGCGGGCAGGGGGTGTTCCTCAGTTCAGTTCAGCAGGAGACGAATAACGGTGTGTCCGCGCAGCCTCGCGGCTTCGGCGGACTCCGTGGTTATTCGGTGGATTACAACTAAGTTCGGGAGACCTCAGCGGACTCGGCGACCTCGGCGACCTCGCAGTCTCGGCGGACTCCGGTGCTGTCCGCCCGGCTTGGTTTTTGGTGCTTTCTGTTTACAGCTGTTATACTAGCGAAATCATGTCTCGCTATATATGCCTCGTGTTGTAAAGAAGTGAATGAATAAAAGACCTGCTTGTGCTTCCATTGTTTGTTGGGTTTAACCTTTGTTCCTTGGTTTTCCGCTGGTTCAACGTGAGAACTGGGTAGTTCCGAAGATATTAATTTGGCGTTTGGGCTATCTTGCTGACCACGTTGAGAAAATTTAACATGGTATCAAAGCGAGGTTCAGTTGCGTGAGCGGTCGTCAACCAGTGTTGTTACTCAGGATTTGAGTGGTGATCAACCTGTGTTGTTGCTCAGAGCTTCTGGAAGGTTGCCAACAGGTGTTGCAATGGAAGAGAGCTTTGCAAGGGGTCTTGGAATTGAACTCTTAACGCCGACTAACTTCAAGAAGTGGAAGTCGTGCATGAAGAGTTATCTTCTTGGCGAGGAGCTGTGGGAAGTCGTCGGTGGTGACGACAGACAGGAATTCACTGCTGCGTTCGGTACTGCTGAGCAGGTTAGGCTCTGGAGAAGAACAAATGCTAAGGCGGAGTTCATTCTGAAGAGAGCCGTGTCTCCGGAACTGTTTGATCACATTGTTGGATGTGAGTCGGCTGTTGATATTTGGACAACCATTGATGAGTTGTTCAATAGGAAGAATGTGGCGCGGCTTCAGTTCCTGGAGAATGAGTTGGCTAGGGCAACTCAGGGAGACCTTTCCATCTCCAAGTACTTCTTAAAGATGAAGAGCTTGTGTAATGAGCGGTCGGCACTGGATCCTGATGAGCCTATCTCTGAGGCTAAGATGAAAAGACACATTATCCGCGGCTTGCGGAAGGAGTATGTGGCCTTTGTGACATCTGTTCAAGGGTGGGCTACTCAGCCGTCTCTGCTGGAGCTGGAGAACCTGCTTGCCTCACAGGAGAGCTTGGCAAGGCAGATGGCTGGAGTGAATCTGAATCAGGAAGGCAGCGAAGCTCTCTTCTCAGGCAAGAAGAAAGGATGGGAAGGGAAGAAGAAGAAGAAGGTGCAAGTCGCTGGTGAGAAGTAGACTTCAACTTCATATCAGCCGGAGAGGAGCAATGCTCCTAAGGACTGGAAGAAGAATCTGAAGTGCTACCGGTGTCATCGGCGAGGGCACTTCAAGCGGGACTGCATGGTAAAACTGCAGCATGGGCATGCTGCGGAAAAGGAGGAAGCTTGCTCGAGAAGTGAAGAAGCAGGATGGGGCGGAGCTTTCATGACGGGCACTACTGTCCGGGCCTTGTCTGCTGAGGACTTCAACAGTGAGTGGATCGTGGACTCCGGGTGTGGTTATCACCTCACCGGAGACATGTCGAAGTTCACCTCCATGCAGGCTTACTCAGGTAATGAAGCTATTATCACTGCTGATAATACTGTTTATGCAGTAGAGAAAGAGGAGGTCGTGTCTTTGGGTAGTGATCAGGGGCCACTCATGTTAAGGAGTGTGTATCACGTGTCGGGCATGAAGAAGAACCTCTTCTCGGTGACCAATGCGGTGGACGCTGGTTATCACGTTCTGTTTGGGCCAACAGACGTGAGGTTCCTTCGCAACGTATCAGCGGTGAAGGCTGATGTTGCTCATGTAGGGAGGAGGGTGAAGAACTTGTTTGTTCTTGCCACCAATTCTTATGTTGATAGGATGAGGGCCAATGATAGCGCTGCTATCTGGCATGAGAGGCTGGGGCATGTTGGCATGGAGTAGATACATGCTTGTCTTGGTTGATGACTACTCAAGGTATACTTGGGTGTACTTCTTAAAGGAGAAGTCGGAAACCTTCCGTTTGTTTGTGGAGTTTAAGGAGTTGGTAGAAGGCTGGCTTGGCTTGCGGATTAAGAAGCTTAGAACTGATAACGGGAGTGAGTTTGTCTCCTCCGAGTTTTCTAACTTCTGCAGGAAGCACGGGATCCAACGAGAGCTTACTTGTGCTCACACTCCACAATAAAATGGGGTAGCGGAGCGGAAAATCCATCATCTGACGGAGACCTGCAAATGCTGGCTTCATGCGAAAGATATCCCAAGGTCCTTTTGGGCGGAGGGGATGTCTTGTGCTGCTTACGTCATCAACAGGATGCCACTCAGCCCTATCAACATGAAGACTCCTTTTGAGCTGTTGCTGAAGGAGAAGCCGAGTGTTGGACACCTTCGGGTGTTTGGTTCAACTTGCTACGTGCATGTCCCAGATGCTTCACTGACTAAGCTAGATGCGAAGGCAAGGAAGCTTGTCTTTGTTGGCTACGATGAGCAGAAGAAGGGATGGAAATGCATGGACCCTGTGACGAAGAAGTTCGTGGTGTCAAGAGACGTTGTCTTTGACGAGCTGACGTCATATGGAGGTGGCTCGATTGAGCTAACCGGAAGTAGCAAGGTTGATGAAGCACCGGTGGTGGCTGCTGAAGGCTTGGAAGAGGAGCTTGTTGTTTCACCAGCAGCTCCTGTTGCTTCTAACTCCGAGGTTGAGCCTTCTGGCTCAGGAAGCAGTGGGAGTACTGCTCAATGCTTGCCCCAGGTAGGAGTGGAGCCCGAAGAAGCAACGGAAGCAGTGAGCAAGGAGCCGACCCTTCGGAGATTGAAGAGGGTGGTTAAGCCACCGGCTCGGTACTGTGATGGGAATGCAGTGAGCTTTGTCTCATGCTTCATTGCAGGTCCTATGGATGAGCGAGAGCCTGCAACCTTCAACGAGGCCACTGGAGTGAAGGAGTGGGAAGGTGCCATGAAAGAAGAGATTGATGCTCTGAAGAAGAATGAAACCTGTGACCTTGTTCCCAAGGTTGATGGCATTACTCCGGTTACTTGCAAGTGGGTGTATAAGTTGAAGAAGAAGGCTGATGGGAGCATTGATAGGTTCAAGGCTCGCGTGGTCGCTAGAGGATTCTCACAGCAGTATGGAGAAGACTATGAGGAGACATTTAGTCCAGTTGTGAAGATGACTTCAGTAAGAGTGGTGATCGCCTTGGCTGCTAGCAAGGGATGGAAGTTGTGGCAACTCGATGTGAAGAATGCCTTTCTTTACGGAGAGATTGACAAGGACATCTTCATGGATCAGCCGCTTGGTTTTCTCTCTGAAAAGCATCCGGACTATGTCTGTAAACTCAGGAAGGCTCTCTATGGGTTGAAGCAAGCTCCTAGAGCGTGGTATGGGAAGATTGCATAGTACTTGCAATTCTGTGGATACCTTGCTTCTAACTCGGATTCAAGCTTGTTCGTCAAGAAGAAGGGAGAGCTACGAGTCTTGGTCCTGCTGTATGTGGATGACATGATCATCACAGGGAATTCGGAGGGGGAAGTAGCAAGGCTCAGGGCTGAGCTTGCTATATGCTTCGAGATGAAAGACTTGGGAGAGTTGCATCACTTTCTCGGTCTGGAAGTGGAGAGGAAGGAGTGCGGGATTCTCATTTTCCAGAAAGGGTATGCTGATCGCATTGTGAAGCGGTTCGGCATGGGCGAAGGGAAAAAGTGCTCTACTCCACTGGAACCTGGGCAAAAGCTTCGACGAGATGAGGGAAGGGTTCTTCATGATCCCTTGGTGTTCAGGGCTCTTGTTGGGAGCTTGATTTACCTGACGATTACAAGGCCGGATATTGCTTATGCTGTTGGCCGAGTAAGTCGGTATATGGCTGAACCAAGGCAATCTCATCTAGTGGCGGCGAAGGGTATTCTGAAGTATGTCAAGATGACTTCTGACATGGGACTCCTCGATGGAAGGGACTCGGAGTTTGCGTTGCTCGGGTACACGGATGCTGACTATGGCGGTGATTCGGATGATCGAAGGTCTACTTCAGGTTATGTGTTCACTTGCGGTTCAGCTGGCATCTCGTGGTGTAGCAAGAAGCAGGATTCGGTGTCAGTGTCAACCACAGAGGCGGAGTATAAGGCTTCGGCCTTGGCTGCTCGGGAAGCCGTTTGGTTGAGGAGGATTATAGAGGATGTTCATGAAGAAGTGCAAGGGCCTACTTTACTCCGGGGTGACAATGAGAGTGCTATCAAACTGGTTAACAATCCAGTGTGTCACACCAGGACCAAGCATATAGAGATTGATCACCACTTCATCAGGGAGAAGGTGTTGGAGGGATCTCTGTTCGTCGGGCATGTACGGAGTGAAGATAATCTTGCTGACATCTTCACGAAGCCACTGTCGAAGGGGCCCTTTGAACTCCTGCGCAGCTTGCTGGGCTTGGTCACCACTTCCCACTTCAAGGGCGAGTGTTGAATTTTGTGAAGTGGAAGTGGTTGACGGGACAGGCCGGGCGGCCTGGGCGGACAGCTTTGGCGGACTAGGCGGACTGGGCGGACTGTGATGTGCGGCCTGGTGGAAAGTCTAGTGAAAGCCGGCTATCTTCTGAGCGGGTTCTTTGCATGGAGTCCGCGGACTATGCGGCCTGGTATCTGCGGATTAGGTGTTGCTGATTGGTTTTGCCAAGAAGCGGCCTAAGCGGATGGAGGGTTGCGGACTGGTGCATTGCTCAGTGGCCGTCGTGCAAGCTTGTGCTGTTTGGCGGTTTGGCTCATGTTCGCGGGAAGTTTGCGGACTGGCGTGTCCGCGGTGTGGGCTGTTGCGAACTGGGCTTAGAGCTTGGTTGAGGCCTTGTCGAGCTCTGGTGTTACAGTAGGTGCTTTGCTGTGGAGGTCTTTGGTGGACTGATGTTTGGAGTTTGGGAGGAGGCTGCTGCGATAGGGCAGGTATGCGAGTAGTTGGCGGACTGCTGGCGGTCTGTGCTACGGTGTTTGGCGGATGGGAGTCTTTGTCCACCATGCTCGCATTAGCCTTTGATGGTTTTGGACTTGGTCACACTCTGTGCCAAGACCATCGTGTCCGCCGTATCCGCCAAGTCCGCTGTGACCGGGCGGACTGTTGCTATCTGCCTTTGGTTGTGGAATTGTGGCGGATTGAGGTGTGAGTCTTGCGGACTGCCTCGGGTTTGGGCGGACTGTCATTGAAGGGGGTTTGCTGTCCTGAAGTGGTTGGAGCTTTGCGGGCTGATGCATTGTCCGCATAGCTTGGGCGGACTGGAGAGGGTTCGCCAATGTTGCCTTGCTCCTGACAGTTTTCCTTGGTATCCGGCTAAGTCCTTGCGGACTCGGCGGACGGTGTTTTTGCTATCGCGCGGGCTAGGGCGGTGTCGCTATCTCTAGGGCGGTGACCACACTCCTCACCTCGCCTATAAATAGGACCCCCTGGCACATCTACAGTAACTTGAGTAAACAGTAAGTTGGGTTGGGCAAGGAGCTGTGGTCTCAGTTTGTCTGTCCGCGCGGATTGTTTCAGTGCTGACGTTTGCTGTGTGCAGGTCGCGCGGGTAGCTTCAAGGAGCCAGGAGTTTGGCTTTGACTTCGGTAAAGTACTTGGAAGTGTGCGGTCTCTGCGGATTCAGCAGGAGGTCGCTCTGCGGCTTGTCAGCTCTATTTCAACTTTACCAGCTTCAATAACCTGTCCGCCGGCTTCAGGAGGGTAGGGGGTATTCCTCAGTTCAGTTCAGCAGGAGACGAATAACGGTGTGTCCGCGCGGCCTCGCGGCTTCGGCGGACTCCGTGGCTATTCGGCGGATTGCAACTAAGTTCGGGCGACCTCAGCGGACTCGGCGACCTCGCGGTCTCGGCGGACTCCGGTGTTGTCCGCCCGGCTTGGTTTTTGGTGCTTTCTGTTTACAGCTGTTATACTAGCGAGATCATGTCTTGCTATATATGCCTCGTGTTGTAAAGAAGTGAATGAATAAAAGACCTGCTTGTGCTTCCATTGTTTGTTGGGTTTAACCTTTGTTCTTTGGTTTTCCGCTAGTTCAACGTGAGAAGTAGGTAGTTCCGAAGATATTAATTTGGCGTTTGGGCTATCTTGCTGACCACGTTGAGAAAATTTAACATGGTATCAAAGCGAGGTTCAGTTGCGTGAGCTGTCGTCAACCAGTGTTGTTACTCAGGATTTGAGTGGTGATCAACCTGTGTTGTTGCTCAGAGCTTCTGGAAGGTTGCCAACAGGTGTTGCAATGGAAGAGAGCTTTGCAAGGGGTCTTGGAATTGAACTCTTAACGCCGACTAACTTCAAGAAGTGGAAGTTGTGCATGAAGAGTTTTCTTCTTGGCGAGGAGCTGTGGGAAGTCGTCGGTGGTGACGACAGACAGGAAGTCACTGCTGCATTCGGTACTGCTGAGCAGGTTAGGCTCTGGAGAAGAACAAATGCTAAGGCGGAGTTCATTCTGAAGAGAGCCATGTCTCCAGAACTGTTTGATCACATTGTTGGATGTGAGTCGGCTGTTGATATTTGGACAACCATTGATGAGTTGTTCAATAGGAAGAATGTGGCGCGGCTTCAGTTCCTGGAGAATGAGTTGGCTAGGGCAACTCAGGGAGACCTTTTCATCTCCAAGTACTTCTTAAAGATGAAGAGCTTGTGGGCTGAGCTGTCGGCACTGGATCCTGATGAGCCTATCTCTGAGGCTAAGATGAAAAGGCACATTATCCGCGGCTTGCGGAAGGAGTATGTGGCCTTTGTGACATCTGTTAAAGGGTGGGCTACTCAGCCGTCTCTACTGGAGCTGGAGAACCTGCTTGCCTCATAGGAGAGCTTGGCAAGGCAGATGGCTGGAGTGAATCTGAATCAGGAAGGCAGCGAAGCTCTCTTCTCATGCAAGAAGAAAGGATGGGAAGGGAAGAAGAAGAATAAGGTGCAGGTCGCTGGTGAGAAGTAGACTTCAACTTCATATCAGCCGGAGAGGAGCAATGTTCCTAAGGACTGGAAGAAGAATCTGAAGTGCTACCGGTGTCATCGGCGAGGGCACTTCAAGCGGGACTGCAAGGTAAAACTGCAGCCTGGGCATGCTGCGGAAAAGAAGGAAGCTTGCTCGAGAAGTGAAGAAGCAGGATGGGGTGGAGCTTTCATGACGGGCACTACTGTCCGGGCCTTGTCTGCTGAGGACTTCAACAGTGAGTGGATCGTGGACTCCGGGTGTGGTCATCACCTCACTGGAGACAAGTCGAAGTTCACCTCCATGCAGGCTTACTCAGGTAATGAAGCTATTATCACTGCTGATAATACTGTTTATGCAGTAGAGAAAGAGGGGGTCGTGTCTTTGGGTAGTGATCAGGGGCCACTCACGTTAAGGAGTGTGTATCACGTGTCGGGCATGAAGAAGAACCTCTTCTCGGTGACCAATGCGGTGGACGCTGGTTATCACATTCTGTTTGGGCCAACAGATGTGAGGTTCCTTCGCAACGTATCAGCGGTGAAGGCTGATGTTGCTCATGTAGGGAGGAGGGTGAAGAACTTGTTTGTTCTTGCCACCAATTTTTATGTTGATAGGATGAGGGCCAATGATAGCGCTGTTATCTGGCATGAGAGGCTGGGGCATGTTGGCATGGACAAGCTAAAGGCGATGGCTAGTAGAAGTTTGGTGAAGGGGTTGCCTAAGTTGTCCTCCTTTGGTGATGGGCATGTTTGCGCGGGCTGTCAATACGGTAAGGCACATCGTCTTCCGTTTGATAAATCACAAACAAGGAGCAAGAAACCATTGGAGTGCATTCATGGCGACCTGATGGGACCGACGGTTACTGCCAGCCTTGGTGGAAGTAGATACATGCTTGTCTTGGTTGATGACTACTCAAGGTATACTTGGGTGTACTTCTTAAAGGAGAAGTCGGAAACCTTCTGTTTGTTTGTGGAGTTTAAGGAGTTGGTAGAAGACCGGCTTGGCTTGCGGATTAAGAAGCTTAGAACTGATAACGGGGGTGAGTTTGTCTCCTCCGAGTTTTCTAACTTCTGCAGGAAGCACGGGATCCAACGAGAGCTTACTTGTGCTCACACTCCATAACAAAATGGGGTAGCGGAGCGGAAAATCCGTCATCGGACGGAGACCTGCAAATGCTGGCTTTATGCGAAAGATATCCCAAGGTCCTTTTGGGCGGAGGGGATGTCTTGTGCTGCTTACGTCATCACAGGATGCCACTCAGCCCTATCAACATGAAGACTCCTATTGAGCTATTGCTGAAGGAGAAGCCGAGTGTTGGACACCTTCGGGTGTTCGGTTCAACTTTCTACGTGCATGTCCCAGATGCTTCACGGACTAAGCTGGATGCGAAGGCAAGAAAGCTTGTCTTTGTTGGCTACGATGAGCGGAAGAAGGGATCGAAATGCATGGACCCTGTGACGAAGAAGTTCGTGGTGTGAAGAGACGTTGTCTTTGACGAGCTGATGTCATATGGAGGTGGCTCGATTGAGCTAACCGGAAGTAGCAAGGTTGATGAAGCACCGGTGGTGGCTGCTGAAGGCTTGGAAGAGGAGCTTGCTGTTTCACCAGCAGCTCCTGTTGCTTCTAACTCCGAGGCTGAGCCTTCTAGCTCAGGAAGCAGGGGGAGCACTGCTCAATGCTTGTCCCAGGTAGGAGTGGAGCCCGAAGAAGCAACGGAAGCAGTGAGCAAGGAGCCGACCCTTCGGAGATCGAAGAGGGTGGTTAAGCCACCGGCTCGGTACTGTGATGGGAATGCAGTGAGCATTGTCTCCTGCTTCTTTGCAGGTCCTCTGGATGAGCGAGAGCATGCAACCTTCAACGAGGCCACTGGAGTGAAGGAGTGGGAAGGTGCCATGAAAGAAGAGATTGATGCTCTGAAGAAGAATGAAACCTGTGACCTTGTGCCCAAGGTTGATGGCATTACTCCGGTTACTTGCAAGTGGGTGTATAAGTTGAAGAAGAAGGCTAATGGGAGCATTGATAGGTTCAAGGCTCGCCTGGTCGCTAGAGGATTCTCACAGCAGTATGGAGAAGACTATGAGGAGACATTTATTACAGTTGCAAAGATGACTTCAGTAAGAGTGGTGATCGCCTTGGCTGCTAGCAAGGGATGGAAGTTGTGGCAACTCGATGTGAAGAATGGCTTTCTTTACGGAGAGATTGACAAGGACATCTTCATAGATCAGCCGCTTGGTTTTGTCTCTGAAAAGCATCCGGACTATGTCTGTAAACTCAGGAAGGCTCTCTATGGGTTGAAGCAAGCTCCTAGAGCGTGGTATGAGAAGATTGCAGAGTACTTGCAATTCTGTGGATACCTTGCTTCTAACTCGGATTCAAGCTTGTTCGTCAAGAAGAAGGGAGAGCTACGAGTCTTGGTCCTGCTGTATGTGGATGACATGATCATCACAGGGAATTCGGAGGGGGAAGTAGCAAGGCTCAGGGCTGAGCTTGCTATACGCTTCGAGATGAAAGACTTGGGAGAGTTGCATCACTTTCTCGGTCTGGAAGTGGAGAGGAAGGAGTGCGGGGTTCTTATTTGCCAGAAAGGGTATGCTGATCGCATTGTGAAGCGGTTCGGCATGGGCGAAGGGAAGAAGTGCTCTACTCCACTGGAACCTGGGCAAAAGCTTCGACGAGATGAGGGAAGGGTTCTTCATGATCCCTTGGTGTTCAGGGCTCTTGTTGGGAGCTTGATTTACCTGACGATTATAAGGCCGGATATTGCTTATGCTGTTGGCCGAGTAAGTCGGTATATGGCTTAACCAAGGCAATCTCATCTAGTGGCGGCGAAGGGTATTCTGAAGTATGTCAAGATGACTTCTGACATGGGACTCCTCTATGGAAGGGACTCGGAGTTTGCGTTGCTCGGGTACACGGATGCTGACTATGGCGGTGATTCAGATGATCAAAGGTCTACTTCAAGTTATGTGTTCACTTGCAGTTCAGCTGGCATCTCATGGTGTAGCAAGAAGCAGGACTCGGTGTCGGTGTCAACCACAGAGGCGGAGTATAAGGCTTCGGCCTTGGCTGCTCGGGAAGCCGTTTGGTTGAGGAGGCTTATAGAGGATGTTCATGAAGAAGTGCAAGGGCCTACTTTACTCCGGGGTGACAATGAGAGTGCTCTCAAACTGGTTAACAATCCAGTGTGTCACGCCAGGACCAAGCATATAGAGATTGATCACCACTTCATCAGGGAGAAGGTGTTGGAGGGATCTCTATTGGTCGGGCATGTACGGAGTGAAGATAATCTTGCTGACATCTTCACGAAGCCACTATCGAAGTGGCCCTTTGAACGCTTGCGCAGCTTGCTGGGCTTGGTCACCACTTCCCACTTCAAGGGGGAGTGTTGAATTTTGTGAAGTGGAAGTGGTTGACGGGACAGGCTGGGCGGCCTGGGCGGACAGCTTTGGCGGACTAGGCGGACTGGGCGGACTGTGATGTGCGGCCTGGTGGAAAGTCTAGTAAAAGCCGGCTGTCTTCTGAGCGGGTTGTTTGCATGGAGTCCGCGGACTATGCGGCCTGCTATCTGCAGATTAGGTGTTGTTGATTGGTTTTGCCAAGAAGCGGCCTAAGCGGATGGAGGCTTGCGGACTGGTGCATTACTCAGTGGCCGTCGTGCAAGCTTGTGCTGTTTGGCGGTTTGGCTCATGTTCGCGAGAAGCTTGCGGACTGGCGTGTCCGCGGTGTGGGCTGTTGCGAACTGGGCTTAGATCTTGGCTGAGGCCTTGTCGAGCTCTGGTGTTACAGTAGGTGCTTTGCTGTGGAGGTCTTTGGCGGACTGATGTTTGGAGTCCGGGAGGAGGCTGCTGCGATAGGGCAGGTGTGCGAGTACTTGGAGGACTGCTGGCGGTCTGTGCTATAGTGTTTGGCGGATGGGAGTCTTTGTCCGCCATGCTCGCATTAGCCTTTGATGGTTTTGGACTTGGTCACACTCTGTGCCAAGACCATGGTGTCCGCCGTATCCGCCAAGTCCGCTATGACCGGGCGGACTATTGCTATCTGCCTTTGGTCGTGGACTTGTGGCGGATTGAGGTGTGAGTCTTGCGGACTGTCTCGGGTTTGGGCGGACTGCCATTGAAGGGGGTTTGCTGTCCTACAGTGGTTGGAGCTTTGCGGGCTGATGCCTTGTCCGCATAGCTTGGGCGGACTGGAGAGGGTTCGCCAATGTTGCCTTGCTCCTGGAGGTTTTCCTTGGTATCCGGCTAAGTCCTTGCGGACTCGGCGGACGGTGTTTTTGCTATCGCGCGGGCTAGGGCGGTGTCGCTATCTCTAGGGCGGTGATCACACTTCTCACCTCGCCTATAAATAGGACCCCCTGGCACATCTACAGTAACTTGAGTAAACAGTAAGTTGGGTTGGGCAAGGAGCTGCGGTCTCAGTTTGTCTGTCCGCGCGGATTGTTTCAGTGCTGACGTTTGCTGTGTGCAGGTCGCGCGGGTAGCTTCAAGGAGCCAGGAGTTTGGCTTTTACTTCGGTCAAGTACTTGGAAGTGTGCGGTCTCTGTGGATTCAGCAGGAGGTCACTCTGCGGCTTGTCAGCTCTGTTTCAACTTTGCCAGCTTCAATAACCTGTCCGCCGGCTTCAGGCGGGTAGGGGGTGTTCCTCAGTTCAGTTCAGCAGGAGACGAATAACGGTGTGTCCGCGCGCCCTCGCGGCTTCGGCGGACTCCGTGGCTATTCGGCGGATTGCAGCTAAGTTCGGGCGACCTCAGCGGACTCGACGACCTCGGCGACCTTGCGGTCTCGGCGGACTCCGGTGCTGTCCGCCCGGCTTGGTTTTTGGTGCTTTCTGTTTACAACTGTTATACTAGCGAAATCATGTCTCGCTATGTATGCCTCGTGTTGTAAATAAGTGAATGAATAAAAACCTGCTTGTACTTCCATTGTTTGTTGGGTTTAACCTTTGTTACTTGATTTTCCGCTGGTTCAACGTGAGAACTGGGTAGTTCCGAAGATATTAATTTAGCGTTTGGGCTATCTTGCTGACCACGTTGAGAAAATTTAACAGCTAGTACAATCTAAGGTCAATGCTAGCTCGGCGAGTTAACTGGCGAGGTCAGTGATCCAATCTACTGATGCCTGTTGAAATTTGTGAAGTGGAAGTGGGTGACGGGACAGGCCGCGCGGCCTGTGCGGACAGCTTTGGCGGACTGGGCGGACTGGGCGGACTGAGGTGCGACCTGGTGAAAAGTCTGGTGGAAGCCGGCTGTGTTCTGAGCGGGTTGTTGCATGGTGTCCGCGGTTTGGTGTGGCCTGGTATCTGCGGATAGAGAGGCTTGCGGACTGGTGCATTGCTCAGTGGTCGCGGGTGCAAGTTTGTGCTGTTGGCGGTTTGGTTCGAGTTCGTGGGAAGCCTTGCGGACTGGTGTGTCCGCGGTTGGGGCTGTTGCGGACTGGACCTTGAGCTTGGCTGAGGCCTTGCCGAGCTCAGGTGTTACAGCAGGTCTTGCTGTGGAGACCGGTTGGCGGACTGTTGTTTGGAGTCCGGCATGGTGCTACTGCATTGGACAAGTGCGAGGAGCTCGCGGACTGGTTGCGGTCTGTGCTAGGGTGTTTGGCGGACGGGACTTTGTGTCCGCCATGCTCGCACTGGCCCTTGATGGTTTTGGACTTGGTCACACTTGGTGTCAAGTTCATGGTGTCCGCCGTATCCGCCAAGTCCGCTGTGACCGGGCGGACTGTTGCTGTTTGCCTTTGGTCGTGGACTTGTGGCGGATTGAGGTGTGAGTCTTGCGGACTGCCTCGGGTTGGTGCGGACTGCCATTGAAGAGGGTGCTGTCCTGAAGCAGTTGGAGCTTTGCGGGATGGTGCCTTGTCCGCTTAGCTTGGGCGGGCTGGAGAGGGTTCGTCATTGGTTGCCTTGCTCCTGGCGGTTTCCCTTGGTGACTGGCCAAGTCCTCGCGGACTGAGCGGACAGTCGTTTTGTGTTCGCGCGGGCTGGGGCGGTGTCGCTATCTCATGGGCGGTGACCACACTCCTCACCTGGCCTATAAATAGGACCCCCCTGGCACATCTACAGTAACCTAAGTAACGTGAGTGAACAGTAATTTGGGTTGGGCGAGTGCTGCGGTCTGTGTTTTTCAGTCCGCGCGGATTGTTTCAGGCTGACGGTTTGTTGTGTGCAGGTCGCGCGGATAACTTCAAGGAGCCAGGAGTTTGGCTGTGACTTCGGTCAGTGCTTGGAAGTGTGCGGTCTCTGCGGACTCAGCAGGAGGTCGCTCTGCGGCTTGTCAGTTCTGTTTCAACTTTCCCAGCTTCAATAACCTGTCCGCCGGCTTCAGGCGGGTAGGGGAGTTCCTCAGTTCGGGTTCAGCAGGAGGCGAATAACGGTCTGTCCGCGCGGCCTCGCGGTCTCGGCGGACTCCGTGGTATTCGGCGGTTTGCAGCATAGCTTGGGCGAGCTCAGCGGTCTCGGCGGTCTCGGCGACCTCGCGGTCTCGGCGGACTGGAGTGCTGTCCGCCCGGCTTGTGTTTTGTTCCTTTCTGTTTACAGATGTAATACTAGCGAAATCATGTCTCGATATGTATGCCTCGGATTGTAATGAAGTGAATGCATAATAAGATCTTCTTGTGCTTCCATTGTTTTGTTGGGTGCAACCTCTAGTCCTTGGGTTTCCGCAGGTTCAGCGTGCGAACTGGGTAGTTCCGAAGATATTAATTTGGCGTTTGGGCTATCTTGCTGACCACGTTGAGAAAATTTAACATGGTATCAGAGCCAGGTTTCTGAGGTTGCGGAGGTTCAGTTGCGTGAGCGGAGGTCAGCCAGTGTTGTTACTCAGTGATTGAGTGGTGATCAACCTGTGTTGTTGCTCGGAGCTGCTGAAGGGTACCAACAGGTGATTGCAATGGAAGGAAGCTTAGCAAGAGGTCTGGGCATTGAACTCTTAACGCCGACTAACTATAAAAAGTGGAAGTCGTGCATGAAGAGTTATCTTCTGGGCGAGGAGCTGTGGGAAGTTGTCGGTGGAGACGACAGACAGGAAGTAACTGCTGCTTTCGGTACTGCTGAACAGGTGAGGCTCTGGAGAAGAACTAATGCTAAGGCAGAGTTCGTTCTGAAAAGAGCTGTCTCTCCGGAACTGTTTGATCACATCATTGGATGTGAGTCGGCTGCTGATATTTGGACGACCATTGATGAGTTGTTCAATAGGAAGAATGTGGCGCGGCTTCAGTTCCTGGAGAATGAGTTGGCCAGGGCAACTCAGGGAGACCTTTCCATCTCCAGGTACTTCTTAAAGATGAAGAGCTTGTGTGCTGAGCTGTCGGCGCTGGATCCTGATGAGCCTATCTCTGAGGCAAAGATGAAAAGGCACATTTTCCGCGGCTTGCGGAAGGAGTATGTGGCCTTTGTTACGTCTGTTCAAGGGTGGGCTACTCAGCCGTCTCTGCTGGAGCTGGAGAATCTGCTTGCCTCGCAGGAGAGCTTAGCAAGGCAGATGGCTGGAGTGAATCTGAATCAGGAAGGCAGCGAGGCTCTCTTCTCAGGCAAGAAGAAGGGATGGGAAGGGAAGAAGAAGAAGAAGGTGCAGGCCGCTGTTGAGAAGGAGACTTCAACTTCATATCCGCCGGAGAGGAGCAATGCTCCTAAGGACTGGAAGAAGAATCTGAAGTGCTACCGATGTCATCAGCGAGGGCACTTCAAGCGGGACTGCAAGGTCAAACTGCAGCCTGGGCATGCTGCGGGAAAGGAGGAAGCTTGCTCGCGAAGTGAAGAAGCAGAATGGGGAGGAGCTTTCATGACGGGCACTTGTGTCCGGGCCTTATCTGCTGAGGACTTCAACAGCGAGTGGATCATCGACTCCGGGTGTGGTCATCACCTCACCGGAGACAAGTCGAAGTTCACCTCCATGCAGGCTTACTCAGGTAATGAAGCTATTATCACTGCTGATAATACTGTTTATGCAGTAGAGAAGGAGGGGGTCGTGTCTTTGGGTAGTGATCAGGGGCCACTCACGTTAAGGAGTGTGTATCACGTGCCGGGCATGAAGAAGAACCTCTTCTCGGTGACCAACGCGGTGGACGCTGGGTATCACGTTCTGTTTGGGCCAACAGACGTGAGGTTCCTTCGCAACGTATCAGCGGTAAAGGCTGATGTTGCTCATGTTGGGAGGAGGGTGAAGAACTTGTTTGTTCTTTCCACCAGTGCCTATGTTGATAAGATGAGGGCCAATGATAGTGCGGCTATCTGGCATGAGAGGCTGGGGCATGTTGGCATGGACAAGCTAAAGGCAATGGCGAGTAGAAGTCTGGTGAGGGGGTTGCCGATGTTGTCTTCCTTTGGTGATGGGCATGTTTGTGCGGGCTGTCAATACGGTAAGGCACATCGCCTTCCGTTTGATAAATCTCAAACAAGGAGCAAGAAACCATTGGAGTGTATTCATGGCGACCTGATGGGACCGACTGTTACTGCCAGCCTTGGTGGAAGCAAATACATGCTTGTCTTGGTTGATGACTACTCAAGGTATACTTGGGTGTACTTCTTAAAGGAGAAGTCGGATGCCTTCCGTTTGTTCGTGGAGTTCAAGGAGTTGGTAGAAGGCCGGCTTGGCTTGCGGATTAAGAAGTTTCGAACTGATAACGGGGGAGAGTTTGTCTCTTCCGAGTTTTCTAACTTCTGCAGGAAGCACGGGATCCAACGGGAGCTTACATGTGCTCACACTCCACAACAAAATGGGGTAGCGGAGCGGAAGATCCGTCATTTGACGGAAACCTGCAAATGCTGGTTGCATGCGAAAGATATCCCGAGGTCCTTTTGGGCGGAGGGAATGTCTTGTGCTGCATATGTTATCAACCGGATGCCACTCAGCCCTATCAACATGAAGACGCCCATTGAGCTGTTGCTGAAGGAGAAGCCGAGTGTTGGACACCTTCGGGTGTTCGGTTCAACTTGCTACGTGCATGTCCCGGATGCTTCACGGACAAAGCTGGATGCGAAGGCAAGGAAACTTGTCTTTGTTGGCTATGATGAGCGGAAGAAGGGATGGAAGTGCATGGACCCTGTGACGAAGAAGTTCGTGGTGTCAAGAGACGTTGTCTTTGACGAGCTGACGTCATATGGAGGTGGCTCGGTGGAGCCTACCGGAAGTAGCAAGGTTGAGGAAGCACCGGTGGAGGCTGCTGAAGGCTTGGAAGAGGAGCTTGTTGTTTCACCAGCAGCTCCTGTTGCTTCGAACTCCGAGGCTGAGCCTTCTGGCTCAGGAAGCAGGGGGAGCACTGCTCAATGCTTGCCCCAGGTAGGAGTGGAGCCTGAAGAAGCAACGGAAGTCGTGAGCAAGGAGCCGTGTCTTCGGAGATCGAAGAGGGTGGTTAAGCCACCGGCTCGGTACTGTGATGGGAATGCAGTGAGCTTTGTCTCCTGTTTCTTTGCTGGTCCTCTGGATGAGCGAGAGCCTGCAAACTTCAACGAGGCCACTGGAGTGAAGGAGTGGGAAGGTGCCATGAAGGAAGAGATTGATGCTCTGAAGAAGAATGAAACCTGGGACCTTGTGCCCAAGGTTGATGGCATTACTCCGGTTACTTGCAAGTGGGTGTATAAGTTGAAGAAGAAGGCTGATGGGAGCATTGATCGGTTCAAGGCTCGCCTGGTCGCTAGAGGATTCTCACAGCAGTATGGAGAAGACTATGAGGAGACATTCAGTCCAGTTGCGAAGATGACGTCTGTAAGAGTGGTGATCGCCTTGGCTGCTAGCAAGGGATGGAGGTTGTGGCAACTCGATGTGAAGAATGCCTTTCTTTACGGAGAGATTGACAAGGACATCTTCATGGATCAGCCGCTTGGTTTCGTCTCTGAGAAGCATCCGGACTATGTCTGCAAACTCAGGAAGGCTCTCTATGGGTTGAAGCAAGCTCCTCGAGCATGGTATGGGAAGATTGCAGAGTACCTGCAGTTCTGTGGATACCTGGCTTCTAACTCGGATTCAAGCTTGTTCGTCAAGAAGAAGGGAGAGCTAAGAGTCTTGGTCCTGCTGTATGTGGATGATATGATCATCACGGGGAACTCGGAGGAGGAAGTAGCAAGGCTCAGGGGAGAGCTTGCTATACGCTTCGAGATGAAAGACTTGGGAGAGTTGCATCACTTTCTTGGTCTGGAAGTGGAGAGGAAGGAGTGCGGGATTCTCATTAGCCAGAAAGGGTATGCTGATCGCATTGTGAAGCGGTTTGGCATGGGCGAAGGGAAGAAGTGCTCTACTCCACTGGAACCTGGGCTAAAGCTTCGACGAGATGAGGGAAGGGTGCTTAATGATCCCTTGGTGTTCAGGGCTCTTGTTGGGAGCTTGATTTATCTGACGATTACAAGGCCGGATATAGCTTATGCTGTTGGCCGAGTAAGTCGGTATATGGCTGAACCAAGGCAATCTCATCTAGTGGCGGCGAAGGGAATTCTGAAGTATGTCAAGGTGACTTCTGAGATGGGACTCCTCTATGGAAGGGATGCGGAGTTTGCATTGCTCGGGTACACGGATGCTGACTATGGCGGTGATTCGGATGATCGAAGGTCTACTTCAGGTTATGTGTTCACTTGCGGTTCAGCTAGCATCTCGTGGTGTAGCAAGAAGCAGGACTCGGTGTCGGTTTCAACCACGGAGGCGGAGTATAAGGCTTCGGCCTTGGCTGCTCGGAAGCCGTTTGGTTGAGGAGGCTCATAGAGGATGTTCATGAAGAAGTGCAAGGGCCTACTTTACTCCGGGGTGACAATGAGAGTGCTCTCAAACTGGTAAACAATCCAGTGTGTCACGCCAGGACCAAGCATATAGAGATTGATCACCACTTCATCCGGGAGAAGGTGTTGGAGGGGTCTCTGCTGGTCGGGCATGTTCGGAGTGAAGATAATCTTGCTGACATCTTCACGAAGCCGCTGTCGAAGGGGCCCTTTGAACGCTTGCGCAGCTTGCTGGGCTTGGTCACCACTTCTCACTTCAAGGGGGAGTGTTGAAATTTGTGAAGTGGAAGTGGGTGACGGGACAGGCCGCGCGGCCTTTGCGGACAGCTTTGGCGGACTGGGCGGACTGGGCGGACTGAGGTTGCGACCTGGTGAAAAGTCTGGTGGAAGCCGGCTGTGTTCTGAGCGGGTTGTTGCATGGTGTCCGCGGTTTGGTGTGGCCTGGTATCTGCGGATAGAGAGGCTTGCGGACTGGTGCATTGCTCAGTGGTCGCGGGTGCAAGTTTGTGCTGTTGGCGGTTTGGTTCGAGTTCGTGGGAAGCCTTGCGGACTGGTGTGTCCGCGGTTGGGGCTGTTGCGGACTGGACCTTGAGCTTGGCTGAGGCCTTGCCGAGCTCAGGTGTTACAGCAGGTCTTGCTGTGGAGACCGGTTGGCGGACTGTTGTTTGGAGTCCGGCTTGGTGCTACTGCATTGGACAAGTGCGAGGAGCTCGCGGACTGGTTGCGGTCTGTGCTAGGGTGTTTGGCGGACGGGACTTTGTGTCCGCCATGCTCGCACTGGCCCTTGATGGTTTTGGACTTGGTCACACTTGGTGTCAAGTTCATGGTGTCCGCCGTATCCGCCAAGTCCGCTGTGACCGGGCGGACTGTTGCTGTTTGCCTTTGGTCGTGGACTTGTGGCGGATTGAGGTGTGAGTCTTGCGGACTGCCTCGGGTTGGTGCGGACTGCCATTGAAGAGGGTGCTGTCCTGAAGCAGTTGGAGCTTTGCGGGCTGGTGCCTTGTCCGCTTAGCTTGGGCGGGCTGGAGAGGGTTCGTCATTGGTTGCCTTGCTCCTGGCGGTTTCCCTTGGTGACTGGCCAAGTCCTCGCGGACTGAGCGGACAGTCGTTTTGTGTTCGCGCGGGCTGGGGCGGTGTCGCTATCTCATGGGCGGTGACCACACTCCTCACCTGGCCTATAAATAGGACCCCCCTGACACATCTACAGTAACCTAAGTAACGTGAGTGAACAGTAATTTGGGTTGGGCGAGTGCTGCGGTCTGTGTTTTTCAGTCCGCGCGGATTGTTTCAGGCTGACGGTTTGTTGTGTGCAGGTCGCGCGGATAACTTCAAGGAGCCAGGAGTTTGGCTGTGACTTCGGTCAGTGCTTGGAAGTGTGCGGTCTCTGCGGACTCAGCAGGAGGTCGCTCTGCGGCTTGTCAGTTCTGTTTCAACTTTCCCAGCTTCAATAACCTGTCCGCCGGCTTCAGGCGGGTAGGGGAGTTCCTCAGTTCGGGTTCAGCAGGAGGCGAATAACGGTCTGTCCGCGCGGCCTCGCGGTCTCGGCGGACTCCGTGGTATTCGGCGGTTTGCAGCATAGCTTGGGCGAGCTCAGCGGTCTCGGCGGTCTCGGCGACCTCGCGGTCTCGGCGGACTGGAGTGCTGTCCGCCCGGCTTGTGTTTTGTTCCTTTCTGTTTACAGCTGTAATACTAGCGAAATCATGTCTCGCTATGTATGCCTCGGATTGTAATGAAGTGAATGCATAATAAGATCTTCTTGTGCTTCCATTGTTTTGTTGGGTGCAATCTCTAGTCCTTGGGTTTCCGCAGGTTCAGCGTGCAAACTGGGTAGTTCCGAAGATATTAATTTGGCGTTTGGGCTATCTTGCTGACCACGTTGAGAAAATTTAACAATGCCGCCAAACTGAATTAGTACGGTCATGGAGCTGGTCATTGAGGTACCAAGCTAATCTGTTGAGATTTCTGAGATGATCTTTTGACGTCGCCGAGCTAATCTACTAAGGTCGCCGAGTTGTTCTACTGAGATCACTGAGCTAATTTGTTGAGGTAGTGGAGCTGATCTACTGAGGTCATGGAGCTTATCTGTTGAGGCCGCCAAGCTGATCTACTAATGTCGTTGAATTGATCTTCCAAGACGGCCAAGCTGATATGTTGAGGTCTAGCCAATCATTTGTGGTCACTAAGCTGATTTGTTGAGGTAGTCGTAGAGCTTATTTACAAAGATCAGCGAGCTAAATTACTGAGGCCGTCGAGCTGAATTGCTGAGGCCACCGACCTGATCTATTGAGATCTTTGAACTTATTTTCTAAGGTCTACCAGCTTATCCAGTGATGTCATGTACCGAGCTTATTGAGGCCGTCGAGCTGAGTTATTGATGTCGATCGACAATGTGACCTGACGAAGGCGGCGAGCTAATCTATTGTTTATGTCATTCATGTGTATTTCTCATCAATTGTATTGCGCTGAACCAGGTTCTATGATTCAAGTGTCAAAACCATCCAAACTCTATGACAGTGAGCAAGTAATAGAGTTTCTTCATATGCTCTCCACTCTATAACTCGATTAGACAACTGTATATATTATTTTATTAGGGCCATTTACCGGGAGCTCCCCTCTAACTTTGCTAAATTATTGACAGCATCGCTTTTATTTTTGAAATTACAAAAACTTTTCCTAGACTTTTCATTTCATTACAAAAACCTCCCCTGAAGTTTTAATTTCATATTCATGCACAAAAACACTCCGCTCGATGTACAATATTCGGGGGTATTTTTATTCATGGATGCAATGAAATGAAAATATCATGAGAGATTTTTGTAAAGAAATGAAAATTTAAGAGAAGTTTTTTGTAATTTCAAAAAAAAAGAATGCTCTCACTAATTATGCTAACTTACAAGGAAGCTTTGGATAATTATTTCTATTTTATTATATATGATATATGACAATGTCATTTTATAGTGGATGAGGACCGGTTGCTTATTTTTAACTAAGTAATTTATTTTTAACGATAAAATTTGGAGTTTATAAACTAAATGAAATGTTTATTGAAAGAAATTAATTTGACAAATTACTCAAAGACTTCTAGAAAATGTTGAAATTTCACAAGTCAATCAACTGATAGTTCTGGTATCAAGTAAACACTTTCAAAACTATTAAGCTGATCACTTGATCAAACAGAAACAAGAACTAGGCGCAGGAATACTCCAACCATAAACTGAGCAAAGTATCAGTGACAATGAAGAGTAAACACAGATCTTGCATTAATCCACTATCAACTTTACAAGGCAAGGTATACAGGGCGAGACATGATTTCGCCAAGTACAAAGAGAAGAAAACAAGCAAGAGCAAACTTCAAGCCGGGCGGACTGCCTCCAAGACTGCTGAGTCCGCTGAGACCGCCGAGACCGCCAAGCCGTTGCTGCTACTCTGATGCTACGGAGTCCGCACAAACCGCGTGGACAACCCGTTATTCTGCTGACGTCTGATCTACAAGCCGCCGCCGAACTGAATGAACAAACCGCCAAGTCCGTCTAGACCGGCGACCTGGTTATTGAACTTAGATCAAATTGAGGAGAGAAACTGGTTGGCTGCCACCTGCCACCTGCTGCAACAGCTGATTGTAAACCACAAGCTTCAATGCTTTCTGTCCTTGATCAGAACCAGACGCCCGGCTTCATAGTGCTAGCCGCACAACCTGCAAACAACAACCAGTTAAATCTCAAACCACGCGACCTGGAAAACCTAGTCCGCAACAATTGATCTACGCTCAACTTACTGTTCACTCTGTTACTGTAGACGTGTCGGGGGGGTCTATTTATAGACGGGGTGAGGAGTATGGTCACCTCCCTAGTGAATAGAGTCACCACCCCAACTCGCAGCTAACAAAAACCACTCTGCTGAGTCCGGAAGTACTTAGCCGGACTTCAAACATCCTGCAAGGCGCCAAGTCAAGGTCAGTCCACCACCAGGCGGACACCGCGCCAGTCCGCACACATGCAGCATGCGGACACAGCAACATCCTATTCACTGCGTCAGTCCGCATGCTATATGCGGACACAGCAACAGCCTACACAGCCTGCAAGCACACTACCAGTCTGCCACATTGCAAAGAACACAGACACAGCCATAGCCTATACTGCATCAGTCTGCACGCAATACGCGGACATGACGACAGTCCGCACAGCTCGAGAACAACGCCACAACCCGCCGCAAGAGTCCACGACCAAAAGGCAGACAACCCGGTCAACAGCGGACTCTGCGGACACTGTGAACACCCTAAACTTGTCACAGAGTGTGACCAAGTCCAGCAACCCACCAAACAACTGGTGCGAGCTTGGCGGATACGAAACCCAGACCACCAACTCTATGGACAGTCCGCCACCAAGAATAAGGCTAACACCCACCGCATCACCAGAGAACTCGGCAAGGACCAAAGCCAATCTCCAAAACCAGTCCGTAATAGCGGACTCTAATCAAGTCCGTCACATCTCCACAGATATAACCTCCAAACCGCTCGGTTATTCCAAGAGCAAGATGTAACAACCATAATCCCAAAATTGGGTTCAGGCTGGGCAACACGGCCTGGGACACGGGCGTGTCCCACGCTGTGTCCTGCTCTGTGCACTCGAGTGGGTCTCAAGTGGGTCTTGAGTGGGTCTCGAGTGTGTCTCGAGTAAGACACACGGCCTGGGACACGGGCGTGTCCTAGGCCGTGTCCTCCTCTAGGTCGACGAACTCCACTCGACGAAATGCACTCGACGATTCTTGAGAGGCAAGTCGAGTTGGGTACACGGCCTAGGACACGGGCGTGTCAGAGGCCGTGTCCTTCTCTGTTTGTGGCCAGGGCTTTGAATATGGGTTGGATACGGGCGTGTTCAAAGCCGTGTCAAGTCACGCAGCCTAAGACACGGGCGTGTCACATGGCCGTCTCCTGGTCGGGTTAAGTCGGTTCCTTTGCCACTTAAGGAACACAGCCAGTAACGCGGGCGTGTCACAGGCCGTGTCAGCCCAAGAAAATGCTTTTCTGGGCAAATCATGGTCGTTCATTTGCTTCAACTTGGATCTAGTGGTCCAGGACCTTCCCTGCTGTTATAAAGCCAAAAATGGAAGGATAAACTTCCATTCATCTTGGCTTTTCTCTTTCTAAAGAGATAGGGAGAGAGGAGAGCAAGGAAGGATGGAGGAGAAGGAATCCGGCTGTTAGAGGAGCTTCAGCATGCCGAATCGAGAGCCAAGTTCAGATTCGTGGAGGCAAGGCCGGGGTGGTGATTTCCATCTGGCTAGATTTTCATGGCTCCAAAGCGATCGTCAAGGGTAACGATCTCCTTCTCGGACAAGTGAAGTCCTCTGTTATGCATGACCATGAAATCCTCCACCAAGCGGTGGAAAGCGTAAGTAATTCCAGTGGGTTGATAGTTGATATCCCCGGTTGAGTCTGCATCTAGAGCCGGAAATGTGTAGTACGGCATAGACATGCTGTGTGAAGCCCATCCGGACGGGTAGTCTGGATTGGTGATGTTTATGTTGTGAGTCGGAGAATACTCCGTATATTGTGTGGATGCCTGTGAATTGTGAATACTTTCAAAAGCTCTGTATGAGCCCTTGTGTTATGTGTGCTGAACTGGAAAGTGGCTCTACGAGAGCTGTATGCTGATCAGGAAAGGGAAAGCCGACCCACGTCAAGATCTGCACTATTGACGAATTGAGCAACGGGAAAGGGCTGACCTGTACCTATGTTGTGAGAGGTCGATTGGTGGCAATGCAAATGGGGGGCTGTGGGCCAGACCCGGGTTGCTGCACCACGGTGGTGGGTCGATCTGAAATGCTCAATGGTTGTCGTGAGGTTAGCACCTCTGAGTGGGATGGGTGCGTGAGGTCTCCAGCATGCATGTTGGGGTAGACTTATACCCATAGCTAACAAGTTAAAAGCCTCTGATCGTGGTGGTGCCAAGGATGATTCGGTACACCATAAATGTGCCATGAGTGCACGGAGCGTCTGGCGGAGGTGGGCGCTTGTGATGCTGTTGTGCTTGAGAGCACTTTTTGTGATATAGATATATGTTGTGAGTGCGATGCATACAGGGAAGGAACCACTCTCCCGGGTAAGGGGTAGGGTCGTTATAATTGGTCAGCTAATGATGACCGTTACTTTGTTTACCACCCTTGGGGTGGATGTCCAACTGCAGGTGCTGAGGGGTGGAATTGGATTGAGCGGGTTGAAGCCCTTGCTGCTTAAAGGCCCTTGAAGGCCGTGCGAAGTCTTATATTTCATATGTGGCCGGCCCTGCGTGCCGATGTATGAAACCATATTTGTAAAGAGAAACTTGTCAGGCCGTAAGGCTATGAGCGTTTGTGTATTTGTATATATTCCTGGTGATATATATAAATGTGTGGTTTATGTATTTAGTGGGCATTCATTATGTTGAGTTTTTGCAACTTAAAACTCATTCCTTAGCATGCTCTGAGCTAGGATGCGAGTAGAACGTGATTTTGATACTCATATGTGATTCTGCTGTTTGTCTGCGAAATATGGCATGGGGCCCCAGCCAGACCCACCGTTATATTCCATATGACGAATGGAGGCGTTACACAAGATCTACAGAACCGCAGGACGAGCTGAGCACTGCAATCAGACCGCCAAAGACAGACCGCCCAGGCTGCTGCACTAGACGCCCAAGCCGCCAAGACCACTCTGCCCACTAACCACCCAGGCCGCAACACCAGTCCGCCCAGGCTTCGAACTTAGACCGCCCAGACCGCGCGGCCTGCTCCATCACCCACTTTCACTTCATAATTTTCAACACTCCCCCTTGAAGTGAGAAGTGGTGATCAAGCCCAACAATCCCCGTAACCGAGTAAACGACACCTTCAGCAATGGCTTTGTGAAAATGTCCGCGACATTATCCTCACTCTGCACATGTTGCACCATCAGAGATCCCTCCAACACCTTCTCCAGTATGAAGTGCTGCTCAATCTCGATGTGCTTGGTCTGAGCATGATAAACTAGATTATTTACCAATTTCAGGGCACTCTCATTGTCACCGCTCAGCAGAGTAGGACCGCGCACTTCTTCATAGACGTCCTCTACTAGTCACCTAAGCCAGATGGCTTCCCGAGCTGGCAAGGCCGAGGCCTTGTATTCCGCTTCTGTAGTAGAGACGGACATTGAGTCTTGCTTCTTGCTGCACCAAGAAATACTCCCTGATCCACAAGTGAAGACGTAACCGGATGTCGACTTCCGGTCGTCTAAATCTCCCCCGTAATCAGCATCTGAGTACCCTTGATGAACAAACTCCATGCCTCTCCTATACAGGAGACCCATGTCAGAAGTGGCTTTCACATACTTCAAGATATTTCTAGCCGCCATCAAATGAGGCTTCCTGGGTTCCGCCATGTACCGACTTACGCGACCAACTGCATAAGAAATGTCTGGCCTTGTAATTGTCAAGTAAATAAGACTCCCAACTAGAGCCCGAAACACCAAAGGATCCGGAAGAAAATGTGAGAATCAAATGGAGTGGAGCTACACTTCCCCTCCTGCATGCCGAATCGCTGAACGATCCGTTCCGCATAGCCTTTCTGGGACACGAGAATTCCTCTCTCCTTCCTCTCCACCTCAAGTCCAAGGAAATGGTGGAGTTCACCCAGATCATTCATCTCGAACCTGATAGCTAGCTCTGCCCTGAGGCTAGCTACTTCCTCATTGGAATTTCCCGTGATGATCATGTCATCCACGTACAACAGCACCAGGACTAGAAGCTCCTCCTTCTTCTTGACGAAGAGACTCGAATCAGAGTTTGAAGCCAGATACCCGCAGAACTGAAAATATTCTGCAATATTCTCATACCAGGCTCAAGGAGCCAGCTTCAACCCATAGAGCGTCTTCCGTAGCTTGTAGACGTAGTCTGGATGTTCTTCAGATATGTACCTGAGCGGATGATCCATGAAGATATCCTTGTTAATCTCCCTGTAAAGAAAACTGTTCTTTACGTACAGCAGCCACATCTTCCAACCCTGGCAAGCCGCCAAAGAGATCACCACTCATACTAAAGTCATCTTCGCCACCGGACTAAACGTCTCCTCATAATCATCGTTGTACTGTTGCGAAAATCCCGAGCTACAAGCCGAGCCCTGTACCGCTCGATGCTTCCATCTGCCTTCTTCTTAAGCTTGTAGACCCACTTGCAAGTAACAGTAGTAACGTCATTCACCTTGGGCACCAAGTCCCAAGTTTCATTCTTCCTGAGGGTAGTCATCTCCTCAACCATGGCATCAACCCACTCATTTACTCCAACAGCTTCTTCAAACTTTGAAGGTTCCCGTTCATCTAAGGGGTCTGCGAAGAAACAAGTAACGAAGCTCACCGTGTTTCCTTCGCAATACCGAGTTGGTGGCTTAATGATCCTCTTTGATCTCTAAAGAGACTGCTCCTTGCTCACCACCTCTGCTGCTTCTTCGGTACCAACTCTGTTCCCGGGCACACTTGGAGCATCGCTCCCCCTGCTTCCCGAACTAGAAGCTTCAGCCCCAGAGTTTGAAACACATGGAGCTCTTGGTGATGCAGGCAACTCCACCTGAAGATCTTCAGCAGCTTCCTCCTGCCCTTCATCAACCTTGCTCTCCTGCAATTCAACAGTGCCACCTCCATACGACGTCAGCTCATCAAAGACAACGTCTCTTGAAACAAAGAACTTCTTTGTGGCAGGATCCATGCACTTACACCCCTTCTTCCGTTCATCATAGCCCACAAAGACAGGCATCCTTGCCTTTGCATCAAGCTTGGTCCTCTGAGCATCCGGGATATGAACATAGCAGGTTGATCCGAACACTCGAAGGTATTCCACACTCGGCTTCTCCTTGAACATCATTTCAATCGGACACTTCATGTTGAACGGACTTAGAGGGATCCAATTGATGACATACATTGTGCAGGCCATTCCTTCCTCCCAGAAGGACCTGGGAATGCCCTTTGCATGAAGCCAACATTTGCAAGTTTCCGACAAGTGACGGATCTTTCTCTCCGCTACTCCATTTTGTTGTGGAGTATGAGCACAAGTAAGCTCCCTCTAGATCTCGTGCTTCCTGCAGAAACTAGAGAACTCAGATGAGAAACTCACCACCGTTGTCTGATCTGAACTTCTTGATCCGCAAGCCAAGCCGGCCCTCCACCAGCTCCTTGAACTCAACAAATAATTGGAAAACTGCCGACTTATCCTTCATGAAATACACCCAAGTGTATCTTGAGTAATCATCAATCAACACAAACATATATCTGCTGCCTCCAATACTAGCGGTTGCTGTTGGCCCCATCAAGTCACCATGAATGCATTCCAATGGTGTCTTGCTCCTCGTTTGAGACTTATCAAACGGAAGGCGATGAGCCTTACCATACTGACATCCCGCACAAACATCTCCGTATGAGAACAACTTCGGCAAGCCTCTCACCAGGCTCCTCATTGACATAGCTTTGAGCTTGTCCATCCCCACGTGCCCTAGACTCTCATGCCAGATAGTCGTGCTATCATTGGCTCTCATCCGATCAACATAAGAGCTTGTTGATAGAACAAACAAGTCTCTTACACTTCTCCCTTCATGAGCAACATCAGCCTTTACCCTTGAAACGATGTGGAGAAAGCTTACATCTGTTGGGCGAAACAAAACATGAAAGCCCACGTCAGCCGCATTGGTCACCGAGAAGAAGTTCTTCTTCATGTCGGGTACGTGATACACACTCCTTAGAGTAAGCGGACCCTGAGCACTCTCCAAAGAAACAATACCCTCCTTCTCTATAGAATGAATAGAATCATCAGCTGTAATAATTGCTTCGTTACCTGTGAACGGTTGCAGAGATGAGAACTTCGACTCATCTCCAGTGAGGTGATGACCACACCCTGAGTCGACTATCCAGTCATCTTGGTAGTCAACGGTGGTAAGAGCACGAACACGCGTGCTTGTCAAGAAGGCTCCTCCCCATCCGGCTTCCTCAGAACTGGAACAAGCTCCCTCATTGCCTGCAACATGCCCAGGTTGTAACTTGACCTTGCAGTCGTGCTTGAAGTGGCTTGCTTGATTATATCTGTAACACTTCAACTCTTTCTTCCAATTCTTCTTAGGAGCAGAGCTCCTCTCTTGCTGATAAGAGGTTGAAGGCCCTTCTTCAGCAGCAGGCTTCTTCTTCTTCTCCGATCTCTTCTTCTTCTTCTCATTGATGAGAGCTTCACTACCTCCTTCAGAGATAGTCACACCGGCCATCTGCCTGACCAAGCTCTCCTGTGACGCTAGCAAGTTTTCCAGCTCTAGCAAAGAATGTTGAGTTGCCCACCCTTGCACAGAAGTCACAAAGGCCGCATATTCTTTCCGCAACCCGCAGACTATGCGCCTCTTCAACTTTGCTTCAGAGATGGGCTCATCAGGATCCAATGCTGATATTTCAGCGCACAGATTCTTCATCTTCAAAAAGAACTTAGAGACGGAAAGATCACCTTGAGTTGCCTTAGCCAACTCATTCTCCAGGAACTGCAGCCTAGCCACATTCTTCTTGTTGAACAACCCATCAATGGTTGTCCAAATCTCTACAGCAGACTCACATCCTAAGATGTGATAAAAGAGCTCATGTGAGACAGCCCGTTTAAGAGCAAACTATGCCTTAGCATTAGTTTTTCTCCAAACTCTCACTTCCTCAGTAGTACCAGTAGCAGCAGTAAGCTCTTGCTTCTCGTCAAAATCGACGACCTCCCATAACTCCTCACCCAACAGATAACTCTTCATGCAGGACAACCACTTCTTGAAGTTAGTCGCTGTCAGAAGCTCAATGCCAAGACCTCTTCTGTAGGCTCCTTCCATTGCAAATCACCACTGATCACAAGACTTCCAGAAGCGCCGAGCACAATCTGAGGTTGATCACAACTCACTGCTCAAGCCACTGTTATCTCTGATACCATGTTGAAATTTCACAAGTCAATCAAATGATAGTTCTGGTACCAAGTAAACACTTCCAAAACTATCAAGCGGATCACTTGATCAAGCGAAAACAAGAACTAGGCGCAGGAACACTCCAACCATAACTGAGCAATGTATCAGTGACAATGATGAGCAAACACAGATCTTACATTAATCCACTATTAACTTTACAAGGCAAGGTATACAGGGCGAGACATGATTTCGCCAAGTACAAAGAGAAGAAAACAAGCAAGAGCAAACTTCAAGCCGGGCAGACTGCCTTCAAGACCGCTGAGTCCGCCGAGACCGCCGAGACCGCCAAGCCGCTGCTGCAACTCTGATGATTCGGAGTCCGCACAAACCGCGCGGACAACCCGTTATTCTATTGACGTCTGCTCTACAAGCCGCCTCCAAACTGAATGAACAGACCGCCAAGTCCGCCTACACCGGCGACCTGGTTATTGAACTTAGATCAAATTGAGGAGAGAAACTGGTTGGCCGCCACCTGCGACCTGCTGCAACTGCTGATTGTAAACCGCAAGCTTCACTGCTTCCTGACCTTAATCAGAACCAGACGCCCGGCTTCACAGTGCTAGCCGCACAACCTGCAAACAGCAACCAGTTAAATCTCAAACCGTGCGACCTGAAAAACCGAGTCCGCAACAATTGATCTGCGCTCAACTTACTGTTCACTCTGTTACTGTAGACGTGCCGGGCGGTCTATTTATAGACGGGGTGAGGTGTGTGGTCACCGCCCTAGTGAATAGAGTCACCACCCCAACTCGCAGCTAGCAAACACCACTCCGCTGAGTCCGCAAGGACTTTGCCGGACTTCAAACATCCCGCCAGGCGCCAAGTCAAGGTCAGTCCACCACCAGGTGTACACCGCGCCAGTCCGCACACATGCAACACACGGACACAGCAACATCCTATTCACTGCGTCAGTCCGCACGCTATATGCGGACACAGCAACAGCCCGCACAGCCCGCAAGCACACCACCAGTCTGCCACATTGCACAGCACACGGACACAGACATAGCCTATATTGCATCAGTCTGCACGCCATACGCGGACATGGAGACAGTCCTCACAGCTCGAGAACAACGCCTCAGCTCGCCGCAAGAGTCCACTAGACGCCCAAGCCGCAGGCCGAGCTGAGCACCGCGATCAGACCGCAAAAGACAGACCGCCCAGGCCGCTCCACGAGACGCCCAAGCCTTCAAGACTGCTCTGGCCACTGACCACCCAGGCCGCAACACCAGTCCGCCCAGGCCACGAACTCAGACCGCCCAGACCGTACGGTCTGCTCCATCACCCACTTTCACTTCATAATTTTCAACAGAAAAGACAAATGAAGACCTGTAATTTTGAAATGAATATTTTGGAATCACTAAATTTTAAATTTTCACTCAAATGTGTACATTTTTAATTAAAAAAAATTATTTTCTATTTATTTTAATCACAAAATAATTTTGATCGCTCATTCAATAGGTAAATTAATAAAACTTGTTGTGCGTTACTCAGTCTTTCTCCGTTCGGAGAAATCAGAACACCTTAGCTCGGAATTGGACCTGACGTGCAAACAACAAAAATGAACCGCAGCAAATGACAAGAGACAGGTTTTTCATGGAAAACCCGAAAAGGGTGAAGAACCACATGGTTGGAACTGTGCCGAGACAAAATCCACTATCTTTT
Source organism: Platanthera guangdongensis (assembly GCA_039583875.1). NCBI lineage: Eukaryota > Viridiplantae > Streptophyta > Magnoliopsida > Asparagales > Orchidaceae > Platanthera > Platanthera guangdongensis. Next base: position 18,788,063 of record CM077163.1, read on the forward strand.
TGGAGTTTTACAAAATTTGGTTTGATCTTGAAGGGCGACAGGCCGCTACTTCGTTAAAGGTACCGGAAATGAGGAAAAATTGCTAAGTCCTTCAAGCCTCGATAGAAGCACTCCGACCTTGCAGTGTTGCTGAGCCCGCAGAAACTGGGTGGAAGCGTTACGGCCGAAAAATTCTCTAAGTCCACGAACCTTCTAGAGAGAGCGCTCTCGTTGATCCGGATCATTGATGGGAACGCTCTCGCGGAGGCAGTTGACGTGACTTGAAGCATGTTGAAGCGTGTTGAAGCTTTAGCGCAAGGAAGAGAACATAGTGAATTTCTGAGTGCAGAAACGACCTAAGTCCAAGATCTTGTCAGAAAACCTTAGAGCTCTCGCTTGCCTCTGGTTTTGTTTTTATTCAAATGAAGGCATGAGGGCATATTTATTATTTTCTGGAGGGTTATTGTGGTAATTGCGGCGGGAAGTGATTTGTGTTGGCGAATGACGTTATTTCGTTTTCATCACCTGGATCACATTTTTGCCAAAATGACAACAGTGTGCCACTTCCCCCCGGGCAGTTCGTGTTGCCCGGGCAAGGTGTCGGGAGGCGGCGGACGGAGGTGGCCAGCATCAAAGGAGATGGTCGGGGACAGCAAGTGTTGCCGGCGGTGGCAGCGGTCGCCGCCGGCGCCCACGCGCGAGGGTGAAACCGTGCGCCGCGCACGATTGTACGGTCTGTGGCCGCGCGGCGCGGCCACGCAGTTCGCCAGTGCAGTGCGGCCCTACGGCCTCGCGGGCCGGTATGCCCCATGTGCGGTGTCGCGGCAGCGCTACTTCACGTGGGATGCCTCGCGCACGCCGCCGTGCGCGGTGCCGCGGCATGGTCGCTGCCCGCGGTGTTGGCCGTGCGCAGGCCGCGGCACGCAGTACGGCGATCACACTGCTGTGCGCGGGGATGCCGTGCGCAGGCCGTCATGCGTGTGGGGCTACTGCAACGCCATTGTACGCAAGTGGTCGCATCAAGGGCATGCGCGTGCACGACGCATGGCCCTTGCGTGCGCGTGTGGCGCTCGCGTGCGGGCTTGCATGGCCTCGTTGGCTCCTCTATGTGTTTTGGGTCGAGCTAAGGTTTAACTAAGATTTTTTTTTTGTGAGGGGGGGGGGGTGCCGGGTTCCACTCGGGTATGAGGGGAAAAAGGGGGGAGGGGGAGGGAAGAAAAAGAAAAAGAGGGGGAGGGGAAGAAAAGGGGGGGAGAGGGATTGCACTACAACCTTTAACACATACGACCAAATTTTTTTAGTAGTTTTTGAAACTTTTTTAAATGTCGCATATTATTTTGCGGCGTTTAATAAAACGCAACAAAATCATCGCAGATACCATCATCGTTGCAGTCATTTGCGTCTAAAGGTGAGTTGGTTGCTTTAGATGGAATGAACTTTAACCTTAAACATGATACATCTATGAGACCTTCTAGCATTTGTCTACATGCTTGGAGTGTGTGCACAATGAAATCATGTTATCGACCATACCAGATTTTGTTGCGAGGTCCAGTTGATGACCAATAGATGTTGATGTGCATTCTTAAATTATGTGTGATGCATTTTCACATGGTTTTTCTAACTCGATTAATTGGAAATTGAGAGACTTTAAGTTGTACTTTAGGCATAAATGGTTTCTACTTCTTTAACTCATACTAATACTCTAATGTCTTATGAGATTGTACTGTGTTCTTCTGGATTTACTAAATCTCTTAGGATTCCTAAGGCTCCATTTGGCACAGTTGTAGCGGTTGTGAACGTGGTGGTTATGAACCGTCATTCGTGAATGCCCGATCTCACATAAAGATCTTCATTCATTTTTATTTTTAAAACTAGTTTTTTCTTGTAGCGGTCGTAACCGTTGAAGAGGAGCCTTGGCGCACCGGTTAAGGTGTTGTTGTGTGACCTTGAGGTCATGGGTTCGAGTCCTGGAAACAACCTCTTGCAAAAATGGAATGCGTGAGATTTGCCTACATTTCACCCTTGTGGTGGGGCTCTTCCCCGGACCCTCGTTGTGCGGGGATGCTTTGTGCACCGGGTTGCCCTTAGAGGTCATAACCTTTGTTATGTCAAATATACATTATTATATGATAATGGTGTTTTTTGTCTAAACTCAACGGAATAAAAACTCCCTGCCAAACAGAGCCTAAAGCACAATAGATGACTTCTAATTTCTTCTGGTAATTCTAGATTTTACCCCTCTGGATTTGCTAAATCAGTTGAATCCTACTTGAATCAAATTCGAATTTATTAAATATTGCAGCCAAAAATGCTCTAAAAATAGTTCAAACTGAAGATAGTCTCCATATGAACAACTACAAATCCAAAGTTGCAAAGGCAGCAAAAGATAATAAGAAGAAATAAAAGGACATACAAAAACATAATCTAACAACTAAGGCTCCGTTTGGCATGGTGGTGGTTGTCCTAAACGCATGAGTTAAAGCATCATTCGTTAAGGATCACCTAACAAACATCATCCGTTTGAACATAAAAGTGGACAAGGTTCCTTAAGTGGGCGTTAACGAATGACAATTTAACCTCTAGGTTCATGACGACCACCACCGTGCCAAACCGAGCCTAAATAAAAATTGAGGGTGATGGTCAAACTGAGGGTGTAACACGATCACTTGCAGGAATCGCAATGCAATGAACAAAGTAAATCCCCTCAAGGAGTTTGAGTGATAAACAAACCGCATACCATAACAGATCCAAAGAGGCAAAGTAAATTTGCAAAATATGCCAAATTTTCTATTTTTTCCTCATTATTGTGAACAAAACAACCCACTAATTTGTATTATAAACTGTCTAAAACAATACAATATCATTGCAACTACAATAAGAGAGAACAGATCATCAAAACTGCAAAGAAAAATGCAGGTTAGAAGTATTAAAACATTATAAAGCTTCTCCAAATCAGCCATATTGAAGCCTGCTCACATCAATAATTTCAAAAGACATAGGTTTGAACATGTAGTGCTCGCACAACTTCGACTAAGAATGTTTCAAGAACTCAAAATCAGCTCGATGACGGCTCCAAACAGCAGGTATGACAAACTGGACGGCTTATCAAAAGCTGGGCTCGATGACAAATAATTGCATGTGATACTCCCTGCTCCATTTCTGCGGTCAACATATTTCATCAATTCAAAATTATAAGAACAAAACCAAAAAATTATAATCTTGGAGGCATCGATTGAAGAAAATGTTTGTGTAAAAAATATATGTCTGTGAAATGCATATGAGCATGTGAAATGCATATGTGCATGAATCGATCAAAATTTGAACTAGAAAATTTATTGTGTGGTGTGGGCATGTATGCATGCGTAATGCATGTATGTGAATCAATCTAAGTTCGAACAACACGTGCGTGTAGGTATATCATAGAAGTTTGTTTATTTCATATTTTGTCATAGATATTTTTGTTATTTAGATGTATTTGTCATTTATATATAATTTTTTGCACAATTTAAGAAATGTTCTTCAATTTATTACTAGAACAATGTCAGGTGTCGAATTGATATATGAATAACCAAAGTCTAGAAAAGTCGGTATACTTTAGTAAGTATAAACAATCCTAATTAGCAAAAACATGACTACATTAGATGAAATTACGAAAAATAACATATTAAGCTAGTATTTTACCTTAAAACGTAATCTAATGGAAATAACATACTCTAGTGAGTTCTTTTTTTCTTTGTTCGCTCAGTCATTAAGAACTTGATTCTTTTAAACTAACACAATAATAGATAGAAACAACGCTCATAAGGAGTCCTATTTCAACCAAGAAAGATAGTCTTGCGTGACATCCACACCAGAATAAATAGAGTACAAGTGTGTGTGCGCGCGCGCACGTGTGTGTGCGTGTGCATACAGGGAGAGAGCCTAAACAGTGCTACACAATGTGGGACAAAACTATATACAAGAATAAGACATTTAGTGGGCCTTCATGATGGCATTCTTCATTGGGTTTCAACTATTTCAACCAACTGAATGATGAAGTGTTCTGTTCACTATTTCTAGATAGTAATGTTATGCACATGATAATATCTGTGTTTGGTTCAATGTTATCTAGAAAAATCAATGGTATTTATGATAATTTGTTGTTGTTGTTGCTATTTCTTTTAACTAACAGATACTGGAGCATGCGGATGTCAATAGATTTGGCATGTCATTGAAAAAGTCATTATAAAATTAGTAAATAAAAAGACAGCCAACCAAACAAATTATGAACTCCGACTCTTATCTCCACACCATCATGCACATCTGAGCAGATGATAAAATGGGATGCTAAACACTGAGTTCCATGCTATGTTGTTCATATATAAGTTGTTATTTATATATAAAGGGGAAACACAGATTCAAGAAAACAATTAGTCGCAAAGAAGCTCTAGAAGCTTTTTTCAAAGATTATATTTAAGTCTCAGAACAACATAAAGGCTAATGATCATCTTGTTCGCACATGCATTCACTAAAATTTCACTTCTCCTAAAACATTCTTAATTAATAAAATATGGAATAAGTTAGATCGTTACCATGCCCGTGCCTTGGAACATTAGGGTGTAGGTTGTCATGCAACGGACAATAGTTGCAGCTGTTTCAACCATCAACCTTAGTTTTAGGAGAAGCAGGTTCTGTGAAAGAATATACAATGGCTCTGCTAATATCTCCAAAATACAGGCAAATCCTGAGAATTCGTTAGAGCTGATGAGTATTCAAATGCAAATAAAATATATAATCAAAACAAGGTAGATAAGGATCAAATGTAAGGAATGTAACAAATAAGATTACAGATGCTAACAAAATGAATTCTAAATAATCATTATTCCCCAAAAAATGGCAAATAAACTTTAAAAAATAACCATTAGTCCAAAAAACAATTTGACAAATAAACTTTGATGAAATGGGAAATTGGTGAAAGAGATAGTTGTGTGGTCCAAAAGTGTTTGCTTCCCTGCCCATGACTCGTGCTTGTTATTCTCCAAGTATTCTGCATGAAGCCTATCTTCTTTCAGGTTGTTGAGTTGTATCAAATACTTTCAATGAATGAAAGTCTGATAATTTGTCCTGCATCATATTTTTAATATACATTATTGGGGGTGGTTCGACATTAGGGGATGCCATTAGAAATTGGCCCTCCAACAAATTTTGAATCCATAGATGATGAAGAGATGCAGAAAGATTTGTTCTCTTGTTGAGCTTTTTTTTCTCCTCTTCATTATCAGATTTTGAACGAGGATTAGAAATGTTGTTAATTCTTATTTATTTATTATTTCTACAGTTTTTAACAATGGACTTTTCAGCATTTCCTTTTAATTTTCTCATTTGTTAAATTTCTGAACCCCAACTTTAAACCCTAAGCCAAACATGGTTAAAAAAACTAATGAAATGAAATTTAAGAGTATGTCAGCAATTATTGGTCATAATGGTTCTCCTCCTCTCAGAACAATGGTCATAATGTTTTTTAATGATTTAATGAGTCCAACCTTTGCCTCTCCAAAACGGGATATCAAATATTAATTCATAACACGAAATATAAAGATCTCCACAAAGTCTAATTTTACAAGCGATAGAAGGAAATAGCGAGAGAAGAAGAGAGAAGCTAGTACACTATATACCTCTAATCAACAGCAAGATGAGTAATCCGATAGGGTAGAAGAGCAAATCTACTAAAAATAACTGGTGCAACCAACAAAATCTTCCAGCAGGCAGCAGGGTTCAAAGAACAGGAGGAAGAAGTTGCAGGCTTGCAGAGTCGCAGGCTGCTGCGATGGCGTTGGCATCCCATCTTCACAAAATCGCAGGCAGGCAGCTTCCCGGGAAGGAGAGGAGGAGGCTTTGAAATGTGTTTCTAGGGCGGATCCGGGAGCATGGTCGTTGGGGTTGGAGAGCTTGGCCAACAGAGCATGATTAGTGTTATCTATTCTTGCCCAAAAATTCTCTATTACCATAGCAGGAGCCTTATCTTGGCATTGGTTTAATTGCCTCAACTTCAGTTTCTCTTGCAATAACAAGTATAAGTTGACGATTATATTAATGTATGTTATAAATTTGATGATCTTTTATTTTATTTGACACCATTTTTGTTGCAAATTCAAGGAGGTTGATTCACAAAAACTACACGAGAACAATTCATTGTGGGAATACCTCAGGTTCACTGCCGTCGGAGTTGAAGATCCTCATAGAGTAATCAGTGTCGTTGAGCCCTGGCATTGCAAAGATCACACCATCGGCACCAACGACATATGCAAAATTATAGCAAATTTTTAACATGGAATTTATATTACAAAAGATTTCAGTATTTGTAGAAGTGTTCAGCAAGCAATAAAAAGAGTCTACCTCAAGTGAACTCAAAAACATGGAATCAAACAGCATACCTTCAAAAAGACCTGAATGTTCTAACAAAATAATCCCCAGTTTTATTTCGTCAATTTCCAGAATTGGAAAAAGGAAATTAAGCTTCATACAAAGTATACACTCTTGAAACGTTAAATTGATAGATAGGTTACTGCAACCTCATCAAAGCTACAATGTCCTATAGAAGAAAAGTAAGAGGACCTCAGGTCATTGATATAACATTGACAAGCATCTGCAGTTTTGGATGGCTAGGAACAATTGTACTGTTGATATTGTACAAGACTGAAGGAGTTTTCCTCTATACACTAAGTCTCTGTACTTGGAAGTACTATATCCAATGAAATATCATTTCATACCCGATCATGTTTGCTACTCCTGGTCCATTTCCGGCTTCTATATCACATAAATTTTGCCATTCAGACCTCCCCAAATAAAGTACAAGAGTCTCAATGCATATTGGATCCTCTACCCGACATTATTCCAATTCGTCAAAGCTTTTGAAGCTTCATGATGACATCTTTACAGAAAACTAGAATAAAGTATATACATATTGACAACAGGGGGTTCCATAAGAATTTTACTGACACTCCTCAAAACAAAAAGGCTGATATTTATAGCGCCCCAACTTTATCCCTCCCTAAGGTTGAAATCAAGTATAAATTGATATTTGGGGGATTGGTGAGTCGAAAATTTGTACTTGTGTTCTTTGAAAAACACAACTTAGAGAAAACGCTCAAACAAACAAATCCTAAATTAATAATTATTAAAAAAACTAAGAAGGCTTCAGAGGAAAAGTTGAAAATAGAGGCTCAAATCATCTCCAACCTAGTCCAAGAAGAGGTGAAATGGTGAGAGCGAATAAACACTCATCTTCCAACCACCTTCCAGTGCTAATGATAGTTGTTGGGGTTGCCTGAGAAGCCTTCTCCACAGGCCATCCTCAATGCCCTCAACATTCAAGGAAAAAAAAGACATCATTAGTCCATGTCAGCTCCATGATTGCTCATCGCCTCTAATTGATGCAAATAAAATATCATTAACCATGTCAACAATTGCAAAATGAAACTCTAACAAAATAGACCCGCAGTTCGGCAGTCGAACACATCTTTAGATCTCCCCCCCCCCCACAAATATTTTAGCATTTTATCTTGCTTGCACACCCACCATGGATGAACGGGTTGCCTGAGGAGACTCTCCAGGCCATCCTCCGTGCATTGTCTCTTTCAAGGAAGAAATCCATTCAAGGTAAGTAGTCTGAAAGCAAAGAACAAGAGCAAGGAAGAAGAATAAGAACACATCAGGATGCCTAACGCAATAATGCCAAACATATGTTCTATGACGATGGCATTTTTATCCAAAATCACTGGAGTAAAATCGCAGCGTCAAGTGCACCCTAAGTGGAGAACTTGGGGCTCGGATCATTTCCAAACAAGTCAAAGAGAAGGAGAAGGGGGCAGATAAGACTCCCCAGGCCATCCTCTGTGCATTGTAAAAAAACTCACATGCTATCCAACCTCCCTCCAACGTTATGATGGGTTGCACGGGTTGCCTGAGAAGCCTCGCCACAGGCCCACGGGCCATCCTTCTCTCCCGTCAATGATGGTTTAATTCATGAGTTTACAACAGCCACCACAGTGCCAAACAGAGCCTAAGAAAGGACATGGTTTACATCAACAACACACTCAATTAGGCTATGTTTGGGAGGACTTATTTTCACCGGTCAAGCAGTTACGACCGCATGAATCGGGTAATAATTAAGGTCCGGTTCATGCGGTCGTAACCGCTTGACCTAATCGCTTGACCGGTGAAAATAAGTCCTCCCAAACGGAACCTTAGTCTATATGTACAACTTGAGAAAGCCAGTCCCAAAATCAGAAATTCACATCAGAAAAAACATTGATAATATTGAAAATTTATCATACAGATCGGGGAAGAGAGGGCAGAGCTAGACCCCGAGAGCCTCTCGTCGGGTGGCGTCGTGAAGAATATCAATGTCGACTCCGTCAGGCGGAAGTTGAACATACCTAACGACGGATCCTCTGATGAAACAATTCCTAACAGACATCATGTGAGGAAATCTGTCTTGGTCCACGACCCTGGTGTTCTCCAGCTTTATGTTGAGGTATTGGTCAACTGAGTGCAGAATGCCTGATATGGCCAGATCATTCTTCAACTCCATCGTCACCTCCTTCCCAACTAATTCTTTGAAATATGAGAAGAACAACATTCTCTACCTTCTTTTATACAAAAAAACAGTTCCTGCATAATATCATACAGAAATAGTTACATATATAATAATACAAGATTTTATAACTAACAAATGGGAAACAATGTTTTAATAGGACAGGACCAGCCGGTTAAACCGGTTGGACCATGAACCGGGACATAGTCCGATCAGATTGAGCACAAGCAAGGGCTGCAATCACGAACTGCTTTTGGACTGGTCAGACCACTGACCAGCCAAACGGTTTAACCAGGCGCACCTTTTTTTCTCTTGCAAAATTGCATTGGATAAAATCAAACCCATAACCACCCAAGATAGGTAACCCATACACAGTCACTTTGCAAGTTGCTACAAAAACCTAAACAGATCCTTAGAACGAATGTCGTGAAGAAACTTCTTCTAGCATGAGATCCATACAATAAATCATGAAGAAAATTCTCTTTCTTACACAATTAATATATATCCTTACAAAAATACTATCTAATGGCAAAATAAACTATCATTCTTAGAGATAATAAAGAAAAAGGATAATAAAGAAGAAGGGAAGAGTAAACATACAGCCAGGAAGACAAACTAATAGAAAAAATGGACAGACAATATTGCTATTGACATTAATAATATTATCCTTCTCCTAGGCAAAAACACGAGCCATCCTGTATGGAAATTCATGCTCGTTTGAATTCACAACTTTCTGGCACCATAAATGTACATACAATCTCTTCCACCAGCCTCGCAAACGGCGCATCTTAGCCCCTGTTGCAATTCCAGCCGAAAATTTGGAGTTCTGTTGCTGGTTTCTGCTGTAATTATGAATATCCTGAGTTTCGAGAGGGTACTGTGGTAATTGGGAAGAAATGGGATTGTGGGGAAGGACTTCGAGTGGTCGGGTGAGATGTATGGGGGCTGAAATTGGTGGTAATTAGCAGATCTAGGCTTAGAAAACAATCGGCCAGAAGTTCAGGATGGAAACAGAGGCCCAACAGCTTTGGAAATGAGTTCTGGTGCAATGGTAGAGCTAATTAGAGTGTCAGGTTGTGGCAGGTTTGCTGTGGCAAGGGAATTTTCGGGTTCTTGAAGTATTTGCAGCAAATGGGAGGAACAAGAGGTTTCAGCAGAGGGGATTAGGAGTTGCTGGAGGCTTGCGCAGTGGATATAGGGTCTGCTTGAAGGCCTTCAACTCCATCCAATAACTAATAAGAAGTAATGAAGAAAAAATCCCATACCTGTGAAATGCGCAAGACCGCAAGGGAGGCCGGGAGGCGTGCCGGCGGGAAGGGGGAAGAGCGGACGGAGCCCCGGAGGTGAGCGTCGTTGCCGAGCGAAGCGAGAGTGAGGTCGTGAGGGGAGCGTAGCTGCGTAGGCGATCTCACGAGCGGCAGAGCGACGATTCGAGCGGGAGATGGCGGAGATGAATGGAGAGGGAAGTAACCTAGCAGGGCAGCATGGGTATCGGGCAGAGAGCGAGACAGAAGAGCCCGAATTTCTGATGAGGAGAGCGAGACAGAAGGCCCGACCGGGGGGGGAAGATGTCGCCCGGGACCGGCGATGCTACTGGCGGAGGAGGCGAGGAAAGGAGGACGTTGTGCGGGATTCACGTAGGCTGGGATTTCCGCCTCCTTCGGGGAAGATGTCGTGCGGGATGAAGACTGAAATCATCGTCAATCTGCAGGGGTAAAAGGGGAATCGCCTAACTTCAGTCCGATTCAGTCGGACTGAAGTGAGGCCCGACCGGGGGGAGGGGGGGCATCAAAACTTAATTAAATTACCTATTTCAAATTGGTCAACACCAAAATAACTACAAAAGACTTGCATTTTAATCGTATTTTTATGATTAAAATTAATATTTTAAAATAAAACAATTTAAAACTATTAAATTGTAATGTATTATATTGTTAAATTTCTCGCGTTTGTGATCTAGGCTTCGTTTGGCCCGGTGACGGCGGTCTTAAACATGGGAGTCATGAACCGTCATTCATGAACGTCCGACCTCACCTAAAAACTAGGTCGGATTCAGAGTGAGGCCCGAGAGACACTAGCTCCTCCATTATTTTTTGGCGAATTGTTATAAGCAGTTCATAATTTAGCTATTTGTAGACCAAAGTTTACTATTCGCAGACCAAATCCATTTTATGTGCACCCCCAAATTATTTTGACCCGTGTCTACAACACTCGTGATTTGTGCACCCCCCAAGTAAATGCTTGGTAGTAACTTTAAGGGCATATCAATTGATCAGAGTTCTGCTAATGTTCTGTTAGTGTTAGGGTTCTGTTCTGTTAATATGCATGATCAGGGATAAGATCAAAACTCATAAGGTAGAATTGATTTTGCAATAGACATGTTGCTAGTCGCCCGTTTTTTTCCCGGTCCAGAGAATCATACCACCTTGTCTCGGAGTCAGATCGGGCGCACAAACAGTCAAAGAAAAGCAACAACAAATGACAAGAGTCTTTTTTGACGTGAAAAAACCGAAAGGTTGAAAATCAACATAGCTGGATATGTGTCGAGCCAAAATACACTATATTATTGGGGTTTATAAGAATTTGGGATGATTCCTCAAAGGGTGACAGACCACCCCTCCGTTACAGGTACAAAGTACAAAAATGATGAAAAATAGACCAAGTCTTCGAAACTTTGATGACAACGCTTTTGCTAGGAAAATGGCTAAGTCACAGGAACCTCGATGAAAGCGTTTCGGCTAGGAGAAATCTCCAAGTCCCGGGGGACTCGATGGTAGGGCTCCTGCTGAAGAGTAGCCTTGGTGGGAGCGCTCTCGCGGAGACGAACGACGTTCCTTGGAAGCTTGATGGAGCCCTTGCGCAAGAAGGGGAGCGGAGCGAATTCCTAGGCAGAGGATCGATCAAGTCCATGACCTCACCGAAAAATCTCAGATCTCTTTCTAACCACTGAAGTTGTTTGTCCTCAAATGAAGGTGTAAGGGCATTTTTATAGTTTCCAAGAGGGTCGCGTCGGAAATTGTGTCGGGTCGTGATTTGTGCTAGCTTTTGGCGTCGTTCCGTTTGGGTCATCGGGATCACCAAATTTAGCAAGATGACGAAAGTGTCCGGCGGGTGGTCCGGGCAGGCCAGGTAGGGTGCCCGTTGGTGGCGGCAGCCGGAGGCAGCAGGGGTGCCGGCGGCGGTGGCAGGCGCCGGCACATGTGAGCGGGAGGAGGGCGTGGACTGGGGGCGAGCGCGAAAAGTCCGCCCGCACGGGGGGGGGGGGGGGGGGGGGGGATGTAGCGCGTGCGCTTACGTGTCTGCATCTGGCCACCGCATCCTTCGGGGTGGTCCTTCCTGCACAACTACTTGGGTCTCTTGGTCTGCCTCGAAAATTTAGAAAGGAGACCTCATAAAGACCTAAACTCAAAAGTTAGTCTCATGGTCTACAATTTTTTTCTTTTTGTTTTCCATTACAGAAACAAGAACCATAGAAGTCCTTACATAATTATCTCTGCCAAAAAAATGCTTTGTGACGCGAAAAGTAGTAGATAAGTTGATGGCACAAAATTTTATTTGTGCACTCACATCACAAAATTTCTAGATCCGTCACTGCCTCCAAAAATTCAAAACCAGGACTGTGGTATTCTCATAATGATGATTTTATTTTACATGGTTATTCTGATTCAGATTATGCTGGTTGTTGTTTAGATCATAAGAGTATAAGTGACATTTGTCACTTTTTAGGGTCTTCACTTATTTCATGGTCGAGTAGGAAACAGAATTCTATTTCCCTCTCCACCACCGAGGCCGAATATATTGCACTAGGTAGTGGTTGTGCACAAGCTCTGTGGATGAAACAAACTTTAGAAGATTTTGGAATACAACAATAAACCTTAGGATTAAGGTGTGACAAAAAAAGTGCAATTGATCTAACTTACAATCCAGTACATCACTCACGATATAAACACATAGAAGTCTGTCATCATTTTATAAGAAATCACATTAAAAAGGAGAACATTAAAATCATCTATATAGGAACCGAATCACAAATTGCTGATATTTTCACCAAAACTCTTCCTGATTCATGTTTTTTTACACTAAACTAGAGTTAGGAGTTTTAGATATTTCAAATTAAAAATCTAAACCATTCAACTGGAAAAGATATGTATATTATCATAAGCTTAACAACATTCAAATGATAAAATTAATCAAAAATGCTAACCATGAAAATCAAGCTTAAAATTTACGTAGTTATCCAGATAATACTTGAAATAGAGTCAACCAAAACATCTTTAATACAATACTAGTCCAAAACGAAAAGAAACAATTTCATTATTGTAGGTGATAGCTCTCAGTCGTTAGGTGATAGCTCCCTATCACCAGGCGATAGCTCCATATCGCCAGGCGTTAGCTCCGTTCAACAAAACATGCAGACAATCTGATCAGAAGTCTCAATCCTCACTGGTGGGTGGCTGGTCATCATTGAGCTCTGTCCTTGCTCTCGTGGTCGTATTACACGTCAAATTGAATATCGAGGATGATCCATCACTGGAATCTCCCATTCTTTTTCCTCCTCCAGAGTAGGTTTCAAGTTCAGTACTTTCGCTATAAACTTCATAAATTTCTTCAAACCACTCAGCCTTACCTTCATTTCAGCCTTGGGTTCTTCCACTAAGTCATATAACTCATCCACCGTTTCTCGAAGAGATCCTGCTTGAGGAAGTGGCCATCTAGTAGATGTTGAGGCTTCACCTCGAGTTGGTCTTGCTGATGTGGAAGCTTCACCTCGTCCTGATGGATATCTTATCACCTCTAAATTATAGATGGGAGGATTGCAGTAATTAATGTAGAGGTCCTGATGATTTCTTTTGCTAACAAGTAATAACTTGATGCGGATTCATTCTACACTCTAGCATAAACTATGTAGATGGGCATAAGCTAGATTGAATTAACTTTCAGGCAAGTGCACCTATCAATCAAAGTAAAGGAGAAATCTACATCTCGTGTCGTATTCCACAGGGTTCTTTCAAGTACTCGTACTCACCCTCACTCTATTATCATACCTATAATTAAAATGGATTTCTAATCTAAATTAACCTAACTATGACTATTTGGATAAATAAACATTGAAGGATTAAACATGAAAAAAAACCGAAAGCTTATGAGCAATCACATGAACATACTCCTTCATTAACTCAATTCTATGTAATCATGAAATAATAAAACTATCAAATTTGTTGTATTGTAAAGGGTAAACATCTATCGAATTCTCTCTCGAGCAATTCAAAATCTAAACCTAAGTTAGTAAATTTTCTCTCGAATAATTTACAACACTCAAATTTGCATTTATGAAAATACCCTATTTATTACATAAATTCATGAAATCCTATCTCTAAAATACCATGAATCCATCTATTCGTATTCCAATTATCCAAACAACATATCTCTCGATCATGAGGTTCGAATTACATAGAGATCTAACATCAAAATATGAACATGTAAATATCATCACAAACATCCAATTTCTCAATCTAGAGATTTGCAATTCATGTAAAACAAATGAGCAATTCATAATTAGGATAAAACTCTTTGTTTGTAAGCCTACATACAAATAAAATACCACAAGTTCGATGAAAACAATACGATACATGATTAACAAATTGTTCCAAATTTAAGTTCATGCAAAATAAAAGATAATTAAAGTTGAATCACGAGGAGATATGGAAGATTAAAAGGGATTAATGAAAGATTAAATGCATACAAAAATACCCTTCAAATCCTCCTTCTCTTGGATGCATCACTTCGTGCTCCAGAAGTTCTCCCCAATGAAAAATGATCCAAAAGTCCTCTCTAATTTTTCTACAGGTATTTTATAGTCTCCTAGCAAACAGGGTCGAACACGGGTTCCAACACAGCCGTATGTCAGACCGTGTTGACGGTTCTAGGGTGGTTCCACAGGAACAGACGTGTCTGGTAGTGGGCCGTGTTAGATGACACGGGTAATTACACGGTCGTGTTGTTCTTCACGTTCTTCAGACACGGGTTGGTTAGCAGTCGAGGTTGAATTGACATGGGTAGGCACACAGGCGTGTGCCAACCCGTGTGAGTCTCTGCCTTCTGCTTCCAGTTTCTTCAATCCCAGCGCACATAGGATACGGGTAGGAATACGGGCATGTGACTACCCGTGTACGCCCAATTTTTGTCCTATCATCAGCCATGTTGACTCCGTGAACTCCTCTGTTAGCTCCAAGACTTTTAGCTCCATTGGTTGACATTACCTGCATTATAAAAGTGAAGGAATAAAGTAGATAACTTAATACAAGAAATAACAAACATCCTAACTATGCTCTCATATTCATGATAAGATAATTTCTAAACTATTCTCGCGAAATTACTACACAAAGAGGTAGAAAATAGTACACATGAATACAATTATGATAGTAAAAAGCCTATCATAATCGCACTCATCAAATACGCCCAGACTTAGATGTTTGCTTGTCCCCAAGCAAACTAATTCAATCACTTGGGTTACCAATAAATAATTTTACCTCCGCACACTGGTTGCTATTAATTTAAAGAGAACTTTGATGATGTAATCGTATAGGAAATAGTTTAGCAGACGTTTCTAAATATAGATTTATCTTAAAATTTCTCCAATATATCTTTTAACTATCTTTCACTCTTTCTTAGAAATAAAGGTATAGTAATATATGACAAATGTGAGTAGAAAATAACAATCTCAATAAGATACGTATTAGTATTTCAAAACTTATAAATACCCATATTGATAGTCATGAGTTTACCCTTTTCACACCCTCTCCATGGCACTAGTTAGAATTAGTGAGGTCGGATCCTTAGGACTTGTATTATGGTGTAGCCTTTTTGGCTTAGGATAGAAGATCATAGGTGGGGTAATCAAAGATAAATTTGATGAATTTTGTTTTCTTTTATTTCACACCTAAATCACAATTGAGCCTTTTTATCGGTAAATATCTTAACATACATCAGTGTTATAAAAGCACCCCCAGACTTTGCAATTAGTATACTTCCCACATTTTTGAAAGATACTCCAAGTTTTTATTTATTTTTTTTAACCAAGGGGCCATAGTAGGGATCATTCCGAGTGGGTGCAAGTATACACGCACTCAGGCCACATATCACTATGTCTTTTCTTTTCATGGGTCCATAGTAGGGATCATTCCAAGTGGGTGCAAGTATACATACACTCAGGCCACATATCACTATGAACAAATTCATTCCAAGAAGGTCTCAATGATAGGTGTGCTAATAGGTAAGGATTTGGCCTTGGTGAATTTGAATAGTAGAGTGTCCAAAGGATAGGGATTAGGTCCAAATTGAGTGTGCAAGGGTATAATGTTTAAGGTTTTGGGATTGCAAGGCTCAAGCTATCCAAAAGGAGGCCTTAGTCATTTCCGCCCTCACTAATTAACCTATGCAAAAGTTTTGAAGACCGCTAGAGGGTAAGTTCTAGACATCAATAGAGAGTATTTTTCATTTTAATTCTCTAATACCAACTTATAAAAATATTTCACTCATCGACTCACTTTATTATAGATAAGTATATTTTCTAAAATAGAGTGATTGATAGTTAATGCTATAAAGGGTTAATCTTAAAAACAATTATATAAAGAAAATTAGGCTAATGAATTTCTATACTTAATTACAAAGCAACAAAGTTGAACACTTAGTGAGTCTACATTAATTCATTTTAATCAGTGTGCGAAGTTAAATTAGATATTTATGATCCTAAGTGAATGAATAAGGAGAGCTTAAAAGAGTAACAAAAACCAAAAGAATAAATGTTATTGTTTTTTTAAGGGGGGTATAACAAACTTGAGTATTATGATAGCAAAATTATAATCAATTGTAACCATGTCTATCACAGCAATTATAAAATGGAAGAAAGAACATCCACCCCCAGATTGAAAATTTGCAATGTCCTCATTGCAATGTAAAGTGTTGAAAGAGTAATTTTACTAATAAAAAAACTGTTATCATGAAAATAGAAGATCACACGAAGGAAACAAGAGCTAATAAGATATCATATATAATATCTGAATTACACTGATATAAATAAAGACTACAAGACACAGATATATGTCAAAAATAAGGCGGCTGGTCAGTTTGGTCGTCGGGGAAGTGCGGCTGGCCAGGAGCTGTCGGTGCGCGAGGGGCAATCCCCAGGTGGTCCCTGATCTGAATGAGGAGGTCCTCTGTCCGCGCCTGCGCATCCTCGATACGCTGGAAGCATGGCGAGAGCTCGGTGTCGAAGAAACACCGGAGCTCCCGCGAATACTGCGAACGAGCTGTAGGGGGGGCAGTAGAAGACTCTCCCCGATCATAAGTAGAACGGGACGGAGGCACCAACGGCTCATCGAGGTCCGGATCCACCTCGTCATCATCAGTGTCGTCCTGCGTGTGTGGCCCACGCCTCGCAAGAGAATAAGTAATGCCTCCCCGGCCCTTACGGGCAGTGACGAGGTGGAGGGATCGAAGACTGGCCATCATAATCGGCACGGTCTTCGGAACCACCGTCATCGGGGGGAGGGACGAGAAAATGCTTATGTTCTTCATCAACCGTGTAATTTAGGGTGTTACGCAAATAGACCCTATTCGGGAGTTGTCGGCCTGGTGAAGAATGTAATGGGCAAGCATGAAACCGAGGTGGAGGGGATAACGAGACGACATGCTGTAGAGGTATAGCACGTCCTGCCGACTAACAATGCCGGAGATTTCGCCCCGGCCGCCCATGGTGTGGCTAAGGAGGTGGTGAATGTAATGGAGGGCAGGAGAATGCAACTTGGAGGCCTTAGACCTCTTGGCCTCGTACGGACTAAGATCAAAAGAAAGCCGGGTCCAGATATTGCCGGCAAGGTCGCGAGAGGGGAGGTCGAAATGGAGCTCGGGATAGGCGGCACTAAAGAGGAATGAATCCTCGTACACCCCTAGGTACTGTGTGAATTGGAGCAGGGTGAGTGTGTAAAAAGTGCCCCCTACTCGGAAGGAAATGACCCCCTCGCGCGCGTGAGCAGAATCAGTGAGATTAGGCCTAATATTTAAGTAAAATGAGGACATGAACTCGAGTGTGAGTTCCTTAAAGCCTAATTCCTCTATCGCAAAGAACTGCTCCCAACACGTTACAGATATTAATTCTCGGACACCCCCCGCTAAATTGATCTCTTCGAGGACACACCAATCCATTATTCGGATGTCTTGAAATTTCTTCGATTGGAGGCGGTTGTAGCGGGCGACATGTGCAGGATCGCTGAACACTAGTGGTGCAACAGCGTCGCGCCTCTCAGTAGATAGAGCCTGGAGCTCTGGTCGATGACGACGACCGCCTTGTGCTCTTCCGGAAGACATTATCTGTGGAAAATAGAAAGAGAATTTTTTAAAAAAAAACTAAATTTGTGGAGAAGAATTTGAAAAGAAAAGAGGAGATGAAGAAGAGGATGCATAAAAATGGAAACGAAATGTTGCCTAGGAGGAAAGAAGCTGAATGTTGGACACGAAGTCGCGCGCGTTGAAGATGAAAATTCAACCGGACTGGAGGCAAAAACCTGCAGAGGCCTGATGCTGGGAACCAGGGGAAGGAGATGAGGAAGAACAGCACACGGCCTCCATTTAAAGGAGACGAATATGGGTGCGCACACGGCCGTGTGTGCACCCGTGCTAGGGAATCTAAACCCTAGTATAATACGGGGAGCCTCGGGACGTGTGGTCAAAGTCACGGGCGAGCATCATATCAGGCGGACACGGTCAACAACACGATCGTATTTTGACCTGTGTATGATCTGGCACAGGGCATTAAAACCACACGGGTTGTTGGGTGACACGGCCTGGGACACGGGTGTGTCCCAGGGCGTGTCCTGCGTTGTGTCGACACTCGAGTCAAAGTGGTCGACAGAAGGTACACGCCACGCTACACGAGCGTGTACAATCCGACACGGGCGTGTCAGAGGGCGTGTCTCTCCCTCTGTAGACAAAGTGGTCTCGATGATCGTCGAGTGATGACACGGTCATGTCACAGGGCGTGTAGCGTCACACGGGCATGAACACGGGTATGTGACCACCCGTGTCCAGTGACACGGCACCCATATGGGTTTGTGTCAAACCGTGTGGTTCTCGGGATGAATCCTTCCTACTCCAGATTTTAAATGACACGGCTGGGCCTGAGGCTTTGTTGAGCACACGGCAACCCACACGGGCGTGTGGTTACCCGTGTCGGCCTTTTTTCTTTCGAATTCTTCCTAGGTAAATTTTATTACAGAATTTTTCTTTAAAATCTAACTAGACTTATACTAAAAAATTTATAACCTAGGAACATTACTACATTTTACATAATCCTAATCTAGACGGAGGCAGGTCTCTTGACGAGCAAAGTTTTTAGGGAGCTCACCATAATAATGCTTCAGTTGGTGTCCATTAACCTTAAAATCTCCCTTCTTAGGGTGGGTAAGTTCGACGGTGCCGTAGGGGAAGACTTCTTTAACCTTGAATGGTCCGGACCACTTAGACCTTAACTTCCTTGGGAATAAACGAAGACGGGAATTGAAAAGGAGGACTTGGTCACCTTTTTGGAATGTCTTAGGTTTGCGAAGGTGACGGTCATGAAATAGCTTGGTCTTCTCCTTATAAATCTGGGAGTTTTCATAGGTCATGGTTCTCCGCTCATCTAACTCGTTAAGTTGAAGTTTACGTTTCTCCCCTATAGAATTAGTATCAAAATTCAAAGAGCGTATTGCCCAATACGACTTGTGTTCTAATTTTATAGGCAGGTGATAGGATTTACCATAGACTAATCTAAAAGAGGTGGTCCCTATAGGTGTTTTGAAGGCAGTCCTATATGCCCACAAACAATCATTAGGTTTTGTAGACCATTGCTTCCTATTCCCTTCTATAGATTTTTCTAGGATCCTCTTAAGCTCTCTATTGGAAACTTCAACTTGACCACTAGTTTGCGGATGATAAGGAGTGGTTATCCTATGTGTAACTCCATATTTTCCAATACTTTATCTAGCTGCAAATTACAGAAATGTGAACCCCTATCGCTAATAAGTGCACGTGTTGCGCCAAATCGTGCAAATAAGGATTTTAAAAATCGGACTACTACCCTAATATCATTATTAGGCAAAGCTTGAGCTTCAACCCACTTTGATACATAATCTACAGCTACTAAAATATATTTATTCCCAAAAAAAACTGGAAATGGTCCCATAAAATCAATACCCCACACATCGAATACTTCACATTCAAGAATAAATTTTTGTTGCATTTCATGTAATTTAGAAATATTACCGGCTTTCTGACAAGAATCACATGAACGCACATACCTTTGGGCATCCCTGAATAGAAGGGGCCAATAAAAACCGGAATCAAGAACCTTTTTTGCCGAGCGATTTTCTCCATAGTGACCACCGGCAGGGCCTGAATGACACTGCTCCAAAATTTTCCAACCTTCCTCTACTGATACAAACCTTCGTATAACGGAATCTGCACATATCCGAAAAAGAAAGGTGTCCTCCCAAAAGTAATATTTCAAGTCAGAGAAAAATTTCTTTTTCTACTGATATGAAAATTCTTTTAGAAGAACCTTAGCTACAAGATAGTTTGCGTAATCCGCAAACCATGGATAATCAAGATGTATATTTGTAGATATGACAAATAGCGATTTCTCAGGAAATGTATCAGAAATTTCAGATTCATCTAACATTGATCATAGTGGATTTTCTAAACGTGAAAGATGGCCTGCCGCTAAGTTTTCTGCTCCTCGTTTATCCCTAATTTCTAAATCAAATTCTTGTAATAAAAGAACCCAACGGATTAAACGAGGCTTGGCTTCCGCCTTGGCTAATAAATATCTTAGGGCAGAGTGATCGGTATATACTACCACTTTAGATTATGTTAAATAAGATCTAAATTTATCGAAGGCGAATACCACTGCTAGGAGTTCTTTTTCTGTAGTTGTATAATTCTCCTGTGTACTATTAAGTATTTTGCTAGCATAGTATATAGGGTGAAAGTGTTTGTTTCGGCATTATCCTAAAACAGCTCCTTCCGCAAAACTGCTAGCGTCACACATGATCTCAAATGATTGACTAAAATCGGGTGCGATCATAATAGGAGAGTTAATTAACCTTTCTTTTAAGAACTCAAAGGCATGTAGACACTCTTGTTCAAAAATGAAAGGTGTGTCTTTTTCTAACAGCCTCGTAAGTGATTTAGCTATTTTAGAGAAGTCCTTAATAAATCGGCGGTAAAATGCCGCATGTCCTAAGAAACTTCTCGCTGCCTTAACGGAGGTTGGTGGTGGTAACTTTTCTATTGTCTCAATTTTCGCTCTATCTACTTGGATTCCTTGGCTTGAGATTTTATGGCCAAGTACTAACCATTCTTTGACCAAGAAATGACACTTCTCCCAACTAAGCGCTAGGTTAGTCTCCTCACACCTCCTAGGAACTTTTTCTAAATTTTTCAAACATAGATCAAACGAGTCGCCAAAAACATAAAAATCATCCATAAATACTTCCATGATATCTTCAACGTATTCGTTAAAGATGGCTAGCATGCACCTTGGAAAAGTGGCTGGTGCAATACATAACCCGAAAGGCATACGTCTATAGGCAAAGGTACCAAATGGGCAGGTGAAAGTTGTTTTCTCCTAGTCTTCTGGTGCTATAGGAATTTGGAAGTATACAGAAAGTCCATCTAGAAAACAATAATAGGAATGTCCTGACAAACGTTCTAATATTTGGTCAACGAAAGGAAGAGGGAAATGGTCCTTCCTAGTGGCATCGTTTAATTTCCTATAGTCAATACAGACACGCCAACCTGTTACCGTTCGTGTAGGAATTAACTCATTCTTATCGTTAGCTACCACTGTTAGACCACCCTTCTTAGGAACGACTTGTACAGGACTAACCCATGAACTATTCGAAATAGGATATATAATACCAACATCTAATAAATTAATAATCTCCGCCTTAACTACCTCTTTCATATTCGGGGTTGGCCTACATTGCGGTTGAATAGAAGATTTATAGTTTTCTTCCAAAAGGATTTTGTGCGTGCAAAATCTTGGATTAATACCCTTTATATCATATATTTGTCATGCTATTGCACCTTTACATTTCTTCAGCATAGTTATTAATCTATCTTTTTCAGTATTAGAAAGAGTAGAAGAGATAATAACTGGGTAAGAAGAATTAGTTCCTAAGAATGCATACTCAAGATGATCCGGTAATTTTTTTAGTTCTACTATTGATGGATTCTTAGTATTATTCTTAAGAGCTTCATGATCTCCTTGATTAATCAAACTATATTCAGTCGTTCTATTTATCGCGACACTATTATCTAGAAAAAATAAATGTTCAACAATGTCTTTATTTTTTTCTTCTTCTAGATAACAGTTAGTAATGCAAATTTCTAAAGGATCTTTATAATAAAAATTGGAATGCATAAAAGGCATAAAATTATCAACACCATGAAAACAATAGCAATAACCATCATTATATAAAGATTGTTTCATAGTATTGCCTATTTGAAAAGTGACTTCATCTTCCCCTACTCGCAAAACTAATTTACCATCAAAAACATCAATAAGCGCTCTAGAAGTGGCTAAAAATGGACGACCTAGTATGAGTGGTACTTCAATATTTTCATCCATATCTAGAATAACAAAATCAGCAGGAAATATAAACTTATCTACCTTAACCAATACATCCTCCACTATTCCTCTAGGATACTTAACTGATCGATCTGCTAGTTGAATACTCATTCTAGTTGGGCTAAGTTTTCCTACACCTAGTTTCAAATATAGTTTATAAGGCATTAAATTTATACTTGCTCCTAATTCCGCTAAAGCTTTATTTACTTGCAAATCTCTGATTAAACATGGAATTGAAAATGAACCGGGATCCTTAAGTTTTTGTGGTAATTTATTTTGCAAAATAGCAGAACATTCTTCACTAAGTGTTACTAAAGATAATTCCTCTATTTTTCTTTTATTAGAAATTAAATCCTTAAGAAATTTAGCATACTTAGGCATTTGAATAATTTCAGAAAAAGGTAAATTGACATGTAATTTCTTAATCATAGATAAAAATTTACCATAATGCGCATCCATGCGCTCCTTGTTAAGCTTTGTTGGGTATGGTACTGCTGGTTGATACTCCATCGGTTGTACGCTCATCTCGCTTGGTCCATCGCCGCTAGACTCCACTTGGGGTGCTTCCTTCATAATCCTTGGGTCTTGTAACTCCTTTCCGCTCCTTAATTGAATGGATTTTGCATGCTCCTTAGGATTTGTCTCAGTATTTCCTAGAAGTGTTCATTGTTGCCTTTTAGAAACCATCCTTGCAAGCTGTCCAATCTGATTCTCCAAATTTCGAATCGAGCCCACTTGATTCTGGAAGGCTACATCGGTAGTTTGTATGAACTTGGTGAGCACATCTTCTAATGAAGGCTTCCTTGGTTCCGGTTGTTGTTGTTGTCCAAACATGGGTTGCTTCCCTTGATTGCTTTGTCCTCCCCATGAGAAATTGGGGTGGTTCCTCCATCCAAGATTGTATGTAGAACTATATGGGTTGTTCGCTTGGTTGAAAGGGGGTCTAATATTATTGCCCATATAGTCAACATGCTCTTGTACTGAAGGCTCATAACTAGGCATTCCATTACATAAAGAGTCTCATTGTTGAGGTTCCATGGAGGGTGATGCTAAGGCAAGGTTGTACATCTTTAGGTGAAGCTTCTCCACTTGAATGGCTAAGGAGGTGACAGCATCCAGTTCATAAATTCTTGCGGGCTTACTAGGCTTTTGTCTTACAGTAGTCCATTCATAGTTGTTCATAGCCATGTCTTCTATCAACAGCTGAGCCGCTTCAGGTGTCTTGTTATTCAAAGTGCCTCCACTAGCTGCATCAATCATCTGTTTAGTGGCCGGATTGAGACCATTGTAGAAGGTCTGAATCTGAATCCATGAAGGTAGAGCATGGTGGGGACATCTCCTCAAAAGGTCCTTGAATCGTTCCCATGTGTCGTACAACGATTCAGATTCCAATTGCATGAATGTAGAGATGTGTAACACCCCAAAACTTAAAAGTGCGATGGGAGATGTTTCGGGCCAAATTTGGAATTTGGCAGGGGGCACACGGCCTGGGACACGGGCATGTCCCAGGGCGTGTCGAGCTGGTTCGACGATTTGGTCGTGTGTTCGACGATTTTGGAATCGATGATCGTCGAGCAGAGAACACGGCCTGGGACACGGGCGTGTCCCAGGGCGTGTCGAGAGGGGTTCGACGATTTAGCCAAAGATCTGGCAAATCAATCAGGCAGTTTTCTGGGTTCGACGATCGTCGAGCAGCGGTCGATGATCTGGTCACAATTATGCGGTCGACGATCTGTCGATATTCTGCGATCGACAAATTGTCGACGTTCTGCGGTCGACGAATTATCGACATTCTGCGGTCGACAAATCGCCAGCGATCTTCGTTCGACGAATGGCCAGTGATCTGGGATCGAAGTTTTGGCAGCGTTCGACGATCTTGGTTCGACGATCGTCGAGCCCGGGACGTTATGTGTTGTGTTTGACACTCGACGCGAAGTGTCGACACACGAGTTTTGGCGGGAGTTGACTAATTGTTCTGACACTGTTTTGACGCGGACATGTCCTGCTCCTGTTGGTGATTCGTGCGTTGTTTAGCCCCATTTGTCCAGGTCGGACCTGGATCGTATCCATGCATCCCTTTTTGTGGGATCCGATGGCTGTGGTTATTTCCCGATAGGGTTATACCCGAGTACAGGGTTTCAAAACCCTTATTCTTCTGTGTGGTTCTCTGTCTAAATCTTAGAAAGAGGGGAGAGCAAAAGAGGAATAAGGAGTCTAGAGCCAGTCGTTGGAGGAGTTTCAGAGCTCCAAATCGCGAGCCGACTTAGGATCTACGAAGGCAAGGAGATTGCGGTGCTTTACATCCGCGTACATTTTCATGGCGCCAAGGAAGAACGCTAGGGTGACGATTCTCTACTTGAGCATGTGAAGCTCTCCTTCATTTGCATAGGAAGCCCGCTCTCGCGAGTTTGCGGTGAGTTGGAGGCGTTCCTTCGGGTAGATATGTAAAGTCCCCGTTGTTTAGAGTCTGTATACGAGAACGGACATAGGCATGATGTGTGAAGCCTACCCGGACAAGTTGGTCTGGATCGGTGATGTTGCATTGCATAATGGCCGGGGAAGACTCCGTGTGAATGTTTGCTTTTCGGGTTGTCTACGAGGTAGATTGCAACAGGGAGCCTTGGGGATTAACTCCAAGGTGCACCCGGAAAACTGGGCAGGCGCGTGGTTCTGCCAACATGGTGGCCGGGGAGCCAACTTGAACATAACTGGGTTATGTGAAGTGTGTAACGGAAACAGGACTCGGGAGTAGTTTGACCCGCGTATATGGCTTAAATTGTCGTTGCGATGTGAGCACGGGTTAGATGGAACCGTACCCGTTCTATGTCGTTCGATTAAAGAGACCTAAGAGTACGTGGCACTTGTCGTTGGCATAGATGAGGGTCTTCGGTGGTCTATGGCTTAAATTGACGTCACCCATTCCGGGAAGACAAAATGCTCATAGTGTGGCCGTCAAAGTGGCGGTGGTGAGATCGAGGTTTCTATGGCTTAAATTGACGTGACATTGACCGGTTCACCGAGAATGTGCCCTGAGTGTACGGGGTGTGTGGCCGTGTGTGCCAACGCCTGTGATGCAATGTATATATATATTGCTTGGTTATGCTAATAATTGCATGGAAGGAGCATCGCCGCCCCGAATTGGGGGCGGGATCGTTATAATTTGGTCAGTATTGCTGACCGTTGCTTTTGTTTGCCACCGTGCGGTGGATTGTGCTTGCAGGTGTTGCTGGACCAAGCGGTCAATAGCGGGCTAAAGCCCAAATTGCGAAGCCGGCCCTCGAAGGCCTAATTCGAGTGTTTTACTTGCTTTTGTTCATGTATGACCGGCCTGCGTGCCGTGGTATGGAAAACATGTAATATGAGTAAAGCATTTGTAAGGCCTTAAGGCCAGTACTTGTGTATGTACTTCATTCCTTTTTGGCTTGTTAGTGGACATTCATGCTTGTTGCTGGGTTCTTTTAATTGCAACTATTTAAACTGCTTCCGCTAGAATGCTCTTTGTAGGACGTTGTGATTGGTTGGATGGTTTCCATTGAGTAACCACCCGATCTGTCCTTGGTATATGGCGTCGGGCCCCGACCGGACCTACTGTTATATGCTATGTGACGGATAGGGGGTGTTACAATTTGGTATCAGACTTCTGGTTTCGGTCAGGCTTAAATGAATTCGTGGACGAATTCTTTTTAAGGGGTGGTGAGCACATGTGTGCGTCATAGTTATAACAACAAAAGAACCCATGAATATCCACTTAGGAATGAAAATACACGTGTTTGGGGAACCTGCGTGTTCCTAT
This sequence comes from Platanthera guangdongensis, assembly GCA_039583875.1. NCBI lineage: Eukaryota > Viridiplantae > Streptophyta > Magnoliopsida > Asparagales > Orchidaceae > Platanthera > Platanthera guangdongensis. The sequence goes on from CM077163.1 coordinate 18,814,079, forward strand.
AATTGCTGTTTGCAATATTGTTTGGTCGCTTAACGGTGTTTTGTACCACTATAGGTGACCAGAAGCGGTGCTGGGCCGTCAGAACGTCGAGTTTCTGAGGCTAGCAGTGCACCAAATGATGCTCCTGCAACACCTCCTTCGGCCGAAACCATTCGACTGGTGGCTGAAGCAGTGTTTGCAATGATCAATGCGCAGCCTACAAGACAGGTGCAGCATCCCGCTCCTGCGATGGAGCAGGTACCACTGCAAGCGGCTGAGCAGAGAAGGGTGGAACAGGTAGTAGAGAAACTGGTGGTGCTGAGGAGGGCAACCGAGAGACAGCTCAAACATGTCATGAGCTTTAATCCTCCGGTATTCTCGGGGTTGGGAACCCCATCTCAAGCTGAAGACTGGCTCTCCCGTGTGAAGAGTCTTGACAGCAACGAAGACGGAAGAATGGCAAATGATCACTATTTCTACGTTCCTTCTGGACGGTGAGGTGAGATTGTGGTGGGAAGGCTTGGAGCTTCATCATTTGAGAGGTAGGAAACTCACAGACGTCCCAATGGAAGAGTTCTCGGGACTGTTCTTAGCAAGGGACCTCCCTTCTACTGAGAGGATTTCGATGGAGAATGAGTTCTTGAAGTTGGTTCAAGGAGAGAGTAGCGTGGATGAATATCTCCAAGAGTTTACGCGATTGAGTCGGTATTCTAGCTCCACCATTGCGGATGAGGAGCGCAAGACGAATCGATTCTACGAAGGGTTGAGAGATGATTTGAGGCTACTACTCTCGGGGCCGATGACGCAGGGTTTCTTGACCTTGGTCAACACGGCCCGGTCCTTGGAGAAGGACATGAAGAATGTACAAGCAAAGAAAAGCATTGGTGACAAGAAGTCTGAGTTCAAGGTGTCGACTACTTCTAAGTCCGGCTATCGAAGGTTCTACAAAATGGATAGGACTTCGGGTCCAGCCCCGTCTTATGGTGCTTCTGGGGAGACTATGGGTCGTACCCCGGGTGCATGCTTTACTTGTGGAAAGTCGGGGCACTTTGCCCGCGATTGCTGGAGCGGACGGCCCAAGTCCCAAAGGAAGCCAGGAGCGACTTATGAAGAGAAGGGCAAGGCGGTGGAGTCAACCGCGTCCCATTATGCTCCGGCCCAACCGAGGGTTTATAATCTTGGCCAACAGGAGGCCATCAAACAGGCGGATGTGGTGACAGGTAAAATTTAAATTTGTAGCAAGTTAAATTTCTTTAAATACTTGTTATGCACATGTTACCTTACCACTGCTTGTTTAGGATTTGTTTTGATTTGTGAAAATCCGGCAAGAGCACTCTTCGATATAGGAGCTTCACACTCCTTTTTGTCCGAAGAATTCATATCGCGCATCGGAGTACCTTCTTCGATGGCGAAGGACAAGTTGGATGTGTTGTTGCCCAATGGGTGTTCGATGCGTGCGGATAGAATCTATGGCGTGAAGATTCGAATTGGGAGCCAGGAGTTCCAATTGCAAGCATCGTTATTGTCGCTAGTGGAATTCGACGTTATATTTGGCATGGATTGGCTCTCGGGGCAGCGAGCCTATATTGATGCGGTAGCAAGGAAATCAAGCTGGGAGTAGGTCATGCGATGACTTTCACGGGCTTGAAGGGGTCGAGCAAGACATTGATGTCTGCTCTTCAGGTGGTGAAGGCGGTTCGTGCCGGTGCAGAACTGTTCTTTACACTAGTGGAGGTTGCAAAGCCTAAGCCCGCGTTGGACAGTATTTCAGTGGTATCGGAGTACCCTGATGTGTTCCCTAGCGATCTTCCTGGAGCCCCGCCGTAGCGGGAGATAGATTTTACGATAAAGCTCGTACCAGGTGCAAATCCTGTGTCACACTCTCCATATCGGCTAGCGCCTAAGGAAATGGCGGAGTTGAAGGTTCAACTGCAAGAGTTGTTGGAACAGGGGTATGTGCGTCCAAGTTTTTTGCCTTGGAGCGCGCCAGTCCTCTTTGTTAAGAAGAAGGATGGAAGCTTGAGGCTATGTATTGATTATCGGGAGCTCAACAAGTTGACGTAAAAGAACAAGTACCCGATCCCCCAGATTGATGATTTATTCGATCAGTTAGTCGGGTCGACGGTGTACTCAAAGTTAGACCTCAAGTCTGGGTACTATCAGCTGCGAATAAGGGAGAGTGATATCCCGAAGACAGCGTTCAGTACGAGATACGGGCATTACGAGTTTACGGTCATGCCGTTTGGGCTGACTAATGTGCCATCAGTGTTCATGGATTTGATGAACAGGACCTTCAGGGAGTACTTGGACCATTTTGTGATCGTGTTCATCTATGATATTTTGGTGTACTCGTAGAGTGAGGAAGATCACTTCAGGCATCTTCATTTGGTTTTCAAGATGCTGAGGAGGAATTAATTGTACGCCAAGTTCTCGAAGTGCGAGTTTTGGTTGTCCTCAGTGGCGTTCCTCGGTCATATAGTGAGTGGGGAAGGTAATGCAGTGGATCCGGCGAAGATTGTTGCGATATAGGAGTGGCCTGAGCTATCTACGGTAGTGGTAGTCCGGAGCTTTCTGGGGCTTGCCGGCTATTATAGGCGCTTCATAGAGAACTTCTCGCGGATAGTGTTACCTCTCACTACTTTGACGAGGAAGGAGCAGAAGTTCGTTTGGACACCGTAGTGCGCGCGAGCTTTTGAGGAGTTGAAATGTCGGTTGACCACAGCGCCTGTGCTGAGTTCGTCGAGTGGGACCGAAGGTTATGAGATTTATAGCGATGCTTCGGGTAGTGGTTTGGGTTGTGTGTTGTTATAGCATGGAAGCATTATAGCATATGGCTCGAGACAACTGAAGGTGCACGAGAGGAACTATTCGGTCCATGACTTGGAGTTAGGCCGTGATTTTTGCCTTGAAGCTGTGGAGGCATTATTTGTACGGTGTGAAGATTGATATCTACACCGATCACAAGAGCCTGAAGTATTTGATTGATCAGAAAGATCTGAACATACGGCAACGTAGATGTATGGAGTTCCTGGGGGACTATACATTCAAGATCCACTACGTGCCTGGTAAAGGTAATGCGGTTGCGGACACGTTGAGTCGCCGGGCCCCAGCTCAAGCCAATTGGCTGTCGATCCATGACGAGCGATTGGTTCGGGAGTTGGAGGCGTTGGAGATTTCTTGCGTAGACAAGTAGTCAAGTGCGGAAGCACTCTTGAATTGGACTGAAGTTAAATATGACCTGGCTGATCGGATTCGGCAGGCTTTGGATTTGGATGGCCACATGAAGCAACTCATGATAGAGGCTCTGGATGGGTCAAATTCCCAATATGAAGTTGTGGATGGATTGCTTTGGAAAGACGGTCTTCTTTGCGTCCCAAGCGTGGGCAGTTTGCGGGTGGATTTGTTGTACGAGGCGCACCATACCAAATACGCGATTCACCCGGGGATCACAAAGATGTACCGCGACGTTAAGAAACTGTTTTGGTGGCCGGGTTTGAAGAAGGATGTGGCGCTCTACGTGGCGAAGTGCCAAACTTGCGCCTTGGTGAAGGCGGAGTGCCAAAAGCCGGGAGGATTTCTGAAGTCCTTGCCTATTCTGGAGTGGAAATTCGACGACATCACTATGGAGTTTGTGCACGGGTTGCCAAGGTCGCAAAAGGGGAACGATGCCATCTGGGTGGTCGTAGATCGGCTAACGAAGGTGTCACATTTCATTCCGCATAGGAAGGATGATCCGGTGGAGAAGTTGGCAAAGTTATATGTGGATAACATAGTGCAGCTCCACGGTGTGCCCCGCAGCATTGTGAGTGACCGAGATGGGTGGTTCACATCCAATGATTGGAGTCTTGTGCAGCAAATGTTGGAAACAAAGATGCGTTTTAGCACAGCCTTCCATCCACAGACGGATGGGCAGACCGAGAGGGTCAATAGAACTATGGAAGACAGGCTCTGCATGTGTGTCTTGGACTTTGGAAAGCAATGGGAAGACCATATTTATTTGGTGGAATTTGCGTACAACAATAGCAACCAGGCGAGTATTCAAATGGTGCCCATCGAGGCCCTTTATGGTAGAAGATGTCGCACGTCGTTGTCCTGGTTGGAAACGGGTGAGTCAAAGTTGTATAAGCGATTAGAAGTGGAGGATGCTACTTCGTTGGTGCGAACCATTCGGGAGAGATTGCTTATCGTTCAGGACCGACAAGCGAAGTACTATAATGCCAAGCATAGCAATGTGGAGTTCGCTGTGGGCGACTGGGTGTACTTAAAGATCAAGCCGTTCAAGGGTGTCACGCGGGTGCGGCGATTGAAAAAGCTAAGCCCGAGGTACCTTGGGCCGTTTGAGGTTGTGGAGCGGGTTGGTGAAGCAGCCTATTGTTTGAAGCTATCAGTGGAGTTTAGTGGTCTACATGATGTATTCCATATATCGGTGCTACGAAAGGCGGTACAAGAGCCTACGCAAGTGATCGCGGTCGATCAAGTGACGATTGATAGTGGGTTGACGACAAAGGTCAAGCCTGTACGAATTGAGGATTCGGAAGTCAAGCGTTTACGCAATAAAGAGATCAGGATGGTCAAGGTCAGTTGGGACAATTGCGGTCGAGAAGAGCTCTCTTGGGAGAGAGAGCAGACTATGCTTGATGAGTACCCGGAGTTGTTCCGCTCAGGTACAATTTTAGTTTTATACTTATCTTTCCTTCATGTAATTTCGGGGCAAAATTCTTTTGAGAGAGATAGAGCTGTAACACCCCAAAACTCAAAAGAGCGACGGGAGATGTTTCGGGCCAAATTTGGAATTTGGCAGGGGGCACACGGCCTGAGAAACGGGCGTGTCCCAGGGCGTGTCGAGCTGGTTTGACGATTTGGTCGTGTGTTCTGCGATTTTGGAATCGACGATCGTCGAGCAGAGAATACGGCCTGGGACACGGGCGTGTCCCAGTGCGTGTCGAGAGGGGTTCGACGATTTAGCCAAAGATCTGGCAAATCGATCAGGCAGTTTTCTGGGTTCGACGATCATCGAGCAGCGGTCGACGGTCTGATCACAATTCTACGGTCGGCGATCTGTCGATATTCTGCGGTCGATGAATTGTCGACGTTCTGCGGTCGACGAATTGTCGACATTCTGCGGTCGACGAATCGCCAGCGATCTTCGTTCGACGAATGGCCAGTGATCTGGGATCGACGTTTTGGAAGCGTTCGACGATCTTGGTTCGACGATCGTTATGTGGCGTGTTTGACACTCGATGCGAAGTGTCGACACACGGGTTTTGGCGGGAGTTGACTGATTGTTCGGACACTGTTTTGACGCGGACGTGTCCTGCTCCTGTTGGCGATTCGTGCGGTGTTTAGCCCCATTTGTCCAGGTCGGACCTGGATCGCATCCGTCCATCCCTTTTTGTGGGATCCGACGGCTGTGGTTATTTCCCGATGGGGTTATACCCAAGTACAGGGTTTCAAAATCCTTATTCTTCTGTGTGGTTCTCTATCTAAATCTTAGAAAGAGGGGAGAGCAAAAGAGGAAGAAGGAGTCTAGATCCAGTCATTGGAGGAGTTTCAGAGCTCCAAATCACGAGCCGACTTCGGATCTACAAAGGCAAGGAGATTGCGGTGCTTTACATCCACGTACATTTCCATGGTGCAAAGGAAGAACGCTAGGGTAACGATTCTCTACTTGAGCATGTGAAGCTCTGCTTCTTTTGCATAGGAAGCCCGCTCTCGCGAGTTTGCGGTGAGTTGGAGGCGTTCCTTCGGGTAGATATGTAAAGTCCCCGTTGTTTAGAGTCCGTATTCGAGAACGGACATAGGCATGATGTGTGAAGCCTACCCGGACAAGTTGGTCTGGATCGGTGATGTTGCATTGCATAATGGCCGGAGAAGACTCTGTGCGAATGTTTGTTTTTCGGGTTTTCTACGAGGTAGATTGCAACAGGGAGCCTTGGGGATTAACACCAAGGTGCACCCGGAAAACTGGGCAGACGCGTGGTTCTACCAACATGGTGGTCGGGGAGACAACTTGAACATAACTGGGTTATGTGAAGTGTGTAACGGAAACGGGACTCGGGATAAGTTTGACCCGCGTATATGGCTTAAATTGTCGTTGCGATGTGAGCACGGGATAGATGGAACCGTACACGTTCTATATCGTTCGATTAAAGAGACCTAAGGGTACGTGGCACTTGTCGTTGGCATAGATGAGGGTCTTCGGCGGTCTATGGCTTAAATTGATGTGACCCATGCCGGGAAGACAAAATGCTCATAGTGTGGTCGTCAAAGTGGCGGTGGTGAGATCGGGTTGTCTATGGCTTAAATTGACGTGACATTGACCGGTTCACCGAGAATGTGCCCTGAGTGCACGGGGTGTGTGGACGTATGTGCCAATGCCTGTGATGTAATGTATATATATATACTGCTTGGTTATGCTAATAAGTGCAGGGAAGGAGCATCGTTGCACCGAATTGGGGGCGGGATCGTTATAATTTGGTCAGCATTGCTGATAGTTGCTTTTGTTTTCCACCGTGCAGTGGATTGTGCTTGCAGGTGTTGCTGGACCAAGCGGTCAATAGCGGGCTAAAGCCCAAATTGCGAAGCCGGCCCTCGAAGGCCTAATTAGAGTGTTTTACTTGCTTTTGTTCATGTATGACAGGCCTACGTGCCGTGGTATGGAAAACATGTAATATGAGTAAACCATTTGTAAGGCCTTAAGGCCAGTACTTGTGTATATACTTCATTCCTTTTTGGCTTGTTAGTGAGCATTCATGCTTGTTGCTGGGTTCTTTTAATTGCAACTATTTAAACTACTTCCGCTAGAATGCTCTGTGTAGGACGTTGTGATTGGTTGGATGGTTTCCATTGAGTAACCACCCGGTCTGTCCGTGGTATATGGCGTCGGGCCCCGGCCAGACCTACTGCTATATGCTATGTAACTGATAGGGGGCGTTACATGATGTCCTTCCTTAGCTTTGCAGTCTTTGCCGTTGGGAAATACTTCATCAAAAACTTCACAACCATCATATCCCAAGTAGTAATCGACCCTCTAGGTAATGAATTCAACCAATGCTTCACCTTATGCCTTAACTAGAATGGAAACAATCTCAATCGAATGACATCGTTGGAAACACCATTAATCTTGAATGTGTCACATATCTCCAGGAATCCGGCCAAGTGGGTGTTAGGATCCTCATCTTGCAGGCCATTATACTGGACATACTGTTGAACCATCTGTATAACACTAGGCTTCAATTCGAAGTTATTGGTGACTATTGGTGGTCTAACGATGTTTGACCCAGTTCCTTGGAGATTAGGTATAGCAAAGTCAGATATAGTTTGCTCATTCTGGTTGGCCATAGTGTCCAAATTTTCCGGATGATTCTCTCCTTGGTTAACTGTTTCTTCTTCTAATAGTTCGTTTTAAATATCTGTGGTATTAACTCTCACATCCCTTTGGTTGGTGTTATGAATAATTTGCTCAGGTTCAGGATGAAATGGTGCTAGCCCAGAATTTTTGCCCCTGGTCATAGACTAACAGACTACAAAACAGAGATTAAGCGATATAATTATTCCATAAACTAATTTACAATTATATACATTAATAAACTAACATTGGTAGATTAATAAATTTTAGGCTTTCAAAATATTGAAATCGGATTTCCCCGGCAACGGCGCCAAAAACTTGATGATTTCTTTTGGTAACAAGTAATAACTTGATGCGGTTTTATTCTACACTCTAGTATAAACTATGTAGATGGGCATAAGCTAGATTGAATTAACTTTCAAGCAGCACCTATCAATCATATTAAAGGAGAAATCTACATCTAGTGTCGTATTCCACAGGGTCCTTTCAAGTAGTCGTACTCACCCTCGCTCTATTATCATACCTATAATTAAAATGGATTTCTAATCTAAATTAACCTAACTATGACTATTTGGATAAATAAACATTGAAGGATTAAACATGAAAAAAAAAACTAAAAGTTTATGAGCAATCACATGAACATACTCCTTCATTAACTCAATTTTATGTAATCATGAAATAATAAAACTATCAAATTTTTGTATTGTAAAGGGTTAACATCTATCGAATTCTCTCTCGAGCAATTCAAAATCTAAACCTAAGTTAGTAAATTTTCTCTCGAACAATTTACAACACTCAAATTTACATTAATGGAAATACCCTATCTATTACATAAATTCATGAAATCTTATCTCTAAAATACCATGAATCCATCTATTCGTATTCCAATTATCCAAACAACATATCTCTTGATCATGAGGTTCGAATTACAAAGAGATCTAACACCAAAATATGAACATGTAAATATCATCACAAACATCCAATTTCTCAATCTAGAGATTTGCAATTCATGTAAAACAAATAAGCAATTCATAATTAGGATAAAACTCTTTGTTTGTAAGCCTACATACGAATAAAATACCACAAGTTCGATGAAAACAATACGATACATGATTAACAAATTGTTCCAAATTTAAGTTCATGCAAAATAAAAGATAACTAAAGTTGAATCACCAGGAGATATGGAAGATTAAAAGGGATTAATGAAAGATTAAATGCATACAAAAATTCCCTTCAAATCCTCCTTCTCTTGGATGCTCCACTTCGTGCTCCAGAAGTTCTCCCCAATGAAAAATGATCCAAAAGTCCTCTCTAATTTTTCTACAGGTATTTTATAGTCTCCTAACAAACAGGGTCGAATACGGGTTCCAACATGGCCGTGTGTCAGACCATGTTGACAGTTCTAGGGCGGTTCCACATGAACAGGCGTGTCTGGTAGTGGGCCGTGTCAGATGACACCGGTACTGACACGGCCGTGTTATTCTTCATGTTCTTCAGACACAGGTTGGTTAGCAGTCGAGGTTGAATTGACACGGGTAGGCACACGGGCGTGTGCCAACCCGTGTGAGTCTCTGTCTTCTGCTTCCAGTTTCTTCAATCCCAGCGCACATAGGACACGGGTAGGAACACGGGCGTGTGTCTACCTGTGTACGCCCAATTTTTGTCCTGTCATCAGCCATGTTGACTCTGTGAACTCCTCTGTTTTCTCCAAGACTTTTAGTTCCATTGGTTGGCATTACCTGCATTACAAAAGTGAAGGAATAAAGTAGATAACTTAATACAAGGAATAACAAACATCCTAACTGTGCTCTCCTATTCATGATAAGACAATTTCTAAACTATTCTCTCGAAATTACTACACAAAGAGGTAGAAAATAGTAGACATGATTACAATTATGATAGTAAAAAACCTATCATTATCGCATGCATCAGGTCCTGGTGAATCCATTGGTATTTTTGATAAAGAACCCGCTGAATGACACTTCCTAATGCAAGTGTGTTGATTTTAATCCTCAAGGGGTCTTTCATCTTAAATGTATATCGGATCACCAATAATACGAGATCCGCTACATCGAATTGCTCATTTTCTATCACTAGAAAAGTTACTAAGTCAATTGTTCTGTGATTTTTCTCATATCACTGGCTTTCAACAACACAGTATTCATCAATATGTCTTGTACCAAATAAGCATCCGAAGTGAGTGTCATGGTCATCTGAATGAGGTTCTTAGTTGACTTTCCATGAAGGACTTGATTCATCTGCATCTAGTCCATGTCTTTTTTATAATTCTCTACTACATCCAGGACATTTCCACTAGCAATCAGACCAAATTCATTTCTTAGATCATTGTGGGTTATCTCCATGATTCCATTTTGTAATCGTGATCTAACCCCTCCATTCAGACCAGTGTTGGCAGGATCATCCAAATGATTATAAAATTCCCTAACTAACATTGAGCTAAACATATCTAGTAGTAGCGAAGATAGTATACCTGACAGAGCAAACATATTATAGATTTGTGACTCACGTGTCATGTCCAATTCTACGATCTTCACTATGCCAATAACATCTTTTTGATCCCCAGATGCAATTGGTACGATGAATGAGGATTTCTTATGTATTCTTTCGTGCTTGGGAACTGTACGCCATTTTCCTGAAACTAAACTTGATATGATCAGTTTTTCTCACTATCTCCGACGATAGTGCCTATGGCCGGGCGATAGCCAAAATACTTCAACAACCCGAAAATTGAACATAAAATTTTTAGATCTACTATTTACTTTCTATTTCAACCATATTCAAACTTCTCCACACTCATTCATGCTCTAGATCTACAACATCCATGAAGAACACAAGCATGAAAAGTAGCGTTTTACTGAAGCATGAAACCCTCATCTAATTCCAGAAAATTTTCATCAAAATGTTTTTAATCTCATAGGATGTCTTCATTTGCCTTTTCACACAAGATCCCTAACAATTTTCACAAGAAAAGTAAGAAATTACCTTAGATCTGAGAGTTCTGCAGCCAGTACGGTCATCTTCTCCCACTGAAATTTCAGGAACTACAAGGGCTTTCGAGATCTGGAATCAGATCGATCCTTTTTATATAAATTGATATCGCGGAGCGATATCACACTGTCGTGCGCGATAGCAAAACTAAATCCAAATTTTCCCTTCTTTTTGTGTTCATCTTTATTTGACCATGCTACTCATAATTCAGTCAAGTTTTTTGCTTTATCTTGTTCAGATGACTTATAATGTTACTTTTTCATTCCAAGTTACAAATCCATTATTTTTTTTTGCTTATTCATGCCTTAACTATATTAAATATCCACTGAAATTTTGAGTAATAAATGTTTCTGATTGTTTTTGTGTGCCTCTAAGTATGAGCAATGTGTTACATTAGATAATGACATTCACGAACACGCATTTTTTCCAAGGTATATGTGTTTTAAATTACTCTCTCATGAATATGCCTTATAAATACTTAACCTCTTGAATTATACATGTTCATTGTTTCATATGTGATTCAAGAACTTGTTAAATTTTCTCAACGTGGTCAGCAAGATAGCCCAAACACCAAATTAATATCTTCGGAACTACCCAGTTCGCACGCTGAACCGCGGAAACCCAAGGACTAGAGGTTGCACCCAACAAAACAATGGAAGCACAAGAAGATCTTATTATGCATTCACTTCATTACAATCCGAGGCATACATAGCGAGACATGATTTCGCTAGTATTACAGCTGTAAACAGAAAGAACCAAAAACAAGCCGGGCGGACAGAACTCCAGTCCGCCGAGACCGCGAGGTCGCCGAGACCGCCGAGACCGCCCAAGCTATGCTGCAATCCGCCGAATACCACGGAGTCCGCCGAGACCGCGAGGTCGCGCGGACAGACCGTTATTCGCCTCCTGCTGAACCCGAACTGAGGAACTCCCCTACCCGCCTGAAGCCGGCGGACAGGTTATTGAAGCTGGGAAAGTTGAAACAGAACTGACAAGCCGCAGAGCGACCTCCTGCTGAGTCCGCAGAGACCGCACACTTCCAAGTACTGACCGAAGTCACAGCCAAACTCCTGGCTCCTTGAAGTTATCCGCGCGACCTGCACACAGCAAACCGTCAGCCTGAAACAATCCGCGCGGACTGAAAAACACAGACCGCAGCACTCGCCCAACCCAAATTACTGTTCACTCACGTTACTTAGGTTACTGTAGATGTGCCAGGGGGGTCCTATTTATAGGCCAGGTGAGGAGTGTGGTCACCGCCCATGAGATAGCAACACCGCCCCAGCCCGCGCGAACACAAAACGACTGTCCGCTCAGTCCGCGAGGACTTAGCCAGTCACCAAGGGAAACCGCCAGGAGCAAGGCAACCATTGACGAACCCTCTCCAGTCCGCCCAAGCTAAGCGGACAAGGCACCAGCCCGCAAAGCTCCAACTGCTTCAGGACAGCACCCTCTTCAATGGCAGTCCGCACCAACCCGAGGCAGTCCGCAAGACTCACACCTCAATCCGCCACAAGTCCACGACCAAAGGCAAACAGCAACAGTCCGCCCGGTCACAGCGGACTTGGCGGATACGGCGGACGCCATGAACTTGACACCAAGTGTGACCAAGTCCAAAACCATCAAGGGCCAGTGCGAGCATGGCGGACACAAAGTCCCGTCCGCCAAACACCCTAGCACAGACCGCAACCAGTCCGCGAGCTCCTCGCACTTGTCCAACGCAGCAGCTACTTCCCGGACTCCAAACATCAGTCCGCCAACCGGTCTCCACAGCAAGACCTGCTGTAACACCTGAGCTCGACAAGGCCTCAGCCAAGCTCAAGGCCCAGTCCGCAACAGCCCAAACCGCGGACACACCAGTCCGCAAGGCTTTCCGCGAGCATGAACCAACCCGCCAACAGCGCAAACTTGCACCCGCGACCACTGAGCAAAGCACCAGTCCGCAAGCCTCTCTATCCGCAGATACCAGGCCGCACCAAACCGCGGACACCATGCAACAACCCGCTCAGAACACAGCCGACTTCCACCAGACTTCTCACCAGGCCGCAACCCACAGTCCGCCCAGTCCGCCCAGTCCGCCAAAGCTGTCCGCACAGGCCGCGCGGCCTGTCCCGTCACCCACTTCCACTTCACAAAATTCAACACTCCCCCTTGAAGTGAGAAGTGGTGACCAAGCCCAGCAAGCTGCGCAAGCGTTCAAAGGGCCCCTTCGACAGCGGCTTCGTGAAGATGTCAGCAAGATTATCTTCACTCCGAACATGCCCGACCAGCAGAGACCCCTCCAACACCTTCTCCCTGATGAAGTGGTGATCAATCTCTATATGCTTGGTCCTGGCGTGACACACTGGATTGTTTACCAGTTTGAGAGCACTCTCATTGTCACCCCGGAGTAAAGTAGGCCCTTGCACTTCTTCATGAACATCCTCTATGAGTCTCCTCAACCAAACGGCTTCCCGAGCAGCCAAGGCCGAAGCCTTATACTCCGCCTCCGTGGTTGAAACCGACACCGAGTCCTGCTTCTTGCTACACCACGAGATGCTAGCTGAACCGCAAGTGAACACATAACCTGAAGTAGACCTTCGATCATCCGAATCACCGCCATAGTCAGCATCGTGTACCCGAGCAATGCAAACTCCGCATCCCTTCCATAGAGGAGTCCCATCTCAGAAGTCACCTTGACATACTTCAGAATTCCCTTCGCCGCCACTAGATGAGATTGCCTTGGTTCAGCCATATACCGACTTACTCGGCCAACAGCATAAGCTATATCCGGCCTTGTAATCGTCAGATAGATCAAGCTCCCAACAAGAGCCCTGAACACCAAGGGATCATTAAGCACCCTTCCCTCATCTCGTCGAAGCTTCAGCCCAGATTCCAGTGGAGTAGAGCACTTCTTCCCTTCGCCCATGCCAAACCGCTTCACAATACGATCAGCATACCCTTTCTGGCTAATGAGAATCCCGCACTCCTTCCTCTCCACTTCCAGACCAAGAAAGTGATGCAACTCTCCCAAGTCTTTCATCTCGAAGCGTATAGCAAGCTCTCCCCTGAGCCTTGCTACTTCCTCCTCCGAGTTCCCTGTGATGATCATATCATCCACATACAGCAGGACCAAGACTCTTAGCTCTCCCTTCTTCTTGACGAACAAGCTAGAATCCGAGTTAGACGCCAGGTATCCACAGAACTGCAGGTACTCTGCAATCTTCCCATACCACGCTCGAGGAGCTTGCTTCAACCCATAGAGAGCCTTCCTGAGTTTGCAGACATAGTCCGGATGCTTCTCAGAGACGAAACCAAGCGGCTGATCCATGAAGATGTCCTTGTCAATCTCTCCGTAAAGAAAGGCATTCTTCACATCGAGTTGCCACAACCTCCATCCCTTGCAAGCAGCCAAGGCGATCACCACTCTTACAGACGTCATCTTCGCAACTGGACTGAATGTCTCCTCATAGTCTTCTCCATACTGCTGTGAGAATCCTCTAGCGACCAGGCGAGCCTTGAACCGTTCAATGCTCCCATCAGCCTTCTTCTTCAACTTATACACCCACTTGCAAGTAACCGGAGTAATGCCATCAACCTTGGGCACAAGGTCCCAGGTTTCATTCTTCTTCAGAGCATCAATCTCTTCCTTCATGGCACCTTCCCACTCCTTCACTCCAGTGGCCTCGTTGAAGCTTGCAGGCTCTCGCTCATCCAGAGGACCTGCAAAGAAACAGGAGACAAAGCTCACTGCATTCCCATCACAGTACCGAGCCGGTGGCTTAACCACCCTCTTCGATCTCCGAAGACATGGCTCCTTGCTCACGGCTTCCGTTGCTTCTTCAGGCTCCACTCCTACCTGGGGCAAGCATTGAGCAGTGCTCCCCCTGCTTCCTGAGCCAGAAGGCTCAGCCTCGGAGTTCGAAGCAACAGGAGCTGCTGGAGAAACAGCAAGCTCCTCTTCCAAGCCTTCAGCAGCCTCCACCGGTGCTTCCTCAACCTTGCTACTTCCGGTAGGCTCCACCGAGCCACCTCCATATGACGTCAGCTCGTCAAAGACAACGTCTCTTGACACCACGAACTTCTTCGTCATAGGGTCCATGCACTTCCATCCCTTCTTCCGCTCATCATAGCCAACAAAGACAAGTTTCCTTGCCTTCGCATCCAGCTTTGTCCGTGAAGCATCCGGGACATGCACGTAGCAAGTTGAACCGAACACCCGAAGGTGTCCAACACTCGGCTTCTCCTTCAGCAACAGCTCAATGGGCGTCTTCATGTTGATAGGGCTGAGTGGCATCCGGTTGATAACATATGCAGCACAAGACATTCCCTCCGCCCAAAAGGACCTCGGGATATCTTTCGCATGCAGCCAGCATTTGCATGTTTCCGTCAAATGACGGATCTTCCGCTCCGCTACCCCATTTTGTTGTGGAGTGTGAGCACATGTAAGCTCCCGTTGGATCCCGTGCTTCCTGCAGAAGTTAGAAAACTCGGAAGAGACAAACTCTCCCCCGTTATCAGTTCGAAACTTCTTAATCCGCAAGCCAAGCCGGCCTTCTACCAACTCCTTGAACTCCACGAACAAACGGAAGGCATCCGACTTCTCCTTTAAGAAGTACACCCAAGTATACCTTGAGTAGTCATCAACCAAGACAAGCATGTATTTGCTTCCACCAAGGCTGGCAGTAACAGTCGGTCCCATCAGGTCGCCATGAATACACTCCAATGGTTTCTTGCTCCTTGTTTGAGATTTATCAAACGGAAGGCGATGTGCCTTACCGTATTGACAGCCCGCACAAACATGCCCATCACCAAAGGAGGACAACATCGGCAACCCCCTCACCAGACTTCTACTCGCCATTGCCTTCAGCTTGTCCATGCCAACATGCCCCAGCCTCTCATGCCAGATAGCCGCACTATCATTGGCCCTCATCTTATCAACATAGGCACTGGTGGAAAGAACAAACAAGTTCTTCACCCTCCTCCCAACATGAGCAACATCAGCCTTTACCGCTGATACGTTGCGAAGGAACCTCACGTCTGTTGGCCCAAACAGAACGTGATACCCAGCGTCCACCGCGTTGGTCACCGAGAAGAGGTTCTTCTTCATGCCCGGCACGTGATACACACTCCTTAACGTGAGTGGCCCCTGATCACTACCCAAAGACACGACCCCCTCCTTCTCTACTGCATAAACAGTATTATCAGCAGTGATAATAGCTTCATTACCTGAGTAAGCCTGCATGGAGGTGAACTTCGACTTGTCTCCGGTGAGGTGATGACCATACCCGGAGTCGATGATCCACTCGCTGTTGAAGTCCTCAGCAGATAAGGCCCGGACACAAGTGCCCGTCATGAAAGCTCCTCCTCATTCTGCTTCTTCACTTCGCGAGCAAGCTTCCTCCTTTCCCGCAGCATGCCCAGGCTGCAGTTTGACCTTGCAGTCCCGCTTGAAGTGCCCACGCTGATGACACCGGTAGCACTTCAGATTCTTCTTCCAGTCCTTAGGAGCATTGCTCCTCTCCGGCGGATATGAAGTTGAAGTCTCCTTCTCAACAGCGGCCTGCACCTTCTTCTTCTTCTTCCCTTCCCATCCCTTCTTCTTGCCTGAGAAGAGAGCCTCGCTGCCTTCCTGATTCAGATTCACTCCAGCCATCTGCCTTGCTAAGCTCTCCTGCGAGGCAAGCAGATTCTACAGCTCCAGCAGAGACGGCTGAGTAGCCCACCCTTGAACAGACGTAACAAAGGCCACATACTCCTTCCGCAAGCCGCGAAAAATGTGCCTTTTCATCTTTGCCTCAGAGATAGGCTCATCAGGATCCAGCGCCGACAGCTCAGCACACAAGCTCTTCATCTTTAAGAAGTACCTGGAGATGGAAAGGTCTTCCTGAGTTGCCCTGGCCAACTCATTCTCCAGGAACTGAAGCCGCGCCACATTCTTCCTATTGAACAACTCATCAATGGTTGTCCAAATATCAGCAGCCGACTCACACCCAATGATGTGATCAAACAGTTCCGGAGAGACAGCTCTCTTCAAAACGAACTCTGCCTTAGCATTAGTTCTTCTCCAGAGCCTTACCTGTTCAGCAGTACCGAAAGCAGCAGTTACTTCCTGTCTGTCGTCTCCACCGACAACTTCCCACAGCTCCTCGCCCAGAAGATAACTCTTCATGCACGACTTCCACTTTTTATAGTTAGTCGGCGTTAAGAGTTCAATGCCCAGACCTCTTGC
Source organism: Platanthera guangdongensis (assembly GCA_039583875.1). NCBI lineage: Eukaryota > Viridiplantae > Streptophyta > Magnoliopsida > Asparagales > Orchidaceae > Platanthera > Platanthera guangdongensis. The sequence continues at coordinate 18,830,626 of CM077163.1, forward strand.
TAAGCTTCCTTCCATTGCAATCACCTGTTGGTACCCTTCAGCAGCTCCGAGCAACAACACAGGTTGATCACCACTCAATCACTGAGTAACAACACTGGCTGACCTCCGCTCACGCAACTGAACCTCCGCAACCTCAGAAACCTGGCTCTGATACCATGTTAAATTTTCTCAACGTGGTCAGCAAGATAGCCCAAACACCAAATTAATATCTTCGGAACTACCCAGTTCGCACGCTGAACCGCGGAAACCCAAGGACTAGAGGTTGCACCCAACAAAACAATGGAAGCACAAGAAGATCTTATTATGCATTCACTTCATTACAATCCGAGGCATACATAGCGAGACATGATTTCGCTAGTATTACAGCTGTAAACAGAAAGAACCAAAAACAAGCCGGGCGGACAGAACTCCAGTCCGCCGAGACCGCGAGGTCGCCGAGACCGTCGAGACCGCCCAAGCTATGCTGCAATCCGCCGAATACCACGGAGTCCGCCGAGACCGCGAGGTCGCGCGGACAGACCGTTATTCGCCTCCTGCTGAACCCGAACTGAGGAACTCCCCTACCCGCCTGAAGCCGGCGGACAGGTTATTGAAGCTGGGAAAGTTGAAACAGAACTGACAAGCCGCAGAGCGACCTCCTGCTGAGTCCACAGAGACCGCACACTTCCAAGCACTGACCGAAGTCACAGCCAAACTCCTGGCTCCTTGAAGTTATCCGCGCGACCTGCACACAGCAAACCGTCAGCCTGAAACAATCCGCGCGGACTGAAAAACACAGACCGCAGCACTCGCCCAACCCAAATTACTGTTCACTCACGTTACTTAGGTTACTGTAGATGTGCCAGGGGGGTCCTATTTATAGGCCAGGTGAGGAGTGTGGTCACCGCCCATGAGATAGCAACACCGCCCCAGCCCGCGCGAACACAAAACGACTGTCCGCTCAGTCCGCGAGGACTTAGCCAGTCACCAAGGGAAACCGCCAGGAGCAAGGCAACCATTGACGAACCCTCTCCAGTCCGCCCAAGCTAAGCGGACAAGGCACCAGCCCGCAAAGCTCCAACTGCTTCAGGACAGCACCCTCTTCAATGGCAGTCCGCACCAACCCGAGGCAGTCCGCAAGACTCACACCTCAATCCGCCACAAGTCCACGACCAAAGGCAAACAGCAACAGTCCGCCCGGTCACAGCGGACTTGGCGGATACGGCGGACGCCATGAACTTGACACCAAGTGTGACCAAGTCCAAAACCATCAAGGGCCAGTGCGAGCATGGCGGACACAAAGTCCCGTCCGCCAAACACCCTAGCACAGACCGCAACCAGTCCGCGAGCTCCTCGCACTTGTCCAACGCAGCAGCTACTTCCCGGACTCCAAACATCAGTCCGCCAACCGGTCTCCACAGCAAGACCTGCTGTAACACCTGAGCTCGACAAGGCCTCAGCCAAGCTCAAGGCCCAGTCCGCAACAGCCCAAACCGCGGACACACCAGTCCGCAAGGCTTTCCGCGAGCATGAACCAACCCGCCAACAGCGCAAACTTGCACCCGCGACCACTGAGCAAAGCACCAGTCCGCAAGCCTCTCTATCCGCAGATACCAGGCCGCACCAAACCGCGGACACCATGCAACAACCCGCTCAGAACACAGCCGGCTTCCACCAGATTTCTCACCAGGCCGCAACCCACAGTCCGCCCAGTCCGCCCAGTCCGCCAAAGCTGTCCGCACAGGCCGCGCGGCCTGTCCCGTCACCCACTTCCACTTCACAAAATTCAACAGAACTTTTCTTCATTTCAAATAATATGGCTATTTTACACGAAAAAAGTTTGCAAAACAAGTGAATTCGAAGTCTTTGGTCATCAAAAAAATGTTGAATGTGATAAGCAAAATGTGCTACGCAAAATAAAATCTCAGGCAACTCCACCAAACACTACTCAACCTCCTGATAAGTCTTAATGAACATTGTGAGTTTGAGCATCTTGAAAAGAATTGTAAAGTACCTTATACAAACATTAAAGTCATTCAAATTCAACTTTGTATGCCCTAAATCTCTTTATGAGCATCAAGAACATTGTATACATTCTACGTTATGATTTATAATTCATTTGGTTCATGAGTAATAATTTCACCACTTATATCTTTCAAACTAGCTCACATTGTACACCTCATATCTTCTCTAACATTTTTTCTCATGAGAATTAGACTGAACACGATTAGAACATTTTCTCTAAAATATATGGATCACTGATAGTTAATTGGGTAGTGGTCTAAATCACCTAGAGGGGGTGAATAGGTTGTGTATATTATTCTTATTTTTACTTAGTTGTTTTAGTCTCAATTAACCATTACAGAAAGCACACATAAATTTTATATTAGTTCCCCTTGGTCTGGGTACATCCACTCTCCCTCACCACCTTTCTAAAAGTGTGTTATACAAGGCAACCTCGTCCAAACTCAGCTTAAAGTGCTTACAATATATATCCCTCAAGCTCCCTCAGGTTTCCTCCAAACCCTACCTCAGGCCACTACCCTACAACTAAGAGAAACCGATACTCCTAAGGCTCAGTACCCTCCTGGTCACCTACCTCATGTATATCCAGAAGCCCTACAACTCAGACTGGGTGGACAGCCCTACACTCAGACACACAAGCCCTTTAAACTCAGGCTCAACAGCCTTATACTCAGGCACACGGGCCCTACTAACTAAGAACAAAATGTTATTATAAGATGGTTTGTTTAGATTACAACAAAAGACAGTAAAATATGTACACCTTCAAATTTGGTCTTCGGTTGAGATTGAATAGCTAAGAGTTGTCCTGTAGTAGGGCTTGAAATATTGTTCTTCAGCTTGTGCCCTATCTCCTTCTTGATCTCATGTATCCTTGTAGAAAGAAGAAGATCAACTAATGATCTTTGTTGGACTCAACCTGCTCTCCTTAGATCTGAAACTAAATTTTAGAAGCACAAGGTTGTTGGCACTCTCAGCACTTCTAGTACTTTGCAGCAGCACTTAGCAGCGATAATAATTTCTTGGCACTAGCAAGCACATGATACTTATTCTTTCTTGACCTAGATTATGATTTTTATATGTTCCATCAATCTGCAATGGCTCTTGGATTGATTTGACATTACATGGCCAAGAATGGATAAAGCTATTTTGTTTTATTACCCTTCTGCCAAAAAGGGGTCGCGTCATCTCAATGACTATATTTAAAATTATCTCAGCAGTTTAAATGAGTTTGGCTTCTATCTCAGTGGCAGATTAACTGCATCTCAGCAGTTCTGCTGAGACCTATTTGGTTTTGTTACCACAATAACCTTGATTTGAAGAAGTTCCCCTAAAACTAAGGTGCATTGTAGTTATATTTTATGGTGTTTGTTTAGATGTGCTTGCAGGTTATAATTGCCAAGTGTAGACCAATGTCAGTCTACAATGAGTCACCAAACACAGGACCATACAATGTAATCCCTCATTGTGTAATCCATGGTGTTGATTCATGTGTAACCTCTCTATTGGGGCACACTTCATTCTCAAGTACTAAAGTAATGGAATAAAGAATAGTTGTTGTATACCTTGAAGAAAATAATTTTCAGAAAGTAAATTTTTTTCTAAGTCCATTTCTCGAGTAGTATATATTGTACTTGAGTAGTGCTGGAATGAATTCTCGAGTATACTAAGTACAGTTCTCAAGTAATATAAATCATTCTCGAGAAGGCTTAGTCCAATACTCGAGTAAGTCATGGAGTACTCGAGTACTACCTATCTATGCCTCGAGTTTACTCAATAATTCATTTCAGAAATGTTTTAAGTGTTGTACTCGAGTAACAGAAGCCAGTACTCGAGAAGGCCAAGCCCTGTCTCGAGATGTCAGAGGACCAGTACTCGAGTAAGAAGAAATTTATTCTCGAGAAGCTAAGTCTAGTACTCGAGAAGCAGCGTTCATTACTTGAGAAGGCTAAGTCTTAAGGCATTAAAGCGCTAAGAAGCTAAGTCTAGTTCTCGAGTGAGGTGTGCTGTACTCGAGTAGAAGTTGACTATTTCTCGAGTAAGCCTAAGTCTAAGAGCGTTGAGAGCGAGACTTGACTCAACGCCATCTGGTAATTTTCTCTTGAGAAGTCCAGCCTGTTCTGGAGTAAAAGAAGCAGTTCTCGAGAGGTCATTCTTCTTCTCGAGAAATGATGGAGTAGAATTTGAACTGCAGATTTCATCGAATGTTGACCGGGATTTCGTCGAAAGCAGTCAGCCAGATTTAGTCGATCAGATTTCGTCGAAAGTTGATTGGGATTTCGTCGAACGCAGTCAACCAGATTTAGTCTATTAGATTTCGTCAAACGTTGATCGGGATTTCGGCAAACGCAATCAGCCAGATTTAGTTGATCAGATTTCGTCGAACATTGATTGGGAATTCGTCGATCGCAGTCCGCCAGATTTAGTTGATTAGAATTCGTCGATCGGAAATCCAAATTAGTAGATCTGATTTTCGTTGATCTGAGTTCCAAACTCGTCGAGCAGAGTTCGACGATCAAATTTTTAAGATCTGATTTTTGATCGGGATTTAGATTTATTCGAAGTCTATTTCTCGGGAAATAATCATCTTCTCGAGAAATGCAGTTGCAGACTCTGAAGATAAAAATAGAAAGACAGGATTTCAAATTCAGTGTCAAGTTTAGAAAGTTTGATCATAGTGGATCATTCCTTAATGCTAATTAGACCGTTAAGAAAGGTCTATAAAAGCTCTTATCAATTTCGACTAACCCTAACACGCAAAAATAAATTTTCTGAATCGTCCTTTCATTGTAAATCGGGAAAGCCACCGCTCCTCATCGTCGTTCTCACCACTGCTCTTCTCCGATTCAAGAAGTTCAGAACAAGAATCGATCAAGGGTTTCAACTTATGCAGATCTATTTCTTGATCGTGTTGATCTTAAGAGTTTCAGATCCAGAGATTTCGGCATAGTCTTCCTCGATCTATTTCTAACAGAGTTTCAACTTTCAAGAAGGAAGAAATATGAAGTTCTCAGATCTGAAGTGAAGTTTATTTTACTGTTATTGTAAATCTATTTCAATTCTTGTAGGAGATTTTATCTCCGAGTTTTGTATGAAGTTTTTCTTCTGAGTGTAGATCCCGTTTCAGGGATTGAGTTGTAGGAGATTCTTCTTCGAGTTGTAGGAGTTTTTACTCCAAGTTGTAGGAGTGTTTTGACTCCGAGTTGTAGGGGCGTTGCTCCGAGTTGTAGGATTATTTTCAATCCGAGATAGTGTAGTAGCCGATTTTATTGCATTGCTAGATCAGTTAGGTGAAAAGTGGATGTACCCAAGATTGTGGAACCACTATAATTCTTGGTGTTATCTGTGTATGATTGTTTATTTTTTGTGCATCGCTCGCTCAAATTTTTATTCCGCAAAAAGACGCAGAACTCACCTATTCACCCCCCTCTAGGTGATTTAGGTAGACAACTTAAACATTTTTCAATTGGTATCAGAGGGAGGTTGTTCATCAAAAGGTTAACACCTTGAAAAGATCTGCCCCAAGTTGTTTTTTGAGTGATTCAAGCATGGACAAAGCCAAGGATCTTGCTAAGCTTCGAGTGTGCAATAAGGCAAACTTTCCCATGTGGAAAGAAAGAGTAAAGTTCTTCATGGAAGTTGTTGACCCCTGCATCTTCATGATAGTGGAATAAGGGCCTCATGTGCCTATGATCGCTTCCACTATCTATCCTACTAAGAAGGTGTCAAAGAAATTGATGGACCTCAACAAAGACGAGATTGCACTCATCTCAACGACTATATTTAAAATTATCTCAGCAGTTTAGCTGAGACTGGCTTCTCTCTCAGTGGCAGATTAACTGCATCTAAGTGGTTCTGCTGAGACCTATTTGGTTTTGTTACCACAATAACCTTGATTTGAAGAAGTCCTCCTAAAACTAAGGTGAATTGTAGTTGTATTTGATGGTGTTTGTTTAGATGTGCTTGTAGGTTATAATCGCAAGTGTAGACCAATGTCAGTCTACAATGAGTCACCAAACACAGGACCATATAATGTAATCTCTCATTATGTGATCCATGATGTTGATTCATGTGTAGTCTCTCTATTGGGACACACTTCATTCTAATGTACTAAAGTAATGGAAGAAAAAAATAGTTGTTGTATGCCTTGAAGAAAATAATTTTCAGAAAGTAAAATTTTTTCTGAGTCCATTTCTCGATTAGTATATATTGTACTCGAGTAGTGCTGGAATGACTTCTCGAGTATACTAAGTATAGTTCTCGAGTAATATAAATCATTCTCGAGAAGGCTTAGTCCAATACACGAGTAAGTCATGGAGTACTCAAGAACTACATATCTATGTCTCAAGTTTACTCAATAATTCATTTCAGAAATGTTCTAAGTGTTGTACTCGAGTAATAGAAGCCAGTACTCGAGAAGGCCAAGTCCTGTCTCGAGAAGTCAGAGGACCAGTACTCGAGAAAGAAGAAATTTATTCTCGAGAGCTAAGTCTAGTACTCGAGAAGCAGCGTTCATTACATGAGAAGGCTAAGTATTAAGGCGTTGAAAGCACTGAGAAGCTAAGTCTAGTTCTCGAGTGAGGTGTGCTGTACTCGAGTAGAGGTTGTCTAGTTCTCGAGTAAGCCTAAGTCTAATAGCGTTGAGAGGGAGACTTGACTCAACGCCATCTGACAATTTTCTCTCAAGAAGTCCAGTCTGTTCTCGAGTAACAGAAGCAGTTCTCGAGAAGTCGATGACTTCTTCTCGAGAAATGCTGGAGTAGAATTTGAACTGTAGATTTCGTCAAAAGTTGATCAGAATTTCGTCGAATGCAGTCTGCCAGATTTAGTCGATCAGATTTCTTCGAACGTTGATCGGGATTTCGTCGAACGCAGTCAGCCAGATTTAGTCGATCAGATTTCGTCGAACGTTGATTGGGATTTCGTCAAACGCAGTAAACCAGATTTAGTCGATCAGATTTCGTCGAACGTTGATCGGGAATTCGTCGATCGCAGTCTGCCAGATTTAGTCGATCAGAACTCATCGATCGGAAATCCAAATTAGTAGATCTGATTTTTGTCGATCTGAGTTCCAAACTCGTCGAGTAGAGTTCGACAATCAAATTTTGAAGATCTTATTTTTGATCAGGATTTAGCTTTATTTGAAGTCTAGTTCTCGGGAAATAATCATCTTCTTGAGAAACGCAGTTGCAGACTCTGAAGATCAAAATAGAAAGACAGGATTTCAAATTCAGTATCAAGTTTAGAAAGTTTGATCCTAGTGGATCATTCCTTAATGCTAATTAGACCATTGAGAAAGGTATATAAAAGCTCTTATCAATTTCGACTAATCCTAACACGCAAAAATAAGTTTTTTGAATCGTCCTTTCATTCTAAATCGGGAAAGCCGCCGCTCCTCATCGTCGTTCTCGTCGCTGCTCTTCTCTGATTCAAGAAGTTTAGAACAAGAATCGATCAAGCGGTTCAACTTCTACAGATCTATTTCTTGATCATGTTGATCTTAAGAGTTTTAGATCCAGATATTTCAGTATAGTCTTCCTCGATCTATTTCTAACAGAGTTTCAACTTTCATGAAGGAAGAAATTTGAAGTTCTCAGATCTGAAGTGAAGTTAATTTTACTGTTATTGTAAATCTATTTCAATTCTTGTAGGAGATTTTGTCTCCGAGTTTTGTAGGAAGTTTTTCTTCCGAGTGTAGATCATGTTTCAAGGATTGAGTTGTAGGAGATTCTTCTTCGAGTTGTAGGAGTTTTTACTCCGAGTTGTAGGAGTGTTTTGACTCCGAGTTGTAGGGGCATTGCTCCGAGTTGTAGGATTTATTTCAATCCGAGATAGTGAGTAACTGATTCTAGTGCATTGCTAGATCGGTGAGGTGAAAAGTGGATGTACCCAAGGTTGGGGAACCACTATAATTCTTGGTGTCATCTGTTTATACTTGTTTACTTTCTGTGTATCCCTCGCTCGAATTTTTATTCAACAAAAAGACACAGAACTCACATATTCACACCCCTCTAGGTGATTTAGGTAGACAACTTAAATATTTTTGAATTGGTATCAAAGGGAGGTTGTTCATCAAAAGGTTAACACCTTGAACAGATCTGGCCCAAGTTATCTTTTGAGTGATTCAAGCATGGACAAAGCCAACGATTTTGCTAAGCTTCCGGTGTGCAATAAGGCAAACTTTCACATGTGGAAAGAAAGAGTAAAGTTCTTCATGTAAGCTGTTGACCCCTACATCTTCATGATAGTGGAATAAGGGCCTCATGTGCCTATGATCGCTTCCACAATGGATCCTAGTAAGAAGGTGCCAAAGAAATTGATGGACCTCAACAAAGAAGAGATTGCACTTGTCTCTCTTGACAAGAAAGCCAAAAACATCATCGCAAGCGCAGTCGATGACTCTATGTTGTAGAACCTAATCATCTTGATGTAAGGCACAAAAGAAGTAAGTGATGATAGAAGATCCCTTCTGAATCAGAAGTATAAGGCCTTCAAGCAAGGCCCCAAGGAAGCAATTGCCGACACATATGAAAACTTTTTCAAAATCGTCAATGGCCTAAGGAACTACGGCCGGGTGTTCATAGATGGTGAACTAAACGACAAGTTCCTGAGATCCTTGACAAAGGAATGAGATAACAAAATATGTGCCATCAGGGAGTTCAGGAGATTAGCAAAAACCGACCCTTAGAACCTCTTCGGGAAGCTTATGTCATATGAGTTTCAAATCAATACAAGAAAAGCTGAAGAAGAGGGCAACGGATCTTCGTCAAAAGATAAGTCTGTTGCACTGAAGGCAGACTGCTCAAGAAAGGCCAAAGCTGCATCTTCTATTTCCACTCAAGAAGACTATGAAGAAGAAGACTCAGAGCCAAGCACCTCAGGCTCAGAGCTATCTGATGGAGAGTTCTTCCTACTCCCCCGAAAATTCAAGAAGTTTCTCAGCAAGAAGAAACAAATGAGAGGAAATGATTCCTCATTCAGAAGATCATGTCACGGCGGTGACTATCAAAAAAAAAGGCACATATCTGACAGGTATAAATCTAAACCGAACAAACATGTTTTAACTAACATTGTTTGCTACTGTTGTAATAAGTTACGGCATATAAGTACTGACTGCCCTCAAAAGAAGGAGGGTGGAAGAAGAGAGGAGAAAAAAAACTTCTTATAATAAGAAGAAGACTGAAAGAAGCCTGGTAGCCAAGAAGGGCAAGACCCTCAGTGACACAGACTCATCTGAGTCTAGTGATGAGGAGGATGCCTAATTTGGGCTCATGGCACACATAGATGAGAAGAAGAGCCCCAGTTCACTAGGAAGGTAATCTGTCATACCCCTCTCTCTGAATCAGATGCTTCTGACCATAATCATGAGGACTGTTCGTCTGATGATGAATATGAACTCATGATTCAGTAAAAAGAGTTGATCAAGGCATACGACAAATGTCGAAGAGTCGCGAGAACTCAGGCTAAGGAGATTAAATCTCTCAAGGCTGTGGAGAGCAATCTGAGGGTGGAAGTCATAATGATGGACTCACTTAGAAAGCAATTCTGTGATGCATTGGAAGAATACAATAAAGCTCTCGAGCACCTGAACCTGAAAGATGAGATCATTCAAAATTTGAAAGAACAACTTGTTGCAAAAAAGAAACTTGTTGAAAGTTTCTCCAAGCCCAAGACAGTCCTTCCACTAGTGGCTGAATTCTCTGCTCAGAGTATAAGTGTTGGATTAGGCCATGTGTCTGCTCCTAGTAAATCTTCTAGGAGAAATAAAGCCCAAAGGAGAAATAAGGCTGCCAAGAATGCTCTAGCCAAGGAGAAGGGGAAAGCCCCTCAAGAACAAACTCTGTTTAAAAAGGTTATCTTTCTAAAGAACGAGTTTGATCTTAACTCGTCCTATGGTCACTTTGCTAGGCCTACTTATGTAGAGCCCAAGTCTCGATAACAAGGATGGACCCATCCCCGAAACTTTGGTGAGAGTGTCTTCAAGGCACCTTATGAGGAGATCAATCTTCAGAGCTACGGCCCTTACAATCATGGTCACAACATCAAGAAAGCTCCAAAAGCCAAAACCGTTGTGGAAAAGCCTATTATGGAGAAGAAGTCATGTTAGTGCCATCACCACGCAGCTTCTACCTTCAAGACTGTTGCCCCTGCTAGACCACACTCTCAAAAGGTCAAGCAGGAGAGATTTAGGCAAAGATAGAACATGTTTGATTGTTGGTGTTGTGGCAAAAATGGTCACTTTGCTATTGATTGCTGGTCTAACCACAAAACTTATGTAACTCCTCAAGTTAACAATGTGATAAAGACCACTCATAATGTTAATACACGTAAGGGGAGTATGCTAACCAGAGACCAAGGACCCAAACTCATTTGGGCTCCTAAGGGATTCTAAACTTGTGGATGTAGGTATGTCAATAGGCCAACTAAAACTCCTATCTAGCAAATGGACAAGAAGGAGTTCCAGGAAACCTCTTAGAATTAGAAGATTTAATCTGTGTTGTTGAAAGTTTGACAACAAAGAAACTGAAGAAGAGTTTCTCCTGAATTGGTTGAGGGGGAGCTTCTAGCTCAAAACTCTCTCCAAAAGGACCTCAGAAGTGATTGAGCTCTCAGTGAAGAAGAGGCTATGATTGAGTCCTCTACCATGTTTCCTATTAAATATGTCAGAAAGGGGGAGAGAGAGAGATGAAAAGAAAATGGAGTAGAAAATGCAAGGCTGAATGAAGCTGTCAAAAAGGGGGAGAAATGCATCGGTATCCCCTTAAGAAAAGTAAGGCAATGCATTTTTTCTTTTCTCTTTACATTTTTTTCCATGCAATTCAACTTAGTATATGAGGTTCTGACTTCTTCAAATAGGGGGATATTGTTGGGTTTTGTTACCACAATAACCTTGATTTGAAGAAGTTCCCCTAAAACTAAGGTGAATTGTAGTTGTATTTGATGGTGTTTATTTAGATGTGCTTGCATGTTATAATTGTCAAGTGTATACCAATGTTAGTCAATAATAAGTCACCAAACATAGGACCATACAATGTAATCCCTCATTGTGTGATCCATGGTGTTGATTCATGTGTAGTCTCTCTATTGGGACACACTTCATTCTCAAGTACTAAAGCAATGGAAGAAAGAATAGTTGTTGTATAACTTGAAGAAAATAATTTTCAAAAAGTAAAATTTTTTCTAAGTCCATTTCTCGAGTAGTATATATTGTACTCGAGTAGTGCTGGAATGAATTCTCGAGTATACTAAGTACAGTTCTCGAGTAATAGAAATCATTCTCGAGAAGGCTTAGTCTAATACTCGAGTAAGCCATGGAGTACTCGAGTACTACTTATCTAAGTCTCGAGTTTACTCAATAATTCATTTCAGAAATGTTCTAAGTGTTGTACTCGAGTAACAAAAGCCAGTACTCGAGAAGGCCAAACCTTGTCTTGAGAAGTCAGAGGACCAGTACTCGAGTAAAAAGAAATTTATTCTCGAGAAGCCAAGTCTAGTACTCGAGAAGCAGCGTTCATTACTCGAGAAGGCTAAGTCTTAAGGCATTGAAAGCGCTGAGAAGCTAAGTCTAGTTCTCGAGTGAGGTGTGCTGTACTCGAGTAGAAGTTGTCTAGTTCTCAAGTAAGCCTAAGTCTAATAGCGTTGAGAGCGAGACTTGACACAACGCCATCTGGCAATTTTCTCTCGAGAAGTCCAGTCTGTTCTCGAGTAACAGAACAACATTCACATACACACAGCATTCCACAGATTGCACACAAAGCATGTTGTGCTGTCGTCGAACGTTGATCGAAATTTCATCGAACGCAGTCAGTCAGATTTAGTTGATCAGATTTCGTCAAAAGTTGATCAGTATTTTGTCGAACGCAGTCAGCCAGATTTAGTCGATCAGATTTCGTCGAATGTTGATCGGGATTTCGTCGAACGCAGTCATCCAGATTTAGTCGATCAGATTTCGTCGAACGTTGATCGGGAATTTGTCGATCGCAGTCTGCCAGATTTAGTCGATCAGAATTCGTCGATCGGAAATCCAAATTAGTAGATCTGATTTTCGTTGATCTGAGTTCCAAACTCGTCGAGCAGAGTTCGACGATCAAATTTTGAAGATCTGATTTTCGATCGGGATTTAGATTTATTCGAAGTCTATTTCTCGGGAAATAATCATCTTCTCGAGAAACGCAGTTGTAGACTCTGAAGATCAAAATAGAAAGAGAGGATTTCAAATTCAGTATCAAGTTTAGAAAGTTTGATCCAAGTGGATCATTCCTTAATGCTAATTAGACCATTGAGAAAGGTCTATAAAAGGTCTTATCAATTTCGACTAAACCTAACACGCAAAAATAAGTTTTTTGAATCGTCCTTTCATTCTAAATCGGGAAAGCAGCCTCTCCTCATCTTCGTTCTCGTCTCTACTCTTCTCCGATTCAAGAAGTTCAGAACAATAATCGATCAACAGATCAAGGGGTTCAACTTCTATAGATCTCTTTCTTGATCGTGTTGATCTTAAGAGCTTCAGATCTAGAGATTTCAGCAGTCTTCCTCGATCTATTTCTAACAGAGTTTAAACTTTCAAGAAGGAAGAAATTTAAAGTTCTCAGATCTGAAGTGAAGTTTATTTTACTGTTATTGTAAATCTATTTCAATTCTTGTAGGAGATTTTGTCTCCGAGTTTTGTAGGAAGTTTTTCTTTCGAGTGTAGATCTCGTTTCAAGGATTGAGTTGTAGGAGATTCTTCTCCAAGTTGTAGGAGTTTTTACTCCGAGTTGTAGGAGTGTTTTGACTCCGAGTTGTAGGGGTGTTGCTCCAAGTTGTAGGATTGTTTTCAATCTAAGATAGTGGAGTAGCCGAGTCTAGTGCGTTGCTAGATCGGTGAGGTGGAAAGTGGATGTACCCAAGGTGTTGGGTACATTGGAATAAATGTACCTGATTTGAAGAAGCCTCACCCTACTCAATGGTATACATCAAAATGTATTTGATGTGTTTTGAGTTTAGTTGTGCAGGTGAAGTATTTGCAGGGAAAGCTGAAAAGTTTCTAAGTCCATGTATCGACACCTAGAAGAAACGTGTCGACACTTAAGAAGACTTGTGTCGACACCCAGAGAAGCAGTGTCGACACTTGGAGTAATTGTGTCGACACCAGGAATGCAGGGTCGACACCAGAAGGAAAGTGTTGACACATACAAGTTGTGTCGACACACAATGAAGAAATGTCCAGAGAAGCAGTGTCGACACTTAGAAGTAGTGTCGACACCCAGAGGAACTTTGTCGACATCAGAAAGTGTCCACACTTGGAGGCTGTGTCGACACTCAGCAAAACTTCAACAGAGTTTAAGTACAAGTGTCAACATAATAAAGAATGTGTCGACACACAGCAAAAGTCTCAACACATGAAGAAAGTGTCGACACTAGGAGGCTGTGTCGACACTCAGCAAATTTCAATGAAGTCCAAGTACAAGTGTCGACACTAAGAGAATGTGTCGACACTCAGCAAGTATCAACACAGGAGGCATGTGTCGACTCTAAGAAAATATGTCGACACTCAGCAAGTATCAACACAAGAAGATGTGTCGACACAAAGGAGTTGTGTCGACACTTACAAGAAATCAACTAAGTATCAATAAGAAGGACTTGTGTCGACACACAGGATCAGTGTCGACACATGTTGAAGAAGCAGTGTCAAGAAGCAGATTCTACAACACAAGGAGTTGTGTCGACACCATGAAGGCTAGTGTCGACAATTAGTCTACTTGTGTCGACACTTAGTCTATCAGTGTCGACACTTAAAGACTGACTGTCTCGACACTTTCAGACAGTTACAGAAAATTCAAGAAGTGACTGGATGACTTGACAGATGCCATTCCAGCCGGTCTACTGCAACTGTCAGAGATGTTAGAAAGTTGTTAGGTACCGGACCAGCCGGTCACCATGAAGAAGGCCTATATAAAGGCTTATTCTGTCAACAGAAGAAGATGATCAAGCAATTCATTGAAGAATCAATTCAAGTGAAGATCTAAGTAGTTGGAGAGAGAGAGCTCCTTCCAAGAAGACAGCTGTTGAACCAGGCTGTAAAGAAAAGTTTCAGATTGAATTCTGATTCTTAAGTTAGCAGTGATTGAAGATCAGTTGCATAGAGACTCAACCCTTTTGTGTTCTATAATTCAAGAAGCTTTGAAGGAAGCCAAGGGAGGTTGATCTCAGCAGAGTTCTTCCAAGAACTCATCAAGAAACCAGACAACTCTTCTCTCTTATTCTGAGTTGTGGTTATATACCTTTTATTTTTAATTTCTTGTAGGATCCTAAGGGATCTGAGTTGTAAGCCTGAAATTATAAAGGCTGAGTGGTAGGGCCTGTGTGCCTGAGTGTAGGAGATCTATTTCTCTGAGTGTAGGCCTGTTGTAGGCTGAGTGTAGGCCTTGTGGCTGAGTGTAGGTCTTTGGAGAAGACTGAGTGGTAGGGCTATTGAGCCTGAGTTGTAGGAGTGGGATCACTCTGAGCTGTAGGAACCTATTTTTGGGTTCTGAGTGTAAGATCTGAGGATCTGAGGTATAGTGGAGAAGTTGGGCCGAATCTAGTACACTACTAGATAGGCGAAGGGGGAAAGTGGATGTACCCAGACCTTGGGGAACCACTATAAAATTGTGTGTACTCTGTGTGTGTGATTGATTCTATGTATGTTGTGTTAAAGTTCTGTGAATGCTGTGATTAATTCTGCCTAAAAGTTTAAAAAGGATAAAGTCACCTATTCACCCCCTAGGTGTTTAGGTACAATTTCTTTCAAGTGGTATCAGAGGGAGGTTACTCAAAAAGGACATAACAGTCTGAGTAAAAGATCCTGTAGGCAGTCTCAGCATAATCAAGAAAATCAAGAAAATGGGTTCAATAGAGAATCACAAAGAACTTGGATCCATGAAGTTGCCAATCTGCGGAAAGGAGATATTTGGCATCTAGAAGGAAAGGGTTAGATTGTTTATGGAAGCCTCTGACCCTAGAATCTATATCACAGTCAAAGAAGGGTCATATGTGCCTATGAAAGTATCATTCATGGATGCAAATCAGAGAACCCCTAAGGACTTTTCAGAGATGACTAAAGATGAGATTATTCTGGCCACCATGGACAAGAGGGCCCAGAATATTATTGTGAGTGCAATAGATGATGCCACATTCCAGAACTTGATTCACTGTAAAACATCAAAGGAAATGTGGGACACACTGATAGTGTACATGGAGGGCTCTGAAGAAGTTAGACAGGACAAAAAGTCTTTACTAAATCAGGAGTATGAAAGTTTCAGACAAGACAGGTCTGATAGTATAACAGAATGCTACAAGAAATTCTATAGGATTGTCAATGAGTTGATGTCTTATGGAAGAGAATTCAGCAACTATGAGCTGAATGATAAGTTCTTGAGATCACTAACTAAAGACTGTGATACTAAGATTTGTGTCATAAGGGAAATGGTCAAGTTAGCAGATATTCCTCCTCCAACATTGTTTGGAAAGTTGTTATCCTATGAAATGCAGCTAATGGTTAGGAAGGAGGAAAGAAGACTACAAGAATTGAGCATAAAGAAAGAGCTGTGGCATTCAAGACAGAAGCCACCAAGAAATATAAAAGTAAGTCTCCATCTCCACCTCCAAAAGTTGTTGAGACTGAGACAGATGAGTCAGAAAGTAAGAATTCTGAAAGCAGTGAGAGTGATGAGGACTTTGCGGCTTTCACAAAACATTTTCAGAAGTTTCTAAAGAAGAAACAGTGGAGGTCTAAGCCATCCACTTCACAGAAGTCATCAAAGAATGATAGGAGAAAGCCCAAGACAAGTAGAACTACATCTTCAAAGATACTTTGTTATTATTGTAACAGACAAGGATATGTTGTTGCTGACTGTCCAGAGAAAAGGAAAGAGTATACTGATAAGAAGAAGACTCAAATCAAGGGCAAGAAGGAAAGGTCCTTTGTTGCTAAGAAGGACAAAAGTCTGTCAGATATGTCTTCTTAAGAAACTGATTCAGAAGCTGAAGCTTACATTGGACTGTTTGCTGAAGAAGAAGAAGATGAGTTCATCCAATTAATGAACTCAATATATAAGCAAGAGGACAATCAGTGCCAGGGACTGATGGCCTTATCAGAAGGAGATAAAATCCAGGATCAGCCTGGACCAAGTCAGGTACAAAATTGTTCTTCATGTTCAGTTTCTAGTGCTGGTTCAGAATCAGATTCATCAGCATCAAGTGATGAGAGTGAATCTGAATCTGAAGGAGATATTCATCAATTGATTGATGAATATAGAGTAGTGTTGGAAGCTTTGAAGAAAAGCAAATCCGTGACCAAGAGTCAGGCTAAGGAGATTGCTAATCTCAAAGTGGCTGCAACAGATTTTGATAAGTTGATTGATCAAAAACTAAATGAAATAGCCAGGCTGAAGAACATAACTGTTATTCAGATGGGGACTATAACATTTAAAAATGATCAAATCAGAAATCTGGAGATTAGTCTTCAGAAGGAGAGAGATATAGTAGCAAGGTTTTCTAAACCAAAGTCTGTTCTACCTTTGATAGATGAGTTCATTTCTCAGAAAGGTAAAACTGGATTGGGGTTTACTAAACCTGCCAGGACTGTTCAGTCCAAGTCTAAGGGCAAAGCCCCAGTACTCAACAAGCCTGCTGTAGATAAAACAGCTAGGGTTGTACCTAAGCAAAGGTACAACAGATTTGAGTGCTGGTGTTGTGGCAAGGTAGGCCACTTTGCCATAGACTGTTGGCACAATTCAAGTGCAAGGGTGAGTAGCAATCTTCCTGCTAGAAAAGATACAGGTAGTTTTGTTAAGAGGCAAACTAACCAGCACCAAGGACCCAAGAATTCTTTGGGTTCTAAGGTTAACTAATCTGTTTTGCAGGTGAGTCCAAGTGACCATGCCCCAATATGGTACTTGGATAGTGGATGTTCCAGACACATGACTGGAACTAGGGGATTGCTAAAGGACTACACACCAATCAAGGATGGTCCTAAAGTCACCTTTGGTGGTTCTGAAAAAAGGAATCATCAAAGGTTTTGGTAACATTTCTAGCAACCTTATAACAATTACTCAAGTGGCTTATGTTAAAGGTTTGAAACATAACCTCATTAGTATAAGTCAACTGAGTGATTTAGGATATGACATCTCATTTGTCAAAGATGGTTGTCATATCAGGAGGTCTAATGATCAAGAGATCATTCTGACAGGTTATAGGAAGAGAAATGTCTATTGCCTAGACATTATGTGTGAGAACAATGTTTTTCCAGTGTGTCTTGTAGCTGATGAGAAAGTCTCTCATTGTGTCAAATGGCATAAGAGGCTAGCCCATCTTAACTACAAGACAAATGGTCAACTCTTTAGCAAAGAGTTAGTGAGGAATGGTCCTCAGGTTAAGTGTATTAAAGATGGGATATGCTCAGCTTGTCAAAAGGGCAAGCAGACTAGATCCACCTTTAATAGCATTGAAAACCAAGATGCTGTGAGGTGCTTATACCTTTTGCATATGGATCTCTTTGGTCCTATGCCAGTTCACAGCCTAGGTAGGAAGGTCTACACATTTGTGTTTGTAGATGACTACTCAAGGTTTTCCTAGGTGTTCTTCCTTAGACAGAAATCTGAAACACCTAGTATCTTTTATAGTTTTGTCAAACAAATTCAGAATGAGTTAGACAGTACAGTGGTCAAAATAAGAAGTGACCATGGTACTGAATTCCAGTCTGCTAGTATGACAAAGCTATGTGAAGAGTTTGGGATATTTCAGGAATTTTCTTCACCAAGAACACCTCAGCAAAATGACATTGCTGAAAGGAAAAATAGAACCTTGATTGAGGCTGGTAGAACCCTATTAAGTGACACATTACTCCCAGAATATTTCTGGGCTGAGGCAGTTAATACTGCATGCCATGTAATTAATGGGTCTACTATCACCAAGAGCCACAATAAGACCTCCTATGAGATTGTGAAAGGCAGAAAATCAAATCTATCCTATTTCAGGATCTTTGGTTGTAAATGCTATATACTTAACAATGGTAAGTCTTACTTAATCAAGTTTGCTGCCAAATCTCAAGAGGGGATCTTTGTTGGGTACAGCAACAACAGTAAGGCTTATAGGGTCTACAACTTGACTACTCAAGTTATAGAGGAGTCAGTACATGTAGTGTTTGATGAAGCTAGACTCATTAACCATGAATTGTCTAGAAGTATTTGCAGCTCTACAGGTGTGACTAAGAAGATGGACAAGCTCACTATTGAAGAAGGATCTACTACAAGTCAGCATGTGGATGATAGTGGCTGTTGTCCAGGGGGAGTACTAGATGCACCTGATGCAGAAGAAGACCAAGGGGTGCAGCAAGTTGAAGAAGCTGAAGGAGTACAACTAGAAGACAGGCTGCCTCCAGCTAATAGACATCTAAAAGATCATCCAGCCAATCAAATTATTGGTGATCTAAGTCAAGGGGTACAAACAAGGAGCAGAAATCTAAGTTCAGTACTCTACTCCAGATTTCTATCCCAAGTTGAGCCAAAGAAATTTGAAGAAGTCATCCTAGACCCTCATTGGATTGAGGCAATGCAAGAGGAACTGAACCAGTTCAAGAGATGCAAAGTCTGGGAGCTTGTTCCTAAACCAAAAGACCACAACATAATTGGAACTAAGTGGATCTTTAGGAATAAGATGGATGAACATGGAGTTATTATAAAGAACAAAGCAAGACTGGTTGCAAAAGGTTATAGGCAGGAAGAAGGTATTGACTTTGATCAAACCTTTGCTCCAGTAGCCAGACTAGAAGCTATAAAGATGTTCTTGGCCTATGCAACCTATCAAGGGTTTAAAGTATACCAAATGGATGTTAAATAAGCTTTTCTGAATGGAAATCTGAAAGAAGAAGTCTATGTGGAACAGCCATCAGGTTTTGTTGATTCTATAAACCTAATTATGTCTATAGACTTAGGAAGGCTTTGTATGGGTTAAAACAAGCCCCTAGGGCTTGGTATGAAACCCTGTCTAGTTTCCTCATTGAGAATAAATTCACAAGGGGGAAAATAGACAAGACTCTATTCTTTAGGGAATCCAGAGGCAAGATCATTCTAGTCCAAATATATGTAGATGACATCATATTTGGGTCTACTGAAAGTAGTGTTTGCAAAAAGTTTGCAAAACTAATGCAAGGACAATTTGAAATGAGCAGTATGGGGGAACTTAAGTTTTTCTTGGGTCTCCAAGTTAGACAGACTGAGGATGGTTTATCCATATGCCAGTCTAAGTTCACCTTAGAATTAATAAGGAAGTATGATATGGAATCATCTAGTACCATGAAAACTCCTATGGGGTCAAGTATGTCTCTTAGCAAAGATGATGCAGGGAGACCTGTAGATAAGACTTTGTATAGAGGGATAGTTCGTTCCCTATTGTATTTGACTGCTAGTAGACCAGATATCATGTATGCTACATGTGTCTGTACTAGGTACCAAGCTTGCCCTAAAGAATCTCATTTGACAGCAGTCAAAAGAATTTTGAGATATCTAAAGGGCACTCCTTATCTAGGCCTTTGGTACCCTAGGAATGGAGACTTTGAACTGACAGGTTATTTAGATGCAGATTTTGCAGGCTGCAAGGAAGATAGGAAAAGTACAACAGGTACCTGTCAATTCCTAGGTGGAAGACTGATATCATGGAGTAGCAAGAAACAAACAAGTGTGGCTATCTCCACAGCAGAATCAAAGTATGTTGCTGCAGGAAGTTGCTGTGCTCAACTTCTATGGATTCAACATCAATTAGATGATTATGGTATTTAAGTAAGTAGAACACCTCTATTTTGTGATTCTACTAGTGTTATTTCTATTGCAAACAATCCTGTTTCCCATAGTAGGACTAAGCACATAGAAATAAAATACCATTTTCTAAGAGAATAAGTGGAAAAAGGAGATATTTCACTAAAGTATGTTAATACAGATAATCAGCTAGCTGACATGTATACTAAGCCTTTAGATGAAACCAAATTCAATAGGTTTAAAATTGAATTAGGTATGATAAACTTAGAATAAGTTTTCAAAATTGGCTAAGTAAAAAGGTGTCGACACATAGAGTTGTCTGTGTCGACACATAGAAGTGGTGTCGACACTTCAGAGAAATGGTGTCGACACATCTAGGAAGTCTGTGTCGACACTTCAGAGAATTAGTTTCGACACATGCAGAGTAGGTGTCGACACATCCAAGGTGGTGTCGACACTTAGGCTTTACTTAGAATTAGTCTAGTAAAGTCTCGACTAAGTGTCGAGCAAAGCGGTGTCGACACATAAACAAGTGTCGACACATATATTCTGTCGACTATACTTGTGTCGACACATAGTTGTCGAGACATTATAAGTCTGTGTCGACACTTATCAACAGTGTCGACACAATTTCAGTATTTTGACGCGTCCTTTCATCTTCGATTCTAGAAAGGTATAAATAGGTTTTCGCCATTGTCTGTCGACACGCTCCCCAAAGTTTCGAGACCAAACTTGTGTGTCGACATCTCTCTTCTCTAGATTCAAATTTCTTCAAACCCTAATGGCGCCCAAGCTAGAAGAGAATGTGAATGAAGGATACGAACTCGTACGACACGCATTTGAGGATGCGGAACCCGAGATCAAAGGCGTGATAACACTAATAGCTGAGACAGGGTTAGAATTTTTTGTTTCAGAACCGATCAAGATCTGGAAGAAGGAGGTCCTGGAATTTCTGAATGCAGCAACCCTAGATGAATCAGGACTCAAAATTAAGTCAAGAGTTCATGGGGAAAAGGTGAAGGTCTCTCCTAAGAGTCTGAGAAACGTACTTCAACTACCTAGGACTAAGGAAGAAGAAGATGTTTCTTCTACTAAGACTAGAGAAGCATTAACATGGTGTGGTTTGGACTCAAATCTGAAAATAGGATCTATTTTCAATAGGAAGGGAATGAACATGCAAGGCAAATTCTTATCTGAAATTGTTGGCAAGGTTATCTTGAGCAATCCTGGAGGGCATGATAGAATCTCAGCTCACATGTTTAGCCTCATGACAAGGATAATATTCAAACTAAATACTGATTGGGCTGCAGTTATGTTTGAGAAGATAAAAGAGAGTATGAAGAAGCCCAATTTGGGTAGAATACTAAGTCTTTACCTAGCTGGTAGTATACCAGAGGTCATGAGTCAAGCAGCTGGAACTAAGATTAACCACATGAAGAGAATGGATTTGAGAATCTTCTCTAGGTGGGATAGAGTCTTGACCAAGGAAATGCCAACTCCTGAGAAAGAAACACCCCTGAAGAAGAAGAAGAAGAAGACAGCCCCTGTGGCTCAAGAATCATCAAGCAGCTCTGAAGAGCATGTAGTGTTCACTCCAGATGAGGAAGACACTGGAAATGCTGGCCAATCTCCAGCAAGATAAGAAGATGCAGAGAGGCAGGGGGAGCTACCACAAGCAAGCCCAATTCACCAGGATTCAGTCCAGGGGGAGCCTCTACTTGTGGAAGAGCCAAATCCACTAGAAAGTGAACAAGCTACCCACACAATACTTGAGGTAATAATTGAAATTAATGAATTAGATTTCCCTATTGAGGACGATATTTTGTCTGATTCATTACCTAATGTTAATCAGCAAACACAAACACATAGCCAACCCCAAGATGTTGTTATGGAGGACACATCTGTTGCTGATCAAGTTGTTGATAAGATAAGAGTTTCTCCACCCCATCCTCAACAGGTATTTACTTTGGAAGAACTATTCCCTGAACTTCTTCAAACTGACATTGAAGTGGAAAAAGCTGTTGTTGAGGGAGAGAAAGTAATTATTGAGGGGGAGCAAGTGGAGACTATAGAGAAAACAGCAGGCAAAGAGACTAAGGTGCCAAAAGATGCTGAAAGGCTACAAAGGACTGAGAAGGAGTTACATCCAAGTCCTAAGGACAGAGTGAATATTGATAGCACATCTGCATCGGAGGATGAAGAGGCTGCAAGAGCCAAGAAGAGGAAATTACAAGTCTTTAAAAGGAGCCAGAATTATAAGAAAGCTTTACAAATAATTGCACCACATCCTGCACCACAGCCTGTCCCCTCTACTGACTACAGTTCATTAATGGTGGCAATGCAGATTAAGCTGGATGAGCAAAGGCAAGCTCTGGAAAAGTATGTGGATGAAGGCCATAAGTCATTACAGTTTGATCTGGCCTAAGACATTAAGTCAATCAGATTTAAAATGAATCTGAATAAGAAATAGATGACTGACTGCTTCCATAAAGGAGGGAATGCAGTTGTCTTTCTGGCAACACATCAAGAGAAAATAAAGACAAACTTGATGAGCTAGAAGTGAAGCAAGGCTATGTTCTGGAAAATCAGATAAGGATGAATGACAATTTGACTGCTTCACATAATACAATAGTAACAGAAATGAAGAATATAGCTTCTGGTCAAACTACAGAAAGTGCAAATGCCAAAGAAGATTTTGATAAGAAGTTACAAGAAAGCCTAACTGCTTTTAAAATTGTGCTTCAAGATTCCCAGAAGGCTATAGCTCAACAGCTTCAGAAGTTTAAACCTTTCTATAAGGATGGAGTAAACTATTTGGATACACAAATAAGGTTTCAGAAAGATGATCTGAGGGATCACATTGAAAGAGAAGTCATAAAGGGGGAGAGGGTGTTAGTCAAAGCAGGCTCTGATCATGCAAAGTGGATTTCAAATTCCATCAGAGCCACCCTTGGATATCCTCCATTATGTGATGATGACAATGTTGCAGAGTCTGGAATTAATCCTGCATATCTTGGAGGAGAGCATGCTGAAGTGGCTCAAGTAATATACCCTCCACCAGACTTTGATAAGGTACATCAAGATATACAGACAATGTATAGCCCTCCTGAGGGAACTCAGAATGTCATCATTGAGAAAGTAGTTCAGCTAGTGCCAGAAGCAATACTGAAGAACAAGAAGCTTTGCTAAAAGAACAAGAGACTCAATTGTCTAAGAAGAGATTCAGAGAGCAAGCTGAACTTAGGCCTGACTTTGAACAATGGAGCCCCACTTCCAGGAATATCATCTTGACTGCATGGAAGGCTGCCAAGGACAATATCCAGGATAGAAATAAGTGGTATTCTGAACTAGAGTGGAGGAAGCATGAGAACAGGCAAGAGGCCATTGTGCAATACAGAAGAAAGTCTAAGATGGGAAAGCTACCTCCTACTGCCCAGGAGCCTAGCAAGTACTTTCCAAAGCCTTAGCATTACTTTGAAAGGCAAAAGATCAAGGTTGAAGAGCAGAAAAATAAGGATCTTAAAGGAAAGAAGCCTGCTGCTGCTGAAGATCCTGAAGCCCCAGTCCAAGCAAAGATATAATCAGGAAAGGGCATTGTGATCAAGGATCCTGAGCAGCAATAGGATAGAATTTTTCTTAAGTTTACTATGTGTAATCACTTATATTAAAACTTTCTGTAAACTTTTGGATAATGAAAATATTAAAGTTATTAGAACAATATGATATATCTTCAACTATTACTTTAATTGTTCTGAGATAATGGTATATACATTTGTTGTTCATGCATGTTTAAGTACTTACCCTGTTATATAATCCTGTTTTACATCATACTGTAAATTTGTTATGTATGGTGTATATCATTGACTAAGGGTTATGACTTCTCCAAATAGGGGGAGATTGTTGGGTACATTGGAATAAATGTACCTGATTTGAAGAAGCCTCACCCTACTCAATGATATACATCAAAATGTATTTGATGTGTTTTGAGTTTAGTTGTGCAGGTAAAGTATTTGCAGGGAAAGCTGAAAAGTTTCTAAGTCCATGTGTCGACACCTAGAAGAAAAGTGTCGACACTTAAGAAAACTTGTGTCGACACCCAGAGAAGCAGTGTCGACACTTGGAGTAATTGTGTCGACACCAGGAATGCAGAGTCGACACCAGAAGGAAAGTGTCGACACATACAAGCTGTGTCGACACACAATGAAGAAATGTCAAGAGAAGCAGTGTCGACACTTAGAAGCAGTGTCGACACCCAGAGGAACTTTGTCGACATCAGAAAGTGTCGACACTTGGAGGCTGTGTCGACACTCAGCAAAACTTCAACAGAGTTTAAGTACAAGTGTCGACATAATAAAGAATGTGTCGACACACATCAAAAGTCTCAACACATGAAGAAAGTGTCGACACTAGGAGGCTGTGTCGACACTCAGCAAATTTCAATGAAGTCCAAGTACAAGTGTCGACACTAAGAGAATGTGTCGACACTCAGCAAGTATCAACACAGAAGGCATGTGTCGACTCTAAGAAAATATGTCGACACTCAGCAAGTATCAACACAAGAAGATATGTCGACACAAAGGAGTTGTGTCGACACTTACAAGAAATCAACTAAGTATCAAGAAGAAGGACTTTTGTCGACACACAGGATCAGTGTCGACACATGTTGAAGAAGCAGCATCGAGAAGCAGATTCTACAACACAAGGAGTTGTGTCGACACCATGAAGGCTAGTGTCGACACTTAGTCTACTTGTGTCGACACTTAGTCTATCAGTGTCAACACTTAAATACTGACTGTCTTGACACTTTCAGACAGTTACAGAAAATTCAAGAAGTGACTGGATGACTTGACAGCTGTCATTCCAGTCGGTCTACTGCAACTGTCAGAGATGTCAGAAAGTTGTTAGGTACCGGACCAGCCGGTCACCATGAAGAAGGCCTATATAAAGGCTTATTCTGTCAACAGAATAAGATGATCAAGCAATTCATTGAAGAATCAATTCAAGTGAAGATCTAAGTAGTTAGAGAGAGAGAGCTCCTTCCAAGAAGACAGCTATTTAACCAGGCTGTAAAGAAAAGTTTCAGATTGAATTCTGATTCTCAAGTTAGCAGTGATTGAAGATCAGTTGCATAGAGACTCAACCCTATTGTGTTCTATAATTCAAGAAGCTTTGAAGGAAGCCAAGGGAGGTTGATCTCAGCAGAGTTCTTCCAAGAACTCATCAAGAAACCAGACAACTCTTCTCTCTTATTCTGAGTTGTGGTTATATACCTTGTATTTTTAATTTCTTGTAGGATCCTAAGGGATCTGAGTTGTAAGCCTGAAATTATAAAGGCTGAGTGGTAGGGCCTGTGTGCCTGAGTGTAGGAGATCTATTTCTCTGAGTGTAGGCCTGTTGTAGGCTGAGTGTAGGCCTTGTGGCTGAGTGTAGGTCTTTGGAGAAGACTGAGTGGTAGGGCTATTGAGCCTGAGTTGTAGGAGTGGGATCACTCTGAGCTGTAGGAACCTATTTGGGTGTTCTGAGTGTAAGATCTGAGGATCTGAGGTATAGTGGAGAAGTTGGGCCGAATCTAGTACACTACTAGATAGGCGAAGGGGGAAAGTGGATGTACCCAGACCTTGGGGAACCACTATAAAACTGTGTGTACTCTGTGTGTGTGATTGATTCTGTGTATGCTGTGTTAAAGTTCTGTGAATGCTGTGATTAATTCTGCCTAAAAGTTTAAAAAGGATAAGGTCACCTATTCACCCCCCCTCTAGGTGTTTAGGTACAATTTCTTTCACAAGGTTGGGAAACCACTATAATTTTTGGTGTCATCTGTGTATGCTTTTTTATTTTCTGTACACTGCTCGCTCAAATTTTTATTCCGCAAAAAGTCGCAGAACTCACCTATTCACCCCCTCTAGGTGATTTAGGTAGACAACTTGAACACTTTTCGGGACCACACTACTTTCTCAGCATGGATGGGAGAAGCTGCTGTCTCAGCGAATATTAGTTGAGTCTTAGCGGTTCCATTCAGACCAGACAGTCTTCTTAATGAATTTCTCCAGAACAGCTGAGACAAATACAACAATATCCAGAACTATTCTAAAACATGTTTTAAAACAACACAAACCTGTAAAATGAGTGAAGTTAAAGGTTTAACAAATACATTATGCACTTAGCATTGAAGGTGATGTCTCTTCAAATCCAAGGAACATTGAAGAGCAATATTCCCAACAATGTCATATATTAGCATGAGTTTTACAATATTTTTATTAACTTGGATGATAAAATTTCCATTGTTAGGCTATCTTTTCTGGATGAATCACTAACTTGCTTATTTTTGCAAAAGGCATTCTTAATTTACTTTTAAATTCTCTGGTCATGTCTTTCTCTTGGGCTTCATTCTCTCTCTCATATGTTTTTGCACCTCTCCATGATAATCCTTACTTCTTACAATTATTTTTGCTAATAACAAAAGGGGGAGAATATCGCAAGAAATCTTTATTTTTGCTAATAACAAAGGTAAGGTAGGGCAGGTTCTATTTTTTTTATTCACTAGTGTTTACGATATAGGAGGAGCATTCGTTAAGGGTGATTTTGTACACATTCCAGTTCTTACTTACTTTATCATGATAGATAAACAACACTATCAGTAGACACTGATTTCTTTCTCAGTGGATTTGTTATTATCAAAAGGGGGAAATTGTTAGAGCATGTGTTCCGCATTTCTTGGTTTGAAAATAACAAATCTCAAATCTATTTGATCATAGTGTGTTTATTGTATGCAGATATCTTCATACAATACTCTGATAATTTTGGATTGACATTGAGCTACAGCATTTTCAAAGAAAGTTATATCAATGGTGATAGCTATCTATCTTTGGGTGATATCTTGATGACATCAGCCATTTTCACGACGGTTTCAGACACAGCGCATTATTCACTAATATCACTATGTGATATCTACCTATCACATCGTGTTAGCGCTTGATCACCATCATTCTGGCATGGTTACTACAGAGTGGGCCACATGGCAACCTGAGGTGATATCACGCCGGCGATATCTACTTATCGTGGGGCGATAGTGTAGATTGCTTTAAAAAGCTAAATTTCATGCATTTGATAACACACACCTCCAAGAGCTTTTGTGTTGAAATTTCCTAGCCTGATAACTCTGTGGAACTAGAAAAACTCCTAAGTGTGCAAGCAAGTTGAAGTGCGTAGAAGAGATCGTTCATGCTTTACAACTCCGGCAACCTTTACAAGGATTCATCGTCTTCTCTAAGTGCTCCAAACCAGAGGGAGTTTTCATTTTAGATTTCTATTTTGTAATTTTTCTTTATTTTGTGTAATCGGTAGAAAAATTGTCGTCTTGTGCGTGTCTACTAGGTTCGTGTGTGGCATAGGGGGAAATCGCAGCCTTATGTATTGCACCTAGGTCGTGGAGTGATCTAGAGGGAGGCTAGCAGTTGTATCTAAGGAGAGATATACTTTAGCCTATCGGTCCTTGGGAGAAGGACCGGTGAAAACTCAATATAAGTTGTTCATTTGTAGCCTCGATTTCAAGCATTTTGGAATCTTTGTTTATTTTTTTCATCACTTATGAAATAAAGTCATAATTTCTTTTTCGTTAAATTTCTGAGTATTTGAAATATATTTCTGGTTGTGAAAAACATCTTCTTGACTTTCTTGTTTATTTTACCTAAGTTTTATATTGAAAAAATATATTATTTTCCCAAATTCACCCTCACCCCTCTAAGGGCGCCTCAAGATCCAACAATATCTTGCAACGATTTTAGAATAGAAATATGTATCTCTCGATATCGAAACTCCCTAATCCCTTATCTTCCTTGTCATCTCTAACTCAGGTGAAATTAAGAACCATATAAAGAATAAAAATCTATGTTGCTAACAACAGAGGAAATCTTTTTATCTCTTCAAATGCTATATCGAATCTATGACGCACTTACGTAACTCATCTCTCGAATTATGGAGCACAGTAAAAAAAGTGAAACCTTGGCCAAAAGTTCTAAAATATAGAACATAAATTCGATAAAGATCATTCACCAAGCAATCACAAAGAAAAATTTAGAACATCATCATTATACAAGACAAAGTACTCTCATAATTCATGATTAAAAAATTTATTTCATAGCGATGGAAGAAACACACCAAACATTCAAAAAGATCTTACATGGCATGATGGTTTAACATTTAGTCACTGCAGGAGTTTCTTCTTGTCATCCCTCGTTCAGTCCAAGGCCTTTTTTCGTGTTCCTTGCTCTAGATGCCCCCTTCAAGAAGAAATTCAAACCATAGATGAAGATCTTGATTATCTGTTATTTTCCTCCCTTCTCCCTATATATATTTCCACTTTTCAACACTTAATTTTCCCTCTAAAACTGTCTGCCTATTATAGAGAGATGCCACCTTCCATTTTCGGAAGAAGGCCTAATTTGAAATTTAAATTTTGAGAATTTGTCCAGAATATGTTGCAACCTAATTTTTTAGATGTTTGAAACTTTTTTCAGGTCATGCTATTTGGGCAGATTTTTTTCTCCAAGTTGGTTTTTTTCATTCTTAGGAATAAAAAATAGGAAAAATACTGAATTATTCACGAATAAAATAAATATGAATTTACTCGCATTTTTATGAAGAAAATGAGACCAAAAAGGGCTAGATAACGTGTTATTGAGAAGTCATCACACCACCACATTTAAACCTTTGCTAGTCTCTATCAAAAACAATTCCAATCATCGAATTGAGTGAGGTGATAAACATCAAAATATAAAACTCTCATGAACCTTCTCCTCAAAAATAATTAAAGAAAACCTACTCAAAAAATTTGATTCAACCAGCTGAGAATGTGTCAATCAGTAGAGGTTCAAAATATTCAAAAAGTCATTTGCTTGATGAAAGATAAAGATCATTAAAATTTCTAATGCGGCGTGCTATTCTTTAAAATCATATACTCCCAACAACTTTTCCTATTGAACTTCCTCAATAATTGAGAATGATGAGATTAGGTCGAGTCTTTGACTTAACATGCACAAGAATTTAGTAGTTTAATTTGAAAAGAACTCATGAGAACTTGAAGTGGAAACTTATTTGGCTATCACCATAAGAACATGATAACTTACGGAGTAAAAATTTGATAATGGACTAGCATAGTTTTCCATTACTGCTCGATGGTGTACCCAATTTACTCATTTATGGGGTGACCTCATCAATCCTAGCCACTAGTTGTAACTTGCATGACTTATATTTTCGACATGTACATAGATTAAAGCACAAGATGTAGTTTTTGCCCGATTTCATGTGTATCGTAAGAAGCAACCAAAAATAATATAAGCTCAGAATGATCATCATAAGAACATTGCCATGTATCAATTCTAATAGCATTCCAAAGCATTTAAATCTAATTTATTGTACATGTCCTAAGAATGATTAGAGCAACACATAATATCATGCAAAGCAATATCATGACAAAGATAGCATTGCATGAAAATTATTCGTAGATTAGTTACTAGGCAGGTGTCCAAATAATGTAGCATAAGAACCATAATGATAGTGAAGCTCACATATATCATAAAAGCATAACACAAAAATATAGCACCACAAAACATCATAACCAAACAGTCCATTCAACATGATAAAATTAAAACTTGAGGGTCATAATATTAAACAGCCAAAAAGTTATTACTAGCATCCCAATAATAAACATCCCCCAATGTCCAATGTATATTCATGTTCAAAATATACAAAGTACCAAAATCCTAATTTTAAGCAATCTGGAAGGCATAAAACTCAAAATAAACCTGGTAGCATACACGATTCATTCATCTCCTTCACTATCTTCCTCTTCTTATTCTTCGTCATCCTTGTCTGTCTCATCCTCTTCAACCTCTCTTTTCACCCCCACTATCGGATCGAGCCTATACCGGTCAAAGGTTAATAAGAAACCCTTGCGATCAAATTGGGCCGACATGTGAAATCCTAGCTCTGGTATAGGAATCTTAGCTTTCTCCATCAGCAACGTTACATTGGCACGAAGATTATTCAGCTTCAAATCAAAGTATCGATGTTGGCTAAGCCTTCAAGTATTCGGCATTTTCATCAAAATATTGATGCCATTATCCATATCAGGCATGGGGAGACCAATATAGATGGGGTCGACCGCTCCCGGTCCTGTAGACTGCTCAACCCTGTTTAACTTCAGTCCTTCCTTCTTCATTAGGGATGCATCGAGTTAGCCCTCAACAGTTTGGCCCCGTCTGTGGGAACACGATTCCCGGCATCCTTCAAAAGAACTAAATCACCAGCCCTGCCGCTTCCAAGTCCTGTTCCAATGGCAAAGAGAAGCACTCGCACCGCTGAAGGATCCGCCCTAGGAGGACACGTCGAGCCAGCACGCTCCCACTCTTTGGTAGACGTGTCGCTAACGGCTGAAGCAGCTTTTGCCCCCGTCACCGCCCTGGAGGGGCGTGTTCGCCAAATGGAAGAGCAGCAAACTGAAATGCTCTCCTTGCTCCGAAACCTGGGAGCACCTCCCGCACCGGCGGTGCCACCAGCACCGGCAAATCTTCCGCCACAGCTAAATCAGCGCAGAACCCAGGAAGTTCCTTCAATACAAGAAGGACCCGAGGAATACTACGAAGCCACCAGTTCCGCTCCCCCGGCCCAGAGAGGGGCCGGAGCAGACCACCATCGATACAACTCGGTCAAAGACACCCACATTCCACCGCTTGAAGGATTTACTCGAGAAGAGGTTTGAGAGGTCATCGCTGAAGAATACCGCCAGGCAGGAAGAAGAAATGTTCACGTTCACCGACCGCTTTTCCAAGGCCCCCTATGGAGCTATAAATTCTCGACTATCCAATCCCATATGGGTTCAAGCTCCCGAACATTGAGATGTTCGACGGGACCGACGATCCACTAGAGCATGTTAATCATTTCGCCACCATTATGAGGATCTACAATGCCCCAGACCAGTTGCTCTGTCATGTATTTCCAGCCACTCTAAAAGGCCAGTCCCGGACGTGGTGTAACAGTCCAAATTTCTCAAACAGGAAATTTTTGGGTGACACGGCCTGGGACACGGGCGTGTCCCAGGGCGTGTCAAGCTGGGGTCAACGATTTGGCCTCGAGGTCGACAAAATTTGGGGTCGACGGGCGCCGAACGGAGGACACGGCCTGCGACACGGGCGTGTCGCAGGGCGTGTCGAGTGTTAAGATAATTTTTCTCCTAAGTATGAAAGAGGATTAGCCATCTTTGACCTGGAATTCAACATGTGCTCTTAAAGGAAGCTTCTAGGAAATTGTCGAAAGGAAGCTTCATGTCAAATGACTTGTGTTTTTGACCGAGGGAAGCTTCATGGAAAGTTCATCCACATGTCATCTACCACACCTACCTCCTTGATTTTGGACCTATAAATAGGGATGAAGGAGGAGAGGTAAGACATCCACTTCTCTCCAAACTCAAGTATTGAAAGATCTAGAGAGGCTTTTGCGGCAATCGTCTTAGTTTGGGAGAGCTTTCGGACGTCGTTGTACGACGTTGATAAAGAGTACTTCGCCTACACAAATTGGATTTGGAGCAGATATTGGCAAGGATTCGAAGAGGCATCTTGGAGAGGATTTGTGTAATCCGTCTCATCCGCCGCTGTCGGTAACTTGCAGTTTTTCTGTTGCTATTTATTGTATTGGGTAGTGTGAAGCTGGTGGAGATCCTTTGTGGATCGGTGGAGGGAAAGCCTGTAATCCGTGCGTGTGTTTATCACACACTTTTAGTGGAGGCTTTCCGGGTTGGACTCCGATCGTCCCGTGGTTTTTCACCCAAGTTGGGTTTTCCACGTAAAAATTCTCTGTGTGCTTTTCTGTGCTTTTTGTTCCTTTTTATTTCCGTATTGTATTGTTGTTTCCGCTTGCATACCGCTGAACGTGGTCGGACAGGTTGCTCGCTCAAAAATTAAAATAGGTGCTCTGGTCGGGATTGGTTGCTCGCATTCCCAACAAGTGGTATCAGAGCCAGGTTGAGTGTCAGAGCCGTTCAGTGACAGAGCAGATACCGGGCTGACCTTTGGGATTTCAGGACGAGTCGATCGGGATCTCGGGTGTGCAATTGGGAGTGATAGTTTACGACCATTGGCCCGCTGGCTATCCTCTCCAGCTGCATACTTTGAGATAGTTGACTCAAAGATTAGTGGTCGGTCTGGCCAGTTGGCAGAGCATAATGGAGTCATCATCAGGTTCGGAACAGATGATAAAGTTGAATGGTGCCAATTATCACCAGTGGCATCTACTGATGGAGGATCTGATATATGTGAAGGGCTGACATGATCCTATCTTTGAGGAGATGCCAAAGGACACGGATCCAGCAAAATGGAAGGTGGAACATCGGAAGCTATGTGGGTTTATCAGACGATTCGTGGAGCCGAACGTCTACAACCATGTGGCTAGCATCAATGATGCAAAGGATCTGTGGAAGACTCTCGAGACCTTGTATGCCAAGAGCACAGGCATCAACAAGTTATATTTGCTGAAGAAGCTTGGAGAGTTCAGATACCGGGAGGGCTCTCCTATTTTGGATCATCTCAACAAGTTCTAGGGCATTATTGATCGTCTCACTACTATGAAGGTGACATTCGAAGACGAGGTGAATGAATTGTGGCTTCTCAAGTCACTTCCAGATTCTTGGGAGATGGTCAGAGTTTCTCTGATCAATTCTTCCCCCCAGGGGATTGTATCCATGGAGATCGCCAAGAGTGGGATCTTGAATAAGGAGGTGAGACGAAAGTCTCAGGGGACTTCAGGCTCTTCTTCACGAGCTGACGTTCTCTTTACTGAGTCCAGGGGGAGAGGAAGGAGTAAGAGCCGAGGAAGGAAGGAGGACAGGAGTCAGAGTGGGGGCAAGTCAAAGTCACGTTATCAGAACGTGGAATGCCACTACTGTCATAAGAAGGGCCACATCATGAAATTCTGCTACTCGTTGAAGAACGATCAGAAGAAGGGGATTGTCACTGAGAGAAAAGATGAGGGTCATACGGCAGCCACCATTTCGACTGAGGAGGACGACGTCATTATTATTGGCGACGACGTCACGGCTGCACTCTCATGCGACGACCGATGCTGGATCGTTGACTCTGGAGCCTCTGCGCATGTCTCCCACAACAGGGAGCTATTTGCCACCTACACCACTCATGACTGTGGGGTGTTGAGGATGGGCAATGGGGATACGTCTAAGGTACTTGGGCGTGGAGACAAGCATTTGAAGACAAGCACTAGAGCCCTACTAGTTTTGAGGGATGTACGACATGTGCCAGACATCCGTTTCAATCTGATATCTGTTGGCAGACTTGGAGACGAAGGACACCTAAGTGTCTTTGGAGGAGATTTCTGGAAGCTGATCCGGGGATCACTTGTGATGGCCTGGGGTTATAGAGATTCTGGACTGTACTACATGGAGGGGAGGCCTGAAGCTGCTCAGGCCAACTCCGTCAGGGATGAGGCAACCACTTCCTTATGGCATAGGAGGCTGGCACACATTAGTTAGAAGGGTTTGGGATGCCTGGCGAAGAAAAAGCTCATTAATGACATTTCTGGTGATCATTTGGAGAGGTGTGACCATTGCATGGCTGGGAAGCAAAACATGATTTCATTCCAAAGCCACACGTCCACCCGGAGATCGGAGCCTTTGGAGCTGGTTCATACAGATGTTCGCGGACCTCTGAAGGTCCACACTAGAGGAGGAGCTTTGTACTTCGTTACCTTCATCGACGATCATTCGAGGAAGCCTTGGGTCTATGCTATCAAGACCAAAGATCAGGTCCTCGATACTTTTAGGAGATTCCACGCTGAGGTGGAGAGATAGTCTGGGAAGAGGCTGAGATGCATCAGGTCCGACAACGAGGGAGAGTACATTGGTCCGTTTGACGAGTACTGCAGGGACCATGGCATCCGACATGAGAATACCCCGCCAAAGACGCCGCAGATGAATGGCGTAGCTGAGAGGATGAATCGGACACTATTGGAGAGGATTCGGTGCATGCTATCTGAGTCAAAGCTGCCAGGGATGTTTTGGGGCGAGGCTCTTCTTACTGCAGCGCATGTAATCAACCTCTCGCCGAGTTCAGCATTGCAGGAGGACGTCCCAGATAGGGTCTGGTATGGGAAAGACCCCTCTTACAGTCACTTGCGGGTATTTGGTTGCAAAGCCTTTGTGCACGTCCCCAGGGACGAGAGATCGAAGTTGAATTCGAAGACCCGGCAGTGCATTTTCTTGGGGTACGTCTATAGTGGAGAGTTCGGGTATAGGTTCTTTGATCCAGTTGAGAAGAATCTTGTACGTAGCCGTGATGATGTTTTCTGTGAGGATCAGACTGTTGGTGATCCTGAGGGGACTGTTGAGTCTGAGGTTGATTCTCGCACTACTGCAGAGTTACCTATGGTTGGAGTTGATGACACTGAGGAGGCTATTGAGCATGTGCCAGCACAGGGTACTGATACCCTTCCGGATCATAATATCACCACTGATGGTGAAAAAGGAGTTGGTGAGGAGATTACTGATGATGTGCCTTCCCCGGCACCTGAGCCTGCCCTGCGGAGGTCAGATCGGATCAGGCACCCGTCGGCTAGATATTCTGCATCAGAGTTCATACTGCTGACTGATGCGGGGGAGACTGAGAGTTATGACGAGGCTGTGGAGAGCACCGAGAAGCATCAGTGGATGGTTGCTATGCAGGAGGAGATGCAGTCGCTGTAGAAGAACCACACGTATGACCTGGTGAGATTGCCTAAGGGCAAGAAGGCCTTGAAGAATTGATGGATCTTTAGGGTGAAGCAGGGAGACTCCTCCACACCTCCCAGATACAAGGCCAGGCTGGTGGTGAAAGGTTTTGGACAGCGGCAGGGTTCGACTTCGATGAGATCTTCTCGCCTGTGGTGAAGATGTCATCTATTCGTGTTGTACTCGGCCTCGCTGCGAGGCTAGACTTGGAGATAGAGCAGATGGATGTCAAGACCGCATTTCTGCATGGCGATCTTGAGGAGGAGCTATACATGGAGCAGCCTGAGGGTTTCAGTGTCAGAGGGAAGGAAGGTCTGGTGTGCCGCTTGCAGAAGAGTCTATATGGCCTGAAGCAGGCCCCGCGGCAATGGTATAGGAAGTTTGATTCCTTTATGGGGGAGATCGACTTCAGGAGGACCACCCTTGACCACTATGTGTCCATCAAGCAGTATGCTTCAGAGGACTTCGTCATTCTACTGTTGTACGTGGACGATATGTTGATCGTAGGGAGGAACACTGCTCGCATTGCTGAGTTGAAGCGGCAGTTGAGTTCCACTTTTGAGATGAAGGATCTGGGTGCTGCGAAGACCATTTTAGGGATGCACATTCGCAGAGACAGGGGAGCCAAACTACGTTGGTTATCACAGGAGCGGTACATCCGCAAAGTGCTACAGAGGTTTGATATGGATCAGGCAAAGAAGGTGAGCGTGCCGCTTGCAGCTCACTTCAGGCTTACCGCTGATCAGTGCCCCAGCACACCCGAGGAGATCGAGGATATGCAGAAGGTTCCGTTTGCATCTGCAGTTGGAAGCCTTATGTATGCGATGGTGTGTACCCGTCCAGATATTGCGCATGCCGTTGGGACAGTCAGTAGATTTCTCTCCAATCCTGGGAGAGAACATTGGAGCGCAGTGAAGTGGATTCTGAGATACCTGCATGGAACGTCCGATTTGACTTTGAGATTTGGAGACAGTGAGCCAGAGCTGCTGGGCTACACTGATGATGACATGGCTGGAGATGTGGATTCTAGGAGATCGACATCAGGATACATGATTTTGTTTGCAGGGGGAGTTGTCTCATGGGCGTCGAGGTTGCAGAAGTGCGTTGCACTGTCCACTACGGAGGCTGAGTTCATTGCAGTTACTGAGGCTGGGAAGGAGTTACTCTGGATGAAGAGGTTCATCAAAGAACTTGGATTCACTCAGGACCGATACACACTCCTGTGTGATAGTCAGAGCGCTATTCACCTGGGGAAGAACCCCACGTTCCACTCGAGGTCGAAGCACATCGACACTCGGTATCGTTGGATACGAGATGTCCTGGAGCAGAAGGAGCTTGATCTTCAGAAGGTGCACACGGATGACAACGGGGCAGACATGCTGACCAAAATTATGCCAAGGAGGAAGTTCGAGCATTGCGTTAAAATCGTCGGGATGGCGGTTCCTTCCGCCTCGATGTGAAGGAGGAGATTTGTTGGGTACAGTTCCCGTCCTTTGTGGAAAAAACTGTTGAGTTCGAGTCTCATTAACTCGAATTTGGTGTTGCTGATCAAATGTGGAGACATATTGATGGAGGACCTGGCGGGAGGTAAATTAAAGACTCCGGGGAAGATTATCAGAATAACATACTTTCTTCACTTAGTCGAAAAGGGGGAGATTTGTTAAGATAATTTTTCTCCTAAGTATGAAAGAGGATTAGCCATCTTTGACCTGGAATTCAACATGTGCTATTAAAGGAAGCTTCTAGGAAATTGTCCAAAGGAAGCTTCATGTCAAATGACATGTGTTTTTGACCGAGGGAAGCTTCATGGAAGGTTCATCCACATGTCATCTACCACACCTACCTCCTTGATTTTGGACCTATAAATAGGGATGAAGGAGGAGAGGTAAGGCATCCACTTCTCTCCAAACTCAAGCATTGAAAGATCTAGAGAGGCTTTTGCGGCAATCGTCTTAGTTTGGGAGAGCTTTCGGATGTCGTTGTACGACGTTGACAAAGAGTACTTCGCCTACACGGATTGGATCTGGAGCAGATATTGGCAAGGATTCGAAGAGGCATCTTGGAGAGGATTTGTGTAATCCGTCTCATCCGCCGCTGTCGGTAACTTGCAGTTTTTCTGTTGCTATTTATTGTATTGTGTAGTGTGAAGCTGGTGGAGATCCTTTGTGGATCGGTAGAGGGAAAGCCTGTAATCCGTGCGTGTGTTTATCACACACTTTTAGTGGAGGCTTTCCTGGTTGGACTCCGATCGTCCCGTGGTTTTTCACCCAAGTTGGGTTTTCCACGTAAAAATTCTCTGTGTGCTTTTCTGTGCTTTTTGTTCCTTTTTATTTCCGTATTGTATTGTTGTTTCCGCTTGCATACCGCTGAACGCGGTCGCACAGGTTGCTCGCTCAAAAATTAAAACAGGTGCTCTGGTCGGGATTGGTTGCTCGCATTCCCAACATCGAGGCCGTGTCGACGATCGGCCTTAGTGTCGACGATTTTTCGCTCGACGATGTGTCGAGAGGAGGCACACGGCCCAGGACACGCCCGTGTCCCAAGCCGTGTCGTGTGCTCGACGATCGTCGAGTGTCGAGACGTGAGTGTCGAGACATGAGTGTCGAGACGTGGGTGTCGAGTGTCGAGAAGTTGCACACGGCCTGTGACACGGGCGTGTCACAGGGCGTGTCAAATCGGGTCGACGAACTCAGCCCGACGAAGAATTTCGACAGGGCGTGTCTTTGTGCCGTGTCTGGGCACATGGCCTGGGACACGGGCGTGTCACAGGCCGTGTGAAGTCTCGGGATGTTTTGGGATTATTTTCGCCAATGCACACGGCCACAGACACGGGCGTGTATGAAGGCGTGTTGGTGACACGGCCCATGACACGGGCGTGTCCCATGGGCGTGTCACTGGTTTGGATAAGTCGGTTGACCACCGCTTGAGGCACACGGACTGGGACACGGTCGTGTCAGAGGCCGTGTCAGGTCAAAATCAGTGTTTTTGGCAAAATCGTGACCGTCCATTCCTTCAGCCTGGATCCAAAGGCTGAAAGACCTCCAGCTTTCCTTAAGGCCGTGAATGAGAAAGGATTTCTCATAATGTATTTTGGCCTTCATCTTTCTACAAGCTTAGAGAGAGAAAGAGAGAGGAAGAAGGAGGAGGAGGAGGAAAGGGGGCTGATTGCTGGTGGTGTTGTGGTTTACCGATAAGAGATCCGAAGCCGGCGTTGCGGAGGAAACGCTCTTGCGAGTCTTTCAAGCAAGCTTTGAGTTCATGGCACCGAAGCGGCCGTCAAGGGTAACGACTTTTCTTCCTAGCCATGTGAAGGCTTCCTTTTGGCATATCTTGTGATTCCCCCACCAAGAGGTGGCTGCTTTTGGGAGTCTTTTGGGTGATTCATGAAATCCCCTTTGCTGGCATAGAGATCCGGAAATGGAGTACGGAATATGCATGCTGTGTGAAGCCCATCTGGACAGGTTGGTCTGGATTGGTGATGTTGCATACGAACCGGAGAAGACTCCGTGATAAACGTGTAATTTAAGGAGTCAACGGGTTATACCTGCGAAAAGGAGTAGCAGGAAGTACTGGAGTGGTAGCCCAGGAAAAATAGCCATGTGATGTTTTTGGTTCCAACCTGTGAATGAGGCACAGGAAGTACTGGTGGGACCAGGAAAGATCCTTTGTGATGCTTGATGTCGTAGGGTGTCCACCTCTGAAGAGAGTAACAGGAAGTACTGGCATGGTAGCCAGGAAAGACCCCTGACATTTGTGATTGTGCGGTGTCCACCTGTGAAGAGAGTCACAGGAAGTACTGGGAGTCCCAGGAAAGACCCGCTGTTGTGCTAAGAAATGGGTATAGAGAAGTACCCAGGCTGTGTGCCAAGAACAGGATTGGTGAGACCGACCCGCGCCTTTGATATAGCCATGAGTATGTTGTACTCGGAGAAGGCAAGGCGATTTGAGCAACGGGGGGTGGAGAATCCGAACTGCGCTATGTCCGTCCGACGTGAGACCAAAAGGTGCGGTCTGTTGGAGCGCATAGCAAGAGTCTTCGGCCTGCGTGCCATGACACAATGGGGGGCTACGGGCCATCCCGGTGTAGGAATACTAACTCCGGCTGCACGCCATGGAGTAAATGCTCAAGAGATTTACCATTGGGTTGTGACCCTGATACGGTGGTGGGCAAGAGCTTTGCCAGAACACCAAGAATGTGCCCTGAGTGCACGGACCGTTGGGCCGGGTGGCGAACGGTTGTGATGGCTTGTGTGCATGAAAGCACTTTTTGATGATATATATCTTGCCATACTTGTGATATGATATGCCTGCAGGGAAGAATACCGCTGCCCCGAGAGAAGGGGTAGGGTCGTTATAATTTGGTCAGCTGATCGCTGACCGTTGCTTTTGTTTGCCACCGTTGGGTGGATTGTCCCTGTACATGTGCTGGAGAGCCGAGCGGGACGTATAGAGGTTGATGTTCCTGCTGCTGTTGCTACTGATGTTGCTAGCCCTCGAAGGTTACATAGAACTGTTGTGTTTTTTCTTTGATTGTGGCCGGCCTGTACGCCCATAGTTGAAGTCACTGTGTGACAGCCATGTAAGGCCATAAGGCCAACTCTTTTTACTTGTTGTAAGACATTTCTATATCGTATAAAATGTGGAGTTTTATGGTTGGACATTCATGAGGAGTTCAAGTTGTAGTCTAGGCTTCCGCTAGAATGTTGTGTGATAGGTGCGATGCGCTACTCTGGTATC
Source organism: Platanthera guangdongensis (assembly GCA_039583875.1). Classification (NCBI taxonomy): domain Eukaryota; kingdom Viridiplantae; phylum Streptophyta; class Magnoliopsida; order Asparagales; family Orchidaceae; genus Platanthera; species Platanthera guangdongensis. Next base: position 18,869,908 of record CM077163.1, read on the forward strand.
ATCATGTACCTTCACCGCCTGTTTTGTGATATATCCTGTGGGGCCCCGGCCGGACCTTCTAGAATATACCATATGAATGGATGGGGTTGTTACATTTTTGGTATCAGTTGTTTTGGTCTTTCCCTTTCGAAGTCGTGGTCGACTTCTTTTGTGGGGTGGCGAGCACGTGTTTGTGCAAACCAAAGTCTACGAAGGAACTCCTGAATGTCCATGATAGGAATTCAAATTGGTGTGTTTGCGGAACCTGTGTGTTCCTCTTTTGTGTTGTTTGCTTGTGTACGACCACTAATGTGTGTGTCTTGTCCACCTTTAGGTGACACGAAGTGGAGCTGGGTCGTCTGAGCCCCAGCGTTCTGATGAAAGTACGGCACCAGTCGCGGTGCCTACACCTCCACCGTCTGCAGAACTTGTGTATTTAGTTGTGGAGGCTTTATTTACCATGATCCAAGGCCAGCCCCTTAGGTAGGAGCAAGCGGCTGTGAGGCCAGAACAGGTGGCGGCAAGGCCTGAACCTGTATTGGATGTGGCTCCTCGAGCGGCTGAGAAGCAGCTAACGTGGTTTATGAGTTTCCATCCGCCTACGTTCTCGGGAGCGGGAGCTCCAATGCAGGCTGAGGATTGGCTATCGCGCGTCAAGCGAGTCATGACGGCGATTGGAACAGTGGAGCATCAGAAAGTTACCTTAGTTACCTTCTTGCTTGAAGGAGAAGCTCGATTGTGGTGGGATGAGATGGAGTTGCATCACTTGGTGGGTCGTCCTTTAACCCAAGTATCCATGGAGGAATTCTCCCGACTCTTCCTAGCGAAGCACCTTCCTGCGGCTCAGCGGATAGCCATGAAAATGAATTCCAACGGTTGACCCAAGGTGATGGCAGTGTTGACGCGTACCTGCATGAATTAATCGCTTGGGGCGGTATGCGGGTTCTATATTTGCTGATGAGCAGAGGAAGACCAATCGGTTCTATGAAGGACTGAGGGACGAGCTGAGGTTCCTTGTGTCAAGTTCGGTGAACCAAGGCTTCCAGGCGTTGGTTGACACTGTGAGCGTGTTGGAAAAGGATATGAAAAGGGTGCAAGGGAAGAGAGCGTTGGCTGTGACGCAACCGGAGTGGAAGGCGCCCCGATCGGGGAAACCATTTTATAAAAAGAGATGTGGCAAGAAGTTCAAGACAAGCGGACAAGCTCCGTCATCAGTTGCAATGGGAGCAACGTCAGGGGCTACCTCCAAGCCAGATACTCGTATCTGCTTCAATTGTGGCCGAATGGGGCATATTGCGCGAGATTGTTGGATGCCACCAAAGAGTGAAAAGAAGGCGGGAGCATCTTATGCGGAAAAAGGAAAGGCGGTGGTGGATTCCTCTGCCTCGCAGGCGCAACCCCGGGTCTACAATCTTGGCCTGCAAGAGGCCATCAAGCAGAGTGACGTGGTCATAGGTATGAGTTTAGTTTTGCATATGTTCTTGTTTGTATGCTTTACTTAGTACATATATGTTTGCGGTTTGTGTGTGTGACATGTTTGTCACAGGCTTTGTGATGATTCGGGACACGCTGGCGCGAGCACTGTTTGATACGAGTGCATCGCATTCTTTTCTATCTAGTGAGTTTATTACGCGGCTTGGGATACCCAGTCGTGCAAAGACAGATAGCGTCAGAGTGGTGTTGCCGAATGGCTGTTGGATGCTTGCGGATCAAGCTTGCGATGTGGCGGTTCAGTTAGGAAGTCGGGATTTTCATTTACCTGCATTTGTATTGCCAATATCGGAATTCGACGTGATTTTTGGGATGGATTGGCTTGCGGAGCAGCATGCCATGATTGATTGCCAGTCCAAAGAAATCACGTTGGGCCAGAATACCGAACAGGAGACAAAGTTCGCAGGTATGCGGGGAGTGGGCGGGACATTGATGTCTGCACTCCAGGTAGTCAAGGCTGTTCGGAAGGGTGCAGAATGTTATTTTGCACTGATTCAGGTTGTTGAGCCTAAGGCCAATTTGTGCGAGGTTCCGATTGTGATAGAATTTACAGATGTGTTTCCCACGGATCTCCCTGGGCTACCACCCCAGCGGGAGATTGACTTCACAATTGAGTTGGTGCCAGGTGCGAAACCTGTGGCCCGCTCGCCATATCGCGTTGCGCCAAAAGAGATGGCGGAGTTGAAGGTTCAACTACAAGAAATGTTGAAGCAAGGTTATATACGCCCAAGCATGTCACCTTGGAGCGCGCCTGTGCTGTTTGTAAAGAAGAAAGATGGTGGGTTGCAGTTGTGTATTGATTACCGTGAACTGAATAAGCTGACCGAGAAGAATAAGTATCTGATACCCCGGATTGATGAGTTGTTCGATCAGCTGGTGGGCTCGACCGTCTATTCGAAGTTGGACCTGAAGTCTAGTTACTACCAGTTACGAATTCGGGAAGGTGACATTCCCAAAACCGCATTTGGAACGCGTTATGGGCACTATGAGTTCACAGTCATGCCATTTAGACTGTGCAATGCGCCCTCGGTGTTTATGGATCTGATGCACCGTATTTTTCGCGAGTACCTGGATCTGTTTGTGATAGTGTTCATTGATGACATCCTGGTGTACTCGAAGTCCAAAGCTGAGCATGAGATTCACTTGCGGTTGGTGTTGAACACGTTGAGGCAAAATCTACTCTATGCCAAGTTCTCGAAGTGCGAATTTTGGCTATTGTCAGTGGCATTTTTGGGCCATGTGGTGAGTGGAGCGGGCATTGCAGTGGATCCAGCGAAGATAAGGGCCATACAGGAGTGGCCAATGTTGTCTTCCGTGGCCGAGGTCAGGAGTTTCCTTGAACTTGCGGGCTACTATAGAAGATTTGTGGAAAACTTCTCGCAGATCGCTTTGCCGCTAACCACACTGACGCGAAAAGATCAGAAGTTCGTTTGGACGCCAGAATGCGCACGAGCTTTTGAAGAGCTGAAGGTTCGGTTGACCACGGCGCCGGTGTTGTCTTCGCCAAGTGGGACCGACGGATTTGTGATTTATAGTGATGCCTCAGGGAGCGGCTTAGGCTGCGTTCTTCTGCAGAATGGAAAGCTCATTGCTTATGGCTCACGCCAGCTGAAGGTGCACGAGCGAAATTATCCCGTCCATGATTTGGAACTAGCGGCGGTGATTTTTGCACTCAAATTTTGGCGACATTACCTTTATGGAGTGAAGGTGGAGATCTATACAGATCATAAGAGCCTTAAGTACCTACTGGAGCAGAAAGATTTGAATCTGCGACAACGCAGGTGGTTGGAGTTCCTTGGGGACTACACTTTCGAGATTCACTATACGCCCGGGAAGGGGAATGTTGTCGCGGATGCCTTGAGTCGGCGGGTTCCGGCTAGAGCAAATTGGTTACAAAGGCATGATGAACGTCTTATCCGGGAGCTGGAGGCGTTGGAGATTTATTGTGTTGACAAGAATTGCACTGCCACTGCATGTTTGCACTAGACCGAGGTGCAATGTGACCTTGAGGACCGAGTTCGACGGGCAATGGAGTTGGATAAAGATCTCTTACGCTATGTGAATGAAGGGCCAGAGGGCAAATTCACCTGGATTGACGGTCTTTTGCAAAAAGAGGGCCGTTTGTGCGTCCCAAATGTGGGGAAATTGAGGGAAGAACTGATGTATGAAGCACATTATACGAAGTATTCCATTCACCCCGGGAGCACGAAGATGTTCAACGATATGAAGAAGCTATTCTGGTGGCCAGGGCTCAAGAAAGATGTTGCCCTTTATGTATCCAAATGCCAAACATGTGCGATGGTGAAGGCGAAATGTCAAAAGCCGGGCGGTTATTTGAAGTCACTGCCGATCCCAGAGTGGAAATTTGATGATATTTCCATGGATTTTGTGCACGGGTTGCCAAGATCGCAGCGAGGAAATGATTCCATTTGGGTAATTGTGGACCGGCTAACGAAAGTAGCCCATTTTCTCCCGAACAGGCGGGATGATTCAGTTGAAAGTTTGGCAAAGTTATATGTTGACCAGATTGTGCGGCTTCACGGTGTTCCTCGGAGCATCGTCAGTGATCGAGATGGGCGATTCACGTCAAATGATTGGAGGCTAGTTCACCGACTGTTGGGCACGAAGTTGACTTTCAGTACGGCCTTTCATCCCCAAACGGATGGCCAAACTGAACGTACCAACAGAACAATGGAGGACATGCTCCGAATGTGCGCCCTTGATTTCGGAAAGAGATGGGAAGATCATCTCTATATGGTAGAGTTTGCATATAATAACAGCTACCAGGCGAGTATTAGGATGGCACCATATGAAGCTCTATATGGAAGGAAGTGTCGTACTCCCTTGGCTTGGGTAGAAGCGGGCGAAGCTCGGGTTTTTAAACCAAATGTGGTTGATGAAGCAAACTCAACCATACGGACTATTCGAGAGAGATTGCTTATGGCTCAAGATCGACAAGCGAAGTACTACAACGCCAAGCACCGGAACGTGGAATTTGCGGTTGGCGATTGGGTCTACTTGAAGATCAAGCCATTCAAAGGTGTCTCCAGGATTCGACGATTGAAAAAGTTGAGTCCAAGATATTTGGGCCCTTTTCAAGTGGTTGAGCGAGTTGGCGAAGCGGCTTATCGGCTAGCTCTGTCGGTAGACTTGGGTGGGTTACATTATGTATTTCACATCTCGGTGCTTCGAAAGGCCGTGAAAGATCCAGCTCAAGTGATCGCAGATGATCGTGTGCCGGTGGAGTATGGGCTAACAACGAGAGTTAGACCCATTCAGATCGAAGATCGAGCCGAGAAACAGTTGCGGAACAAGACAGTCGCCATGGTGAAAGTCCGGTGGGACAACTGCGGCCGTGAAGAACTGACATGGGAGCGAGAGCAAACCATGAGAGAAGAGTTCCCTGAGCTGTTTTTGTAATCTGTAGAAAGGATGTTGTAACATTTTTCTTGCTGGTTACTGATTGCCTTCCTATGTCTGAATTTCGAGGACGAAATTTCTTGTAGGAGGGGAGGATTGTAACAGTCCAAATTTCTCAAACAGGAAATTTTTGGGTGACACGGCCTGGGACACGGGCGTGTCCCAGGGCGTGTCAAGCTGGGGTCGACGATTTGGCCTCGAGTTCGACGAAATTTGGGGTCGACGGGCGCCGAACAGAGGACACGGCCTGCGACACGGGAGTGTCGCAGGGCATGTCGAGGCCGTGTCGACGATCGGCCTTGGTGTCGACGATTTTTCGCTCAACGATGTGTCGAGAGGAGGCACACGGCCCAGGACACGCCCGTGTCCCAAGCCGTGTCGTGTGCTCGACGATCGTCGAGTGTCGAGACATGAGTGTCGAGACATGAGTGTCGAGACGTGGGTGTCGAGTGTCGAGAAGTTACACACGGCCTGTGACACGGGCGTGTCACAGGGCGTGTCAAATCGGGTCGACGAACTCAGCCCGACGAAGAATTTCGACAGGGCGTGTCTTTGTGCCGTGTCTGGGCACACGGCCTGGGACACGGGCGTGTCACAGGCCGTGTGAAGTCTCGGGATGTTTTGGGATTATTTTCGCCAATGCACACGACCACAGACACGAGCGTGTCTGAAGGCGTGTTGGTGACACGGCCCATGACACGGGCGTGTCACTGGTTTGGATAAGTTGTTTGACCACCGCTTGAGGCACACGGCCTGGGACACGACCGTGTCAGAGGCCGTGTCAGGTCAAAATCAGTGTTTTTGGCAAAATCGTGGCCGTCCATTCCTTCAGCCTGGATCCAAAGGCTGAAATACCTCCAGCTTTCCTTAAGGCCGTGAATGATAAAGGATTTCTCATAATGTATTTTGGCCTTCATCTTTCTACAAGCTTAGAGAGAGAAAGAGAGAGGAAGAAGGAGGAGGAGGAAAGGGGGCTGATTGCTGGTGGTGCTGTGGTTTACCGATAAGAGATCCGAAGCCGGCGTTGCGGAGGAAACGCTCTTGCGAGTCTTTCAAGCAAGCTTTGAGTTCATGGCACCGAAGCGGTCGTCAAGGGTAACGACTTTTCTTCCTAGCCATGTGAAGGCTTCCTTTTGGCATATCTTGTGATTCCCCCACCAAGAGGTGGCTGCTTTTGGGAGTCTTTTGGGTGATTCATGAAATCCCCTTTGTTGGCATATAGATCCGGAAATGGAGTACGGAATAGGCATGCTGTGTGAAGCCCATCTGGACAGGTTGGTCTGGATTGGTGATGTTGCATACGAACCGGAGAAGACTCCGTGATAAACGTGTAATTTAAGGAGTCAACGGGTTATACCTGCGAAAAGGAGTAGCAGGAAGTACTGGAGTGGTAGCCCAGGAAAAATAGCCATGTGATGTTTTTGGGTCCAACCTGTGAATGAGGCATAGGAAGTACTGGTGGGACCAGGAAAGACCCTTTGTGATGCTTGATGTCGTAGGGTCTCCACCTGTGAAGAGAGTAACAGGAAGTACTGGCATGGTAGCCAGGAAAGACCCCTGACATTTGTGATTGTGCGGTGTCCACCTGTGAAGAGAGTCACAGGAAGTACTGGGAGTCCCAGGAAAGACCCGCTGTTGTGCTAAGAAATGGGTATAGAGAAGTACCCAGGCTGTGTGCCAAGAACAGGATTGGTGAGACCGACCCGCGCCTTTGATATAGCCATGAGTACGCTGTACTCGGAGAAGGCAAGGCGATTTGAGCAACGGGGGGTGGAGGATCCGACCTGTGCTATGTCCGTCCGACGTGAGACCAAAAGGTGCGGTCTGTTGGAGCGCATAGCAAGAGTCTTCGGCCTGCGCGCCATGACACAATGGGGGGCTACGGGCCATCCCGGTGTAGGAAGACTAACTCTGGCTGCACGCCATGGAGTAAATGCTCAAGAGATTTACCGTTGGGTTGTGACCCTGATACGGTGGTGGGCAAGAGCTTTGCCAGAACACCAAGAATGTGCCCTGAGTGCACGGACCGTTGGGCCGGGTGGCGAACGGTTGTGATGGCTTGTGTGCATGAAAGCACATTTTGATGATATATATCTTGCCATACTTGTGATATGATATGCCTGCAGGGAAGAATACCGCTGCCCCGAGAGAAGGGGTAGGGTCGTTATAATTTGGTCAGCTGAACGCTGACCGTTGCTTTTGTTTGCCACCGCTGGGTGGATTGTCCCTATACAGGTGATGTAGAGCCGAGCGGGACGCATAGAGGTTGATGTTCCTGCTGCTGTTGCTACTGCTGTTGCTAGCCCTCGAAGGCTATTTAGAACTGTTGTGTGTTTTCTTTGATTGTGGCCGACCTGCGCGCCCATAGTTGAAGCCACTGTGTGACAGCCATGTAAGGCCATAAGGCCAACTCTTTTTACTTGTTGTAAGACATTCCTATATCGTATAAAATGTGGAGTTTTATGGTTGGACATTCATGAGGAGTTCAAGTTGTAGTCTAGGCTTCCGCTAGAATGCTGTGTGATAGGTGCGATGCGCGACTCTGGTATCATCTTGTACCTTCACCGCCTGTTTTGTGATATATCCCGTGGGGCCCCGGCCGGACCTTCTAGAATATACCATATGAACGGATGGGGTTGTTACACGTGGTTCCATTCATTAAGGGCAGGAACCATCGCCAAATTCACGGAACTGACAAGGCAGTTTGTCGATCAGTTTATAGCAAATTGGAGGATCGTCCGCGACCCTTCTCACTTATCAGGTATTCGCCAGAATGAAGGGGAGTCCTTAAAAGACTTCTTCTGCAGGTTCTCTGCAGAAGCTCGCCAGATCCCAGGTGTCGACCTAGAGCTGTTAAGAGGGGTGTTCCTTGGGGGTCACCGTCCTAGCGGCTTCTATTCGGCACTGATGAGGGAAACTGTACCCAGTTATCCAGATCGTGTTCACCGGTTTGAAGCCCAGATAGCGGCTGACGAGGCCATCGAAGCACACCGCCAGCAGTTTGAAGGTGCACAAAAAAGGAAGAAAGAAGAAGAACAAACTCTCGTAAGACAAGAAGAGCGGCGTCAGGCTGAGCGCCGTAGTGACAGCCGTCAACGTGACCCCGAGAGGACTGGGGGGTAGCATCCACTTTGATAATACACCCCTCTGAATAACACCCGCACTAACATACTGTACTCAATTCAGAATGATCCGACATTCCAGCGGCCAAGAATACCGCAGCCAAATCTGAATGCTGACCATACAAGGTATTGTGAGTTCCACCGCACGCCTGGTCACAGCAACGAGTAGTGTGCCGGGCTGAAAGATGAAATCGAGTGCCTCGTCCGCTAAGGGCTCCTTGGGAGATTCCTGCAAGGGCGAGCGCAAAACCAGCCAACGCAACATCGTGAAAGAAACCAGCAAAACCCACCGCAGGAAACTGGTGGGGGAGGCCGATGGTGGGCAACATATAGTCGACGGGCCCCTGACCCAGATACTTTCAGTAAGAGGATCAGCTAGGAAGACAAATCGGGATATCACCATCACATTCGATGACAAGGATATCGAAGGGTTGCAGACGCCCAACCAGGATCCACTCGTTATCCATGCAGGGATCGGGGATCCCTGCTTCAGCATCAAAAAGGATCTTGGTAGACAACGGAAGCTCGGTTGATGTGTTGTTTCTCTCAACCCTGGAAAGCATGAAACTCACTAAACAACATCTTAGCCCCGCAGAAGGCCCCGTCTATGGTTTCGACAACCACCTCGTTCCAGTCCAAGGCACAATCATGTTGCCCATCACGATGGGAGATTTCCCGAAGCAAGCTACCCATGATGTTAACTTTGTTGTGATCAATTCAAGTTCAGCATACAATGCCATTTTTGGAAGGTCAGTACAGTCCACCTTCGGAGCAATACCGTCAATCCCCCATCTCGTAATGAAATTCCCAACCCCTGGAGGAGTGGGAGTTGTTCGCGGAGATCAAGAAGAAGCACATGCCTGTTACGCAAGACAAACACAACCAATGTCTGCTACCACCTTCAGTGTTGATGGCATGAACCTACGCCCAGCAGGGGATTCCTAGGAAGGACGCTCTCCCCGACACAGGAAGATCACTCGCAGCATACCAGCAGCTTGCAACTTGCATGACGCCTTTCCTTCTATGTTTTTTACTTTATTCGTATTCTTTATTGTTTGCATCCTCTTGCATCTTGTTTTTGTCACTTGCTGATCGTAAAGGTCGCAAGCTCAAGCTCGCGTGAACTATGCATATTTCTAAACACAATATCATATTTGTTTTAGTAATATTAATATGAAATCTTGAGGTAACGCCGAGCTTGCAAGCCGAACAAGCAGGTTCTTTGCCAACATTGTCGCTCAACGTCTTAACATCTCCAGGGCTTGCCCCCCTCGCGATTGTACCCGGGGCGAGTATCTACATTCTCCGACAATTGGCTTATCTCCAGGCTAGGTCGCACAACCAGATTGAGTGCCCACATTCTTCGGTGGTTGAATTGAGTACTTACATTCTCCGCCGTTACTACAAACCAACACCTTGTCATCTCCAGGGCCTGCCCCCCTCACGCTTACAACCGGATTGAGTACCCACATTCTTCGGCAGTTGGATTTAGTACTTACACTCTCCGCTGTTACTACAAGCCAACACCTTGTCATCGACAGGGCCTTCCCCCTCGCGCTAGCAACCAGATTGAGTGCCCACATTCTCCGGTGGTCGGATTGAGTACTTACATTCTCTGTCGTTACTGCAAACCAACAACTTGTCATCGCCAGGGCCTGCCCCCCTTGCGCTTGCAACCGGATTGAGTACCCACATTCTCCGGCGGTTGGATTGAGTACTTACACTCTCCGCTGTTACTGCAAACCAACGCCTTGTCATCGTCAGGGCCTGCCCCCCTCACGCTTGCAACCTGATTGAGTACCCACATTCTCCGGCAGTTGGATTGAGTACTTACATTCTCCGTCGTTACTGCAAACCAACATCTTGTCATCGACAGGGCCTGCCCCCTCGCGCTTGCAACCGGATTGAGTACCCACATTCTCCGATGGTTGGATTGAGTACTTACACTCTCTGTTGTTACTGCAAACCAACGCCTTGTCGTCGTGAGGGCCTGCCCCCTCGCGATTGCAACCGGATTGAGTACCCATATTCTCCGGCAGTCGAATTGAGTACTTACATTCTTTGGCAAACCAAGCTGCGAGCAACCCTCACGCAAACCCAGCCGTTAACTAGAGCCGCGCAAGCAAAGCCGCAGACTAAAGACGCGCTAACAAAGCTAAACTAATGTCATACAAGACAGCTAAGATGACATGAAAAGAATAATGTCAAACAAAACAAACTGAAATGATCCAGCAAAGGGCAAATAACGCCTAAGGGCGATAACAACGAATGTCGAACAAAAAGCAATACGACTGGCTAAACAACAAAGTACAAATGCACAACTGCGAAAACAAAAGGCTACTACTTGTCGTCCGAGCCATAACGCTCGTGTTCAGAAACGTCTGCAAAGCAGAGGCCGGATGTGTCATATCCCAGACTCTTGATAACTAGGCAAAAGGCCTTCGAGACACCGCGTCGAAGCGCCGGCTCAAGAACATCGTCCATCTGGGGCTCCAACTCCTTGGACCAAATCTCGTCGTGAACCTCCTCTGCAATCAAACTACGGTCTCGCATGTAGTCCAGCGAGTCCAAATATTCTACAAGTCCTGCGGCCTTCAGCTCCGACGCATGGCTGTCAGAGGACAACATCTCTACTTGGGTCTTCGCTGATCGTAGCTGAGTGTCGAGGCCGGTGACCTCCTCCCGTGCCGCCTGCAATTGGGAATCCAAGCCCAAGGTCTCCTCCTTCGACTGCTTCAACATCTGGGTGGTCCTCTCCACTAGGGTTTTCTCCACCTCCAAGGCTGCACGCGCGTCCTCTAGCTCGGATCTCAGCGCCGACCCGGTCCGGCAAAACCGCACAATGTCCCGATCATGTTCCTCCTTCAAGGAGGCAAGCGAGCTCGATGTCGACTGGAGCTTCTCCTGAAGAGCAAGATACCCATCTTTCAGACTCACATAATGGTCATTCCAGGCTACCGCAATCTGGGCCTGGGTCTCTATCTGCACAAGAAAAGGGCCAAGGTTAGCACCAAATAATGAAAAGAATGGGGAAAAGATTCTTCACAACGAGACAAGGCACTTACCGCATCGCTCATTGCCTTCAAGGAAGAGGACATTCGAGGGGCCACCGCCTCCGAAGACACCTGAGGAACTGGGGACGCAAGTATCTGCACCTCGGGAGTTGACTCGAGACAGGCATCGAATGGGGCTGCTGTCGCCGCCGTATCAAGATTGCTAGGAGGGGCCACCACAGCTTTCCTCTTTCGACCCCCTCCCTGAAAGGTCCTAACAATCTGAGCTGCATCCGAAGAGATGCCACACCGCAGCAGGCGATTCTCCTCCACATAGACAAAAATAAGGCGGTTGGCTAGTTTGCGAGGCTCTAAAAACCTAAGCACCGGAGAGAATTCTCGTTCCTTCCCCTTCACTCGGCGGCAGCGATCCGACAGTGTGTCCCATGCCTCGGGAAGGCCCCACGAATTCCTAACATACCCAAACAAAGTGTTTCATGCTCGCGAAAGAGTGCAGCTAAGCCCATGATTCGAGCAATTCCAACAGGGACAAACTATGAAATTGGCACCCCACAGAACTTTAAAATCTCGATCACCTCCTCGCATGGTGGGAGGCGGAAGCCGGACCTCAGAGACACCTCGCAAATCGTCAGTCAGCCACGAGGAGGATTTTGAACTCGCTCCTCGGCACGTGGGATCCTCACCTCCAAACTAGCAGGAAGCCCATATTTCTTCCTCCAAATCTCCACACCTTCTTTGGTTAAAGAGGAGAGCAAGCGCATCGGACCAGAAGAGCATTTCGAGACATGTACAGTGCAAAGGTAAACGGGGTCAGGTTTGCACAAACTACGCGCAAAACAAACGTGCACCACGAACCCAGTCAAAGGAAAACGCCGCCCGCGCATTCCTGTGTGCACGAGGCTCGGTACGCACCTGGCCTGGACGCGCGCGCGGCCTGGGCGCGCGCGGCCTGGGCGCGCGCGCGGCCTGACCCGTGGGCATCAGCGCGCACGACATGTCGCGTGCACGGTCGGCCATGCGTGCGGCCTGCTGCGTCCGCACGCAACATGAGCACGCACGGCATGTCGCGCGCACGATCGGCCCCACGCGCGGCCCGCCACGGCCGCGCATGGCTTGCCGGCCAGGTCGCCCGGGACGCGCGCCAGGCCGCGCATGGCTAAGTTCGGCGTTTTTGCCGGCTGACCCCCCTGCGGCGAGATCGCTCCAAGTACCTTAGAAACACTGCCCTTCACCGTCTCCCCCTGCTCGCCGGAAGTTGTCATGACGATGGGAAAGGGGCAACAGGAAATCCTTCTTCCCTCGCTCGTGGCGCTCTCTGGTAAGAAGAATTTGGGGGGGCAATTAATGGGTTAAACCATCATTTATAAGGAAGACTCGCTCATGATCTCCCCCCAAAATGGGAGATCATGGGGTTGACTAGTCAACCCCACCTCCCATGATGAGGAGAACATGGGAAGTGGGGCTCACTCCCTCTCTCTCCACTAAACCTCCCCTTTGGGAGGAAACCGCCACCTACCACCGCAGGGCGCAGCCAGGCCGCCAGGCCGGCCTTGCCGCTGCAGGCCGCGACCACGCTGCCGGCGGCCTGGCCGCTGGCCGGACTCGTGGCTAGGCCGGCCTTGCCGCAGCAGGCCGCAGCCAAGCCGCCAGGCCGCCGGAGGCCTGGCCGCTGGCCGGGCTCGCGGCCAGGCCGGCCTTGCCGCAGCAGGCCGCAGCCAAGCCGCCAGGCCGCCGGTGGCCTGGCCGCTGGCCGGGCTCGCGGCCAGGCCTGCCTTGCCGCTGTAGGCCGCGGCCACGCCTCCGGGCCGCCGGCCATGTCGCCGGCCAGGCCGCCGGCCATGTCGCCGGCCAGGCCGCCCCCTCCACCGCCCGGCCGCCCCGCCACCATGGACAGCCTGCCCACCGTCCGATCATTGTGGGATTTCCTCGCCATCCGATCTGGTGGGTAACTACCCACTAACCCACTATATTGGTGGTGGGGCCCGCCATGAACCTCTCCTGGAGGTTATAAAATGAGCCCAAGGGCCTCCTCATTCATCATCGTTTGTCTCCTACTCATCTTCTTGCTCAAGTCAGAGCTCTGTCAGACTCCTCTCTCAGATCATCCTCCAGCCACCTCGAGCCACCACGAGCCACCAGTTCACCACCAGCCGAAAAACGTCTAAGTCCCAGAGCGAGCAGAAGCAAGAAGGCGATCCATGCAAGTAGGCGCTCGGCGGACCCGCACTCCAAGCTACGGAGCACCAGTGCCACCACTCGAATTCTAGTACCCAAAACGCTCCTGCGACGCAGTCTGTTGCCCGCGGGGAGCTGTAGTGCTTTTCTCACGTCAAGTTATAACGGGAACGGCTTGTCTCCCCGATTCTCCAAACAAACAGTAATCGCAAGCAGCTAGTGGATTTTGACCCCCACAGATCCTGTCACGTGGTTTTTTTACCCAATTGAGGTATTTTTTCACGTCATCACATCTTGAGTCAATCTTTCCTTTTCTCTAACTGTGTGCGCGCTCGACTGCCCCGCGAGCTAAGGCGGTTCAGTTGAATCCGGTTCGACCGGGACATCGAGTTAGCCCGCAACAATAATTATTATATTATTTTAATTTTCTCTTCCGAGTTACATTTTTTGACAAAATATTCTCCCCAATTTCCACTTTTGTTATAAATGTTATATATAAATAGCCTGCAAATGGACTCATTCCACGCAGAGAAAAAAAAATAATACCGTCTTGCAGCCCTTAAGGAAACCGGCTGGGAATAGACGTTGACCGACCAGGAGTCGCCCGATTTTGTGCGCAACGGCCTACCCGACATGGCCCCACTGCCACGTGGCTCTTACGAGTTTCACTTCACTCCGAAACTTCTTGCATTTATAGCAGAACCGCGTAAAGGAAATCCAACAGCAGCAGAATTCTTTAGAGAGAGAAACGAGAAGGTCGTGATGGAAAAAAAAACCGGTTCGGAACTCGACCTGCCGGGTTTCCGGTTCCACCCGACCGAGGACGAGCTGCTCGATTTTTATCTCCGGCGAGAGGCCGCCGGCAAAAAACAAAGCATCGACATCATCGGAACACTCAACCTCTACCTCTACGATCCATGGGATCTTCCTTGTATGTTTTCATTTCCTTGTCAGATTTTGTTTTGGCTTGCTTCATTTTGAATTTTAGTATACGATGATGTTCGTTGTTGCAGCCCTGGCGAAGATGGGGGAGAAAGAATGGTACTTTTTCGTGCCGAGGGACCGGAGGCAGTCGAACGGCGGCCGGCCCAACCGGACTACGGATCGCGGGTTTTGGAAGGCAACGGGCTCCGACCGCTCGATTCGTAGTGTTGTCGACCCCCGCCGGCTCATCGGCCTTAAGAAAACTCTTGTTTATTATCTCGGCCGGGCTCCCCGGGGGACGAAGACTGAGTGGGTTATGAATGAATATCGCCTCGCCGCCGTTCCGAACACATCCTCACCGATTCAACCTCCCAATGTAAGATTTCAAAATTCATGGTTTGTTTGTTTGGCGCTTGTTTGTTATGCTCGCTCTCACCGACTGGAGCCATGGGATCCAGTAAGTGACGGTCCAGTATGAATCAAAAAAAAACATGTCAAGATTAGTCTCACATCGTCTATCCAGACGGTCCAACCGTGTTTATAATGCGTCCCGCCTCTCCTATGTTTGACGACCCGGGTTTTGGAATGGAAAATGAGTGCGGTGGTTTAATATGCTATCATAGTCCGGTTCACATTGAGGGGTTGTGTTGGACAGTCCAGTATGAACTCAAAAAAGTATGTCAAGATTAGTCTCACACTGCCTATCGAGACGGTTCACTCTTGCTTTTAATTGGCCCCGCCTCACCTATCTTCGACTTGGGTTTTGAAATGGAAATTGGGTGCGGTGGTTTAATATGGTATCAGATTCAGGTTAATGCTGAGAGTGTGTGTTAGACTGTCCAACATGAACCAAAAAATGCATGTCAAGATTAGTACCTGACGACCGCCTAGCTACCAAGACGATTCAATCATGCTTTTAATAAGTCCCGCCTCTCCTTTGACTCGGGTTTTAGAATGGAAAATGGACGCGCTGAACGTCGTCCTGCTTTCGTGGGCGACTCACATGCGCATGCATGCACTAAGCTTACAGATCAGGGTCCTCTCCATTTCAAATGAAATATTTGAAATGGAGGGGATCCATTTCACGAACAGGATTAGTTGCTTTAGGATCTAACGGGTTCTCTTTTTTCATTCCTTTTATATTTTTTTTATTCAAAAAATTCTGAACCACTAGATTTTTTGGGGGCTTTTTCTGCCCACTATATATGAAATGGATCTCCTCCATTACATTTGAAATGGAGAGGATCAGAATGCTAAGCTTACCCTTATAACAAACAGTAAGAATTTTTTTCTTTTCAGGACGAAGTAGTATTATGCAAGATTTATCGAAAGGCTACGTCGATGAAGGAATTGGAGCAAAGGGCGGCGATTGAGGAAGATAGCCGGGCATTATCCAACGGCGCGGTCTCGGCGACCTCCTCCGATCAGGAGGATGTGCAGAGATGCGGCCACTGTGAGATTGTTATGGAGATGAACGAGGAGTATGCGGCGACGGCCGCGGTGGAGCTGCGACTGCCAAAGATGCCTTTGCTTGAGTCATCGGCGGCGATACTGCGGCGACCAGTACCACATTCTATGCCGACGGCGGCGCATCAAAGGCCGGAGCAAAGTCCAACTTGCCGGAAACTGCCGAACCTGCCGGCGATTGAAGTTCCCAGCCAAGCAAGTTTTGACTGGGAGCAGGATTCATTCCTCAGCCAGCTCAGGAGTCCATGGATTGACCAGTGGTCGCCATTATTTGCCAATATGCTCAACTTTTGAAGTTTTGTGTCCGGGTTGATGTTGGTGCAAGGGTTGACTGTTTGACTGGACGATTGATAGGGCCTACAACAGCCGTCCGATTTGGGGAGGACTGTAATTCCATGTAGGAAAATGTAATAGCGTCGTTAGACAAATTTTTTATTAAAAATATTCTTTTATTAGTTCTGTTCAGCTCGCTATTAATGAACATTAGCTATTTCCACTTTTCAGGAATGATGGTTACCCTAAGTATTTTCGAGTTAAATCTAGTGGAAGCGCTGGAACAAGTCGACCCGATCTAGCGAGTTGGTGCACAAGTCGCGCACGCCCTTGCGCGTGTGCGCCGGCGGCTACCGCCGTTATGATGAGTTACCCTAAGTATTTTCGAGTTAAATGGAGTCGAAGCGCTGGAACAAGTCGACCCGGCCGAGTAAGTTGGTGCACAAGTCGTGCATGCCCCTTGCACGCGTGCGCCGGCCTGCGATTGGAGAGGGGTTGAGGTGTATGGTCTGCAGACTTGTTGAGGCTAAACCCTTTCGAGCGTGGTGCGGGGGGTGTCGATCGGCAGTCGTCCTGTTGAGCCATGTGATGTGGAGGCAGTTCAAAAAAAGTGCAACAGCCTCCCCAGCACACGGCTCGAAAGGACGATCGCCGGCACCCCCAGAATCACACTCGAAAGGGTTCAGTCTCAACATGTCTGCAGACCATGCACCTCAACCCCTCTCCATGCACAGGTGAGTTGTTGGAAGCTGTTGTCTCCCTTCGATGATAAGTGATCAAGTTTAGCGGCAGCTCAATTGATGATGAGAAATGAAAGAACTTTATAGTTAACCTTGCTCAGGCTAGAGAAGTTCTGGGATGGGTGACCTCCTGTGAAGTCCCCGTAGGGGCGCTGAACTGGATCACATCTCATCGAAGAGAGGATGCGGCTTCCAACAACTCACTTGTGAATGGAGAGGAGTTAGGGTGCATAGTCTGCAGACCTGTTGAGGCTGAACCCTTTCGAGCGTAGTGCTGGGGGTGTCGGCGGTCGTACTTTCGAGCCGTGTGTTGGGGAGGTCGTTATTGTAACGCCCCAAAATTTGAAAGGGGGACGATCAGCGTTCTTGGCCAAGTTTTGGTCTTAGTTGGGGGTCACAAGGCATAGGACACGGGCGTGTCCCTGGGCGTGTCCCGCTCGGGTGGCGTAGTAAGGTGCGTGGTCGTCGAATTTCGGTCGACGAAGTGTTTGGGAGGTCACGCCCTGGAACACGGGCGTGACACGGGGCGTGTCCCCTCTGTTCGACGATCGTCGAGTGTCGATCGTCGATCGTCGAGTGGCGATCGTCGAGTAGGGGTACACGGCCTGGGTCACGGGCGTGTCCCAGGGCGTGTCAGGGCCGTTCGACGATTTCCCTGCGTTCGACGATTTCCCCAGCGATCTGCGTTCGACGATTTTGCCAAGGAAGGTCCGGTACATGATCGAAGAAGGGGACGCCCATGAGCGGCGGTGCCCCGTGAACACATGGCGCCCATTCCACCAGGGGTCCCTGCTCGACCCTCAAGTTCTGGCGCACCCCGTACCGAACATGTTCAAGTTACCACACTTTGAGGCCTTCGACGAGGTAGAGGACCCCCTAGAGCACATAAATCACTTCGAGATAATCATGCGCCTCTTCAGCACACCTAATCAGATATTGTGTCAAGTGTTCTCCATGACTCTAAAAGGGAAGGAACGTGCGTGGTTCCACTCCCTACGAGAGGGGGAAATCAACAACTTTGGAGATCTCACTCATCTCTTCATCGAATAGTTCAAAGCCAACCGATGGATCTCCAGAGTTCCCTCTCACTTCTCCGGAATACTCCAGAACGAAAGAGAGTCGCTTAAAAATTTCTTCCGTCGCTTTACCTCTGAGGCACAACAAATCCCGGGGGTCGACCCCAAGCTTCCTCGCAGAGTCTTCCTCGGAGACTCCGCACGAGTGGAATCTACTCTTCCCTAATGAGGCAAATAGTTCCCAACTATGCTGACCTCATTCACCGAGTCGAGGCACAAATCACGGCCAACGTGGCCATCAAAACCCACCGCCAGCAATTTGAAGGGTCTACCAAGCAAAAGAGGGAGCCAGAACCCGCTCCTCAGACACACCGACGGAACGACGACCGTCGTGACACTTCTCGCCAGGATCTAGGCCCTCGCATGCACCGAAAATTCACCCCGCTAAATAGTGCCCGTGCGCATGTGCTCATGGCCATCCAAGACTCCAGCATGCTCCGATGCAGGTAGTTGTTGCCCCCAAACTGAGTAGACCAAACACAGTGCTACGCGTTTCACTGCGGGAATGGGTAAAGTATGGAGGGCTGCATCAGACTAAAGGAGGAGACATAGCGCCTCATTTGGCAGGGCCATCTTGGGAGATACTTGCAAAATCAAGTACCCAATCAGCCCCCACCGCACCAACTAGGATGAAATCAGGCCTCACCACGCCAATGCATTCAGGGGCGAAAGAAAATGGTCAGGGAGGTCGGAACAATCACCGGCTCGCTCATCCAAATCCTCTCCATCGCCCAGCACGATGAGAGCCCAAAATACCAGAGGTCGCGGGCGGATACGACAAGCAGCTTCGGGGACGAAGACCTGAAAGGTGTGAGCACACCACACCAAGATCCCCTCATCATCAGCGCAGGAATAGGCGATCCCTGCTTTAGGGTGAGGCAGATACTGGTCGATAGTGGGAGCTCGATGGACATCCTATTCGAATCCACACTGCTCAGCAGCTCGAACCAGTAACCGAGTTGTTATATGGCTTCAACAATACGGTCATACCCGTACGGGGAATAATAACCCTCCCTGTTACTCTAGGGGAGTTCCCAAGGCAAGCGACCCGGGACATCCAATTCGTAGTAGTCGACACACCCCTTACTGTTTGTTGTTTTCCCTATTTCCGTCTTAGAGAATAAGCCGCGAGGGTGGACTCGCGAGCACATGTATCTTTCATTCAGCAATGCAATATTTGTTTTCCTATCCATCGTGAACGGGTCATTGTAAGGAGAGATTAGTGAAAGCCTCTATGCACCACCCATGCAAGATTGGCGAAAGCCTCTTTGCACCTCCTAGACGAGATTGGCGAAAACCTTTCTGCACCCCAGGCAAGATCGGCGAAAGCCCTTCTACATCTTAGGTGAGACGTACACAGGTCTGTCTGCACCTCCCAAGAGAGATGGACAATGGTTCATTTACACCTTCACTTGGACGAACAAATGTTCCTCGCCACCTCCACTAGAATGAACCCCGATTCTCCTGAGGTGCGAACGAAAAAAGGTTATTCGCCACCTCCACTAAGAAGGACCCCGGTCCTCTCGAGGCGCGAACGAACAATGGTTTTTCGCCACCTCCACTAGGACGTACCCCGGTCCTCCTGAGGAGTGAACAAGCAAAGGTTCTTCACCACCTCCCCTTGAACGAACCCCAGTTCTCCTGGGGAGCAAACGAACAAAGGTTGTTCTCCACCTCCGCATGGACGAACTAGGATTTTTGCACCGCCCAGACAATAAATTTGAACATAAACTTATTCTCATTTGCATGATTTATGTGTTGTGCTCAGTTTTGGAGGAAGATATTTTGTTTTTGGAAGTGCATTTTGCTCAATTTTGGAGAAGATATATGTTTCCGAAAGTAAGATTAATTTAGTTGAAATATTTATAAGCATGAGCGAGGAATCTTATATATAGTTTTTGCTTATTCATTCTTCTCGTTTCTATGTCTACCATTTGAGTTGGTGTCTGATAACAAATCAATACCAGGTGTTGACATGTTCATCCCAGATCACCATTTCTAAGGCTTTAGGCTGCACTTGATTTTTTGCAAATCTCAATATAAACAAGTTTGAATCCGGTGTTTATTTTATCTTTATTACTATCATAATTATTTGATGACTTCTATTGTGAGATTTGGGGATCGATTGAAGAGACAGAATTTGGTAAAGAATTGATGGATGCAGATAGTTTCTTTCATCCAAAACTTCTTGATGTACTTAAATTTTATTCAATAGCTTTATCATCATGCATTCATTTACCCTCTTTCAATGAGTTACAGCACCCCAAAAAAGAACTTTTTTTGAGAAAATCTCTTGGCAGTTGCATCACAAATTGAGCTGAAGGTTTCAATTTGATCATAAAACACAGAGCCCTATCAGTTTGTTAAAACTTTAAATCAAAATGAACACCAATAACGACAAAAAACCCTAAATCAAAAATCCGACAAAGGCATATTCAATTCTATAAAATCTTTCAGGAATCATTTTAATACAATCCCAATTAATTTACTTTCACCATAACCAAATAATTAGAAGTTGTAGAACAAAACTACTTTAATATCAAACTCCCATGTGATATAAATACAGCCAGCCAAATGGAAAATTAATCATAAATACCAAGTAATGAAATCCAAGTCCCAAATAAATTTTCACCAAAAAAAGCCTTATTCTATCCACAAAACCATACTATACTGTTATCTTAAATCAAACATAACCCCCTCGAAAATTCATGTAAAATTTCATCTAAAATCTGCACTTGTGTATGACACTAAAAATCTGCACTTGTATAAAGAAAATCTCAAGCCCTTATATCCCTCGGCCCCAAGCTTCATTCTCAAAAACAAGATGGCAGTTCTCATCATTTATATTTCACTCCAGCATCTACAGAAAACAACAGGAAGAAGAAGAAGAGGAGGAGAAAGGGAAGAGACGAAGAATCTTATAGGTGCGAGATCTTGATGCTATCTGCAGCCTGCCGAGTGCCGACTACAAAGGGGAGGAACACAGGAAGAGGACTACCGTCACCATCCTGGATGCCAGGATCAGGATGTCTCTGAATCTCCGATTGTTGGTTGCGCACTCAGTCCATGATCCTCGCGAATCCCTGATGGAAGGCGGCTGAAGACACAATGTCTCGAAGAGGAGAGAAATAATAGGGCATCACTTCCGACTCGTGATTTTTTACGCCCGGGCACGTGTCGGGCATGTCTAGCCCTAGGTCCGCCTCGGTGGCTCCCGTCGTGCAGGGAGAGAAAGAGCATGAGGTGTGGGAGATGAATGGCGAGAGGGAGAAACTCGAGCGGGGAAGGTAGGGTATCGGGGAAATCGCTAGAAAGCGGGAGGGTATTTCCGGAACAACCTAACTTCAGTCAGACTGAAGTGAGACCCGACCGGGGGGGCCGTCGGGTTCCACACTTCCACTCCAGTATGAAGGGGAAAAAGGGGGGAGAGGGAAGAGAGAAAAAAAAAGGGGAGGAGAAGAAAAGGGGGGAGGGAGAAAGAGAGAAGGGGGAAAGGAAGAAAAAAGGGAGGGAGAGATGTGGTCATGTGGGTTTTGTTCGACGGCATCCAAATGGAAAAAAGACTCAACACGAATGTATATATATACAAACTAATGTACAAACCTTGGGAGTCAATTGACATTTCTTTAATGTTTCTAAGTTTTTATTGAATATTTTTGGTGCGGTGCTTTCACAAGCTTTTCTGATAGGCTACCCCTTTCATTAAGAAGTTTGTTTACACTCTCCATTCCATCTATGTGATTTTCTGCAACGGACACCTCTTCATGATCATTAACACAATACAAAAAATAAATCAACAAGTCAAATAACAGGTATTTTGCTAGCTATTAAAAATAATTAGGTAAAACATCATTCCTGAATCACTACAACAAAATTGTTATACAGCGACATTTTTTTGTCTTTAGCGACGATTTTTAAGCGTTCTGATAATTTTCGTGACGTTTACAAAAACATCACCAAATCGTCGCGATTGCGGACGTCGTCGTAGCTCTTTGTGACGCTTTCAAAAAAATGTCATAATTGTTAGTTTGCTCTATCATAACACTTTTTCAAAAAACATCATGATAAATAATTGATCTATCGTGACACTTTCTAAGAAAACGTCAAGAAAAATATTAACTATATCACGATGTTTTTACCAAAATGTCATTGTAGTTAAAACTAGAAGAAAACGATTACATAATTGGTAGCTCTTTGTCTGACTGCATTTTCATTATTATTATATCAATGTATTTAATCAATCGATTTGGAAGTGCCTTTGCGCTTATAAATGACAATCTCATTCCCAAGCAATCAAAGCCAAACATCATGAACATTTTGATCCATTTAATTTACGGTGATCCAACGATCCAAAACTTCAGTGAAAGCATGCGCAAATAATGCTTAAAAATGAACAATTTCGAATTTCCACTTTAAAGCTCAGCAAATTCGATTTCTGTGTTGGCATCATTGCTAGAAAAATTCACGTCCTACTCAAAAATGTGCTTTTTTCTCCAAAAATCCAACTTATTGTCAAAGATTCTAATATTGAGGCGACGATGGGGCGATTCTTCGCTTCGATTGCAACATCGAATTCATCTGCCTCCTTCCTGTCTTGTGTCAATCTCAGGAAGTTGTACAGATCAGCAAACGCCGATCTCCCTGCGATCTCGACGGCGTTTAGAAAGCCCCAGAAGAGACGGGAATTGGTGATGCTCCAACTTAGGAGGAGGGATCTGGAAGGATTTACATGCTGGCGACGGAGGCGGAAAACAAGAGCGGCGGAGGGCAGAAACAACAAGCGGCGTTTGTACAACTAATAGGGGAGGAGATGCCATGACTTTGTTTGTTCTACTTCTACCTAACCACGCTGATCTGCTCTGGCAATTCCAAGCAGATGCGAGTTACTGCTTGATAATTCTATGCAGTTAGTTGACTCATTGCAGTTAGTTAACTCATTGCACTCATTCACTACTTAGAAACACATAATTTACTTATTTAAGAATTAAATATATCATTAAACTTTATATAAGCAAGAAGCAGTTGAAATATTTAAGTGAAACAAAGGCAATGATGAATCCCTAATAAACATCCATATATTAAACCATCCAGATTCTCTCGATCACCTCAGCAAATTTTGCGATGGCCAACAGACCATCATCTATAGAAATAAATCGCTGATGCAGTTATATTCTTTTTGATGTAATAAAAAAACAAAATAAAAGCTCAGTTTAACAGGTTTGAGTGCTTACCCAGAAGAGAAGCAACTAATTGCCGATCATGATCAAAAACTGCAAAGAACATTGGCATCTAAAATATGTTTATAGTCCTAAATTGGATAATCTGCTCAATAATTCAAAATGATTAGAAATTGAAAAATCAGATAAATTTTGTTGTACAACCTTGGGCTCGCGAGTAGGCCGACAAAGCAAGGCGAGAAGGGACAGCTCGCAAGGTAAGGCGAGACCTCGCTAGGCGAGATCTCGCCAGACGAGATCTCGCTAGACGAGACCTCCGGGCGCGAGCGAGTAGCCAACATGCGAGATCCCCTAAAAAGATTGGCAGGTCCCTCCCCACTCGCCGCAGGAAGGAAGACGGTTTTCATCTTTTTACCCATAAGGGGGATTTTACCTTTGGGCCCCAGATAGTTTTACATTTTTAACCCTGGAGGCCTGCGTATAGCCCTCCAGAACAGCGGAGTTGGGCTATTAGCAGACCCGGTCCAGGGTGTTTTGGGCATTTCAAGATGGTTTGGAAGTGATATTTGCAGAACAGATTCAGAAACCTATAAATAGACCGATAAGGTGCCTGAGAAAAGGTTGTTGAACCTTCCCACTATTTTCCTCACAGGCACCTAGCTCAGCACTGGCTAGGGAGGGGAAGACTCTCAGTTCTTCCGGGTAAGAGGCGGGACCTCCAAGCTGAACCCCATCGGTCTGTTTTCAGGTCACAGACTCTCGTCAGGACGGAAGCGTAGGGAGAGTACGTGTGGGCTGCATCCTGTTTCGAACTCTAGGAGGGATCAGAAAGCTGGTTCCAACATTTTGGTGCGGTGAGCGTGGACGTAGCCCTCAGAGAAGAACCTTGAGCAACCAACATGGCGGGAGATCATGGAGAGGGAGAAGGAGGGGAGTCGGATAATCAGGGGGGATTTGTAGGGAGAACGGAGTTCCTGGCTTCGATCAAGGGGATCATGGATCTATTGCAGGGGATCTCGCGGCAGGGAGACTGTTCAACTCCACTGCCCACAGTGCCAACTCTCGCGACTCAGGAGGAACTCGCCTCGGCGCGAGTCGGAGAAGACGCCCCGGGGAGAAGGCCGGGAAAGGAGGTGATGTTGGAAGGGACCGGGAGGGACATGGCGGGAAGGGAGCTGTTCCCAAGTCCGGCGAGTACCATCGCGCCAGGGGAGGTCGTCGCGCAAGTAGGGGTGGCGAGACCGGCGGCGCGAGGGTCCCCTTTTTGCGAGCTAGTCCTGTCCGCTCCGGTCCCGGAGGGCTTCCGAGAGCCCGAGATGAATTACTATGTAGGGAAGGACGATCCCCTCCATCACCTGCAGTGGTTCGAAGACGCTGTCTCGATCAGGCCCATGACGGACGCGTTTAAATGCCGCCTTTTTGCGATCACTCTAAAAGACAAAGCTAGGGACTGGTTCCATCAACTCCCGGCAGGCTCGATATATTGCTTCGAGGACTTGAGTAGGAGCTTCCAGCTCCGGTTCTCCACATCTAAGATGAGGAAGAAGAACCCGGAATCGATCTTTTTGATTAAGCAGAAGGCGGACGAATCGCTGGCTCAGTACGTGGATAGGTTCCAAGAGGAAATTCTGGATATACAGGAGGTGCCGGGTTTTGCCCTCCAGATGGCTTTCACAGTGGGACTGCGGGAAGGATTCTTCAAGATGAGCCTCACCCGGAAGGCGCCGCTTTCCTTTGAGGGCTTGATGGAGAAGGCGGCCAAAGAAATAGCAATGGAGGCAGCAAACCCAGCCTTCGCAAAGAAGCTGGCGAGGCTTACTGAGGTAGAGCCGAGGGAGACAGGAGGGAGGCAACAGGAAACAAGGAGAAGAGAAGAGCCGAGGGCACCGGCGTATCCGGAGCTGGGGTGGAGGCAGCAGGGGGGGATTGCCCCCGGGCAAGGTAGATGATTTCCCCAAGGGGGAAGGAATCAACAGGGAGGACCGGGAAGATTTAACCAAATGGGGTGGGGATATGGTCATAGACCACCCCTACCCCCCCCCCCCCCCCCCCCCCCCCCCGCAGCAGGCCATGTCCATCGGCCGAGGCAGAGGAAGAGGCCGGGAAAGAGGAAGAGGAGCAGGAGCAGGGAGAAGGAGGAACCCTCAGGAAGGGAGACCGGAGGGGGGGGGGTGGCGTTGCCATACTGTGACTTCCACGAGGAGGAAGGTCACGCAACGACTACCTGCCCGGACTTCTTGGAGTTAAGGAGGACTCGAGGAGCTGGAGAACAACCAAGGCCGGTGCGGATAGAGGAAGTAACAATTGCAGGAGAAGATGATCGATGTGTGGATCGTGCGGATGAAGGGGATCGCGGGCTGGTTGGGGTGATCAATGGGGGGGTAGGGATAGAGGCGGCCCGAAAGGCGAGCCTTCACACTATGTACCGCCGAAGTGTCGCCTCGACGTCGCAGTCCCCTCCCCCTGATGAAAAGATTACCTTTTCAAGGAAAGACATGCCCGACCATGAGGACCCCTTTTGCGATGCGCTGGTGATACGGACCGCCATCGAGAACTTCACGGTATCGCGGATCCTAGTCGACAATGGGAGCTCGGTGAACGTGATTTTTAAGAAGGCATTTAATGCAATGAGGGTGGAGGCACGGAGGGTGCTGGCGGCGGATGGACCATTGTTTGGATTCTCAGGGGAAAGGAAAGAGGTCGAGGGGGGTGTAGGACTTCAAGTAACCCTGGGAGGGCTATCCCGAAATTGCCGTTTTGTCATAGTGGATGCCCCCAGTAGTTACAACGCTATCTTTGGGCGCCCCTTGATCAGCGCTTTCAGATGCGTTCCATCGTCGTTTCACCAGTGCTTGAAGCTGAATTCTGGAGGTACCCAAATCAGGGTGCGAGGAGATCCAAAGGCAGCAAGGGAATGCTACGTAACGGCAGTGAACACAATCTCCTGGCGGGGAGACGCAGATGAGTTGAAAAGGAGGATGGAGCGATTACAACAAGAGCAGGGAGGCGAAGAAGAGCGAGGAGAGGAAGGTGCTGGAGGAGAGGGAGAGGTAGTAGTGGTTGGAGGCATTGCGGGGGAGCCAGGAATGGAGGGAGAGGAGTTCGGGGAGAAGGGGGTGGAAAAAGAAAGGGAGGAGGAAGGAGCTGGAGGAGAGGGAGAAATGGCGAGGAACAAGGCTAGGGAGGAGAAGCTAGAAGTGGCTGGAGCGGAGGGAGGAGAGACGGAAGCGGCAGGGAAAGAGGGGCAAAAAGGAGAGGAAGGGAGGAAAGAGAAGAGGAAGACGAAAGAGGTGGGTGGGTTGCCCGGGAAGGGGACCCGTCCAGAGAAGAGAAGGGCCTCCTGGCAGGAAGAGGGGGGCGCAAGCAAGTGGGAGGCGGAACAGCCGGGGGAAGAGAGAATGGTGGCCAGCGTAGGAAGCGAAGCCCAGCAGCGGGGTATGCAGGCAGAGCAGGAAGGAGAGGAAGAGCCATCCAGGCTGAAAGCTGCAGTGGAGGTCCTAGAGGTAGAAATACGCACCAAGGAAGGCCGAGAAGAAAGGATAAAAATCAGTGGCGAGCTCAACGAGGAGGACCGGGAGAAGGTCAGGACCTGCGTGCAAAACAATATTGACGTCTTCGCGTGGAGCGCCGCGGACATGCCGGGGGTCGATGCAGACGTCGCCTGTCACCGCCTCAATCTAGACCTCGACACCCGCCCCATACAACAGAAGAAGAGGGCCATCGCCTCCAAGATGGTCGGACCTATTAGAGAGGAAGTGGAAAAATTGCTTAAGGCGGGGTTTGTGTCCGCCTGTAAGTATCCGGGGTGGGTGAGTAATGTTGTAATGGTCAAAAAAGGGGAGGGTAAGTGGAGGATGTGCGTAGATTTTTCTCTTTTAAATAAAGCATGCCCTAAGGATTGTTATCCGCTGCCCCGAATCGATGCGCTGGTTGACTCAGCCGTCGGTTTCCCTTTTATGAGTTTCTTGGATGCGTTTTTCGGGTACCATCAAATACGCATGCATCCTCCGGACGTTAAGGACGTCACCTTCATCACGGAGGATGGGTGCTTCTGCTTTAATATGATGCCCTTCGGTCTGAAAAATGCGGGCGCGACCTATCAAAGGATGATGGATCGAATTTTACGAGAACAGAGAGGAAGGAATCTCGAGGTTTACGTAGACGACTTGATGATCAAAAGCAAGGACCTCGGGGCTCATGTCCTAGATCAAGAGGAAACTTTTAAGACCCTGAGGGAGTATAAAATGAGGCTCAACCCCATGAAATGCGTTTTCGGCGCTAGCAGAGGAAGATTCCTGGGGCACCTACTCACTCCATCTGGAGTGGAGCCAACCCCGAAAAAGTGAGAGCAATCCTGGAACTGGAGTCCCCTCGGAATATGAAGGAAGTCCAGCGTCTCACAGGAAAGTTGGCCGGGCTGAGCAGGTTCCTTTCCCGGGTGGGGGAGAGATGCTCGCCCTTCTTTCGAACGCTGCGAGGGGGTAAGGGTTTCGAGTGGACCGCAGAGTGCGAGACGGCTTTTCAGGCCATAAAAAAGCAGCTTACCCAGACGCCCTTACTCCAGGGACCAAGGGAAGCCGAGGACCTGTTCCTATATTTGGGGGTAGGGATGGGAGCGGTAAGCTCGGTTCTTGTGCGTGAAGAAGGAAAGAAGCAATTCCCAATTTATTACGTAAGCAGGGTCCTGAAGAAGGCGGAACTCGGGTACCCCATCCTGGAGAAGTTAGCATTTGCCCTCATCGTCTCGGCCCGAAACCTCAGACCGTATTTCCAGGCGCACTCCATTCGAGTGGTGACTGACCACCCTCTCCGTAACATCTTGAGCGGGGTGGAGCATTCGAGGAGGCTGGCAAAATGGTCAATAGAACTCAGCGAATTTGATCTTGTCTTCGTTCCACGGCTCGCCATCAAGGCGCAGGCGGTGGCCGATTTCTTGGCAGACTATGTGGTTGAGGTCCGAGAAGCGGAGGCGTCCCCTCGAGCAACCTGGAAAATGTTAGTGGATGGAGCGTCAGGGAGAAACTCTTTGGGGGGGGGGAGTAGTTTTGACTAGCCCGGAGGGGACGCAGATTGAGCAAGCCTTGAAGATTCATTTTGCACTCACCAACAACCAGGCGGAATATGAGGCGGTCATTGCAAGGCTTAGGTTAGCCCGGGAGCTGGGCATACAAGACATTGAGGCCTCGACGGACTCCATGGTGGTGGCAGGTCAGATCAAAGGGGAGTTCGAGGCAAGGGAGCCCACCCTCCAGCTGTATTTGGGAAAGGTCAAGGACATCATAGGGCAGTTCTGAAGTTTCTCAATCCAGCACGTCCCGAGAGAGAGGAGCACTCAGGCTGACCAACTCGCCAAGCACGGCCCTCGAGCCGGGGGAACAGTGACGGAACTCTTCAGACCGTCCATAGAGGAAGGAGAACTTATGGAAGTATGCCAGCAAAGGTCGTGGATGGACCCCTTCGTCACCTTTTTGGCATCAGGACAGTTACCCGCGACAAAACTCGACAAGAAGCGTACCCGATACAAATCGGCATACTACCTGCTGAAGGATGGAGTTTTATATCGCAAGACCCTGACAGGTTTGCTGGCCAGGTGTGTGTCGGAGGAAGAGGTTCCCAGGGTTTTGCAAGAGATTCACTCCGGAGAATGTGGAAGCCACTCGGGGAGCCGGACTTTAGAAGGGAGGGTGCTGAGGCAGGGGTACTTTTGGCCTACCCTCAGGAGAGATGCGGAGGAATTCACGAAAAAGTGTCAAAAGTGCCAGGAGTTCGCCCCTCTTCAGCTCCTTCCAGCGCAGAGGTTGCGGACCATCACAGCTCCCTGGCCATTCGCTATATGGGGGCTAGATCTGGTGGGCCCCTTTCCCCAAGCAAGTGGCCAAAGGAAGTTCCTAATAGTCATGGTGGACTACTTTTCAAAGTGGCTGGAGGTGAAAGCATTGGCTAAGGTAACCTCGCAGGTGGTCAAGAACTTCGTTTGGGGGGAGATCGTCTGCCGGCATGGGTTGCCCCTAGCCATTGTGACAGATAATGGACCCCAATTCGCAAGCAGAGAGTTCGTGGATTTCTGCATTCGTTTGGGGATAGATCTCCGCTTTGCCTCTATTCATCATCCGCGGAGTAACGGACAGGTCGAAGCGGCTAATAAGGTCATTGTCAATCTGTTGAAGAAAAAGGTGGAGAATTTGAGAGGAAGCTGGGTGGAGCAACTACCTTCAGTACTGTGGGCCTTGAGAACTACACCAAACACAGCCACGGGAGAAACCCCGTTTAAGCTCTCTCATGGCTCAGAGGCCGTCATACCTGTCGAGTTCGAGGTCGCATCGCCAAGAGTAGTGGTTGCAAGGGAAGGAGCCGAAGGATGGAGAACAGAGAACGAAGAAGAGCAGAGACTTTCGTTGGACCTCGTGGAGGAGCTCCGGGATTTAGCAGTGATCCGGCAGGAGGAAGTCAAGCGCCGGATGGCGAGGTACTTCGACAAGCATGTAAGGGTCAAATAGTTTGTGAAAGGAGACTTGGTCTTAAAAAAGGTTGACGCAGCGGGTAGAGGAGCCTCTGTAGGAAAACTTAACCCCAATTGGGAGGGTCCTTTTGTAATAAAAGAAGTCTTAAAGTCAGGAGGGTACCACCTCCAGAATGTGGACGGGGTATCTCTCGAGCGAGCCCGGAGTGGGGATGATTTGAAGCGATTTTACCCGTAGCGCTCTACTTCACAGCATCTTTCTATTGTTATTGTGTAATGCTTATCGTCCCGATGTGCTCTTTTGGTGGAAGTGTGGGTGACCTCTGTGAGGCACCAGGGGCGAGATGATTTGTAAAAAACAACCCCGAGCAGACCCGCTGACCAGGCTCCCATCTAGCTGGCAGGGCTGTAGGCTCACTCGGTGGTTGGTGATGTTTTGGAGAGGAGACCCCGAGCAGACCCGCTGGCCAGGCTCCCATCTTGCTGGCAGGGCTGTAGGCTCACTCGGTGGTTGGTGATGTTTTGGAGAGGAGACCCCGAGCAGACCCGCTGACCAGACTCCCATCTAGCTGGCAGGGCTGTAGGCTCACTCGGTGGTTGGTGATGTTTTGGAGAGGAGACCCCGAGCAGACCCGCTGACCAGGCTCCCATCTAGCTGGCAGGGCTGTAGGCTCACTCGGTGGTTGGTGATGTTTTGGAGAGGAGACCCCGAGCAGACCCGCTGACCAGGCTCCCATCTAGCTGGCAGGGCTGTAGGCTCACTCGGTGGTTGGTGATGTTTTGGAGAGGAGACCCCGAGCAGACCCGCTGACCAGGCTCCCATCTAGCTGGCAGGGCTGTAGGCTCACTCGGTGGTTGAGGGTGTTTTGGAAGGACGGTACTCACTTGGGTGGACAAGTCTAAGGGTAAGAATTCGTGTGGGGAAAAGTCCATGATTCATTAAAAGGGTGATAGTCCCTGAAACAGAGAAGGACCAGGAATTGGGGCAGGGAAGAAGGTTCCTGGCCGGCGCTCGCCATAGATGATCTCACACTGGCGGGAGGGTTTTCCTCATCCCAGGATCAAGTGAGCCGAAGTGGCCGAAACCGACTAGGCGAGACGGCGGACCCGGAAATTTCGGCGCGAGATAATCACGCGGCGCAGCACCAACGGAGGTAATCAAGGCGGGTAAAAAGCAATAAAGGGTGCCTCGCGCGGGTTTTTAAGCGAAAGGGAAGGCAATAATAGTAATAATTAAACAGCGTCCCCAAAAAAAAAAGCCCTACCCCTTGGACTAGTAGCTAAGCGAGAGGATGGAAAATCAAACTGGCGATTAAAATAACATCTAAAAAGGTACCTCCAAAATAACTATTACACAGCACCCCAAAAGGGGAAGCGGCCGTTAACATATAAAAAGTTTTAAACAAAAGTTAATAAGGCGGAGACACCTCGCTCTCCTTTTAAGAAAGGGAACCAGAATCATAAGTGTTAGACAAAAATAAGAGGGCGCGAGGAAGACAGTGCGGGGGATGGTGCACTACTCATTGTCAGAGGAGGCGCTGTCGTCCGACTCGTCGAACAAGCGCGGGACTAGGTCGCGGACGGTCACCGTCTCCGCATCAGCGCGCACAACTCCCAGCTCCTTCATCATTTTAAGGACAACCTCCGCCGTCTTGACGTTTGAGTCCCGGCAGATGGCCTCCACCTCATCCACGGAATATCGAGAAGAAACGGGAAACTGATCCGCTGGGGGGGTCGCACTGCTCTGAAGGCGAAGGTTCTCGGCTTTCAGCTTCTTGTTTTCCCCCTCCAGCTCCTCGATACGCGAACGCATCCTGTTGGCCGTCTCGGCATCCTGCGGGAGGGGGGAAAGTAAGGGACTATAAGGGGCAAGGGCGAGGCTGACAGGGCAAAGATGAGGAAACTTACCACGCCGCCCTGGCTCTGTGCAAGGAGTTTGTCAGCAACATTCAACCGCTTCTCCAAGTCAATAGACTTCTCGCGCTCCGCGGCGAGACCGGTCTCCGCCTCTTTCCATTTCCTGTTGTTGAAGACAAGACGGCGCGAGACGCGGTGCGCGAGCTCCAGGGAGCGAAACTGCGAGTGGACGCTTTTTAGAATAAGGTCCCGCGAGGCCTCGTTGTCGGCAGGTTCGGAGCCAAGACCGCCATAAAGCCCAAAACCTAGGGAGAAGGCGTGGCTGGTGGGATGGTCCTATTCCTTCCAGGAAGGGAGAAGGGTGGACACCGATACTCGGTTGGAGTCTTGCTCCCATATCAGAACCGGCTCGCCGGCATCATCCTCCGTCACGAGCCCCATATTGTAGTTAGGGTGCGAGGCGGGAGCCGGGCGGCTGGACGAGCCAGTCTCGCCAGGAGGAAGCTGGGGGGCTGAGCACGACCGTGGGCAGCTGGTTCTGCAGAAACCGTCTCGCGGGTTGGCGAGGCGGGCCGTCGTGGAGGAGAGGGAGACGATAGGGTGATAGGGGAGAGAGACCCCGCTAGATCTTCTCTTCTCTTGGCCGGCTTTTCCTTCTCGAAGGACACAGTCTTTTTCTTCTTCTTGGGGCTGAGGCGAGAGGCACCCTCGCCCACAGGCCTCTTCTTGGCAACAGGGGTCAGCGTATCTTTCGCAGCCTCCGCCGCCATATTCGCCAAGGCAAGAGCTCGATTGCTCTGGTAGGGGGGATGGACGGGAACGGTCCTTTCTCCTAGATAAGGTAACAGTCAGCGGGAAGTAAAACTTTACGGGGACGGAAGGAAATAGAGGTGTACCTTCTCCCGGGAAAACGGCGGGGAGCGAGTCCAGGTCGCGCCGCAGGTATTGGACTTCAAAATTCTTCCCCACGAAGAAATCGCAGAGCTCCTTCTTGGCACCCCCACCTTGGGGGTATCATAATAACACTCGGCGGGAGATACCGGGGCGAGAGGGATGCCTCCCAGATCCCCGAGTATAAAGACGAACCGCGTCAACCAATGGTGGTTTTTGTTCGGCGTCTCGCATACTTTGAGGCCCTGACCTGTGAAGTAGCATGCGAAGGCGATCAACATGGAGATGGCATTGGGGTTAAACTGGGCCGGGACGACCCCGAAGTACTTCAGCACCAATTTAACCTCCGACCAGAGGGGAAGCCTCAGCCCCGCCTCAAAGTGCGAGACCGGGAAAGCCAGCTCGTTGGGATAGAAGGTGTTGATGCATTCGCCCACTTTGGGCGGGCGAGACGGATAGCTATCAGAGAGGTACTCGCGGGCGAAGCGAGCGTGGTCTTCCTCTGGCAGTCTGCCGAGAGGGAAGTCATGGTCGACAAAGCGCTTCCCGCAGCGACTGCGTCCCTCGCCCTCTTTGGTTTTCTTCTTTCCCATAGTTGGCGAGAAGGCGACAAAAGAAAGAGTGGAATGCCCGGAGAGAGAGACACGAAATGACGAAGGAGGTACGGTAATCGGGATCAGAAGAACGGCTTGGGACAGTGAGGGACAGTGGTAGCGATTGAAGGTATTTATAAGGGGGTAGGGAAAGGGGCGGGAAAGTTAGGCGGAGGGAAAAGAGAGGACATCCCGGCGCCTCGTTCCTTTCCCCCCTTTTTCTCTCTCTCTCTTATCTACCTCTCTCTCGGGAACCCAAGAGGCGGGGGCGCCGCAGACATCCTTTCGAGGCAGGCCATCATTACAGGATTAATAAAATAATGAAATAAAACAATATCCAATCATGGCAATAATGAAAAGACGGCATGATGCGACCCTTGCGTAACCAAAAGTCAAAGCGAAAATCGTCCCACAGGAGAGGGCGACCCGCCCTAATAAGCTTTTACAACATTTCGGTAATAAAACAGCAGCATTAGTAAAAATGAGATCCAGAGAGGGCGAGACGGGACGGGGACAGTCTAGTTCCACACCCACTGCCAGCGGCCATCCTTACCCCCCGCGCATGGCGGGCGGCCAGGAAGATGAAAGGCGCGAGCGGCGATCACGCCGCGGCGCGCGAGACGGAGATGTTCATCCATCTCGTTCAATATAGCCTGAGGGTCGGTCCCGTCTAGCACCCCGTCTGCTTCCACCATTGCGGAAAGGCGGTGGTGATCTGATTCCATCCACTCCATGCGCCGGTCGGAGGCCTGCTTCTCGAGCTCCATCTCGCGGATTATGTGTGTATATTTGCGGAACATCCGGGCAGTCCTGCGTTTCAATTCCAAAGGGTCCATGGGGTCACCTAGGTAGTCCTCGATCTCGCTTGGATGAGGGAGAGGCGAGAGGGGGGGCGACGCGGGAGCCTCCTCGGTGTCGGAATCAAAGTGGATGCCTGCGAAGGTAAGCGAAAGATCACAAGCCAAGTGAGCCCGTGCAAGCCAGATAAAGGAGGGCGAAGCAATCGAGAGGCGAGAAGGGAAGAGATCTTACTCGGGATGCGAGGGTTCCCCACAACTCGCGAGAGGTCTTCTCTCCGCGAGGGAGAGGGAGAGGCCACCTTAGGCAAGTCTGCGCGCTGAGGAACTTGACTTACATTATCCGGGGGATTGGCAGACACCGGCGAATCAGCAAGACTTCCCTGGAAAAGCATAGTCAGGCAGGCGAAACCAGAAAAGGGAAAGATAAGGTGTTCACCTGCCTCCCCCCTGATGAAGAAAGGAGGTTGTCTATCAGGGCGGAGGATGAAGTTGCGCCCGCCGAGAGAGGGGCGCAGACCGCTTTCGCCTTCTTTATGCGAGAGGGCGGAGAGGCTGCGGGGGGAGTACGCCCCAGATCTGGAAAAAGGGCATCCGTGTGGGCTTTGTTTCGCCTTCGCACAATCGCAAGACGCTCGCGGAAACTCTGACTATGAGACATTCCGAAAGAAGATGACAAAAGGGTTCCGAATGAAGGCTTTCTCCTCATATTTATAGCCCGTATGGAGGGGGGTGGGGGGCCCACCCAAGATTCTCATGAAGAAATCTCAGCATCGCGAGCCGCGGTTGGACGTGTCTTTCCGAGGTTAGGGCAACCTCGTAAAGAGCGGGGATTGTGTACAACCTTGGGCTCGCGAGTAGGCCGACAAAGCAAGGCGATAAGGGATAGCTCGCAAGGTAAGGCGAGACCTCGCTAGGCGAGATCTCGCCAGACGAGATCTCGCTAGACGAGACCTCCGGGCGCGAGCGAGTAGCCAACAGGCGAGATCCCCTAAAAAGATTGGCGGGTCCCTCCCCACTCGCCGCAGGAAGGAAGACGGTTTTCATCTTTTTACTCATAAGGGGGATTTTACCTTTGGGCCCCAGATAGTTTTACATTTTTAACCCTGGAGGCCTGCGTATAGCCCTCCAGAACAGCGGAGTTGGGCTATTAGCAGACCCGGTCCAGGGTGTTTTGGGCATTTCAAGATGGTTTGGAAGTGATATTTGCAGAACAGATTCAGAAACCTATAAATAGACTGATAAGGTGCCTGAGAAAAGGTTGTTGAACCTTCCCACTATTTTCCTCACAGGCACCTAGCTCAGCACTGGCTAGGGAGGGGAAGACTCTCAGTTCTTCCGGGTAAGAGGCGGGACCTCCAAGCTGAACCCCCTCGGTCTGTTTTCAGGTCACAGACACTCGTCAGGACAGAAGCGCAGGGAGAGTACGTGTGGGCTGCATCCTGTTTCGAACTCTAGGAGGGATCAGAAAGCTGGTTCCAACATTTGTTTCATGGAAAACATTTACTCATTTCAATCTCTCCTTTGATCTTCAGAAGAAAAAAAGTGCAGTTGACAGACTTTATGACATTTTTAGCTATAGTGAAACCTGTGATCAAAACTGTCCAATATAGTTAGTTGACACACGGCAGTTTCACAATGGTATCATCATTACAAGATACTTGTTTCAAAATATAGTGCTTCATGGTAATTTTGGTGTAATGAAATGCTAAAAAAAGTTGAATCAAGAAAGAATTGCACGAAAAAAGAAGAGAATACTGAAACCTGTGATCAAAACTAAAAAACCAATTCTCAGATTGACATTTTTGGCTCATCATCAATTCAGGAAATGGTACTTTTTTTTGCAATTCTGATATCATCGATACTCTATGCATGGCTGGGCTCAAGCTGACCATTTTCCTCAACTAGGTGAAAGAACTCCTGCTTAGTGAGGCTTAGATTCTTTTTTATATGCGCAAATAAATGTATACTTTTTTGCCCGTTCATTGCATTTGTCGAGGACACGCATGGCCTCCCAATCAATTTTCTTGGGAAAAAGGTAAAGTTGTGGTTGAAGAATTCTAAGAGAAAAGCGAATGAATTAGGGAACGGGGGCAGCGAAACGATGGGAGGGGGAAGAGCCTATCCCCAATTCCTGATTATCCTGAAGAAAGAACCATCGAGGGGGCTTCAGGCGAGGGTAGCGAATGGGAAGAGCGAGCGAGAGAGGCCGTGGGATAAGTTTTTCACATCTTTTTAGCAAGGTCCAATTTCAGTAATGTATAAATCATGAGGATAAGTTCTTCAGAGCTTGTCACCACTGCGTTTACTACCACATTTAAACACCACCACTGCTCAAATTCCACACTTGTCCCAATTGGATCCTTCATTAATTTTTTTTTGAAGGGGGGATCCTTCGTTAATATTTAAGGCCCTATAAAACTAGTGTCAAGAAGTATTCAAACTAAATAGAAGTGACTAGTGTTTTTTGTTAGAATCAGACAATCAAGAAGTAATTGGAAACCAACCAACCAACAAATATCTTCCAAAAGAGTGAAAGACTTCGTCTAACTTTATAATTACACACTTTTTATTTGAACCACATTGATAGATAAGAGCTCAATATCAACACTACTCTCCCAAACAGAACCTCAAAGGAATACATAGTAAATTAAGTGAGCAGAAAAACCATACCGTGAGATTAACACCACTGACATCTGTAACATCATTGCTCTGATCATGGAATGCTCTGGTCATTAAGCCTAAGCTCCGTTGAGGTTGGATAAAAATATCACTGTCATATCAAGATCTTATGCCCCAAACTAGTTTCTTTTCTTGGTAATGATGGTAACATTTGTCATACAAAACATATATTCTATGATAATGATGTTTTTGTCCACCATCACCAGAGAAAATAAGCTATTATAAGCCACGCCAAACACAGCCTAAGTTTGAATGATATATGCCAAATTTATAAGGTGATTTTTTATTCAACGGTCCGTTTGGAGTGAAAAAATACCTAATATGTGTAGATGAGCAACCATTTTGAATTTCAGTATTTACTAGCAAGAATTAAAACCACACATAATCACGAAAACCCAACAAAATTATATACAAAAAGTAAGCAAAATCATGTAAAGATGTTCAGTGTAAAGTGTAGTAAAGAATAATGTTAAGGCTAATCAAGAGCAATGAGCTTATACCGTCTTTCCAGAAGTGCAGTTTACCTTTACCTCATCACCATTAATCACCAAAACCTCACCATCTATCCAGGTATCAACTTGATCAGCAACAACTTGAGATCCTACTGCAATGTTTGCCAGAGTATCCTATCAAAAAGAACATATGCAAGGAGTTAATCATAAAAGCCATGGGAACATCAAATGATGACAAAAAATGGCAAGCAAAATGCCATTAACATATCATATTAAAAAAATCAGTAGTGGGAGTTCACCACAGATTATCTCTGTGATATATATTGAGTTATAATCAAAATACCCCTCTTCTTTAACTACTAAATGAAAGGGGAAGACACGGGCATCATCCTCCGATTATCTGTCGTAAGCTAGAAAACCAACTTGTCCATCACTTTCCAATCAAAACATTGTAAAATACGACCAAAAACAATTCAGAGCAAAGCAGTCAATACCATTTCAACGACGAATCAAACTGAAGATCTCGGAGTCTCCACAATTCCGCTCTGTTAGAACATGCAGAACAACTTCGTCGATGGAAACTCACAAGGCTGAAGCTATGTCCAAAGATCAACGTTGGAAGCTCTGGATTCTCTTCAAATGGAAGGGGATTTCCAATTTCATCGGTCGAGCTCAGCGCTGAGCTCGCTGGGGGGTTGCATGGGGGCAGCCCGCCCCTGCTCAGGGGTTCGGGGGCGAAGCCCCCGACCGAAATCGCTAGAAGAAGGAGAATCCCCCTGCTCTGAAATTCTTCTGTCGGGGAAGAAGGCGGCCCAACCGGTGCGGCGCCTAGAGGAGACGCCGTCGAGTAGGGGGAGCCGGAGGCAGCGGCGGTGGCTTCTGGAGGACGCGCGACGGGCTGTTGCGGGGGCGTCGGGACCGGGGCGGAACTAGGATTTTTGCACCGCCCAGACAATAAATTTGATCATAAACTCATTCTAATTTGCATGATTTATGTGTTGTGCTCAGTTTTGGAGGAAGAAATTTTGTTTTTGGAAGTGGATTTTGCTCAATTTTGGAGAAGATATATGTTTCTGAAAGTAAGATCAATTTAGTTGAAATATTTATAAGAATGAGCGAGGAATCTTATATATGGTTTTTGCTCATTCATTCTTCTCGTTTCTATGTCTACCATTTGAGTTGGTGTCTGATAATAGATCAATACCAGGTGTTGGCATGTTCATCCCAGATCATCATTTCTAAGGCTTTAGGCTGCACTTGATCTTTTGCAAATCTCAATATAAACAAGTTTGAATCCGGTGTTTATTTTATCTTTATTACTATCATAATTATTTGCTGACTTCTACTGTGAGATTTGCAGATCAATTGAAGAGACGGAATTTGGTAATGAACTGAAGGATGCAGATAGTTTCTTTCATCCAAAACTTCTTGATGTACTTAAATTTTATTTGATAGCTTTATCATCTTTCATTCATTTACCCTCTTTCAATGAGTTACAGAACCCCAAAAAAAGAAACTTTTTTTTGAGAAAATCTCTTGGCAGTTGCATCACAAATTGAGCTGAAGGTTTCAATTTGATCATAAAATACAGAGCCCTATCAGTTTGTCAAGACTTTACATGAAAATGAACACCAATAACAACAAAAAACCCTAAATCAAAATCCGACAAAGGCATATTCATTTCAATAAAATCTTTCAGGAACCATTTTAATACAATCCCAGTTAATTTACTTTCACCATAACCAAATAATTGAAAGTTGTAGAACAAAACTACTTTAATATCAAACTCACATCTGATATAAATACAGCTAGCCAAATGGAAAATTAATCATAAACATCAAGTAATGAAATCTAAGTCCCAAATAAATTTTCACCCCCAAAAAAATC
Organism: Platanthera guangdongensis; assembly: GCA_039583875.1. NCBI lineage: Eukaryota > Viridiplantae > Streptophyta > Magnoliopsida > Asparagales > Orchidaceae > Platanthera > Platanthera guangdongensis. The sequence goes on from CM077163.1 coordinate 18,908,385, forward strand.
TTTATTCCATCCACAAAACCATACTATACGGTTATCTTAAATCCAGCAAAGCCCCCTCGAAAATCCATGTAAAATTTCATCTAAAATTTACACTTGTGTATGACACTGAAAATCTGCACTTGTATAAAGAAAATATCAAACCCTTATATCCCCCGGCCCCAAGCTTCATTCTCAAAAACAAGATAGCAGTTCTCATCATTTATATTTCACTCCACTATCTACAAAAAACAACAGGAAGAAGAAGAAGAGAAGAAAGGGAAGAGAAGAAGAAGCTTATTGGTGCGAGATCTTGATGCTATCTGCAGCCAGCCGAGTGCTGACTGCAAAGGGGAGGAACACAGGAAGAGGACTACCGTCACCGTCCTGGATCCCAGGATCAGGATGTCTCTGAATCTCCGATTCTTGGTTGCGCACTCAGTCCATGCTCCTCGCGAATTCCTGAGGGAAGGAGGCCGAAGAGACAATGTTTCGAAGAGGAGAGAAATAACAGGGCATCACTTCCGACTCGCGATTTTTACGCCCGGGCACGTGTCAGGCGTGTCTAGCCCTAGGTCCGCCTCGGGGGCTCCTTTCGAGCAAGGAGTGAAAGAGCATGAGGTGCGGGAGATGAATGCGAGAGGGAGAAACTCGAGCGGGGAAGGTAGGGTATCGGGCAAATCGTGAGAAAGCGGGAGGGTATTTCCGGAACAACCTAACTTCAGTCCGATTCAGTAAAACTTAAGTGAGGCCCGACCGGGGGGGGGGGGGGAACGGGGATGAAGATCACAATAACAACTAAATCCTGCAATGATCCCTCCCTAAGCACCTACAGTTTCATCATAGTTGCAAATAATAAATTCTTTACTAAACCACTGACAGTTCAGAGACGTTATTTTTTTTGCAGAAGACTCATAAGAGTTTATTCTTATGCATTCAAAGAGAAATATGTGTCAGCTGTTTCTCTTTTTTTTTTGACCAATCATGAAATTGAGGGAGCATAAACTTGATTATATACAATCCAATAAAACAATTTAAATGTGAAACGATTCGATTTTTTTAAGTGCTGGAGTAATGCTTCATATTTTCAGCTAGAATCTGGAGCTAATAAGGCCAAGAAACAAAGCATTATTCTGTGCGCCAAAGCCCATCCGTTCTCAAGAAGATCATGCTTATCTATTTTACTTGGCCTCTCGTTCCATACACAGCAGTGTGGAACCCACTTTATACACATTAGAATCTCTTTATTTCACATGAAAGTGGAGATAAGTGTCAGTCATGAACATGTGTTAAATTGTCATTCATTAACGCCCACATAAGAAACTTCATTCACTTTTATATTCAAACGGATGATATTTGTTATGTCATTTTTAACGAATGACGTTTTAACCCCATGAGTTTACAACCACCACCACCGTGCCAAACGGAGCCCAACTCATCTCAATTCAAGGGCTCTCATTAAGAGGTGGATTGTAACGATCCAGGCCCGGCCCCTCATGGGAGAAGTGCGCTGAGATCATCCGGGCTGCAGCACAAGTACCCCAACGCCTTTCCGCGTTTGTTTCTAGGCCACAGCGCGTTGTTGAGGTCGGGTCTCGAACCCACAACCCACTTAATAAAAAGTCTTCAAACCACAGCTCATCACCAATTGAGCTGCAGGGTGGTTTGAGAACTCTTTATCAAGGAGGTTGCGGATTTGAGACCCCTCGTCAACAACACGCCGCGGCCGAGAACATGCGTGGAGAGGCTTTGGGATGCTTGGGTTGCAGCCCGATAACATGCTCGCTAAGAGGCCACTATAATTGAGTGTAGAGGTGTTACAATAAAAAGTGTACTTTTGCAGCTCAAATAATCTCTGCGCACTTCGCCCATAAGGGGCCGGGCCTGGACTGTTACACGGATCCAAAAAAAATTAAGGACAATTTGATAATGTGAAAATGAATATTTAATATCCCAATTAATATGAGCCCTTGGATTGAGATAGAGTGATCCCCATCCTGAAATGAATTTTAATATCCCAATTAATCTCTCTTTCTCAAACACAGCTACTATCAAGCTTTTTAAAACCGGACCGGCCGGTCGGACCGGTCGAACCGCGGACCGGGGACCAAGCCGGTCCGGTCCAGGTAAGCAAACCGCATCCTCCAAGAACCGGTCAAAAACCGCGGAACCGGGCGGGCGGACCGGTGGGCCGGGAACTGGGCGCGGTTTCACAAAACCGGGCCTTCGGCCCGCCCGCTATTAAATATCAGGAAAAAAATATGCAGGGGGTTTCGAACCCCCCACCATTACTATATTAGTTTACTAGCAAACCACCTGGCCATTTGATTTGTTTGTTTTTATTTTGTAATATATTATATACATATCAATATTAATGTATGTACAAAATAACGCCATGCAATTTAATGTACATATCTATATAAATATTAATTATATATTTTGTTAGATATATTATTATATTAACATATTACATTATTTTTTAATAATTATAGTTTATATTTTTCAATACATATATACATGATACATCTATCATTCAAAAAAAATTTATGTTCCGTTTGAACGTCCGACCTTATATAAGAAATTTCATACATTTTTATGTTCGATCTTGAACCTAAAATTTATAGGTAAATTTTTAAGATAATGTTAATTATTTTTATTTCATATATATATATATATATATATATATATATATATATATGTAACGGTTCGACCCCGATTGAACCGGTTGGACCGGTCCAACCTTGAACCTTTCCCTCCGCCGGTTCGATATCCTGTCCGGTTTTCAAAACCTTGGCTACTATTTAAAAAAAGTTTCAACAGATGCAATAAACATTGTATAAAGATTTAACAAGCATTGCTGGCAGATCTACATCAAATATTTTTAAAAAAAAATACATAAAACATATTCATATATAATTATGATCATAATTCATACATATACAGACACATGAAATAAAGCAGAGAAGAAAGAACACTGAAATCACGGCAATCAAAATTACACAACGGTCACCACGTTAATTAATACAGGCATCAAATTCAAACACACAGCGGATGAAATCAGCATCAAACCTCAATGGCTCGCCGGAGTCTTATCACCGGCATCCTCCCCTGTGCTCTTGTGATATCCAGGCAGCTTCTCAATGATCTTCCCCAGAAAGCCCTTCTTCTCCTTCCCCTCCGCCGCCGCATCATAAACCTCGCCGGAGTCTTCAACAACAACAACGGCAGGTGGAGCAGCGGATCCTTCCTCAGCAGGCTTCTTACTGTGACCCGGAAACTTATCCTTTATCTTCTCAAGGAATCCCTTCTTCCCCTCCTCTGCGACCTCCGGTTCTTTCAGATCCAACTCCACCACCACGACCGACTCCTCTACAGGCGGCGCCGGCACAAAAGCTGGCTTCATGTACTCCTCTTCGTGATGTTCCTTCTCTTCTAACTTCTCCTTCAGATCCTTCTTGTTCTTCTTCTTAATCTTTTCTTTAATTCCCCCCTCCCCTTCAACTTCCTCTTCCTCGCTCTGCTCACAAACAGTCATTCCGCAGTTTCAAAATTAGCAAAAGGAAACGCTTTTTTGCACTTCGTATTTTCAAATTACACTATTTTTTACATTTTGCATTTTGAATTTTTAAATTTGATATTTTGTACGTTTTAATTACAAATTTTTTGTATTTCAAATTACACTATTTTTTACATTTAGCATTTTGAATTTTTAAATTTGATATTTTGTACGTTTTAATTACAATTTTTTTTGTATTTTGTACCTTAAGTATTTAGATCGGAGCACAACTCAAAATACTCATTTTGTTACTTTGCATCGTCAACTTTCTTATTTTGAGGAAAACTTGTGCTTGTGAAAATCCAAGCGGATTTTTTTAATACAAAAATACAACTTAATTTTATTCACAATGAAAATAAACTGTATTTTTAGTGTAAATTACAGTTATAAAAATAATTCAAAAAATGATCATATTACATTTGTATTCACACAAAAATAAAGTCATATGAATATTTAAATTGAAACATAAAAATAAATTGATAAATATTTCATAACTTATTATGCAAAAAAAAATAAAAAAAATATAATTTGGGGACCTTCCGTGCGATGCACAGAAATTTTGTCTTATTCAGGCTATTTGCAAAGTGTTAAAATAAATATTTTGGATGTATATGGATATAAATATCTTTAAAATTTTAACGTAAAAATCTATAATTTGAGAATGCAAAAGTGTCAATTTTAAAAATTTGAGATGCAAAATATCAAAATAGAATAATTTAGGAGTTACAAAATGTCAAAAAATCCCAAGAAAAAGGGGAAAACCCCTTATTAATGTTGTAAATTGAAATTAAGTTGAACATATATTTTACCGATGAGCTAGAGCTGCCGGAGCTGTGAGACCGGCGAAGTTTGTCAAATAGGCCGTGATGCTTCTCTTCTTCCTTCTTCTCTTCTTCTTTCTCAAAATAACCATGGGGCTTCTCTTCTTCCTTCTCAAAATAATCATGGGGCTTCTCTTCTTCCTTCTCCTTACTGTGCTGTAATTTGTAGCCCTCCTCGATGTGAATATGCTGGACGCCGGCGGCGAGATCCTCCTCCACCGCCGGCTTAATCTTCTCTTCGGCGTCCTTCTTCCCTAAGAAGTTGAACAGCCCTCTGTCCTTCACCTCGCCATCTCCCTCACCCTCTTGCACGCTCCCAACCTGCCCCTTGTACTCTTCGGCCATGATCGACTCAAAGGTTGATCAAAAACTTGAACGGCTATAAAATAACAAGCAAGAAAGGGTTTGCAGCCGCTTAATTATTTATATCTACTAGGCTTTAAAAGCTGGAAATTAAGGTGAGATGGGTGATGAAGAGATGATGAGGTGCTCTTCTTTTATAGAGGAGCTTTAAGGAGTTTCTCCCTGTGCGTTACATGTATAGGCAGTGTTTTCAAAAGCGGGCCGGACCTGATCGGTCAGCTTAACTGGTCGAACCATGAACCGGAGATAGTGCAGGTTAAGGTTCTGTTTGGGAAACCGGTGCCGTTTTAAAAGCGGGAAGTTCAAAAAGGAGATGCTAAACTGTATTTTTAAAACGGTGGTTTTAAAACTGAGGGTTTGTTTGGGTAATCTCAGTTTCAGTGACGGTTTAACTTATTTTTAAAATTATCTTCACATGAATTTTATTTATTTTAGGCCAATTTTTTCTGATTTTTTTTTAAAAAAATTAGGTATTATATTTGTAATTTTTTTTACAATTTATGGATATAATTATTTTTTTTATTGAGGTTAAATTGATTAAGTAAAATAAAATTAAATTTAAAAAATATTTCAAACGACCGTTTTGAAAGGGAGAATGGAGGTCTCCCTGACGTTTTCAAAACGGAGGAAAAAGTAGGTTTTAAACCGGCCGTTTTAAAATGACAACATTGTAGTCGTTCCCAAACACCTTTCCCCCGGTCCATTTAGAACGGAATGAAGTCAAAACGGAATCTCAAACATAGCCTAAAAACTGCCTCTTATAAGAATTTCTGAAGTGGCCAAAATCTGATTAGGGTTCCATTTGAGGAGATTTCAAGCGATTACGGCCGCATGAAACGAATTTTAATTAAGATCTTGTTCATGTGATCATACCTATTTGGCCGGTGAAAATAAGTCCCCCAAACAGACAATTTAACTCACATGTTAAAAGACCATCACAACCTTGCCAAACGGTGCAACCAAATAATCTTGTGTTTTTAAACCAGTCAAATTTTTTTTTTCTAAAATAGATTATAAAATGTGGATCGGTAATTTTTTCTCGTCATTTTAAGATCTTATTTTTTTATAAAAAAATAAATTTTCTTTAAAAAATCCGATTGGATATCGTGCATTTTAAAATCATGTTGGATATCATTTTATTATTATTATTTTTTTTTTATTATTCTTAATTTTTCTGACTGTCTGATCAGTAATCACACGGCTTGATAGTGAACGGACCTTCTTCCAAGTCTGATAGGCAGGCCGAATTTTTTCTCAGCATCAAGAACATCCTCTCCTTGAACTCGGGCATAGCCATATATATTAATAATAAACAAAAAACAGGAAAGGCATACAAGTAATGAGCATCATGCAGCAAAAGCTGTGAAAAAACTGTGGTAAGGGGCATACCCCTTTCCCACAAGAAATCAACATGGCTAGCAAGCTTAGCAATATGGTCGGCCGCCGAATTCGCTTTACGATCGATAAGTGAGATTGATACTCTTGGGAATTCCATTAAAAGCTTTGTCATAGAAGTCTCATGCTCTCCCGAGGTGTAGCCTGAAAGAACACGGTTGATGCGCGAACAAGCGTCCGTCGAGTCGCCTTCAAGAATTACTCCCATGTAGTTGGGGAGCAGCCTTTGTCCAGCCATTAGAGCTTCCTTTGCGGCCAAAAATTCTGTCATTACAACAGACCTGCTGCGGTGAGGTCTTCCTCCGGCGGCAATCAGCGCACCCAGATGATCCCGTAGCACATATCCAAGGCCAGCGCTATTGTTCTCCAACACCGATCCATCAGTTAATCTTTAACCATCCGACAGGGGGGGGAGTCCAAGAGGATTGATGGTTACCAGTGGACATCCAGGAACCGTGCGTATAGTCCTGAAAAGCATTGATGACGATTGATGCGGGCTGCATGTAAGTTTCACCATGGACCATGCAATTTCTAGCTTTCCATATGTAATAGAAAATGGAAGTGAGGAATGGGGCCTTTTCTGGTAGATCTCGATCGGTAGGGTCATTAAGCAGATCCCGCAGGTTTTGCCGAAGGTGCTGGGGCGGGATATTCAGTCGAGCCCCTTCAGTTCTAATTTTATTAATGAAGCTGCAGTCGCCAATAATATGGTCGATAGTCTCCTCCGCTCCGCAACCCCAAGGGCATGCCGCATTGTCACGGAGACGGTGATGGTATAACCAGGAAAATGTTGACAGGAAATTGTTCGTTGCTCGGA